>CM056049.1:535993238-537193238 GCA_029574335.1 Rana kukunoris | reverse complement strand
CCCAGGGCTAAATTGCACCAATCCTGCTGGAAACTTCAAGCACCCCTGTGGGAATCATCTGTGCATGTCAGCGGCGAAAAACAGGCGATCTCAGCACAACCTGACAAACTTTCTCCTGGGAGCTGAAGCCAAGCAGCACAAGATGTCCCAAGATGGCACTGGCGCCAGCTCTCACACGGCCTCAAAGAAGCCATCTCAGACTCCTATCCCTCCACAGGAAAACAGTGAGTACCCCTCACTAGACATGTGCATTTGTTTTCGTTAGAATGCATTTTCGTCCGAAAATCTGTTTTTTTCTTTATCGTTTTAACAAAACGATAACGAAAGCGCAAGAAACGAAAACCGAAAGATCCGACATAAAAAATGCTTTATTTTCGTTTTCATTGCTGTAAAAATTCGATATAGAGAGATTGACATTATAGGGAAAAGATTCGACATTATAGAGAAAAGATTTGACACTATAGAAATAAAAGATTCGACATTACAGAGATTAGATTTTGATTTATGAGAAAATAGATTCGACATTATTACTAGTCATACAACATTAAAATTCTTGTAGGCGGAATATTCGAACGGAAATGTATGATTCGACATAAAGATTCGACGTTCCGTCAAATATTCTTTTGACCATTCGACAGAAACCAAGTATTATTCGATTTTCGGACGAAAGCTATTCTCCAACAAAAAACGAAATAAATCAAAACGATTTTCGGGAGTAACTAAATACATTTATTTTCCAAACGAAAACGAAAAAACGAAACAACATATTCCAGTCTGCACATGTCTACCCCTCACCCTTATCTAAAGCGGACTTAGATGCAAGCCTCACAGCCATGTTTGAAAGACTGCTTGACAAGATAGAAAGCGAGGTTCATAAATATACCACAGCTCTCTCTCAGGAGATTGCTGACATTGGCAAACGCACTGACATCTTGGAGGCAAAGCATGATGAACTTTCTCTGGCTCATAATGATCTTAGGAAGGACTATGAAACCCTTGCTGACAGTTTTGTATTTATGCAAGCCCAGGTCGAGGACTTGGACAACAGAAATCACCACCATAACATTAGAGTGCGTGGTGTCCCTGAGACTGTCACTGACCACATGTCTGCGGACACTAAGATCTTTCATAACCTTTTACCAGACAAACCACTGTCTGCTTTCACCTGTGACAGGATTCACAGAGCTCTTCGCCCAAACCCCCCCCCCCCCCCTAATAAATCCCCAAGGGATATTATTATGTGCATGAAGGATTTCCTGGTTAAGGAAGAAGTCATGCATGCCGCACGTAATACTCTCAACATCCTCCTGGATGGCATCAAACTGCAGATTTATCCAGACATCTCCCCTGCCACCCTTGACAGAAGACGCAGAATGAAGGAGGTCACTAACATTCTATAAAACTGCAAGGATCAGATATAGATGGGGATTTCCCTTTAAACTCACAGTTCCTCATAATGGCTCAACTTACACTGTGTACAATGTGATCAAAGGCAAAGAACTGTTGGTTAAGCTGGGCTTATTGGATCTGAATCCTCCTAACCGACCCCTTCTACTCCCAGATCATCCACTATTTTGTCCACACCCACCTCCCGTCGCAACCAAAGAGATTATTGTCGTTGGAGCCGTTCACTTCAAGATCAAACAATCTGATTGGCGACATTGACCCAGGATATGTCGACAACATTGAGACTCCCATAGTCTCACCGGGTTGACATTACTCTGCTCACTTTTGATTGTTTTTCCCCAAGGAGATCTCTATACCAGAGTTTACCCTTTCTGATTCTTCATTTGGATGTTGTCCAGGATATTGTTCCACATCCGGATCCCCATTTTACATGTTTGGTTCTTTAGGGGAAAGAAGAAGTCACGTGGCGTGACGAGACGCGTAGGGACCCCCGAGCACTAGAGCCCACACGCTTGACACAGGGAGACGAGCTCGCCGCTCGTTTTGGTTTATGTACCCGGTGACATCAGTGTTCATGTGAGTTTTATATTTTATATCGGCTGCCTCTCTGAATAGTTCAGTGTGTAGTGAACACATCCAGGGGGTCACACCCCCCGCAACGGAGCTTAACCCTTACACCCTGTATAAGGCCACCTACTTGGGCAGGGGTTGTCCACAAAATTTGAAAAGGTATGGACCTGTTGGCTAGATGACAATATCACGGCAACTGATGCAGTAACCAATTCCTAGATTAACACTATATCTCTAGTCTTTTAGGCCTCGTACACACGAGGGGATATGTCCGCTGAAAACGGTCCGATGGACCGTTTCAGCAGACATCTCCGCTCGTGTGTATGGGCTAGCGGACAGATTTCTCCACCCGACAGATTTCAAAGCATGCTTTGAAATCTATCCGGTGGGGATCTGTCCGCCCGACATGTCTGCTGGTTAGTACACTTACCAGCAGACATGTCGGCCCCCACCGCCGCCGCGCCGCTGCCGAATGGATTCGGCGCATGCGCGGAAGTGTTTTACTTCCTGGTGCGGTGACGTTGCGGTGTCGCGGCGGCGTCAACGTCACCGCCGCGTCACCGCCACGTCACCGCGCCTTCCGGCGGCGGGGAATTTGATCCGATGGTGTGTACACGCCATCGGATCAAACTCCCGATCGGACATATCCGATGGAAATGGTCCGCGGACCGTTTTCATCGGATATATCCGATCGTGTGTACGCCGCCTTAGTATTTTGACCCAACTATTCTCATGTTACATTATCCTGTTGGTACCAATTTGAGCACAGGTTCTCCTGAACTGAACCTCTCCCCACACTGGGGTTATAGTATAAATTAATTTGTTTATGTTGTGTCCTGTTGCGGTATGTTGCCGCATCAGAAGAACTGCCCCTGCGTGGGCAAAGGTTTGGCCCCTGCGTGGGCTAATTTTGTATGCTAATGAAAAATAAAAAAAATAAAAAATTCCGATAAGCGAAAACGCTGCAGAGGACGTAAACCCACGGGTCAAGGCCACTGTAGGACAGCAGAAAATTTCTCTCGGTCCATCAAAAACCCAGTCGTGGAAATTACATAACTCAGAAATTTAACCTGTTCACAATGGAATTCACACGTCTCCAGTTTACAATAGAGATTGTTCTCTCTCAGTTTCTGAAGCACTCTTCAGACATCTGTGTGGTGGCTCTCCAGGGATTTGGAAAATATGAGGATATCGTCAAGATAAACCACCACACATACCTGCAACAAATCTCGGAGGACATTGTTAATAAACTCCTGGAAAACTGCCAGAATTACAGAGGCCAAAACTCATTACGAGATACTCATAATTACCTGTTCTGGTATTAAACGCAGTTTTCCACTCGTCGCCCTACTTAATCCTGATGAGATTGTATGCCCCACTCAAATCAAGTTTTGTGAAAACCGCTGCTCCCTTGAGGCGGTCAAATAACTCCGTAATCAATGGGATTGGATAGGTATTCTTAATGGTGAGACGAATGAGACCCCTATAATCAATGCAAGGTCTGAGTTAATTACTCTTCTTCACAAAAAAGAAACCAGCACCAGCAGGAGACGAGGATTGTGGATGAAACCTCGAGAAAGTGCATCTGCAACATACTCCTCCATGGCCTTATCCTCCAAGACCGACAAAGGGTAAACCCAGCCACGAGGGGGTATGGCACCAGTTTGAAGGTCAATTGTGCAATCATACAACCGATGTGAAGGCAAAGTACCGGCTTGACCTTTGTCAAAGACAAAATTGTGGTACTCCTCCTGCAGGAAGATGTGCACAGGACCTTGGCTACCTTCTGGAAGCATTTCTTACTGCATTATGGTGACCAGGACAGAACCTCAGCACGGAGCCAATCAAAAGAAGAGTTGTTCCTCTGTAACCAAGGATAACCAATAACCAGTGGAAACTTAGGTGAGGAAATAACTTGGATTTGGATTTTCTCATGGTGAAGAGCCCCTACGGCCATGGCCATGGACAACGGAACAGTCTCATGAGTCACATGGGTAGGCTGTAGAGGTCTCCCTTCAAGAGCTTCAATGGCAAGTGGAGTGTCACACAGCTGCAGTGGAATCGTGTGCCCCGATACAAAGGCAGCATCAACGAACTGGTCTAAAGCCCCGGAGTCGATTAGAGCCTGTATCTCGAATGGAAGACTCAGCCCAAGACTCAGCCCAGAGACAAGAGGGTTATCCTTCAGGAAAACTTGAGACGAAACAACGCCAACTAAGGTCTGTCAATGACAGGACCTCAAGGTTCGGGCATTCCCTGGAAGGGTAGGACAAGACTTCAAAAAGTGACCAGCCTGGCCACGATAAAGGCACAATCTCTCCCTTCAGTAACCGGATCGGATAGTCGGCCAAGTCAATGTCAGAGAGCCAGAGATAAACGTAGTAGTCCAACATGCAGGATCAGGAGCCAGAAGGAAGGCCAGCCAAGCAGGTCCACAACAGGAATGCAGAAGAAAGTCTCTGTGATGTTGACAAAAGCAAAGGCAGGGATGAAGTGAGCTGGAAGGCTTTAAGTAGGCAGGGCTGACGAGCAGATCATCAACAGGTAAGTAACTGTGGAGAGAAAGAAGCTGGCAACTAGGCGACAGCTGAGCGGCCAGCTCAGAGAAGGAAGGGCTGACCCCAGCCCTGAAAGGTACTCTATAGGTAGGGCAAGAGTCGCCTCTATTTTTTTAAGGAGACTGAGGTCTTTTAGTCTTTTAACATCTGCCAGACGATGCTGAAGATGTTTTATGAGTCTGTAATGGGCTGGTGGCCAGTGCTCTCCTGTATGCAGTGGCATGCTGGGGAAGCAGGCTCAGGGTGGCTGACATCAACAGACTCAACAAACTGATTCGCAAGGCCAGTGATGTTGTTGGATTGGAGTTGGAGTCTGAAAGGAAATATATGGTCTTCTGGATGGATCACCCTTCTTATAGGTCCACCAACCGCGCCCTTCGGATATCCGGAGACACTGAATGAACAAGACACGAGAGGCAGGTTGTGCATTTATAACGTGTCTGATTTTACTGAGATGGCATACAGTACTTATGGGATATAGATGAATGCAAAATAAAGGAGGGGGTGTTCTGGTTACGGAAATATGGAGCAAACAGGTTTTGTTATCAATAGACAATTATATGGACATCTGGTCATTTAGTGTTGCCTGAGGGTTAAAACAAGATGTCCAGGCTTGGCCAACAACAAAAATAATACGGGGTGTGTTGTTTTACAAACATTCCTACATACCATACAGATACATAAGATTATCAGCAAGAGAGAATATACAGAGTTAGGCCAGGCAGATACATTTAAATGGCAGCACAATTCATTTATATTATTACAATAATTGTGTTTAACAACAGTGTTGGAGAAGAGAATGTTGTTCAAGGTACGTTCAGTTTTATGTTGTTTTTATGGTATTTTGGTATTATGTTAATTATTATTTGGGGTAATTTTAGAGAAAGTGGTATATTATTTGTATTTTGGTAGTTCTGTCATTTCTGTTATTTTTTAATCTGTGTTATTTATTCTATGTTGTATTTTAATTGTATGGATGGTTTATTAAAGTGTAGTTTTAATTTGTTTTATTTGGTGCTAATGGCTGTTATTGATAATGTTGTTGTGTCTTTGTGTCTTGATCTGTACATTGTTGTGATCTTGTGTTGTATTTGTTGATTGTGTCACAACAATTTCCCTTTGGGATTAATAAAGTATTCTGATATTTTGAAGATGTATTGTTTTCAGTGGAACTTGTTCATAAACTTACAGTGGGAGAACAGCTTTATGAGCCCATTCACAGCTAAAGGAGCCTCGACACACTCAAAAATGTACCTATTTTTTTCTTAGAGCAAAGCAGCAAGCCATAAAGCACATGTTATTCACATCTGCGCTTTGTCATGCAACGAAGGGGAAATGTGTGTTTGTTAAATTAAAGCATAACATTCTTTATCTAAAAAAGAAAAATAGTCAGGTAGGCCTTGGGTCACATTTGGACCCATAGCTTTGAGTTGCAAGGCTAGAGTGTCAACCAAACAGAGCTTCTCACAGTGTGAATTATGAGCTGAAGCAAATCAGATAAAGAAAGCCTCATTGCTGGGTTGGAGGATATCCACCATCCTTTACCACTTTCCTCCACAACCAGATTATGTCTGGCTCGACCCTTTTAATTAATGAAATTCTGTTTGTAAGTTTGGACCCATAGCTTTGAGTTGCAAGGCTAGAGTGTCAACTAAACAGAGCCTCTCCCAATGCGAATTAGAAGCTGCAGCAAGTCAGATACAGAAAACCTAATTTCTGGGCTGGAGGATAGCCACTCTCCTCTACCTCTTTCCTCCACAGTCTGGCTGTGCCTGGCCCACCCCTTTTTAATCAATGGAATTCAGTTTGTTCAAGCAAGGAGGCTCATAGTCACATATGGGTAATGCCTAGGGGGTGCTGAATGTAAATGGAGTCTGTCAAGGAATGCCCACACCACCAGACTGACACCCACCAAAGCATTTTAATATTTGTATAAAAAAGATTTCTACAATACTATGTGTTATCTAAGAAGAAACTAGAGCAGAAGCTACATATATTGAGATGTCCAGATACAACTTAATGCCCCGTAAACACAGTCGGACTTTTGACCGGCCAAAATCACATCGGAATTCTGCCGGAATTCCATCGGAGTAAAAGAGAACACGTTCTCTATCTAAACTCTGATGAAATTCCTCCGAATTTCCAATGAAAAAAGTCCGCTGGGGCATACACACGGTGGGAATTTACGATCGAAAAAGTCCGTCTGACCTTATCCATCGGAAATTCCGATCGTGTGTACAAGGCATAAGATTTAGCCACTAAAAAAGAGATGGATTACTCTTCTGACTTATTCACTTGTGTGTGTAAATCTTTTGTTTTACAACAGGTAGTAAGGAGACAGAAGCTCAATAGGAAACCTTATTCTTCTCCTCCTCTCCTTCTCGCCTTTTCCTTTTCACCCTCTCCTTCCATATTTGCAAATTTGTGTTACTTTTTGCATTAACCATATGTAGTGCCCTGCTCCTGAAGAACAGCCGCTGCTCTAAATTTATTGGGGGTCCGAGCTGTTATTTGGCTCAGACCAGAATGATTAAGGGTAATTTAGCCTCTGTTCTAGCCATGGCTGTGCTGGGAATATCCAAGGATGGCAGCAGCCAGGTCATGGTGTTTTCAGTGTCCCCCTTAGCAGCGAATCAGTGGGAGTGGTCGCCCTGCTGTGCATGCTGGGGAGGGGTACTTAAGGGACAGACGCCATTGGTGCAGGGTCGTCCGTCTGCGCCTCGTGGCCTGCCTGTCCAGGGGTGCGCGTTGTGAATCCTAGCTCTGGGACTACGTTGGCCTGGGGCTGCGGCTTTGTTTGCTGGGCCCAGTTGTCTGGCTGGGGCCTGTACTGCAGAGGTGATTCTGTGCTGTCCGTCCTGTGGGAGGAAGCCACTTGATGAAGGAAACCAGGGGAGGACCTATCCTGGTAAGGACCGTGCAAGAGGCTGATACCGTGGGAGAAGGCCTGGAAACTTCATCTAAGGATGCACCGTACACTGAAAGGCCTGACAGTGTCGCCTGTCGGATCTAAAAGTTCTAGTGAAGCAAAACTAAAGAGATCCGGGTGCTGAATCCTGTGGCAGAGGATTCCGGACCAAACATCTCACCTACAAAAGGAAGGTCTGTGGCATAGACTGTACTTTATTCTGTGCGCCATCCCGGCTGCTAGGCCAGTGAGAGGGACCTATCGGGGTGAGCAATACCCACTCTGGCTAGAGTGGCGACAAGAACTGTTTGTTGAAAACAGGAGTGTTTCCTTACTTGTGACTGTGCACCTGAACCTATTTACCCTTCCACCCTTCCTCCCAAATAAACCCAAAGGAAAAAGAGGTACATTGTGGGTGGACAATGAAATTCTTAGGACTCTCCTTTCACCCTGGACAGCGAGAGTAGAGGTAACGTGCCATCCAAAATATAACCAGCAGCTCCTGCGGGGGTAGTGCTACACATATTTCATACAGCATTAGTGGGAGGGGATGAAGGGGAGCTACCACCTAAGGAAGCCAATGTAATGATTTCCTCATAGTATGTTCCCTGCAGAAACTATTTTTTTTATTCTTTAACATGAACTAGGTGGGTAATGGAAGTACGGCTTGGACTGAGATAGGGAGGGTATACGATGTTAGTTCACTTTTTAATTTTTTCTAAAATTATGCAAATAAAACACATAGAATTCACAAAAAATTACTTTTCTCAAATGCTTTCTAAAGACATACAGTACATGCCTATACCCTTAAAGGAACACTAAAGGTTCGTTTTTTATTAGATCAATTGATTGCTGTAAGCTAGAGCATTTACATATCACTTACCTCGTTTTTCCTTTTGACTTCCAAAATACAGTAATCCAGGTTTGAAAATGCAATTTCCTGTCTCTCCTCTTCTTGCTTTCCACCAGCACCTGCATGGTGCAAAGCAGAATGTGCTCACCCCCTCCCTTTGACTACAGCCCTGCGTGAAGATGCTCTCTTAACCCTCATAGGCATGGAGGCTAAGCCTTATAGGAACTGTAGTTCCCATTAGGCCGTGATGTAGCAAGAATGAATGTGCACCGCAAACCAGGAAGTCAGTGAGAATAACGATTCAGGAGTGACAGAGGTGAATAAAACAGCTCGATTTCAACAGGTATCAAACTAGTTATAATGCAAAACATTACTTTTTACTTTATCAGCTACTGTCAAGCCCCATACACACTATCAGTTTTCCTGACGGTTTTCTCTTCAGGTTTACCAAAACCATCTAATATGAGGTCAAACCTCAAGAGTTTCAATTTGCATGCAATCAGGCAGGCCCTTGTACTACATGGTTTTGGTAAACCTGAAGAGAAAACCGCCAGGAAAACTGATTGTGTGTATGGGGCTTCAGACTTTTATTTAAGAGGAAAATATTTTTGTCTTTACAACCCCTTTAAAGTGTAACTTAAAGTGGTTGTAAATACTCTCTGTGCAGAAGCCCCCTTACTTACTTACTTACCATGTACTTATCTGTACCCCCTTAGAGGTAGATTCGCCCTCTCTATTTGTCTTTTTTACAGTTACCACTGAGAGTTTAAAAAAAAAAAAAATCACAATTTGGGAATACGCCAGAAAAGAAATGGATGGAAAATCTTTTCGTGGGGACACTGGTGACAATCAGGATTCCCTTACGTTGGAGAGATTTCCTCTCACTTCCGGTTTTGGCTATGGGGCATAAAGTGAAATGAATATCTCCCTAATAGGATACAGATGACAAAAAACTGACAGGGGCTATAACCCTCCCATACTCTATCCAAAATGAAAACATTATTTGCTTTTTGTTCTATTTTAAATTCAGATATATTACTGTTAATGGAAACTTCCTTTGTAAACAACACAAAGCGCCCAGAAAAGTAACCAACAAACATATGAGATTTTTTTATATTCTCTTTAGATGTAAACTGTGAATTACTGCCAGATAGTTTGTAGCTGAGGTTTGACATGCTTGAGGGGATAAAATAATAATAGGAACCAACCAGAAAGATTGTGCCTTGTCCTCTATGTTACAGTTAAAACCGTTCACATTAGACACATCATAAAATCAACTTTAATAGCTATTAAATACTAATCCCACTTGGCGATCCTGACAGAATTAGGACATGCTTCTAAAATATATTATTTGTCAAATATCAACCCTGCTATAACTATTGATCCAGACAGGTGAAAATGACTGTTCCAAATCGTGTCACCCATGGACACACTCAGCAAAAAAAACATAAAAAATGATTGTTTTGATGAGATAAAAACCAAAATATTGCTGAGGTAATGGGGAAAAGTTGTGTTTTTTTTTTTATTGAGCTTCTTTTTTAAGCAGAAGAGTTGAAGAAGTCACTGCTGAACATACAAACAAATCTGTTATAAGTGATTACTGACACCCTGCCCATTAAAGGTGACATTCTGAAATATTTTTCAGCAGCTATTAGAAACAAGAACTCTGGTTTAAATGGTGGTCAGCTAAGTTGCAGAGTTAGAGGACAATTATGGCCTAACAGTAAAACTGGAAATGATTTTATTATGAGGACTTATTGAAAACATTTCCTACAATCAAATGTATCACTGCCCCCTTGAGGACTGCTTAGATTTACCTGCTCATCTGCACCATCATGACCCTGTGAACATTCCAACCCACTTGACACTCTGGGTTCAGACATCTTTGCACCACCTTAAAGTAATAAATCAAACCACTCAATGAGTTTATATTCTATTAACGTTTACTGAAATACTCAAGGGAGATTTTGTTGCACAAAGGAGGTAATAGATCAACTGAACTTTGGATAACAGTCCTAGTTCAGAAGAAGAATTCCTACACAATAATACAAGTTAAGAAAGTCTGGAGATAACATTATCCAGGGGTGGACTGACAACTCATGGGGCCCCCGGGCAATAGGAGATTATGGGACCCACCGGCAATAGGAGATTATGAGGCCCCCAGGCAATAGATTATGGGGCCACACAGTATACACACACATACAGTATACATACACAGTATACACACACACATACAGTATACATACACAGTATACACACACAGACACCCAAAATACACACACAGTATACACACAGAATACACATACACACACTGAAAATGTACTAGAGAGGCAGGGCAGCTATAATCTTGGGATTTTGAAAAACACACTGATTTTTACATACTGTCCCTGGTTTTACTAAGCCTGGCAACCCTGATGGGACCCCATAGTGGCATGGGGCCTTCGGGCAGTGGCCGGGTACCCGAATAGTCAGTCCGCCCCTGACAGTATCTTGTATACAGGTATGTACAATGTAGTACCACTTAAACAAGACCTGAAAAGGATAAGCAAGAGTTAAGCATCAGGCCGGCATATTCAACTTCTAATCCTAATGAGAGATCAATTCTTCACTAGCAGTCGGAGCTCTTTAACTATATGCAATAGGTTGCAGCAACAAGGTAATGATACTTCTTGGAAAAAGGTTGATGCAACAGGTGTATATGTACAATGTTCAAATATAGATGCAGTAAAATGTTTCCCCAGGGTAAAGCTGTCTGTGCACAGTGTCCCAGTGAAGCAGCAAAGAAAAGTTTGTAAAGGTGGGCAATTGCCCTCTCACCAATGACCAGGTCGATTCAAAGTTCCGATCATCGATTTCTGAAGAGGCGTCCTTGTGGCGGTTCCACTTGTGATGATCATCCGATGAACAGCATACGGCGTGGGTTGTTGGAGTATCAAGGTAATGCTGGCTAGATGACTGATTATCAGCAAGCAGGGTTTGCACAAAAGTTATAGTGTCTACAAACAATGGGATTTTTTTTTTACTAGTAATGGCGACAACCAGTAACTTATAGCGGGATTGCGCTATTGCAGCGGACAACCGGAAACTACCTGACACTTTTTTGGGAACCTGTGACACTAATACAGTGATCAGTGCTAAAAAATATGCACGGTCACTGTGCTAATGACACTGGCATGGAAGGGGTTAACATCTAAAGTGATTAAGGTGTTAAATGTGTGCCCAACATGTGTTACTGTGTCTTCTGTGTCCTGTTTTTACTAAGAAATGTGCTGTTTTTTACTTCCTGCTTTGCTGGGAGAAAAAACAAACACATTGCTGCTGTCAGAAGAGAGCCCTGTCTTTGTTTACATACAAAGAGGTGGAGAGGTCTTCTAACAATCCATAGAGTGTGCATACCTTATACAAAAGGCAAGTCCAGGAAGCAATCCCTTTTAATGCAAAAGTCCATTAGGGAGATAATCCACAAGAGATGGTGCAAGTCCCTAAGTGTTCATGATTTAGGGTGACCACATTTCCAAACTACCATTCAGGGACACCCTCCCTTCCCAAAAATCAGCTTGTGCTGTAACGAATCACAGCACAGTGATTAGACACAAGAGGTGGGATTTATGATTTCTGCAATCACAATTAGGTGACAGGGATTGTGCTCCTCCAGGCATTCCAGGCCAGGACAAGTACTGTCAGTGAGTACAGCGGTGATGTGGCGGCCTTTTTTGGGGGCATTAGATTGGCCCGGGGGTAGCTGTGTCAGTTTCATTCCGGGACACTGTATTGTCCTGGAATGAAGGTGCCTGGGACAGACCTGCAAAATGAGGGACTGTCCCAGGTAATCCGGGACACGTGGTCACCCTACAATGATTGGGAGTAATCCACAAGGCAGTAAGTCCACGATTAACAGCTGCAGGTCCATAAGTTAGCCACGGCTCAATACCCTCGCCAGGACCCCGATTAGGCTTCTGTCACCCCCCAAGGGGAGTGATCACTCACGCAGAGTATTAAGCTGCATTTTGGCTGTATTTCCCCAGGAACAACTCCAGGGATTTGGAGGAAGAACCTTTTATGCTGGTTGACCTGTAGGGGACGGTAACTTGGCTTAACATGGTGGGGAAAATGTTGACCCTTACAACCTGGTTACCTCTAGCTTTTAGGTCAACCTGAGGACACAGGCAACCATACAAACATTGTAACATTTGGCACCTGGCTGGCTCAAGTAACATTAGGAAATGAACTAAGCCAGGAAAAAAAGTGCTTACACAAAAAGAGACATTAACCTCTTGTCAGTACCTGCTTACACAGTGCCCTAGATCTGGAGACCGCAAAGAAAAAGGAGAACAGTTGGGACTTCATATGAGGCGTTATCTGGTAAGGTCAATTGCCTCCATCCCTATCTATAGGTCAAAAAAGAGGGGAAGGGGGGGAGAGATTGGGACTTTGAATGAAGCAAGTAGGTATATAAAATTCATACAAATGCATAATCATGAGTGTACATCTAAGGCCGCGTACACACGATCAGTCCATCTGATGAGAACGGTCCGAAGAACCGTTTTCATCGGTTAACCGATAAAGCTGACTGATGGTCTGATGTGCCTACACACCATCGGTTAAAAAAAACGATTGTGGTAGAAAGGCGGTGACGTTTACGTGTTTTAACACAACGACGTGCTGAAAAAAACGAAGTTCAATGCCTCCAAGCATGTGTCGACTTGATTCTGAGCATGCACAGCCTTTTAACTGATGCTTTTGCATACTAACGATCGGTTTTGACCCATCGGTCGGGCGTCCATCAGTCAAATTTTAAAGCAAGTTCTCTTTTTTCTTTGACCGAAGGATAACTGACCGATGGGGCCCACAAACGATCGGTTTGGACCGATGAAACGGTCCTTCAGTCCGTTTTCATCAGTTTTGACCGATCGTGTGTACGCCGCCTAATACAATTATAATAATTGGTACAATTCATAAAGATGTAGATACATACATACAATATGCCACATGATTATAAACGTTCAATATAAAAAATCTATATATACTAACAGATATCAATTGAATCATAGGAACATGGCATATAGATGGATCTGATGAAACAGATGACGCTGTGAAACGCGTAATCCGATTGGCTGGCCTGGACTTCCACGTCACTTCCGGTGCGACGACGGCACGCCGCGTTCCACGGTGGATCGCACGTCGCTTCCGAACGTCTCTTCCGGTTTCCGCGTCTGTGTAACATCCGCGGCTTGCTGCTTTGGACCAGGATTCCCACGGACGATGACTACTGTGACTCCGGACCTGCATCTACATCAAGGCCCTTGTTTTTCCCGTGTTTGTGAGTAGCCATCTCACTGTCGTGAATTTATTTGTTTATTAAATGCTGGTTTACTGCACTTAGATTGGCGCATCTTGTCTTGTTTTTCTGATTCCTCCAGAGGTCTGCTTCTGCTTCAGGTGCTGCCGCTAAGGCCCCCCCCATAGCCACTATATTCTGTCAACCTGGACTTTCTGGACATTAGCCCTAAGTTCTAGATGAACTCTATATTACATGAACCTGATTGATATTGACTCTTACCATTTTTCCTTTTTTATTTATTACTGTTTATGCTTGAGCTGATCGTGCGTCATAAACCAACTTTTTTACAGTAGCTCTATGCATTTTGTGGATTTATCCACTCTTCAGGAGCATGCGTGTAAGTTCAATAAAAAATATAATAGAAGGAGTTGCTGTATGGTCTGATCAATTGATATCTGTTAGTATGTATAGATTTTTGATATTGACCGTTTTTAATCATGTGGCAACTCGTCTATATTGTATGTATATACATCTTTATGAATTGTACCAGTTATTATAATTGTATTGGATAAACATGTTAATTTATTTATTAAACTGAATTTTGTATACCTACTTGCTTCATTCAAAGCCGATGCGTGTACCTGGCGGCCGCGATGTCCGTCGGGTACACGCGATCGACGGGAACACAAGCAGGTGACAGCAGGGACGTGGAGCTCTGTGTGTAAACACAGAGCTCCACGTGCTGTCAGTGGAGAGGAGACCGATCTGTGTCCCTTGTACATAGGGACACAGCATCGGTCACCTCCCCCAGTCACCCCCCTCCCCCACACAGTTAGAACACACCCAGGATACACATTTAACCCCTTCCTCGCCCCCTAGTGTTAACCCCTTCCCTAACAGTCACATTTATACAGTAATTAGTGCATTTTTATAGCACTGATCGCTGTATAAATGTCCCATTTAAAAAAGTGTCCGATATGTCCGCCGCAATATCGCAGTCCCAATAAAAAATAAAAAATAAAAATCGCAGATCGCCGCCATTACTAGTAAAAAAAAAATCTTAATTCTGTTCCCCATTTTGTAGGCGCTATGGCCCAGATTCACAGAGCAATTACGCCTGTCTAACTGGTGTTAGACAGGAGTAATTTCAAATTTTGCGCGCCGTATCACTAGTTTGAATCCTTAAACCATGATACGGCGGCTTCGGGCTTCGATCCGAGAGGCTTACGTCTTCGTAAGCCTTCGGATCTACACTGCGATATTTTTGCGGCCGCTGGGAGGAGTTTGCGTCGTTTTCATGCGTCGGGATATGCAAATGAGTTTTAACGGCGATCCACGAAGGTACGAGTGTCCCTCGCAATCGCCTACGTCATTTTTTGCCTACGTAATGTTAGAGGAGCTTTTTGCTGGTCTAACAGTGCGTAACCCATGTAAAGTATGGCCGTCGTTCCCGCGTCGATTTGAAAATATATTTTTTTTTTCAACGTAACTCGTTCGGGAATAGGAATGTACGTAAACGACGCTACTACGACGTGACGACGTGATTTCGCGCAATGCACGGTGGGAAATTTGCGAACGGAGCATGCACGTTCGATCGCCGTGGGAACGCGCCTATTTTAAATGCTTCACGCCCCCTACTTGCGCAGATGGATTGCGACGGGAGAAATACACTACGCCGCCGTCGTTTACTGGACAAAATCTACCTGGATTCCACGTAGAGCCAGGTGAAAAACGGCGGCGTAGTGTATTTCTGATACTCTACGATAATCGAATTCTCTCTGAAACTGGGCCTATAACTTTTGCGCAAACCAGTCGCTTATTGCGATTTTTTTTTTTTTTACAAAAATACGTATCGGCCTTAACTGAGAAAAAAAAATGTTTTTTACAAAAAAAAAATTGGGATATTTAATATAGCAACAAGTAAAAAATATATATATTTTTTTTTTAAATTGTCGCTCTTTTTTTGTTTATAGCGCAAAAAATAAAAACCGCAGATGTGATCAAATACCACCAAAATAAAGCTCTATTTGTGGGGAAAAAAGGACATCAATTTTGTTTGGGAGACACGTCGCACGACTGCGCAAATGTCAGTTTAAGCGACGCAGTGCCGGAAGCTGAAATTTCGCCTGGGCACGAAGGGGGTTTATGTGCCCAGTAAGCAAGTGGTTAATCTCTATTGATGTGAGCACACTGACCACAAACATGAGGGGATTTTTATTTCTGACCACTGCACTTGGCTGCTGTACCCTTACATAGTCCTGACTAGAGTTTGAAGGATGTAATGTACGCGCTATGTTGTGTTGTATGTTACATAGTAAAAAAAAATAAAAAAATTGTCAGTGCACATGTCTATTGCTCATGGTACCTTAGTGTGATGGCCAGTGATAATAGTGCTCCCTGTGATTGTGGTCAGTAGGAGGAAATCCCCCTTACAGATTGTTTAAAGAACCCCTATCATTCTGTGGAGGAACCCTAGCTGCTCTAGATGCTACTTGGTATGTTATACAATGAATGAGACACATTGGGGGTTATTTACGAAAGGCAAATCCACTTTGCACTACAAGTGCAAACTACAAATGCAAAGTGCACTTGAAAGTGCAGTCGCTGTAGATCCGAGGGGGACATGCAAGGAAAATAAAAAAACAACATTTTAGCTTGCACATGATTGAATAATAAAATCAGCAGAGCTTCCCCTCATTTCAGATCGCCCCCTCCGGTCTACAATGACTACACTTCCAAGTGCACTTTGCACTTGTAGTTTTGCCTTTCGTAAATAACCCCCATTGACTACATACACTATACTCACTACAACGAGGGTGCATAACCCTGCGCACCAAAGGCTATTAGTAGTAAAACATAACTTTTTTTCTAATTATAAAAAAACTTCTTTGGACTGTGTGTGTGTGTATATAATGATTAGTGTTCACAATACTAAATGACCAGGGAAGAAAAGAAGAAACAAAAAATGGAGAGAGGAAGGGAAGGAAAAAATTCCTAGCTGTTATTATATAGCATACGGCTCAATAAACTCCCAACTCCCAGTAGCTGCATATGGATCCTGGAAAATCCTCCACTCATAGTAATGAGTGTAGCTGCCTATAATATATACTCCTCCTCAATCTAGGTCCTGGATTAGGGTGACCAGACATCTCCAGTTTCCGGGGACAGTCCCCGGATTGGGGACACTGCCCCTGGACCAAGTCTGTCCCCGGTTTGGATTTGAATAGGGGTTTGGGCAATTTCAAAGACAATTCTGAATTACACACAGGGGAGGGCTGGCAGGGGTGGCAGGGTGGAAATCTCC
This sequence comes from Rana kukunoris, assembly GCA_029574335.1. Lineage (NCBI taxonomy): Eukaryota > Metazoa > Chordata > Amphibia > Anura > Ranidae > Rana > Rana kukunoris. Next base: position 537,176,357 of record CM056049.1, on the reverse strand, counting down.
CCCCGGCCTGGTGACACTGTGCACAGCCACCGACTCTGATGTAAGGGGGGCCTCTGCGCGGACTCTTGTGCTCATGCAAATTCTTTGACTGTATTCCTCGATCTCTCACTTTTCCATGCTCTATGGGCCACTTGACTGGACTTGCCCCCCAGGCCTAAGGCTGCCAGCCCTCCCCTGATTACACACCCCAACTCTGTCACTCCTACTAGCTTAGGGGGGTGTATTTTTTTCCATTATCTGTGCCCCTTTCTGATGATCATGTGCTGGTCAGAGCGGAGGGACGATTTCTTCAGTTTCGGGTGCATGCCCATTCAACTCCGCTCACATGTTCTTCTGCCTTGGCTCAAATCCCGGCCAGCCGCCTGTATGCTTATCTCCTTGCCTTCCCTGTTGGATTGATCTTCCCCCGCTCCACACCCAGTAGTAGCCGGAGCACAGAGAGTAAGGCCTCGTACACACGAGGCAATTCATTTGTTCAAATCGGTCTGACCGACCGATTTGAACAAATCTGTCTCTTTGGATTTTGGTTTGCTCGCGTGTACACACGAGCAAACCAAAATCCCCGCCAGCAGACGGTGCGCTGACGTGTCGGTGACGTTGACGCCGCCACGTCACCGCACCAGGAAGTAAAACACTTCCGCGCATGCGCCGAATCCATTCGGCGCCGGTGCGAGACGACATGTCTGCTGGTAAGTGTACTAACCAGCAGACATGTCGGGCGGACGGGTTCCCACCCGATAGATTTCAAAGCATGCTTTGAAATCTGTCGGGTGGCCAAATCCGTCGGCTCGCCCGTACACACGATCAAATCTGTCTGCTGGGACGGTCTAGCAGACCGTTTCCAGCAGACAGATTTGATCGTGTGTACGCGGCCTAAGACTTGACAGACTGGGAGGCAGGCGGCGGTGGTGACGGGCATAGTCGCCGATTGCTGCCATTACTATTTAAAAAAAAACATGTTCCCAGTTTTAATTTAAAAAATCTGGTCACCTTATCCTAGATGGCTCCCAGACAGGCTGTAAATGCAAATTGTGACAAAGTCTCCCTGACAGAATTGAATATAATGGCGTCCCTACATGGCTATAATCTGAAAGGGTCTGTATACTTCAGGAGCTAGTAATCTGCTTCAGGTTGGCTAGCTACTATTATTAATGACACCTGCCTCATATAATGACTGGAGACTAATTACATTCTATCTGCCTGGCCCATATCCATGGGAGTCCTGATGATTCGTTAGCCCCCCACTGAATGTATTGTAATACCTGTTCCTAATAGGATACTGCAGGTGCAAATCTCTATATTGTACACTTAGGCCGCGTACACACGATCAAATCTGTCTGCTGGAAATGGTCTGCCCGACCGTCCCAGCAGACAGATTCGATCGTGTGTACGGGCGAGCCGACGGATTTGGCCAGCCGACAGATTTAAAAGCATGCTTTCAAATCTGTCGGCTGGGAACCCGTCCGCCCGACATGTCTGCTGGTTAGTACGCTAACCAGCAGACATGTCTTCTCGCACACTCGTCGAATGGTTTTACTTCCTGGTGCAGTGACGTGGCGGCGTCAACGTCACTGCCACGTCAGCGCACCGTCTGCCGGCGAGGATTTTGGTTTGATCGTGTGTACAGCGATCAAACCAATACGTCCCCAGCAGACAGATTTGTTCAAATCGGTCTGTCCGACCGATTTGAACAAATCTGTCTGCTCGTGTGTATGGGGCCTTAGATATTGGATAACAGACTAGCAAACTACCCTGACAAAGTCTACTGCCAAGGTCTAACAGAATGTCTGCCTCTACAAAACTGACTGCCTCAGAAAGCTAAAAAATACTATTTAAACCTGCCTCATATAAAGCTATGTAATGCCAAGATCTAACAAAATATCTTCCTCTACAAAACTATTGTCTCTAAAGATGGAAATATAATTCAAACCTGCCTCATATAAAGCTTATAAACTATCTACCAGCCAAACTCAGATTAGTTGATAAGCTTCGTCAGGAGTGAAAATTTAACGGACCAAATAAAAGTGAATTAAAGATATATAGAAGAAGGCATATTAGATTCTGTCAGGGTGACTTTGTCACAATTTGCCAGTTTACAGCCTGTCTGGGAGCCATCCAGGACCTAGATTGAGGAGGAGTATATATTATAGGCAGCTGCACTCATAACTTTAAGTGGGGGATTCTTCAGGATCCATATGCAGCTCTTGGGAGTTGGGAGTTGATTGAGCTGTATGCTATATAATAGCTAGGAGGTTCTTTTTCCTTCCCTTCCTCTCTACATTTTTTGTTTCTTCTATTCTGCACTGACCATTTAGTATTGTGTACACTAATCACTGCCAGTACTACCAGCCAATCAATAAACAAGATCCCTCCCTTTTTGTACAAACGGTATCTCACAAAAGGGAGTACACCCCTCACATTTATGTGTAGCAACCCCCCCCCCCCCCGTTCCGCTAAAGTTAGTGGGGAATGGGAGAGTTAAGTTGCTCCCACTCACAAATTGGTTAAGTTTAGGCTGCTGTCAGTTTAGAACTGCTTTCTAGGCCAATCTGCATGCTAGGGGAGGTGTTTTTAACCCTGAGTGACAGTTGGGACTGGAAGGGGTTCTGACAGACCCACTTTCTCCCAGCAGCCAATCAGAGAAGGATTTTCCCTCTAGACATGCTGGCGGGAGAGTATATCTGTGGCAGATGCCTAAGAGAAGCGTGCGACGTTCTACGCGGGGCCCGCGTTCCAGGTGCGACATCCACCTTCGGGGTGCGCGCATCCATGGGCCCTGCCACCGAGGCCTGCCTGGCCGAAGCTACGCACCAAGCGGAGCTTCACCCTGACATCGAAAGGGGCCCCAGCAGCTTGCTGGGTCCCAGATCCTAAGCTGGGAGCTGTACGGTGGGGGATTGGCTCGGGAGACCCAAAGGCAGAGGTTGTCCGCGAGGCCTAGGCGAACCACCAGGGATCCGGTCATCACTACATGACAAGTACACTTCAACTGTCCTCTGATGACTCTAGAGAAGTGACTTACTGACAGGATCCATTAGTTCTACCCCTTTGAAAAGTATGGAAATTACTCAGGCCTGTGGCAGAGGCCCTAATTCCTCCCAGTGACTATTGTAAGTGACCTTTCGGCTGCCAGGCCCAAGTTAAACGCCTGTCCGGGGCACTTTACCCACTCTGGCGGGAGTGGCGACGATTAAGTGTGACTGTACTGAGAGCAAGCTGCTCTCTATAATATCCAAGGCCTGATACTGCAGTTTTCTTCCGCTCATCAACCTTTCTCTATAGTGTGCGATGTTGATGTTGGCCATGTTGGGCCTTGGAATAAAACTTTGAAAACGCACTCTGATGTCTGGACACTCGCTTTATTCACTTTCCACAAGTATTCCCCTAGACAAGTGTAATTGGTAACTTAATACGCCGACCCCAAAATCAACCAGCGGCTCCTTCGAGGGTGAGCGCTACATATGTAAATATTTTATTATAGCTTTTCATGTGACAACTCTGAAGAAATTACACTTTGCTTCAATATAAAAGTAGTGAGTGTACAGCTTGTATAACAGTGTACATTTGCTGTTCCCTCAAAATAACTCAACACACAACCATTAATGTCCAAACTGTTGGTAACAAAAGTGAGTACACCCCTAAGTGAAAATGTCCAAACTGGGCCCAAAGTGTAAATATTTTGGCCATTATTATTTTCCAGCACTGCTCTAATCCGCTTGTGCATGGAGTTCACCAGAGCTTCACAGGTTGCCACTGGAGTGGTCTTCTACTCTTCCACGACGACATCACTGAGCTGGTGGATGTTAGAGACCTTGTGCTCCTCCACCTTATGTTTGAGGATGCCCCACAGATGCTCAATAGGGTTTAGGTCTGGCAAAATTCTTGGCCAGTCCATTACCTTTACCCTCAGCTTCTTTAGCAAGGCAGTGGTCCTCTTGGAGGTGTGTTTGGGGTCATTATCATGTTGGAATACTTTCCTGCAGCCCAGGCTCTGAAGGGAGGGGATCATGCTCTGCTTCAGTATGTCACAGTACATGTTGGCATTCATGGTTCCCTCAATGAACTGTAGCTCCCCACTCATGCAGCCTCAGACCATGACACTCCCATCACCATGCTTGACTGTAGGCAAGACACGCTTGTCTTTGTACTCTTTGCCTGGTTGCCGCCACACATGCTTGACACCATCTGAACCAAATAAGTTTATCTTGGTCTCATCAGACCACAGAACATGGTTCCAGTAATCCATGTCCTTAGTCTGCTTGTCTTCAGTAAACTGTTTGCGGGTTTTCTTGTGCATCATCTTTAGAAGAGGCTTCCTTCTGCGATGACAGCCATGCAGACCAATTTGAGGCAGTGTGCAGAGTATGGTCTGATCACAGACAGTCTGACCCTCCACCTCTTCAACCTGTGCAGCAATCCTGGCAGCACTCATATCTCTATTTCCTGAAGACAACCTCTGGATATGATGCTGGGCACGTGTACTCAACTTCTTTGGTCGACCATAGCGAGGCCTGTTCTGAGTGGAACCTGTCCTGTTAAATAACTTTATGGTCTTGGCCACCATGCTGCAGCTCAGTTTCAGGGTCTTAGCAATCTTCTTATAGTATAGGCCATCTTTATGTAGAGCAACAATTCTTTTTTTTTTTTAGGTCCTCAGAGAGTTCTTTGCCATGAGGTGCGATGTTGAACTTCCAGTGACCAGTGTAAGGGCTTACCTTGGCTGGAGTCCATATTGCAGAGTTGTATGCTCACTTACAAATACACACAGCCCACGGTAACAAACTAAGAAGCTACCTGGGCTGTGAGTCTGTGCATGGGGGCTTGACAGGGATTTGCCAAAGGATGGTCAAAGTTAAGCCGTGGTCAGGGATTCCAGAAATCAGGATACACGATAAACATATCCAGGGTCAGAAGCCGGAGTCAGTCTTGTAGCTGAAACAAAGCACAGGAATACAGGTACACAGGCACTTTTGGCAATGACAGGACAATCACAATGAACTGACAAATCCCTCAGCGTGAGGCAGTGTTTTATACCCTGGTTGATTGGGTAACCTGCCTCAGCTGGACCAGGAGAGACAGGAGCAGATTGCAAGGAGATTCAGAGAAAGGCGATCAGCACATCATTCAGAACCACCTAGCTGGAAAGCAAGCAGAATACCAAACTGAGGAGTGGCTCAGAAGTAAAGAACCGAAGCAGCAACAGAGAGGTCCCAGGTTCAACACCACCCAGAGCCACTTGGGGCATGACCACGCCTTGCCTTCTGCTTGGCACGGTAGGGACCGTGACAACGAGGGTGAGAGTGATAACACCAAATTTAACACACCTGCTCCCTATTCACACCTTGGACCTTGTGACACTAACGAGTCACACAAAAATGTGATCATTTTCACTTAGGGGTGTACTCACCTTTGTTGACAGTGGTTTAGACATTAATGGCTGTGTGTTGAGTTATTTTGAGGAGACAGCAAATGTACACTGTTATACAAGCTGTACACTCACTACTTCACATTGTAGCAAAGTGTAATTTCTTTAGTGTTGTCACATAATAAAATATTTACAAAACTGGGAGGGGTGTACTCACTTTTTGAGATACTGTATGTATTTAAAATCTGTGTTCAGAATTCTTTTCTGGAATGTACCTTTCATCATTGATATTTGACTAATCAGATACTGAACACATCACCTGCCCATCCTTACCATTTGCAGCAATGGTAAAGTAATATACAGTATATGATAGGTTATAAATCATATCACACATTAACAACGTGACTTCATCTTTATATAGAGTTGTTGTTTCATTTATTGCCTGCTTATGCCTGCTGTTCAGGTTTCTGCTGGTTGTAAAATATATCTGTGTAGAAAAATAAAAGACAAAATCAATAACCGGAAAAGAATCCCAGATCTTATTATAATAGAATACTCAGTGTGTTATTTCACAGCTCTGAAAATCAATCAGCAAACTGCATGCTTAAACACAAATGTTTATTTTTATCAAAAAGAAAGTCCAGGTGTCTGGAATTCTATTCCCAGCTGGTATCTTTCTCAGGGATATTTTTATACGCTTGCCGTGGTCTAAAATAGACTATGGCCTTTCAGCCATCTGTTTTCTGAAACCTTAGAAAAAAACTGACCTGTATGCTAATGTATTAAATTCAATGAAAGCCTTGTACAATTAGGATGCATGCAGTTACTGTTTAATTGTCACAACAGCCATAGCGGGGGAAAAAATTCAGCAGATTTGCTACAAAAGGTGATTCTGTCATTGTGATGTCGTGCTACTGGAAAAATTGCAACCGCTACCTGTAAACGATCACAGGTTTGTAACAATTGACAGTCAATGTCCCTAGCAGCGTGGGTCACAGGAATCTACATTAACTGCTTGCAATGCTGTAATTGTTTGTGAGTCAACTGTCGCGGTCCCCAGACACTGTTTGGCTAGTTATGTTAATTAATTTTCATTTGGAAGGAAAGCTAAAAATAAATGTAGCAGCTGGTGTAAAGGGGTCAGTCTAACTCCCTGCGCAATTAGAAACAAACTATTAAACTTATACCAGCCGCATTAAGTAGACAATATTTATGGATTTAAAACTACAAGTGCTACAATTTGTCAATTATATACTGTATATGTATATATATATATATATATATATATATATTACTGAAAACAAATCCTGATCTCAAAGAATTGCCAGCATACAGGGTTAAACATAAAAGTAGTACCAGTAAATGGGAAGGCACATACCTTACGGATTAGCAAGTAAGCATTAAAGTGATTGTAAATAATCACCTTGTAAAACAACTCATTCAGTTTAAAATAGAAATGAAAGGCAAAATATTTATGTATACATGCAAAAATACATTATAAATACCTTTTTTCCCCCTTTTGATAAGTGATCACATTCCCTCTGTTCTCAGATGCATAAGAGCTGGGGGAGGAGAAACAGCAGCACACTAATCTTCCCAGCGAAAGGCTGTGCAGGAAGGAGTGCTTGTCAGCACAATTCTAATGTACACACAATGGATTTTTTCCATCGGATGTTCCGATCGTGTGTAGCCCTATCTGAGTTTTTTCATTGGAAATTCCGATGAGTTCCATTAGAGTTTAGATATAGAACATGTTCTATTTTTCTCCAATGGAATTCCTTTGGAATTCCGATGAGATTTGGCCAGGCCAAAGCCCGATCGTGTGTACGCAGCATTAGAATTTGGATTAGAGCGGGCTGAGTTCTGAGCATAGCTAGAGAACTGACCACAGTGTGTTCTCCTACTTAGTGTGGGCAGTTTTTAATTAGAAAAGCAGAGGGACTGGCAGGAACACCAGGGATTTCACACAAAGAAAGTAAAATGGATACATGTGAATAGGTGCTTGCCACCTTGTTTTGTTAACACACTGTTCTGATATAAAGGAAAATACCAGAGCTTCAAAGTGTATGTGACACACGGTACTCTAAAGTAGATATATGATGGAGACCAGGGGAAATGTTCTGCTCACACTTTTGTTTATTTATCTGTGTTGTATTGAAATGCATGAGAATATCATTGTTTTGTAGTATACTGACATCTAGCTGTGGTTTTGGGCCATTGCAACGTATTTACTAATGTGGTTTTGGTATCTTGGCCTCTCCCCCTTGTTTAGTGTTAGATAGTTAGTCCTAGCTAGACCCTTCCCCCTTTCTCCACAAATCCTGAGTCAGTGTTAGTTGTTCGCAGAGACGGGGCTTAAAGCGGTTGTATACTCCCTTTCTTTTCTTTTCCTACAGGTAAGCCTTTCCTACAGGTAAGCCTTATTATAAACTTGTATGGTTTAGGAGATATTCCCTTTGCATGCAGCCGCTGACATCAGCTGACATCAGCGGCGCATGCGCTCTGAATGACCGACTGAAGGTTCCGGCAGACCAGAAAAAGACTCACAGTGCTGGAGCCGCGATACCCAGAAGACACACGGAAGGAAAATCTCAGCTCCTTCGGCGTGGACCGGGATCACTTGCCGACGCCTTGTTCTAAGGTAAGTATTTCATAATGAGCTAGTATGCGCATAATGAGCACCGCATATTAGCTCATTATGCCTTTTGCCTTACAGGTTTAAAAAAATGTAATAAAATCTGCGAGTATACAACCGCTTTAAGAAAGTATTTTTTTTTTTTTTTTAACTAAAGCTGGAGAGTGCAAAATCAGGCTTACTTCTGCATAGAAACCAACCAGCATTCAGGTTTTATGGCCAAAGCTTAATTGAACAAGCTTATGTTAGAAACGAAGTGAGCCTGATTCTGCACTCTCAAGCTTTAGTAAATAAAACTTATTGTCTTTTTACACCTCAAAAGACTGTAAAAACATCCACTGTATTGCAATGACCTAAAGTACAACTGTGTTGGATTCCACTTATGTGTCTTATTGAAGTGTTAAACTGCCTATGGATGGTGCCAGGTCAGCATGTGACCCATACTGTCTGGACAGAAAAGATTTAAGGCAATGTGTCAATGCATAAAGTGCTATTTGAACCAGGACAATAGAAGTAGCTGGGGACCAGAATACATTCTACAACCTTTTCATGTATTTGCTCTCACTAATTAGAAGTAGCATTTCACCGATACCAGTGCCAATACTAAACATTCGTACGAGACATTTGGACTGCAAGTTTTCTACCACTACACCACCAGCGCAGATACAGGTGAGCTGGGCATAATGTGTAAAAAATAAATGCATCCAAGGGCAATGATTGATTTTATGTTTGCTGACCTACAACACCAGGGCAGAAGCACAACAAATAAGTGTTTTATAATGTCTTTTGAGTTACAGTTCTTCATAATTATAAAGAAAGAATAATCGTTTTTCTTTTACAAAAGTTTTATTGTCCTAAACCGACAGTACAGGTTCACTACAGTGTTATAGCATACAATGTACAGAGTAAATCCGGACCCAAAAGCCCACAACAACATACAGGAAGCAAGATCTTATGCTATACTCAATTGAAAAGACAGATGAAAAAACTGTAGAACAAGATGGTCTGGAACCCGGGCATCGCCCGGCTGTCTGTAAACCTGCAAAACAAGTGTGAAATTCACAACAGAAAAAAAAACCTGAAGGTTATTATCCTCTAGAAAGAGCACAAAGAGATAACAGCCAGAGAAGAGACTAAAAGTGGACTAGAGCGAGAAAGAATGAAAGGTGAAGTGGGAGAGAAAGAAAAAAAGGGGGTAGAAGGTCCACGGGGTGTGCGCAAGAGGAGACCTACATTGACAGTAATGCGGTGTCAAACCTAGAAGGGTGGTAATATGTGATCGAAGGCTGCCAAACTCTGAGAAATTTGTTGTGCGAATCAGAAAGAACTGCTGTCAGTTTCTCATTAACCATGACATCGTTCAGGCGGTTTTTGACTGCCTTAAATCTAAGTGTGGGGGTAAAGAGATGCTGGGCCAGTTGCCTCTCTGGACGCAGTAATTCCACTATAGGTTTACTACTTTTCCGGGATGTAGTACCACCTGTACAATACTTTATAGACATTTTCCAAAATCAACACATTACGTGAGCACTTGGACAAGGCTAGTGTCATCACCTGCCAGTTCTCAGGGTCTAGCCGCTTCCCCAACTCCTTCTCCCATTGGAGGTGGTAAGGCCTCAGTGGGGGTCTCTTTGAGGATATCACAGCCGAATATATCAGTGATATTAAGCCCAGTGAATGGGGTCTACAGAGGCCCTCAAAGGGGGGTCAAAGTATAGGGGGTAGGCTGAGACTTAATAAGACTCACAAGAAAGTGGTGAAGTTGTAAATAGTGATAGTGCTCTCGCAAGGGAATAGTGTGAGATGAGTGTAAAGCTTCAAATGTCAAAATCCCAGTAGGCCTCAACAGCGAGTGAACATCTGTGAACCCGTTTGCGGCCCACCATGAGAGGAATTATTCCAGCCTGGAGGAAATAGTGGGCAGCGTAAAAGTCGTAAGAGTGGAAGACGAGGAGAGATCAACCTGGCAGAATACTTTACAGAGTCCCATATTCGCAAAGAGTGCCCCAATGTCGCCGGATGGTGCACAGGAGGGAGCCAGGGCAATGAGGAGATGGAAATAGGGTCAATGTCAGCCAGAGTGCCCAGAGTGGAAGCTGATAGGACTCATGAAGGCGTGAAAGTGGGGCTTTGCTAGGCCCGTAAATTAGGGAACAAAAGACCACCATTAATTCGCCTGGCAAACAACACCTGTTTGCTAATTCGAGGGCGGGACGAACCCCATATAAATTGCATAATTCTATGTTGATGTATACGGAGGATATGCAAAGGAACTGGAAAAGGCAAGACACAAAAAAAATATAGTAGTTTCGTAAGATAGGACATTCGGATGGCCGTTTTTCTGCCAAACCAAGGCAACAGAGGCAAATGAGACCAAGACGACAACATGTCCGTTAGTCCTTTGAACAAGGATGGAAAGTTAGCCTGGTATAGTCCAGAATACGTAGGGGTAAGGTGGATTCCCAAATAGGGCAGCGAGGAGACCCAGTAAAAAGAGAACGCCAACTGTAGATCCCTCAGCAAACCAGGAGAAAGGTTAATCGATAATGCTTTCGACTTGGAGGGATTAACCCGGAAAGGGAAGCAAAGGTATCTAAAAGGGATTGTAAATTTGGTAGGGAGGTTCTGGGAGAGGTCAAAGTGAGAAGGATATCATCGGCAAACAGGGAAATTTTATGGGGACAGTCCGCTATCTCAATGCCGCATATATCTGGATGTGAACGAATCGCCTCCGCCAGGGGCTCCAACGCCAAAACAAAAAGTAGAGGCGATAAGGGGCATCCCTGACGGGTGCCCCTCCTGATATTGAAGAGAGAAGATTCAAATCCATAATACTTGATTTTTGCCCGAGGAGCGTCATATAGAACTGACATCCAGCGCATAAACGAAGACCCAAATCCATAATGCCGAAGAACTGACATAAGATAAGGCCACAACAGGGTGTCAAAGGCTTTGTTTACATCCAAAGACAAGAGCATGGATTCCAGCGAGCGAGTGTGAGCTATGTGTTGAAGTTGCAATATACGCCAAATGGCATCACCAGCCTTTCTCTGGGGTATAAAACCAACCTGGTCTTTCCCGATCAACAGAGGAAGACAAGAGTTTAAACGATTTTCCAGAATTTTGGTCAGAATTTTCATATCAATATTGATTAGAGAGATAGCCCTAAAGTTGGCCCAGGAGGAGTGATCACGATCTGGCTTAGGGATTATCACAATGTTCGCCGTTAAGAGGTCCAAGGTAAATGAGTGACCAGTTTTAACAGAGTTATACATAGCTGTTAAATGTGGAGCTGCCACAACGGCCAGTTTTCTATAGTAAAGTGCTGTAAAGCCACCCGGCACCAGCCGTTTCCCCAACTTAAGATCCTTAATACCTTGGAGGACCAATGAAACTTGTATGTCCCGGTCCATAAGAGTAACATGTGCCTCCATCAGAGTCAGGAACGAGAGACGGCTGAGAAAATCAGTAGTATCCTGAGCATTAAATTGCTCCAGATCTGAATACAATTTAGTGAGGCGGGATCTAAATTCCTCCAATATATGCCTCGGGTTACCCGTAAGGACATTGTGTCGGTTGCGCAATGTGATGGGGGAAAATTTGGGAGCGAAAGTTCGGAGTCTATTGGCCAACATTCAAGTTGGTTTGTTTGCCCTAAAATACCACCTCTGGCGGGACCAATGTAAGACACAATCAGCCCCCTCGGTAAGACAAAGATCCAACTCCGAACGGGCCTGCTCCAGGAGTTTACGGTTGCCTGCGGTGGGGGATTGTTTAAAAGAGGCAGATAATGTCTCCTGGTGGGCCTCCAAGGCCTTCTGTTTCAGACCCTGTTCCTGCTTACGGGTCGACGCCAACCGAATAATGTGGCCCCGGAGAACCGCCTTATACGCCTCTCACAGAATCACAGGTGACGCAACCGACCCCTCATTATCGTGGAAATAGTCCTCTGAGGCCTTAAAATTATCTTCCTGGACCTCTTTAAATGATAGGAGTGAATCATTCATCGCCCATGGTGAGAATTGGGGTCTATCCAGGATAGAATTGCAGACCACCAGAACAGGGTCGTGATCAAACCACGGAGCTGCCAAAATTGAGGCCGAGGCCACTATAGGAAGGTGGCGTCTGAGCATGTGATCAATTCTAGAGTGAGAGTGATAAGGGTGGGAGTAATGTGTGTAGTCTTTACCCCGAGGATGGCATTCCCTTCAGAAATCGACCAAATCATGTGACTGTAAAGAGCAAGCAAATTTTTTAGCATCAGGCGAGGGAGCAATTCGCTCTGAGTGGTATTTATCCAGCGAGGGATTAAAAACTAAATTCGAGTCCCCCGCGAGAAAGAGGGTACCCATTTGGTGGGATGCCAGCAGGGTGCAGACGTGAGACAAGAAGGGTCCCGGACTAGAGTTTGGAGCATAATAAGTCATAATAGTGACCTCTTTTCCTTGAATAGTACCTTGTAGCAATAAGTATCTGCCATCAGGATCTGCAATCTGTCTATTGCAACTAAATGGGACCAAGCTATGAGCACCCCCTTTTGCTTAGTTGGGGCATTAGCCAAAAACACCTGCAAAAACTGAGCGTCAAAATATTTAGGGCAGGAAGTGGCCGAAAAATGAGTTTCCTGAAAGCAAGCGATGTCAATCCGCTGCTTCCTAAGATACTTGAAAAGCTTCACCCTTTTTTGAGGGGAGTTAATACCCTGAACATTCAGGGACAGCCAATTAAGCGTCATAGTAGATCTATCAATAAACAGAAGATTATTTCCCAAGACACACACCCCGCAGACCCAGTAGAGGGAAGGAAAGACAAGAACACAAGTAAGTCAAGCAGAAAGAAAGTTAAAGGCATTAGATCAAGAAAAACAAAAAAACAGTAAAAACAGTCCTGTCATCAAGGTTGCAATTGGTAGTGGGACTGAAAGCCCACTCGAGGGTCGGAAGTTGGCCAAAACCGCAGTTCGGGTCAAGGTCCGATACATGGGGGAGCAGAGGTCCATCGGGAACTACTCAGCATGGTGATTAAGTAGACTGAAAACTGACATAAATAAACGGTGGCACAGAGTAAACAGAAAAACATATTAGGTAGACACCACCTAAATAAAGATTAAAACAATGTTAACCCAAATTGTATAACATATCTATTTAAACTGCGAATGGTAAATAGTAGGCCGAAGCCAACCTTGTGCCCCGGAGCCCCCACTCAAAGCCAGGAGAGTCCAGAGCACAAGACCAACGCACGGGAAGTGCAATAACATCAAATATACAGACAACTGCCGAGATCATGAGGGCCACAAACTGAGGCCCGTGATGGACTGGACCCACCCACAATTCTAATGGGAATAATGAGCACAGTACAAGGATAGCCCTCTTGAGCTACAGTTCAAAAACATGCAAAAAAAAGGGGGGGGGAACAAGGGGCGTAAACCAAGGTGAGCCAAATGACCATATGAACGTGACCCCATCACAGAAGCCCAATGTCGCCATCCCACAGTTGGGGCAACACCGGACAAGGGGACAGCCAAGTGGTAAGGCGTCCTGTAGCAAGGGAGGGGGGACAGGGTAGGGCTACCAAGTCCAAAAAAAGAAAAGGGGGAGGTCCAGATGTCTCATAGATTTAGAACCAGATATGCCCCCATACTTTGACTGGGCCCTCAGTCAAGGGTGAAGTGTGCAGTCATACTCAAGATAATCAAGATAAAATTCAACCAGAATAATAGTTTTTCATTAGTCTAAAAAACTGTCACGACGCTAAAAAATATATATCAGTAATTAAAAAAAAACACTGCGATTCACACTGAAAACATTTAGAACGTGTTCTAAATTTTCCCGTTGTGATTCTCGGCAGTTTTCTTGTCGGGAAAACTTCTGGAGAGCCTACATACGGCCGGTTTTCTCGTCCAAGAGAAAACATGAGAGTTTTTCCGACGAGAAAACTGATCGTGTGTACGCAGCACAACTTTGCAGAGAGAAAATGTTGTTTGACTGGATCATCGCTGGTTTTAAATGTGAAGGTATCAAAATATATCATTTTATAGGTAGGTTTATAGGTAGTTGCATTTCACATAAGAACTCAGCCACACATAATCTCTACATATATACATAATATGTGTTATTATATTGTCGCAAAACTTTTGTACCTGTTATGATCTGCCCAAATCCCCAGTATGCAAATGCACTCTCCAGCCAAACTCAACAAATTAAATAGTTAAAACGGTCTGTTTGGGTGCTGCAGATTTTGTAATTTCTATATGCACAACATAATCTTGTGGCTAAATTGAAGAATCATGGATGCAAGAAGTAAGAAATTACAGTATTTGTTTATTAATTTATGACTCAAACCTGCCTGCATTAATGTGTTTCAGCAATTTTTTCAAGTAATGAGGACCCCGAAAATAGTAAGCACTGGGTTTGTATTTCATTAAATAGACAGTTGGTAATGAATGGTGTAGTTTCTGTATAAGCACTACAACCTGGGGTTCTCCTTTAAGTGTGTGTCTTTGATTTTTGCCATTTATTCAGTAAAATTTGGGCTCTGGGGCTTAAAACCAGGATGATACCACCAGCAGATATGCTTTGGCTGGAGATAGCAGAAACAAAAGGTTATAAGTTTGAATCCCATGTGTGGCACATGGTTTCTTCTTTATTACATCTTTTTCTAGACCCTTTTTGGCAGTAGGTGAAAAATGTCATTGCCACTGATTCTCAAGCTGGTACTGTGCAGAGGAGGATAACCTCTATGGGATATCAGACACTATAAGCTTACACCTAGGGCAAGGTGTTTCTTAAAAAGCAGGAGAAATCCATCCCTGATCTGTACTATTTTTGTATTCTTTTCAAAAGAACAAGCTCTCTGTGATCTATAATCACTTGTCTGTCAGAAGTAAAAAAAAAGGTTGTTATTGGAAAAAAAATTGAAATGTCGAGGAATTCCAAAACATTAGAAAACAAAATTTGATATAAGAGCTATGAAAAAAAAATATCCAGAAGAAAAAGTTGCTGAGCATTTGGGTATATAGCAATTACATATGTTAACAATATCAACCCTTGCTGCTATACAGTGACCAACGTGTAAAAAGATGCAATGGTACCAAATATCACACAAGTATCAAGTATCAGTATTGATATTTAGCGCATTATTACTTTTTTATTCACTTCTTTATTGATTTTAGTACACCTTATATTTACAGTATGCAGTTATATAATTTGGTTATTTTTGTTGTTTTTTTTTCCATTTTATTTATTATAGTAGAGCTGTAGTACTTTTACATTTTATACATTAACATACGTCTATTACATTTTGGCAATAAGAATTATGTATTCACAGTAAAAAAATATAACAATAGCCACATGAGGCAAAATGGCTTAATTGTTATAAAATGTGACTTAATTGTTAGAAAAATCAATATCTAAAACTAACATAAAACCACCAGTAAAATAACTATTTTTCAGCCTGTTGTGTTTAATTACAAGTTACTCTAGCTAGACAGATAGATATTGATATTTCAATCAACAGAGGCGGAAAATTGACTTAATCAAGACCTCCATTATCGTCCATCATTCTTATAGATGACTTTTTAATTTTAAAATTGATTTTATTGAAGATATTTTTCTCCTTCTAATGCATACCTTTACTTCTCTTGAAGATACTTTGCTTATATTTTGATTTATAGGGAGAATTCAATAAAGCTGCTGCATCTCTTTTCTGTCTTTAATCCCTGGTGTTAATATATTGTGCCAAATTAGGAAGCATTTTTGACACATTTGGTTCTGACAGTGACTTTTACACCATATTTAGGTAGCTCTAAAATGCACCACTTTAATTTTGTGAATCAATTAATTAATCAAATTCTAAATAAAATACCAACAGTTTGTATCTTACAAAAGTAGAGATAATTAACCACTTCAGCTCTGGAAGGATTTTCCCCCTCAATGACCAGGCCATTTTTTTTGCGATACGGCACCGTGTCACTTTAACTGACAATTGCGCGGTTGTGCGATTCTGTACCTAAACAAAATTGATGTCCTTTTTTCCCACAACTAGATTTTTCTTTTAGTGGTATTTGATCACCTCTGCAGTTTTTATTTTTTGTGCTATAAACAAAGAGCGACAATTTTGAAAAAAAAAACATATTTTTTTTTTACTTTTTGCTATAATACTAATCCCCACATTTACTCATCAGCTTAGGCCGATATATATTCTTCTACACATTTTCGGTAAAAAAAATAGGCATATATTGATTGGTTTGTGCAAAAGTTATCGCGTCTACAAACTACGGGATAGGTTTAGGCACTTTTATTTATTTTTTATTGTTTTTACTGGTAATGGTGGCAATCTGATTTTAAGCAGGATTGCGACATTGCAGTGGACAAGTCTGACCCCAAATTACACTTTTTGGGGACCAGTGACATAATTACATTGATCAGTGCTAAAAAAATGCACTGATCAATGTGAAAATGAACACTAGGGGGCGATCAAAGGGTTAAGTGTGTACCATGGGTGTGTTCTAACTGTAGGGGGACATCAAGTCCGCCCAGAGACATCAAGTCTGCCAAACTCGCGGACACGCTCCAGCAGCGTGAAGCAGGAGCATGCCCCTGTAACTGGGCCAGCGCGAGTCACCATACAGGCAATTCGCGCAGGAGAGCTGACTTGCTGCAGTATATCTGGGCCAGCTGGTCGGCTAGTGGTTAAAGTGGTTGCAAACCCTTATATATTCTCAGTATAATGACTGGCCTCAGATGAAACACAGAGATGAAACAAATCCTCTTGCATAAGCTGCTCCTATTTGCAATATCTGCAACCCTGTCTTCTCTACATCCGTCCGAAGTACTGAATTATAAAGCATGTCTGGGAGTAAAAAAATGGGGCAGAGAAGTTACACTCTGCAGAGCTCACTGAGGAGAGCTCTGAAAACTGATTGAAGGGCAGGGACACAACCCCCTTCACACAGCACATAGGAACAGAGCTGAGGCTGTCAATCAGGTGGAGCTACCTCCCTTGTCACCTTGTTTCTCTTGGTGTAAGGAAAACCCTTCAGAAGTGATTCATGCTGATGGCAAAAGAACAAGACAAGAGACAGAAATAGCACTTAGTGCTCTGGATTGAGACAAGTACACACTATAGAGGGATATGCTTTGTTCTTATTTTATGTCTGAGTTTTACAACCACTTTAAGATCAACTATCTTTCCGCATACAGAGAGATGAATTGGTGCAGATGGATATGGAAAGTGTGTCACATACACTCAAAGTGGTGGCGGTATACGTTCTTTACAGGTAAATAAACTTGGCACATTCTGCATCACTTTTAGAGCTCATGAGAGACAATTTTGCAAAACCTGTCTGTGCCAATCTTCAAAAAATTTTAGGGCTTGTATCTTACAAAAGTGGATCTAATTAAAGCAGAACGTAACTCTTCCCTTCCTGACAAGTTTCCTTCTTTCCATCCTAACCCCCCCCCCCCCCCACTGCTGAACAGTTATCAGGGGTTTGGTGGGTGCTGCATTCCTGGCAATGGTGGGTGCTGCATTCATGGAAATGGTGGGTCTGCAGATGGGCACTTGTGAGGCTGCAGATGGGCAATGACCCTTATTTTGCTTCACAGTTCTTTATTAAAAAAAAAAAATCCTGAAACTTTGCTCGTAAAGTGAAGGTGCGTGTTATACACCAATAAATACGGTATATCCAAATAATTCCCCTGAGCTTATCTCTTTACTCACACACAGCCACAAAGGCAAGATAAGTCTTGTTGGGTAGTATATTAGTGCTCAAACTAACACACTTAGACCAAATTTTAATGGTTCAAAGAATGTCAGGCAAAATGGTCGGCCCTCACGCATGTTCACTTCATCAAATCTGGCCCTCTTTGAAAAAAGTTTGGACACCCCTGGCCTAGACTAATTAAGTCCGCTCCCCCTGGTGCCTCTCAGGATATAATATAGTTTGTAAGCTCTTCTGAGCAGGGCCCTCATAATCCTCTTTTATTATTATTATTTTATTGTATTTATTGTAAGAGACGACGGGAGCATTAATTCACCAGAAGGAGTTGGACCCAATGGGGCTCACCTTTGAGAGGTGTGCCTGTGCCTCCTGATGACATCACAGTAGAAGATTTTCCCGGCTACAGAGAAGGGGATCCACTGTGTAAGTGAGTATCCTTCCTGTGCAGAACATCACATCAAGTAGGCAAGGGGGAAAAAAATTGAAGGGGGTAAGGTAACTTTCCACTTTAAAACCAACTCTCTTTTGGCGTTTAGAGAGAGAAACTGGCAAAGACAGATTTTGCAAAGGTGTCTGCCATGCATTCTAAAAGTAGAACAGCATGCTTCAAAATCAAGTGCAAGTTCTGGACAGAGAGCCTGTTTCTTATGCCGCGTACACACGATCGTTTTTCGGCTTGAAAAAAAACTTAGTTTTTCAGCATGTCTAAAAAACTAAGGCCCAGATTCACAGAGCGATTACGCCTGCGCAACAGGAGATGCGCGTGCGTAAGTCGAAATGTGCGCGTGCGTTTCGATGCACGGCATCCCCAGAACGAGATACACGTAATTTCGTTAGACTGGCGCATCCGTCCGCGCAAAAGTGCACTAGACAGACCATTGATTTGCTAGTCAAATATGCTAATGAGGGACTTACGGGGATCCACAAAAGAACGTTGGGGCAGCGCAGGCGACGCAGTGTGCGCAACAGCAAAATGTCCTGTCTAAAATTAGACCATATAAAAGCTGGTCTAAAAAGAGAAAAAAAGTCTACTTGTTAGATAAAGCAACACTGTTAGTGAGGAGCTCAGCAGTCACACGTGTTGCACAACAATCTGTATGCCAACATGCCAGGGGCATCGTCGCACATAGCTATACTACTGACTTTAGATGAACAAAGAAGGATGAGGGCACGGAGGATGGCACGGAGGATGGCACGGGAGAGGATATACCGCACCCGCATAGACCTGTTTGGCATGATTGATTCTGAGGTGTTTCGCATCTTCAGATTCACCCCTCATGTCATCCTGGAATTAACCACAACCCTGCAGGAGGACATCACCAGCCCAACACACCGCTCACATGCAGTGCAGCCACTGGTCAAGGTCATGGCAACACTCCATGTCCTTGCCAGTGGCTCTTTTCAAAGAACAAGTGGAGTGGTGGCTGGGATGTCACAATCCTCCATGAGCAGATGTGTGCACCAGGTTGTCCCTGCAATCCTCAGACGCATGGCCAACCAAATCATCAAACCCACCACTGAGGAGCTGCGACTGAAGGCAATGACAGATTTCTACAGAATTGCCAGATTCCCACGCACTGTGGGGGCCATTGATTGCACACATGTGGCACTCCAGCCCCCCCAGGAGACAGAGCACATGTACCGCAATCGGAAGCATTGGCATTCCTTCAATGTACAGGTGATAGTCGATGCCCAAGGCCTCATATGGCACGTCCGTGCCAAACACCCAGGGTCCAGCCATGACAGCTACATATACAATCAATGCCACATCCGAATGGAATTCGAACAGAACGTGTATGGGGACACCTGGCTGGTTGGTGAGTGACATGGGAGTCAGGCATGACTATCCCCTCCCATGATGCACAAATCACAAGGGCCACATGCATGACTAACATCCTCCTGTCTTTTCCCTTACAGGTGACTCTGCATATCCACTGGGACCCCATCTCATGACTCCTATCCGGAACCCCCAAACTCCAGGAGAGGAAAGATACAATCAAGCACATGCCCAAACACGAGCAGTGGTGGAGCGCACCTTTGGCCTCCTAAAGTCACGTTTCCGATGCCTGGATAAGTCTGGGGGTACCCTCTTGTATTCCCCAAACTTCGTGTGCCAGATCATCGGTGCATGTTGCATGCTGCACAACTTCGCAGTAAGAAAGGGCCTGCAGATTGACCTACGTGATGACCTGACCCCTGAACCAGACAATCCCCCCCTAACCGAGGCTACCCCGTCTTCTGAGGGAAGAGCAGCCAGGAGACAACTCACATTGGGCATCTTTGCACGTTAAACACACACATTAATCATGGCACAATGAGAATGCATGCATGCACACCACTGTGGTCCCTAGCACACACACCCCACATCCACATCAAATTGGATTGGCACCAGTCCACCATGCAGGACTTGTGAGCAGCAACGCCACGCCAAGGCTCCAATTATGTCACTGTACATTCATACACCATTCACACGGACCTGGGGATCACTTCTCCCTGGTCCTGGGGAACCCTTCTCCACCAAAATTGAGGGTGACACCCCTTTTCCGGCAGGAATGTCACCCCCACATTCAAACAGCATTCACAACCCAAAAAAAAAGAAAAAATTACCTGCAAAAGCAAAAATTTTCCAGCAAAAAAAATGAATGCCCTTTGCGTGAGCCACGCCTGGGGCGCCCCCGGCCACGGCCCCGGCTTCTCAGGGGAGACTCATGGGAGGGGTAAAACTGGGGAAGGAGGAGCAGCCCCTGATCTCTGCCCACCTGGCGGCCTGCCCTCCAAGGCCACGGCTATTCTGTCCAGGGCAGCACCAAGTGTTGCCGTGTTGGCCTGGATAGCCTGGGTAAGGGCCCTCACATCCTGCCCAACGCCTGCTGATGTCGTCTGCAGTTCGTTTAGGCAGGTTGTGAAAGCCCGGGAGTGGGAGTCCAGGTTCCCCAGCGTATCCTTGATGGAGGACAGGCTCTCCTCCATCCGCACCAATGTCTGGCTGACCTGTCCCAGATGGCGGGTCTGGAGGAACTGGTCCCTTCTCAGAGTGGCGGGCAGGAGATCGGCCACCCCCCTGGTGTTCTGGGATGAAATCCTGCCTCCAGCTGATGCTTGTGGCCGGGGAGAAGGGGAGGCCCTTGTGAGGGGAGCCATGTTGGGGGAGGAGGGGGGGGGGGCTCCCCCTTAGGGAGGGCTGCCTGCTGCCAGCCAGAGGGGAAGAGTCCTCAAAAACCAAACGTCCAGTGCCTGACATGGACTCCTCCTCCTCATGATTCTCCTCCTCCTCTTGAACCTCCTCCGCGGACTCCGGCCTTGTTGGGGGGGCCTCATTAGGCTGCTGTCCTGGGGTTGGTGCGGTCAGGCCAGATGGCCCTGCACCCTCCTGCACATCTGTGGATGACACAAAACATTCACAGGTTGGAGGATCCACACACTTGCCACATATTCCCTTTCACCCCCTCCCCCACACATGCTACACACCTGATATTAAAAAAAAACGTACCTGGCACCACGGGCTCCGGACTTGAGTCAAAGCCGGGCAGGCCCTCAACTTCATGCCGATGAAAGGTCAGGGCCACCGCACGCTCCTCCGCTGTCAGCCTAATACGGCATGGTGGGCCCCCTCCTGTGCCCCTGGCATGGGCATGCATTCTGGCCAGCTTCTGTTTGACCAGACGCCGGAGGTCATTGATTTTTTTGTCAATCCCAGACCGGGTCCGTGTCTCCCCCTGCCCCGCTGAATTGACCTGCTCAGTGATCCTATCCAAAATCTCCCTCCTCCTGGCCGGGGTGGTGTTGGCACTGTCTGGGCTGTGGAGGAAACGCCCATACTCGCTAATGGCCCGGGCAAGAATTTGTTTTTCCCCAACTGTAAAATTGAGCTTTCGTTTTCTCTCTGTCATACTTCCAAAAAAACTCACTCCCAGTCAACAAAATTCACTCACACAAACAAGCACAACCAATCAAGCAAGAACACACACAAAGAGAAAACTACTCAGCAAGAAACAGTCACAAAAAAAAAAAAACAGCAGGAAAACAAACGAACAGAAATATATCAATCAAACAAACAGTCTCTCAAACACTTATCAAAAAACACTTTCAAAGATCTACTAACAAACACTTGATCACACAGAACACTAATCTGACAACTACAAAACACACCGCAACGAACAACAGGACAAAAGCACTTTGTTAAATGGGAAGGGACAAAGGGATGTACTTTTGCTATGCAAGTGCGTTTGTGTGTGTCTATTTATGCTGTTTGCGTAGTTCACTAAGTTGCCCTAGTCCATTTCCTATTTCACTGATTGCGCCGCTCCCGAGTTGTGAGCATGCGCACAGCGGAGCTGACATGGTCTCCTTCAAGCGCGCATGCGCGAGCCGGCCGGCCCTTCATTTGCATGGGGTCACGGCTCATTTCAATGTAACACGCCCACGTCCTTCCCAATTTGTATTACTCCTCCTTACGCCTCGGAAAAAACGTTACGCATGCGCAATTTCCTGCGCAAAAGCTACGAGAATAGGGTGATTACGCGGCAGAATTGCGCAAGTCTAACGTAAAGGCGGTGCGCTACGCCGGTCCAATAATGCGCAGATGTACCTGAATCTGGGCCTAAGTTTTTCCAACTTCATCATTAAAAACGATGTTGCTCAAACACTATCATTTTTGAAAAATGATGAACAAAGCGCAGTGATGTACAACACGTACAACGGCACTCTAAAGGGGAAGTTCTATTCGCCTTTGGGCTGCTTTTAGCTGATTCCTTGTTAGTAAAAGACGATTTGCGCTTTTTTGTCTGTTACAGCGTGATGAATGTGCTTACTCCATTATGAACGATAGTTTTACCAGAACGAGCGCTCCCGTCTCATAACTTGCTTCTGAGCATACGTGGGTTTAAAACGTCATTTTAGCCCACACACGATCATTTTTTACAACCCGAAAAACAACATTTTTTTAAACAACGTGAAAAAATGCAGCATGTTCAAATTTTTTTTTTGTCGTTTTTTTAGAAGATGAAAAACGATGTGAAGCCCACACACAAATGTTTTTAAAAACGTTGTTTTTTTTTAATGCCGAAAAACGATCGTGTGTACGCGGCATTACATCTTAGGGCTCATGCACACAGGCATACAATATGCTGCATTTAGAGGCTTAATTTATAATAATGAAAAACTATAAAATCTTTATAAAAATTATGTATAATAAATATATTGTACACCATGTGCCAGTTCAAATGGCTTCATTTTGGTCCTCAGTGTTTGGCTGTTTAAACCAAAACATGGAAATTTTGTATTAACGGTCCAATTTTGACCACAATTTACACAGTACACATGTAAACATGTGTGCAAATGTTTACACGCATACAGCATCAATTCTGCAACTGTCAGGGCCAAGATGTATACAAACAACATGCAAGCTACCTGTGCTGCCATGTCAATGACTCAGGGCCAGATGTACAGTGAATATTATTATTATTATTATTATACAGGATTTATATAGCGACAACAGTTTGCGCAGCGCTTTACATCAGGGAAGACAGTACAGTCACAATACAAATCAATACAGGATGGATCAGAGGGCCCTGCTCGTTAGAGCTTACAATCTAGAAGGGAGGGTCAAGTGGAACAAAGGGTAGTTAGCTATGGGGGATGATCAGATGGACTCAAATGAAAATACAGTTGTTAGGTGTGGGTAGGGTAGGCTTCTCTGAAGAGGAGGGTTTTCAGGGATCCTCTAAAAGCTAATAGAGAAGGAGATAGATGGAGAGATTGGGGTAAGGAGCTCCATAGGCTTGGAGAGGCTCTGGAAAGTCCTGGAGGTGGGCATGGGAGCAGGTGATGAGAGAGCTAGAGAGTAGGAGGTCTTAAGAAGAATGAAGAGAATGATTAGGTTGGTATTTAGAGACTAGGTCATTGATGTAACTGGGGGCAGAGTTGTGGATGGCTTAGGAGTATATCAAGAAATAGGCACCAGCAGCTTATATGCTGAATGTAGTTCACATCTCACAAGCGCACAGTATGTCTGCATGAATTGATTTGCAGTACAGACCACTTTTTATCCAGAATCTTGCGGCCAATAATATAGTATACAGTAGTGTGCCTTATTATGAATAGTATATAAAACTTTGCTAGTACAGTAGAGAAGTGATTTCATTGTACAGTACTGGACAGTATTGCAGCCTCTTGCCAGTTATTCTATATTTTGCATTAATAATATTTTAACAATTCATAAATGCAAAAAAAAAAAAATGGTGTCAATTGAATGAAGACTGCCTCTTGGATAGATATTAAATATACATTTTTTTTTAGAAAATAATATTTTATTTCACTTTACTTGCACCAAGACACCCTTTTCTCATGCCCCAGTAGGCCACAACTTAACATTCCAGTCAACCTTCACTTATCCAGTTTTTACCAGATTCACCCAACTTTATGTCAAGATTCCTGGACTTGTTTTGAATAAATGTTACCATTATTTAGGACTGCATTAGAGAGGTTCAGCCTCACTTTTTGTCCTGCTAACAACAGTTTTATCAGCAATAGAGAAAATCTGCAACAAGGACAAAGAAATAAAACTTTGACAGGGCCTTCCCCAACTCTACTAAAGGAATGTTATTATTTTTTTGTTATTCCTGTCTGTGTTGGAGATTCTGGCTTGGTAAAACATTGTCATCAGGACAGGAAGTGAGGGTATATCTCTCTAAGCTTTGTACACATGGTACAAAAAAAGCCAGAATAGCCAATAGCAAGTGGTTTGCAATGATGGGCACTCGACAAGGAGGAGGAGCCAGAAGCACCCTAAAGGGGAGGTTCTAATTTATGCCCTACAGCTTTTTTTTTCTCATTTACATTTATTCAAGATTATACACATACTTTGAGAATATGCCAGTTTTGGTCCTCATGATGTTCTAACACTTTGTTTTTATTATCATTTGTTCTCAACATCAACTTCATTGTATATATACATGTTTTCTATTTTGTGTATGATATTGTAACTATACAATGATTTTGACTGATGTGTCGAGTTTACTTCGAGTTCTATTGGTATATCAGATTTTTTCTGGCAGTGGATTTGGACCGAACTCTTTACATCAGATTTGAGTACTCTGTATTCTAGCCGGGTTTTCTTTGTAACACCAGCTGAGTCCCATTTTTAAATTGGTTAGTTCACTTGTAACCTAATGATAACATATTAGAGCAGTATATACTGTAGGTGATTGTGGTGACTAGCTCCAATAGGTAATGACTAAGCACTGATATTTGCGTGAAACTCGTCTACCTCTTTGTCCCCTGCTCCATCTGTCAGCCACTTGTCATATGAAGCTTCAATAAAAGGATTTTTGGATGTGCAGCTGTTCCGGAATTATTTCTTTACCTCCAGCCTTATACTTTTGGAACTTTTCTTGGGGGGGAGTAGGTACCAGGATTTGACATGCATTCGCTCTCACATCTAGTTGGATCACCACAGTGGATCTACAAGAAGTTCTCATCCCCCCTCTCCCTGTCTGCAATCTTCTAGGAAGCATCACAGGTGCCAGAAGGCTATGGGACAATTCACAAGCGAAGAATGGCTCGTGCATGCGCAATGGGCAGAAGGCTGTGAAGCCTAAAATAAAATCCGGCTCAGGTGAGGATGACGCTGGACCCCTGGACAGGTGAGTGTCCATTTATTGAAATTCAGCAGTTACAGTATTTGTAGCTGCTGACTTTTGTTTTTCTTCAAACAGCGTTAATAACTTCAACACCATGAAAAGGTTGTACCCAAACAGTTTGTGCTAATAACAATATAGACCTACTGTCCTTCTCAACCCAGACCTTAATGTAGTTTATGTGAGGTAAATGAGGACTAACCACCAATACCAGTCTCATATCATTAGGTAAACCTGAGTTTTCCTTGTTGTCACAAATTCTGCATTTAAAAGATGTGTCATAGATGGAAAATGTAAGCTTATTCATGTGTCAGAAAATATTAATGGTTCTACAAAACAAATTAGATTTGGACCCTTGTAATTTGGAACCCTGGAGAAAAGCTCTTGGCTCTCAAAGAAATCAATCAATCAATAAAATTTGAAATGCTATTTGTAATATGACTAAGTCTCTGTTCTAATTTCTCTGTTATTTATAACTTCTCCATAAAACAAAAATAATAGGCTTATCGTTCTTCACTAGAAAATGGGAATGAAAGCAGAGTTTCATGGTTCAGGCAGGAGCAAAGTATTTCATGTTAAGTTATTTAGTTATAAGTTGCTAGTTAGGTGGTACCTAACCTCTCAAAGGTTTGTCAAAAAAGCCACATTTTTGCATATGTGGGACTGAAGGAGTTTTGTTTACTCATTGCTTGTCGTACTGTGGACAAATCCAATTATTTTGAAATTCAGTCTTTAACTACTTAAAAAATAACATAAATTAT
Organism: Rana kukunoris; assembly: GCA_029574335.1. Taxonomy (NCBI): domain Eukaryota; kingdom Metazoa; phylum Chordata; class Amphibia; order Anura; family Ranidae; genus Rana; species Rana kukunoris. The sequence goes on along the minus strand of CM056049.1, from coordinate 537,150,238 downwards.
TTTATTTCCATTACAATAAAAATGAAAACTGAAAAAGAGAGTTTAATCCCAGTATTAAAATATTATGTGCAGCAGACTTTCACAACCAGCGTTCTATGGAATCCTTGCATTCCTCCAGGGGTTGCTACGGGTTCCTTGAGGAATGAGCAATTTTTTCTTTTCAGAAATTTAACCCCTGACAGCAAACAACAATGATCTTATTAACCATGTGTAAGAGGGTCATTTCTTCCTTGTCGGGTTTCAATGTGGCCATGGCCAATTGAATGCATCCTTTGCTCTTCACAGTCATAGCAGTCTCTCTGTTGGATATAATGATGTCACTGGCACACACATGAACAGTTTCCTTCCAAAACCAGCCCCAGCGGTAATGTAACCTACCCAGTGAGCTGTCTGAACGACATCCAAGTCCCCCCACTGTCAAGAATTAGCTTGGATGTTGCACATGTTGGTGCCACATTCCTCCAATGCACTCCCTTGGTTGCCCTAAGGTAGATCAGTAAAGTTTCTACAAAGGCCAATGTTCAACTGTGGCACTTGCTGGCTGCCTTTTGTAACGTAAGTCTTTTTTTTTCTTTGGGGTCAACCTCCTTTTAGGAGCTATGGATCTGTCACCTCCTATGTGGCCAGCTTTTGCCAAAAAGTTAAAGAGCAGCTTCAGGTAAAGTATTCCCTTATTTTTTCAAGGTCTCAGGAAAGCTGACTAATAGCCTTTCTGTTATCTAGCCCAGCCAGATCAAAATGGCAGCACTCCTCTAAAGAAAACAAAAACATTCCAGGTTATGCAAGGTTAGATCACCCCCACTATAGGCGGAACTCGATGCTCCTCTGTATATCACCAACACCACCCAGGTCAGCAGGGTGTGACCTGACATATTTCTTGCAGCTTTGTCCAAGGCAAAGTCAGCATTGAAGATTAATACTGACAAGTCAAAGATCCTTTCTGTAATTCAGTAGCTGAAACTGTCCTATTTATTCCTTGGGGAAGTTTTAATTGACATCATCTGTTCCATGTCTAGGGCTATGCTTTAGTCAGTGACTGACAAATAATGCTACCTGACTAATGCCGCGTACACACAATCATTTTTTGTGATGAAAAAAAACGACGTTTTCTGTGAAGTAAAAAACAACGTTTTTGAAACGTCACTTTTCAAAGACAATGTTGCCTACACACCATCGTTTTTTCACAAAAAGCGAGGTTATGTTCACCTCTCTTTTCCATTGAAGCTCGCTTCATAACTAGCTTCTGGGCATGCGCGGGTTGAAAAACGTCGTTTTATACAACGTTTTTGCTACACACGGTGACTTTTTGTGAAACAAAAAACGACGTTTTGAAAAACGACACAAAAAATTCAAGCATGTTGGAATTTTTTTTTGGTCTAATGCTAATGCCATGTACACACAGTCGTTTTTTGCGATGAAAAAAAATGATGTTTTTTAAAACGTCATTTAAATTGATCGTGTGTGGGCAAAACTTTGTTTTGCCCACACACGATCAATTTAACCACTTCAGGCCCGCGCTACCGTCGGATGACGGCAACAGCGCGGGCCTGAATATCCAACATCCCGTCATTTGACGGCATGTCATTCTGGCGTTCCCAGCGCGCGCTGTAGAGCGCGCTGCGGGGAAGCCCTGTGTTGTCCATGTCCCTTGGACACGGCCAATCACAGATCGTGGCGAACGGCCAATCAGAGTGGCCGTTTGCGATGCGATCTGTGGGCCAATGAGAGATGATCTCTCATAGATCATCTCTCATTGCCGTGTTACACAGAGACAGCGTCCTGTCTCTGGAGAGGAGGAGCCCGATCTGTGTTCCTTCTTACATAGGGACACAGATCGGTCACCCCCCCCAGTCACCCCCCCTCCCCCCACAGTTAGAACACACCTAGCATACACATTTAACCCCTTCCTCACCCCCTAGTGTTAACCCCTTCAATGCCAGTCACATTTATACTGTAATTAGTGCATATTTATAGCACTGATCGCAGTATAAATGTGAATGGCGCCAAAAATGTGTCAAAAGTGTCCGATGTGTCCGCCATAACGTCGCAGTACCAATAAAAATCGCAGATCCCCGCCATTTCTAGTAAAAAAAAAATAATAAAAAATAATAATTCTCTCCCCTATTTTGTAAGCGCTATAACTTTTGCGCAAACCAGTCGCTTATTGCGATTTTTTTTTTTTTTACCAAAAATATGTAGAAGAATACGTATCGCCCTAAACTGAGAAAAAAAAATGTGTTGTTTTTTTTAATTGGGATATTTATTATAGCAACAAGTAAAAAATATTGTATTTTTCTTCAAAATTGTCGCTCTTTTTTGTTTATAGCGCAAAAAATAAAAATCGCACAGGCGATCAAATACCACCAAAAGAAAGCTCTACTTGTGGGGAAAACGAGCAAACCAAAATCCCCGCCAGCAGACAGCGCGCTGACGTGTCGGTGACGTGGCGGTGACGTTGACGCCGCCACGTCACCGCACCAGGAAGTAAAACACTTCCGCGCATGCGTCGAAACCATTTGACGCATGTGCGAGAAGACATGTCTGCTGGTTAGCGTACTAACCAGCAGACATGTCGGGCGGACGGGTTCCTAGCCGACAGATTTGAAAGCATGCTTTGAAATCTGTTGGGTGGCCAAATCCGTCTGTTAGCCCGTACACACGATCGAATCTGTCTGCTGAAACGGTCTAGCAGACCGTTTCCAGCAGACAGATTTGATCGTGTGTACGAGGCCTAAGACAGACTTCCTATTCCACTTCTAGATGGACCACAATGGGTGGTCTCTACATGTGGTCTCCTTTAAGTGGGTTCTGTCCTTGGGCATGATCCCAGAGGTAGATCTGTTTGCATCTCAATGCAACTACAGTGGATGCCCTGACAAATCAGTGGAGAATTCACAAGCGGTAAGACTTCTTTCCAGTTTCCACCATTTTCAAGTTCCTCAGAAGGCTGCTGTAAGAAGCAACAGTCACGATGACCCCTAATGGCAAAACAGGCCATGGTTACCTCTTCTACTTCAACTCATCTGTTGGGACCTAGTTCTTATAGATTGTTCACCTTACTTCCAGTTAATAGTCTGGTCCTTGAGAGGAGGCGGCTAGCCAGTCTTGTCTGCTTCTCTAAAGTGATTTATACACTGATAGGCTCCAGAGAACTGAGCACCAAAATGGTTTACAATAGAGTTTGGGTAGGATTTAACCAGGTTGCGACTGCTTCTGACTTCTCCTGCTCTAACCTTCAAGACCACAACATACTAGACCTCTTATAGACCAGTCTGTACATGAGACTGAACATAAGCTCTCATAAAGTGCAGGCCCCTCTATTCTTGACCTTCATCAACATCTCATGGAGGAACCATCCCTAAGGCGGCGTACACACGGCCGAGGTTCTCGCTGAAAACCAGCGAGAACCTCGCTGGAATGCACATTCAAGCGAGGACCTCGGCCGTGTGTACGGTCTCGGCGAGCTTCCCGTCGGGAAGCCCGTCGAGCCGAAATAGAGAGCACGCTCTCTATTTCCTCGACGGCCCGCCCAGAAGAATGGCTGGTTGCCATTCCCGACGGGCGGGTCGCCGATTTCGACAGCCGGCAGGGAACCTCGACGGGCGGAACGATGTGTTCTGCCCGTCGAGATTCCCTGCCGTGTGTACGCCGCCTTAGTCATTAAATTCTTCAATGGGGTGCTTCATCTTAGACCTGAGAGAAAACCAATATTCTCCAAATGAGGTGGCTATGACATCAGCCAAAAGGATTTCTGAGATCAGGGCTACAAGGTTACAAAGAACACTTTTTGACCTTCTACCCAGGTAGGCCCTATTCTTGTGCTGGGATTAAATCTGATTTAAGGCTTTGACATTTCATGATAACCAGGAAAATTGTTCTCTCCACAGTCAAGATAACTGAGAAAAATCAGATCCATCCACTGGACGTCGGCAGGATACTACAATCTTACATACAAGCTATAGCTTTATTTGAATTCATCACTTTTTCTGGTAAGAGCATTGAACAGAATCAATGTTGCATGGATCGTGGTGACTATCCAACTGGCTTAAAAGAAAAAGGGCATGAACATGATGACAACAAACTGAGCTAGAACTGTGTTGAGCTTTTGATAGGCTTCTTGTCAATTGGTGCCATAATATTCTTTTTTTACCCTTTTATTTCTTTTATCTTCTATTTCTTTTTATGATGTTTATTATACAAAATACCACCTGGTTTGTACTGTAGATGTTTTTTTCTGTATTTGAGAAAAATAATAAGGACAATAATATAGAAAAATTAGAAAGACATAAAACTCTGGTCAACTAATTGCCCCTGACAATGTATACCATTCAGAAATATAACCCAGTCTTATCAGCTTGGGTTGTGTTCCATTACACATTTAAATTAATAAGCTGTGCTTGAAAATGATTTAATGAACAAAATTCTTGCCTTAGTTATTTAAAAACCGGTGTGCAGTAAAGCATAGCACCCAATGGGATTTCACTTTTCATTATTTTAGAGGAGTCAGAACAATGAATAATGACTGCTAATTGGTTGCTGTAAATTACTGAACTTTGAGGATTACTGTCGCTGCCTAACTATACAAGCTCACTTATTACACCTTTTCCACTAATTAGCAGTGGTTAAAGAAGGATTCCAGAATTAGACAAAAAATAAATAGAGGTTTGTATGGACATACAGTTTGCTAGTATGTTATAGTAATTATCCATTGTTCCGGTTGAGAGCTGCCAAAGTGCTTAGTAAGCAAATTAATTCTCCTGGCAAGCTTGACCACCAGAATAATTGTCAGCATCAAGGCCGGGACAAGGGGTGGGCAGAAGGGACGGTTGCCCTGGGCACTGTGGTATCGTGTGGGGGGGGGGGGCAGGGTGGTCACCCCAACGAGTTTGCAGGGGCGGGACAATGTGTGTTCAGCGGGAGAATTTAGAGGGTGGCAGAGGATAAGAATTGTTCTACGAGTGGAAATTGGGGGTAAGTGCTAGGAATGGTGATGTAGGGGGATTTGTGTTGGGGGAGAAAATAATTTGTGCTGGGGGGGATATTTGGGGAGTTAGTGCTAGAAGGGGATTTTTTCGGGAGAGGGTAAAATTTGTGCTTGAGGGGTATTTAGGCTAGGAGGTGAAATTGGGGGTGGGGATTTGTGCTAGTAGAGGGGTTTGGAGGGTGGGATTTGTGCTGGGAGGGGATATTTGGAGTGGGGGAGAGGTTTTTATGGAGAGAGGGGGAATTGGAGGGGGGGATTTTTCGCTGACACATAATGCTCTAGGGAGGAGGGGGGGGGGGTGCAGTCTAGTATGTTTGACCTTGTCCCTGCACTGGTCGGCACACTGGTCATGGCTTCTCACTGACACCAATTAAGGGTGTTATCTGAACCCCTGGTTCCTACATCTCAAGGATATATGTTTTCCTATTGGTGGTGCAGATCATATTTGCTCTATATGTACAGTTCCATATAATGGCTAAATTACTGATGTATTTAAGGAAGCAATAGGTGTCAGTTTCTGTGTTTTTTATATGACTAAAATCTGCCTGCAAAAATGTGCACGGAACAAGAGGTGGAGCCACAGACATAATAGATTTAATTTTAATTTTACTGCATCTCAGGGGCTGTTAGAGACATTTAAGCCCTAAAACAGTAAGTATTTTCACACAAATATGATTGTAATTTCTAAAAAGCTGCTGTGGGAATTTTTTATTGAGCAGTTTAAATATAAACACTTTTTGGACTTCTTCTTATAAGCTCAATAACAATCATTTTAAAGCCATGTTGCACTAAGACTACCAACATGCCAGAAAATGCAACCACTGTGCATCCATTGGCAAGAGAGATATGGTGAGTGGTACTGATTTTTTTCTCTCCAGTTTTCATGAATCAATTTAGTTAGTTTGAATAGTATAATTATCCTTTAACTGCATAACGACTGTCCCACGGTATACTGCGGCAGGGTGGCCGCTCTGTGATAGTTCACATACCGAGTACGTGATCTGACACTTCCAGGTCTGGGGCACGCATGGCATCTGTGACCTGCTTCCACTGGGGAAGCGGGAGCACAGTGGCAGGTTTCCGAGGATTTGATGTACGCCGGCACCCACCGATTGTTCAGTACACAGGCAGAACACCGATCTGCCTATGTAAACAAGGCAGACCGCCGTTCTGTCAAAAGGAAAGGCATTGATCCTGTGTTTCTGTTGGGCAGGAACAATGATCTATGCCTTCCCTTAGTATAAGCACCTCTCCCACAGTAACCAAGCACTGACTAGGAACACATTTAACCCTTTGATCACCCCTGCTGTTAACCTCTTCCCTGCCAGTGTCATTAGTACAGTGAAAGTGCATATTTAGCTCTGATCACTGTATTAGTGTAACTGGTCCCCAAAAAGTTTCAAAAGTGTCATAATTTGTAGACGCTATAACATTTGTGCAAACCAATCAATATTTGCTTATTGGTATTTTTTTTTTTACCAAAAATATGTAGCAGAATACATATTGGCCTAAATTGATGGAGAAATGTGTTTCTTGTCAATCTTTTTATTGGATGTGTTTTATAGCAGGAAGTAAAAAATGAATACTGTATATATTTTTCAAAATTGACCGTCTTTTTTTGTTTATAGAGTAACAAATAAAAACCACAGAGGTGATCAAATACCACCAAAAGAAATCTCTATTTGGGGGGAAAAAGGGCATCAATTTTATTTGGGTACAGCGTCACACGACTGCGCTATAGTAAGGTAAAGTAACACAGTGCCAATCGCAAAAAATGACCTGGTCATCCAGAGCTGAAGTGGTTAAGCAACACAATCACTAAAATCTCATGTAAACTTCAAGTAAGATGTCCCAGCAGAAATATCTGTTGTTCAGTCTATGTCCCATGGGACAAAGTTCTTGATGTAGTATTTTGTCTTGTGATCCAGTGTTAAATTAGTCAACTAAAGCGACTAAAACACTTTAGTTGACGAAATGAATACTATTTTAGTCTACTAAAATACGACTAAATCTAAAACAATTGAGATTACTAAAATATGACTAAAACTAAAATGGCATTTTAGTCAAAAAACTAAAATGGGACTAAAACTAAAATGCTATTTTAGTCAAAAAACTAAAATAGGACTAAAACTAAAATGCCATTTTAGTAAAAAGACTAATGTCGTGTACACACGATCACTTTTCGGCATGGAAAAAAACAAAGTATTTCCAACTTCATCATGGAAAAAAACGACGTTGCCCACCTTTCCAAAAAAAGATGAGCAAAGCGTGGTGACGTACAACACATACGACGGCACTCTAAAGGGGAAGTTCCATTCAAGCTCCCGTCTTATAACTTGCTTCTGAGCATGCGCGGGTTTAAAACGTTGTTTTTAGCTTTGTTTTAGTCCACACACGATCATTTTTTACAACCCGAAAAACAAAATTTTTCAGAAGATAAAAAACGATGTGAAGACCACACACGATTATTTTAAATTACGTTTTTAAAAACGTTGTTTTTTTCATGCCGAAAAACAATCGCGTGTATGCGGCATAAGACTAAAACTAAATTGAAATTTGACTTCAAAATGTTCATACCTCAAGACTAAATATGACTAAAACTAAAACAATTGCAGAAGACTAAAATGGAACTAAAATGCCATTTTAGTCCTAAGCCAAAATTAGCACTATTGTGATCAATGCTGTAGAAGCTGTGCTAATGTGGTTGACAGACCGCCCCCTCCGTCCACCGCCATCTGACCACGCTGCTCAGAAGGAGACGAATACCTAATTACATGTGAATGACAGAGCACACAGAGGAGAGAACCATTTCATTTCATTGTGGCCCGCAAACGGTTACCAAATCACTTAGGGCCCTTTTACACTGCCAGCGCCCAAAAAAACGCTAGTAAAGCATCACTAAAACTAGCTGCGCTTTACCAGTGTTTTTCAAGCGCTAGTGGGGAGCTTTTAACCCCTGCCAGTGGCTGAATAAAGGGTTAAAATCGCCTACAAAGCGCCGCTGCCAAGGCTCTTTGCAGGCGCTTCCCATTGATTTCAATGGGAAGGGGCACTTTAGGAGTGGTGTATTCAAAATCTGATGATCTTGAATAAGATCTGATGAAAACGGACATGCTGTTTGTTTTCATCAGATCGCTCCATAGGAGACAGCGGTGCCTGACAAGCGCCTCCCCGCTCAGTGAGCAGAGAGGAGCTTGTCATCCTTCGTCTCAGCGGAGATCTGTGGACAGATCTCCTGCTGAGCTGGCGGGAACGGGCAGACTTCGTAGTGTTCCCTAAAAACAGGTCCTAAAAACAGGTCCTCTTTATGGAGAGATGTGGGGTCAATAAGACCCCACATCTCTCCTGCAGGCTGGAAAGCATGAGATTGAAAAAAAAATCACAATCTCATGCTTACCAGCCGTTGTTTACAACCGTGGCCTGAACATGAGGTCATAACGTCGCGCCCGGGCCTCCGACGACCATAGAGATGATCTGGACACCGGAAATCTCTATGGTCGTCATCCAGTTACGGCCAATTCTTTCTCCGGGTCCCCGATGGCACGTGAGAGCCCGGAGAAGCATCGGATGGCGGCGGGAGGGGGCATGTCCCCTCCCGTCGCCTATAAGAATGATCAAGTGACGGAACTGCCGCTATGATCGTTCTTATGGTGCACAGAATCGCCAGCCACCTCATAATTACGTTACCATAGACAGGCAAATGTCCCTCCAACTTGATAAATCGGAAGACATCAATCTGTTATTATTTATAATTCTAAAATGAATGAAATGCGTTGGATTCTTGTGTACCCTGTGAACTGCGAATCTTAATAAGCACATTGTATAAAAGCCAGAAATGTGACATCCTTGCCTATTAAGCATGCCTCATATCTGGTCTACACATTATTTATAATTTTGGAATGATAGAACCAGCACTGTTTTTATTTTTTTCATGCAAATTATCCCAGAGATTAAAGTACCCCATCATGAACTGCTAACATTTCCCTTCCTGCTTCTCAAAGGATTCTGGCCAAATTGAATAATCTATGATAGATAAGAAGATTGTCTGATGCCAGAGAAATGTTTGTTATTGTCTCCAAAGGGTACTTTTTTGAATGGCCTGAGGCCGCGTACACACGATTGAATATATCTGCTAAAACTGGTCCGACGGACCGTTTCAGCGGACATATCCAATCGTGTGTACGGGCTAGCGGACATGTTTTCCCAGCGGACAAATTTGTCCCTCGGATATGTCCGCTGGTTAGTACACTAACCAGCGGACAGAAATCTCCGCGCATGCGTCGAATGGATTTGACGCATGCGTGGAAGTATTTTACTTCCTGGAGTGGTGACGTGGCGGCATCAACGTCACCGCCACGTCACCGCGTCCTCAGACCGAGGGGATTTTCGTCCGATGGTGTGTACACGCCATCGGACCAAAATCCGATGAGACATGTCCACTGGAAACGGTCCGTCGGACATGTTTCAGCGGACATGTCTCCCCGTGTGTACGCGGCCTGATTGTCACTCATGTGCCATTTCACGTCAGATCCAAGTGGTATCCACCTCCATATGGCTAGACAGACTACCTTCATACCAGTCCTGGACATCATCCATACCTGACATTGGAGTCTGACATTATCAGTTCGCACGGAACACTTTGGCCCAGACCAGCACACTTGTTAGCAGTGGAGAGGATACGTGGGAAGTATAACCTGATGCAGAGCAAAGAGTGGACTAATTTATGGTGTGCTGCAATATCGCCAGGACTGCAGACAGAGCACTCTTCTTACTGAGCCGAATCAGTACACAGACGAGCCGCCGCTATTTTGAGGCCTACAAAGCCTCCGCAAACACCGGTCTCGAGTATCGCGGCCGCGATACGATCGACTCCCGCTTCGGGACGCAACGGACCCATCGTTCTAACTGTCTGCCCTGCGGGATCGTGGTGGTGGGGACCAGAGGAACGGCGGAGGTGCCCTGAGACGGCCAGCGAGCGGTGTATACCTGGTGCTATACAATCAATACACTGCTTGTGTATACGCTATCACGGCTGTATAAGCAGCACCTAAAAGGACTCCCACCTTTAGCCTAAAGTAGTACAAGTCACACCTAAAGCAGTACAAGTTACACTGACAGTTAGTCTGGAAGTGTATCTTCTTACTGAGCCACCTGGATTCACACTCCGGCACCGAATCAGCCTGGGGAGAAGCAGACACTAAGTGGGAGTGCTAATGGGAATGTGCAAAAGACTGAATAAAATCAAGTGAAGGACTGCATATTTCCTTATCACTATTTTTAATGGTTGAATTTTTACCTCTGCTTCCAGTTTAGCCCACTACAGCCTAGTACAGCTAAATAAACTGAAGGAGATCGCCCCCCCCTCAATTTAAAAGCACATATAATTCACATTTGAGTAGAGTGGAGTGTGGTGGACTAAGGTTGGGGCTCATCGACCAGAACAGGAGACCCTAAAGGAATATATGTGGACTATTTGTGGATTTGGAATGACAGCTGCTGCTGCGCTATTTCTATATCTATAGATTCATTTTTGACCTATTGGGACATGAATAACAAAAAAGGCTCTATTACAGAGGAAGTAAGGAGCAATATTGCTAGGCTAGGTTTAGAGAAATATAGCGGGTTGAAAGGTAGGAAAAATAATAATTTAAAACTAGGCTGGTCAGCCAGGTGTGCACTATTGAATGTGCGCTCCTTGCCTGCTCACACGATATAAGTCTTTGATTTTATAGAAGAATATAATCTAGACTTATTATTTGTAACGGAAACCTGGCTGTCAGTAAGTAACTACACTGCTTTAGAACAGGCTATTCCAGTGGGTTATGGCATTGTCAGGGAAGACAGGGGTAAAGGAAAAGGTGGAGGGACGGCAGTAATTTTTAAAAAAGATTTAAGGATAGTAAAATTAGAAGAAATTAGTGACAAGGGCTGTGAATTCATACGAGTTCACCTTGAATGGGACACAGATAAATTTTTAATGTTTTATGTATTTTACATTTCTCCAATTAATAAGGGAAAAGCCCTGGAGACTTTTAAAGATATTTTAATTAATAAAATGTGTCACTCGGTTCCATGTATGGTTTTAGGTGATTTTAACATATGGTTTGAGAAACCTGACCTTATGGAGGTCAAGAATGTGCTAGACATACTCTCAACGGCAGGTTTCTCCCAACTGAGTAAAGGGCCTACACACTTAAAAGGCCATAGTTTAGATGCTATTTTTTTTAGAGACGCTATTGTTGATAGTTTCTCGATTATAGAACATGGTTGGACGGACCATTGTTCTCTGCACTTTACCATTTATGGTAAAGAAGAGGTTAAACATAAAATCACCCCATTACCACTTATAGAATTTAGAAATTTTACACATTTTCCAATAGATGAGTTTAAAACTAAAATATCTTTAGAACTCAATCAACCCTTTTCCCCAGATGTGGAAAGCATGTATGGTTTTTTCCATGCATGCATGATCAAAGTATTAGATGAACTCTGCCCCATAATTAAAAAACGCCCATGTAATAGAAAAGACCTGGGGAACTCAAAATGGTATACCGTGGCTTTAAAAAAACTTAAAATTCAAGGGCGTGCCCTTGGGAGGCGTTGGAGAAAGAGCCATATGCCATTTGAGTTCCAAAACTGGAAGACATGGCGGCGGGGATATAAGGCCTCTATATTTAGAGCTAAAAAAGCTTATCTAGAGAGCCGTATTTGGGGTGCACAGAACAACACTAGAGAACTATTTAGAATAGTGACAGAGTTTCTCCAACCTGAAGCAATTAAAACCCAAGAAATAGCCACACCAGAGTATGCTCAGACTCTGGCGGAGTTTTTTATGGAGAAAGCTCAAAAAATACATGATGGCCTGGCCAACCATATTGTTGAAACTAAAAAAAATAATCTTTTAATACCCGACATTATTCAAGAAAGGAGAAACGACTGCCTGGACAATAGTCGATGTGTTCTGCACGTCGAGGTTCTCTGCCGTGTGTACGGCGCCTAAGAATGTCTATATGTTTATTGTAACCGCCACTCGATTTTATGTTGTTTTTAAAGTTTGTTCTTTTTGGTATGTTTCTGGTAACGTGACTGGATGGGAAGCAGGCGCATCGATGCAAACATGTTTTGTGAACTATGCGCCTTGTATAAGAAACAAACAATAAACAATAATAAACTTCCTAAACAAAAAAAAGATCTGCTCATGTTTCTCATAAGGTCCAATCAGATTATTGTTATTATTTGCACAGTATCATTGAATGAATTAAAGATTCTATTTGGTTACAACGGTTTTCTTTTCCACAATCTATGAACACTGCCTCCAGCATTTAAATTGCCTTGCTAGCTAGGTGTGTTATTTTGCTTTGATGAACACAAAAGTGCTGCTTGTGTCATCAGGGGCTTGAGATAACACAGGTCAGAGCTTAAAGAGGAACTGCAGTCTGCTCACATAATTTTTAATAAAAACATCTTTGCCATTCTAAAGCTTCCCTCCAACCACTTTGCATATTATTTTATATACAGTATACTGTGATTCTATACAGGGAGTGCAGAATTATTAGGCAAATGAGTATTTTGACCACATCATCCTCTTTATGCATGTTGTCTTACTCCAAGCTGTATAGGCTCGAAAGCCTACTACCAATTAAGCATATTAGGTGATGTGCATCTCTGTAATGAGAAGGGGTGTGGTCTAATGACATCAACACCCTATATCAGGTGTGCATAATTATTAGGCAACTTCCTTTCCTTTGGCAAAATGGGTCAAAAGAAGGACTTGACAGGCTCAGAAAAGTCAAAAATAGTGAGATATCTTGCAGAGGGAGGCAGCACTCTTAAAATTGCAAAGCTTCTGAAGCGTGATCATCGAACAATCAAGCGTTTCATTCAAAATAGTCAACAGGGTCGCAAGAAGCGTGTGGAAAAACCAAGGCGCAAAATAACTGCCCATGAACTGAGAAAAGTCAAGCGTGCAGCTGCCAAGATGCCACTTGCCACCAGTTTGGCCATATTTCAGAGCTGCAACATCACTGGAGTGCCCAAAAGCACAAGGTGTGCAATACTCAGAGACATGGCCAAGGTAAGAAAGGCTGAAAGACGACCACCACTGAACAAGACACACAAGCTGAAACGTCAAGACTGGGCCAAGAAATATCTCAAGACAGATTTTTCTAAGGTTTTATGGACTGATGAAATGAGAGTGAGTCTTGATGGGCCAGATGGATGGGCCCGTGGCTGGATTGGTAAAGGGCAGAGAGCTCCAGTCCGACTCAGACGCCAGCAAGGTGGAGGTGGAGTACTGGTTTGTGCTGGTATCATCAAAGATGAGCTTGTGGGGCCTTTTCAGGTTGAGGATGGAGTCAAGCTCAACTCCCAGTCCTACTGCCAGTTTCTGGAAGACACCTTCTTCAAGCAGTGGTACAGGAAGAAGTCTGCATCCTTCAAGAAAAACATGATTTTCATGCAGGACAATGCTCCATCACACGCGTCCAAGTACTCCACAGCGTGGCTGGCAAGAAAGGGTAAAAAAAAAAGAAAAACTAATGACATGGCCTCCTTGTTCACCTGATCTGAACCCCATTGAGAACCTGTGGTCCATCATCAAATGTGAGATTTACAAGGTGGGAAAACAGTACACCTCTCTGAACATTGTCTGGGAGGCTGTGGTTGCTGCTGCACGCAATGTTGATGGTGAACAGATCAAAACACTGACAGAATCCATGGATGGCAGGCTTTTGAGTCCTTGCAAAGAAAGGTCCTTGCATTTGTTTTTGTTTTGTTTTTGAAGTTATAAAAAGGTGGCTATATTGGTCACTGGTAAAAATAAATAATTGAAATGATTGTTGTTTTTTTTTTTGCCTAATAATTATGCACAGTTTTGCACACACAGTTTTGCTAAAACTAAAAACAAACTAAAAACTACTTCCAAAAATATTTTTGAATGTTATAAATGATCACCACCTATAGAGACATGCCTCTCTTTAGAGGACTGTGACAAAGAGTTATCTTAAACTCAATGGAGCGAAAACAGAACTTCTTTGAGACGAATCAACTTTCAACAGAGTACCCCCCCGCCTATTGGTCACCCCTAGCGCCAAAGTCACTGGTCATTTTTGAAAAATGGACGCACAAATAATTGAAATGCCTACTACGGTACTCCGTTATTAAAGAAGTTGTTGGGAGCAATTTTCCAGGCTTTAAGTTGCCTAATCGCTCGTCTAATTATACGGCCGCCAGCACTGGGAAAAAACCCTGGGAATCCATCTAATAGTCATTGGCTGCCTGCACAGCTCTCTGTCACAGATATCCCCTTTATTTATGCGAAATAATAAAATATCGTGTTTTGCGCTAAAACTCCAAAAAAACAAACTAAAAACTACTTCCAAAAATATTCAGCTTTGATATTAATGAGTTTTTTGGGTTCATTGAGAACATGGTTGTTGTTCAATAATAAAATTAATCCTCAAAAATACAACTTGCCTAATAATTCTGCACTCCCTGTACTTGCCAAATATGCTGCAGAAATCTCCCTCCATTAAGTCTGGCTGCAACCATTTTAACTGTGGGCAGCTGAAGATGCTGCCTTTTCACTTCCTGGATTTAAACAGACACACCAAGGCACACCTCCAGCTCTGCCGCTCTCATTTGCCCTTTTATGACTCATCCCAGTCATAGGCCATGTAAAAGGACATGGGGCCCACACAATGAAACTGGAGAAGAAGCAGTTTAACCTTAAACTGCGTGGGGGGTTCTTCACTGTTGGGGCAATAAGGATATGGAACTCTCTCCCACAATTGGTGGTGGCTGCAGGGAGTATGGATATCTTTACCCACATCCGGACCGTCACTTTACACAGGTACTTTGAAGAAGAATACCATTGTTATGGCAGCAGCTAGCTGCCATAAACCCGGTATCCTCTTCTTCACTGGGTGGTCCGCTTTCCGCTCTGGTGCCCTCCGCTGCTTTTCAGGGTCGTCAGTAGCAGCAGAGGCGATTCCGCCTCCTGCTGGCTTGGTATGGAGACAAGTGTGGGGATCATTGCAGGACGGAAGCGATGGCAAAACGTCACCTCTGCCAAAGCTCTTAAAGAGACTTTTTTTATTTTATTTTTTCAAATGACATTTCATTTATTTTTATTTTATTTTTTATTTAAGTGTAAACATGAGATCTGAGTTTTTTTCACCCCAGATCTCATATTTAAGAGGTCCTGTCATGTTTTTTTTCTATTACAAGGGATGTTCACATTCCTTGTAATAGGAATAAAAGTGACACAATTTTTTTTTTTTTTTTTAAAGAAGAGTGTAAAGAAATAAAATAAAATTAATAGGAAAAAAAAGAGCGGTGCCCGCATATGAAAACGGTGTTCAAACCATACGTGTGAGGTATCGCCGCAATCGTTAGAGCGAGAGCAATAATTCTAGCCCTAGATCTTCTCTGTCACTCAAAACATGCAACCTGTAGAATTTTTTAAATGTCGCCTATGGAGATTTTTAAGGGTAAAAGTTTGTCGCCATTCCACGAGCGGGGGAAATTTTGAAGCGAGGTATCGCCGCGATTGTTAGAGCGACAGCAATAATTCTAGCCCAAGACCTCCTCTGTAACCAAAACATGCAACCTGTAGAATTTTTTAAACATCGCCTATGGAGATTTTTTAGGGTAAAAGTTTGTCGCCATTCCACGAGCGGGGGCAATTTTGAAGCGCGACATTTTGGGTATCAATTTACTTGCATTATCTTTCACAATATAAAAAGAAAATTGGGCTAACTTTACTGTTGTCTTTTTTTTTTTTTTTATTTAAAAAAATTGTATTTTTTTTTCCAAAAACAGTGCGCTTGTAAGACAGCTGCGCAAATACGGTGTGACAGAAAGTTCTCAAGGGCAGTGGTCTCCAAACTGCAGCCCTGGGACCGGATGTGGCCCTTTGCTTGCCTTTATACAGCCCTTGAGGTATTTTTCCTGCCTCTGACTCCAACATTTGGGCACTCTTTCTTTCACTGACGCCAAGAATGTGGCATTATTCCTTCCACTGATACCAACAATGGGGCATAATCCTTTCCTCTGACAACAAGAATGAACCACTATGCCTCCCACTGACACCAACTATTTCTCTTGCTAATACCAAAGATTGGGCATTGTTTACTTTCACAGGGTACAGTCCGGCCCCCCCAAAGTCTAAAGGACAGTAAACTGCCTTTTCTCTAGAAAGTTTGAAGACCCCTGCTCTAGGGTGTTAGAAAATATATATATATATATATATATATATATATATATATATATATATATATATATATGATGTTTGGGGGTTCTAAGTAATTTTCTAGCAAAAAAAACAAACTGTTTTTAAGTTGTAAACAACAAATCTCAGAAAGAGGCTTGGTCCTTAAATCGGAGTTCCAGCCATTAATAGTCAGCAGCTACAAAAAGCATAGCTACTGGCTTTTAATAAACATACACTTACCTGCTCCACTGTCCAGCACCGCTCCTCTCTCCCCTTCCCTTCCGGCGCCTCCATCCTAACTGTGGGCACCCGGCCATGACAGCTACCTGATTGGACAGGCAATCACATGGGACCTGTCACGTGTGCTACAGGAAGGGGCTGCCGTAGGCGATATGACGTATCGCCTTAGCGGTCCCTGGGCAGAAGGGGAGGAAGTGGGACAGGAAGTCCCACTCCTCCTGAAGCCCCCACTCCCCCCCCCCAAAAAAATGACATGCCAAATGTGGCATGTAATGGGGCGAGGAGTGGTTTGAGCGGAAGTTCCACTTTTGGGTGGAACTCCGCTTTAAGTGGTTAAAAGACTTTTAGATGTACATCTTAAAGGACAAAACATACAGGGATATAAAAAAGCATTATAGACACTGGTACACATGCGCCCACACAGGTTGTACTGGATGAACTATTGTCTTTTTTCAGCCTTACCTACTATGTAACTATATCCCCCCTCTCCCTCTTTTCCTGACAAACTCTCAAGGAGAGTGAGGGGGGAGAGCTGTGCATGATGTCATAAGCCTTGGCTTTTTACCAGACAAGAAACAGGAAGTGGGCTGTATAAGGTATTTACTGGGGGAAAAAAAAAATACTATCCAAAGTTAAAACAACAAAGGCAGAAGATTTAATAGATGAAAAAATGACTGAAGTTTCGCTTTAATCTATAAAATGCTGCTTAGGAAAATCGTTCTTTTTAGCACATGGTTATACAAGCACTCTGCAACATTCTGTTTAGGATTAGATATTTCTTATGTTGTAAATACCTTTGCTATGCCCAGATATTAAATTGTTAATGCATGCAGAGATACAATGAGGTTTCGCCATATTGCAGAATGTAGAACACAGCATGTAAATCCTTGATGAATTGTTCATGCATTCTTAGTGGTGTAAAAACCATGCAGTTCCAAGCTTCACCAAATTCTTTTCAATCAGATCTGTGCAGATTAATTTATGATAATCAATTACAGCAATTTAATTCTAGATTCTATGAAATGCAAGAATAGGTATACATGATGCGCAAACAGAGAAATTCTATTCTGAAGGCAGCACTGCCATCTTTTGGCAGGTGTGTGTACTTGCATCCCAGAATAAAAGGACACATTTTTTGTTCTCTTTAGTAATAGCACATCTACAGCTTTTGTGATAGAAATTATTGGCCGGAGAGTTGCAAAAGATTAAAAAGGAATGAGAGTTATTATTCAGCTCAATATATCATCAGAGAACTGCACATGTAGAGAAAATGCAACACTTCAGTCATGAATCACATTTTAAGGCAGAAAGTAATATATCCAGTTGGCGAGGTGTAAAAATTTACAAAGGCGCTAACGTGCGGTGTACGAGTCAGAGCGTTTCCTGCAGACATCAACTGTCTCATTTATTGCATCGAGTCTGGATCCAAGAAAATGCTATTTGGAAATGATCCCATTACATTGCTGTGTGACTTACTGCATTGTATTTTAAGAAAATCATTTCGTCATTGTACATTTATCTGCCTCCTGTATTAAGTCTAGAATTCTGGGCAGCTCCCAGACTTATTACTTTCCACAACAAAGTTTACAGGAACTGCAGGGAGATGAGGAAAACAGTAATATATAAAAACAGTAATCCACAATAAATCTATAGATTCCTTTTATATCTGTAATAGTCTTGTAAGTGTTAGCCATTGATTACTGCAGTAACTTTGGAGTTTAAAGTGTACCTAAAGGCAAAACTTTTTATAGATTTGGATAGTATAACTTTTTCTACTTTTAGAGAGAGTTATTCTCTCCAATTGCTCTGATCACTTATGTCATCAGTATAAAAGTGATTGTGACATTGGAAGGAAAAAAGGAGGGGGGCAGTAGGATTGCATTGATGATACCTGGCCATAACCGGTTGTGGGGGTGAGAATCCTTTAACTATTTCATACAAAAGTAATACTGTTATATGGATATATATTAGGGCTGTGCAAATTAACTTTTAATTGATCGATTAATCTTTCATTTTTTTTGATCGATCAAAATCTTTTTGATCGATTAAAATTCTTTTGATTGGTACTCACCTCTCCGCAGGCTTCTGGGCCTTCAGGGAGTTCACTCGGAGATCTGGTGACGTCATGGACACCGGCGGGACTTGCCGTGTCCATTTGAAGGGCTCCTTTGCTGTGCCTTCATATCTGCATGCCGGCAGGACCTTACTATCTGCCACACGCAAGGGCTGTTACACTTCCCTCTATGACTTCCCTCTATCAACCTGGGATTCTACAGCCATCCACTGGGAGTTGTGATAATTCCCTTCATGGGACATCTACATGCCGACGGACTGATGTTAACCCCTCCTCATCTGGATTCAGCAGTGGTATCGTTGTACACATTTTTATACCAGTATCATACTTAGCTACATCTTTTTATGGCTGCTTTTGGTACCGTTTGGTATTACTCGCACCAGTTTTACAGTTTATGTAGCTACATCGATTTTATCTCCAGTTCAATATTTATTTGGTTACCTACTTGAAGACTATAAAAGTTTTAATGCTATTCCCATCGAGCGCTGCCTTTGTTTGTTTTTTGTATCCTGCTTTCCATTTTTCCAGTTGTTGGAGCTGCACTGGGAATCAGTCTGCAAGCAGGAGATCAGCTAAAAGTAGTTGGATCTGTATGTGCGTTATAATTAATCTAAATTAGTCGATTATACGATTAAAAAAAAAAACGATTAATCGAACACAAAAATTTTGATCAGTAACAGCCCTAATATATACTGTATTTTTTTGCAATGCTATGTAATTATTGCATATCTGTTATATAAAATTGTACGCTATTGTCTTAGTTAAACTACAAAATTGTTTATAGGTTTACATACCGTGGCAGAATTTATGATTTCTTGGTCATTTTTCAGAGAATATGAATGATAGCAATGAATGACAACAACTTTTGTTTCACTCGTGGTTAGTGTTTGGCTGAAGCCATTTATTATCAGTTAACTGTGTTTCCTCTATTTAAATCATAATCACAACAGAAACTACCCAAATGACCCTGATCAAAAGTTTACATACCCCAGTTCTTAATACCGTGTATTGCCCACTTCAACATCAATGACAGCTTGAAGTCTTTTGTGGTATTTGTGGATGAGGCTATGTATCTTCTCAGATGGTAAAGTTTCCGATTCCTCTTGGCAAAAAGCCTCCAGTTCCTGGAAAATCTTGGGATGTCTTGCATGAACAGCACATTTGAGATCTCCCCAGAGTGGTTCAATTATATTGAGGTCAAGAGACTGAGATGGCCACTCCAGAACCTTCAATTTATTATGCTGTAGCCAATGACAGGTCGATTTGGCCTTGTGTTTTGTATCATTGTCATGTTGGAATGTCCAAGTACATCCCATGCGCAGCTTCCTGGCTGATGAGTGCAAATGTTCCTCCAGTATTTTTTGATAACATACTGCATTCATCTTGCCATCAACTTTAACCAAATTTCTTGTGCCTTTGTAGCTCACACATCCCCAAAACATCAGCGATCCACCTCCGTGTTTCAGTAGGAATGGTGGCCTTACATCATAGGCCTGGTTGACTCCTCTCCAAATGAAGCATTTATGGTTGTGGCCAAAAAGCTAAATTTTGGTCTCCAAATACCTTGTGCCAGAAGGTTTGAAGCTTGTCTCTGTGATGTTTGGCATATTGTAAGCGGGATACTTTGTGGCATTTGCATAGCAATGGCTTTCTTCTGGCGACTCGACCATGCAGCCCATCTTTTTTCAAGTGCCTCCTTATTGTGCATCTTGAAACAGCCACACCGCATGTTTTCATAGAGTCCTGTATTTCACCTGAAGTTATTTGTCATTGTATGAAAGCCTCTCAGTGTAAAAAATAAAATAAACAAAAAGTTATAGTTCCTTTCAATACTTTTACACAGCTTAACACAGGTTTTCCTCTGCACTGGGGCAAATTGTTCCATGTGGCCCTCGTGTGAGAATTCCTCTCCACGTTGGACCTATGCTCCCCTAACGAGTGGACACTCTGTGCACAGAATAAATCTCCTGACAAAGCTACTACAGTAGCAAAACTAGTAGAGATGAGATCTTGACTTATATGACCCCCTGCGCCACCCTCTGACCAGGGTCCCTTACCATCTCGGTGATGAGTTGGCTGGACGTATAATACGTCTATTTTACAATGCTGTTGATGTATTTTACTAAAATTGTGTATTTCCTGTTTTTTTAATGTTATTTTTAATAAATTGATTCATGTTTTACCTTTATTACTATTCTCCCTCAATTCCCTTACCCAGTATCACTATAGTCCCCTTGCCCCTATCTACCCTTTAGGCTTTTTTGGGCCTCTGGGGTCCCAATAAACCCTATTTATATTTGAAGTTATTTGTGGCTTTTTCTTTGCATCCCAAACAATTTACCTGGCAGTTGTGGCTGAAATTTTAGTTGGTCTACCTGACCGTGGTTTGGTTTCAACAGAACCCCTAATTTTTCACTTCTTGATTAGAGTTTGAACACTGCTGATTGGCATTCTCAATCCTTTGGATGTATATATTTTTTTATATCCCTTTCCTGTTTTATACAGTTCAACTACCTTTTCCCTCAGATCTTTTGACAATTCTTTTGCCTTCCCCGTGACTCAGAATCCAGCAACTGTCAGTGCAGCACTGGATGAAAAATGCAAGGGTCTGTCAGGAGCCCAGAAACTCATTGACCTTTTATACACACACACTAATTACAAGCAAACAGATCACAGATGAGGAAGGTTACCTTTAATAGCCATTGAAACCCCTTTGTGTCAACTTGTGTGCATGTTATCAGGCCAAAAAATCCAGGCATTGAAAACTTTTCATCGCGGTCATTTGGGTAGTTTCTGTTGTGATAATAATTTAAAGAGTAAACACAGTTGATTGATAATAAATGGCTTTGGCCAAACACTAACCATGAGCGAAATAATTTTTTTTGTGTTATTCATATTCTCTGAAAAATGGCCAAGATTTCATAAATTTTGCTAGGGTGTGTAAACGTATGATCACACCTGTATATGCTTTGTTATTAATGTATAGTACTCTGTTCCCTCCAAATATTCTCCTGAGGAAGTGGGCAACCTCAAAACATGTTGAGTCCGACTGACAACATACAGTATGTGCATCTTCCCTTGATTAACCTCCTAGGTAGAAGGGTGTAGTACAGCCCTTTAGAGGCATATTAGATTGTCTTATTGATTATTTTTTAATTAATATGTGTTCTTGATTGTCTTCTAGATATTCTTGTATTCTGAAGAAATATTTTCTGATTTTAAACTTTGGTTTATGTCTGGTAATGGTATCAAGAAAATCCTACTCACCCCCCCCCCCCCCCCCACCCCCTTCCCTTCTCCTTTTTTCCTTCAACTGTCACAATCTAAGATTAGTTAGGATGTAGGTACCGCTATACAATTGGTTAAATCCATCTTTTCCCTTTCTCTGAGAAATAGTAACATATCAGGAATAAAAGTGATGGTAAATTCAAAACTTTGACTCGGCACCAGAGAATGGAAGGAGGAATCTTACAATGAGGACACCTATTCCTGTGACAACCATTTAGGAGGGCAATTCCCTTACAGGGGGACAGATATTTTCACTTCCTGTTGAGCCTACATGTAAAGCCGCGTACACACGATCAGTTCAAACCGATGAAAACGGACTGAAGTTCGTTTTCATCGGTCCAAACCGATCGTGTGTAGGCCCCATCGGTCCGTTATCCTTCGGTCCAAAAACAGAGGGCTTGCTTTAAAATTGATCCGATGGGCGGCTAACCGATAGGTCAAAACCGATCATTAGTACGCACGACCATCGGTTAAAAATCCACGCATGCTCAGAATCAATTTGACGCATTCTTGGAAGCTTTCGACTTCGTTTTTTTATCACGTCGTTGTGTTTTGCGTCACCGCGTTCTGACACGATAGGTTCATGAACCCATGGTGTGTAGGCACATCAGTCCATCAGTTGGCTTCATCGTTGAACCGATGAAAACGGTCCGTCGGACTGTATTAATCGGATGGACCGATCGTGTGTACAGGGCTTAAGGCTCCTTTGTGCTTTCCTAGTGTGGATATGTGTATTTAAAGCATTTGTTAACCCCCAAAAAAATGGATGCTGCTCTTTTAAGGCTACTTTTTCACATGGAGGTGGGGAGCATTAGTGGTAGCCTTTCGGCCATTAGCGGGGCGCTTTTAATCCCCGCTAGTGGCCGAATAAAGAGTTAAAAGCGCCCGCAAAGAGCTTTGCAGGCACTTCGGCAGCAGGGAAAGATGCTGCATGCAGGACGTTCTCTAACGTCCTGCAAGTGCACTGCTGCAAGGGAGGCATTTTTCAGGCGCTTTACAGGCGCTAATTTTAGCCCTTTAGCGCCTTAAAAACGCCTCAGTATGAAAATAGTCCAAAGCATGTTATATGACACTGTGTTTGTCCTGTGTTGTTTGGCCCCCTGTAACACCTAAAAATCCTGACTGATCCTAATGCGACGAGCCAGAACCACAGGGGCGACACGTGAGGTGCACGGTGGGCCGATGAGAGACAGCAATAATACAGTTCATCGGTTTACTCACGGTTAGCAGAAAGCCTCCCTGGGCCGGTCGCACAGTGAAGAGAAAGACAGCACGGAATCCTCCCGGGCACGCTCTGTGATAGGGAAACGCCAGCCAAGATTTTGGTTGCGGTGCCCGTGATGACAGGGGTGTTTAGCGTGCTTGTGGCAGCTGGGCCCCTTGATGGTATTTGTGGTGACGCCAGTACCGTTTATGGTGGTACAACCAGTTGTAGTAGCAGTGTTGAAGAATGAGGTAGACAGAGGTAGGATACAACTCACAACTTTTACTGTGGCTGGTTTTGGTTGCAGTACAAACATCCACTTAAAATACAGTCTCTGGGTAAAGAGAGAAATTCTGCTGATCCACTGTTAATAGGCTTTAGTAATCCTGGACTCAGGCTGTGGTTCAGTATAATGCTTACTTGTTTCTGGTCCCTTTTGAATCCAGTGACCTTGGTGAGGTTGCCGGTGGCTAAGAAATCCTTCACCTTTATTCTCAAAAAGGTCTTTGCTGCCGATTGATGGCTTTTACCTTTTGATTTGAGCAGTTCCAATTTGTCCCTTCTCTGGACTGACCTCTCTCACCTTCACATTGTGCTTTCCTCTGCACACTGACTTCCTGAACTGAACAACTGACCACAGATAAACCTGAGCTGGGATAGATATCCCAGAGTGGTGCTATCCCCATCTTTTGGTGAAGCAAACTTGACCAGCCTATGAACAGGAATACCACAGGTGTAGCAATGCAAAATGACATGCAATATAGCAATGACAAAGAAGTAATACTTTTGCAGTTCCCACATGTCCTGAGTGGGACGCTTCACTAACAGTTTCTACCCTCCCCTCTGTACACTGACTACGGTATATAAAGGCTGCTGAGCCCTGACACTGGTCAGTTTACGTGCCTCCATCATCCGCAGCTCTACTCTCTGTCTCCTCTGTGATACTGTGTCTTCCTTTCACCTCCACTCCCTGTCTGTCATGTTGTGAGACTGCTGCCCCTCCTTCCCTCCTGCTGCTTGAATAACACTCAATAACTCGTATGCATCTGCACTGCTTCCTATTGCAGTGTCCCCCTCTGTGTATGATTTATAAAAATAAATGCTGCACATACCTAATTTCAACCTAATTTCTGAGCAGAGATCACAATCACATGACTGTCTAGATCTTTCCTCCTCTACTCCTCCCCTCCTCCTCCCCTCCTGACTGACAGGAATCTTGGCCCTGCCTGCTGCATCTCTGAGGCCTCGTACACACGAGCAGACAGATTTGTTCAAATCTGTCCGTCCGACAGATTTGAACAAATCTGTCTGCTGGGATTTTGGTTTGCTCGCCTTTACACACGAGCAAACCAAAATCCCTGCCAGCAGAGAGCGCGCTGACGTGTCGGTGACGTGGCGGTGACGTTGACGCCGCCACGTCACCGCACCAGGAAGTAAAACACTTCTGCGTATGTGCCGAATCCATTCGGCGGCGGTGCGGCGGCGGTGCGGCGGCGGTGCGGGACGACATGTCTGCTGGTAAGTGTACTAACCAGCAGACATGTCGGGCGGACGGATTCCCACCCGATAGATTTCAAAGCATGCTTTGAAATCTGTCGGGTGGCCAAATCCGTCGGCTCGGCCGTACACACGATCAAATCTGTCTGCTGAAACGGTCCAGCGGACCGTTTCCAGCGGACAGATTTGATCGTGTGTACGAGGCCTCAGAGGAGGAAAGAAGAGATCGGGCCGGTCATGTGATCGCGATCTCGGCTCTGAAATTAGGTATTTGCAGCATTTTTTTTTATAAATCACACACAGAGGGGGACACTACAATAGGAGGCAGTGTTGATGGTGCAAACAGGTTAGAGCGGCTTAACAGCCACTTTAAAGCAGAAGTCCGGGTTTGAAAACTTTACCTTAGACATATTCCTCAATAGCCACACAGGCGATAAATCTACTTTGAGCACACTAAACGCCTTTGCAAACACAGCTTTGAGGTGGTGACCGGTCTTTTGTCTGGACCATGTCTTGTAACCCACACCCATGTCCTATCTGAGCTGCATGTTTAGTGCAACCTGCAATGATGGTAATTGAGGCCCCATACAACTGAAAAAAATAAGTAAGAGTTTTCTGACAAGCATATATGCCTAGTGGAGGTGGGCAAGAACAATGTGAGAGATTTCTAACATTCCTTGCTGCAAACTTTACATTGGCTTAACTTTACATTTACTGGCTGTAAAAAGGTTTTGGCTTTATATATACATACATCAGGTTAACTAGTAAAGGGTATTACTTAATCACTTAACTGTTTGCTGATTTGCTTTGTGTTTAAGCTGGTTGCTGTGTTATGTTTATAGTTTTTTGAGGGATTAAGTTAGATAATTAAATATTAGAACCCTGTTGGGAGACTGCTTTAGTCATTACTGCTAGTAGTAGTTTGTTACATTCACATTAATTTGTTCTGTAATGTTGAAGACATTTTGCCACTTATCCAAGCATTTTCTTCAGTTCTAATAAGTGTCAAGAAAATAGCCCAGTGTTAATATCCTCACAAGTAACTCACCTTGTTCCAATCATTAAAGAATGTATGAAAATATTACTTATCCATGAACATTATGGCAGGTGGTAAAGTTTGTGAAACCACCCCTTCTAATTGTATTATCTATTTACCAAGGTGCCATTAAATATGGGACATGTGTTAATCTTTTGAACTACATAACTTAGGTGTGATTTGTCAAATACAGAAATTGTGGCATTGGCTCAGGTACGTTGATGATATGTGGTTTAAGAAAAGAACATTTGTAGTACAAGCTTTTAGTGAACACAAACTCGGTAGATAAAAAGCATCAAATTTACACAGAAAGATGTGCAAAATAACAAATTCGATTTTTTGGGACTGTGTGTTATATGTCAATGAGTGAGTTACATGGACACTGAAGTCTACAGGAAATCCACCCACACATACCAATATCTGTTTTTTGACTTCTACCACCCAACCCAACATAAATTGGGTTATTAGAACTTTGCAACACCATGCTGAGATGATATATATGTCGCACCCAACCCTGCAAGGGCCACTGATTTTTTTGTCCCAGGTTCTTTCCCTACTAGTGTAGCAGCAGCCAGGCAAACTGCAACTTTCTCTCCTCCAAAATTTTAACAAACATTGCATATTTCCAATTCCGTTCAGATTACCTGGGTGATCTGAGTGTAAGTTTTCCTCCCCCTCCCTCCCACATTTTTATGGGATATGTCACAGGGCCCAGAAGACCATTCATAATGTGTGACTTGCACATGCGCAGTGGGCAACTAGCTGTGAAGTCACAGGGTACCCACGATTAGGATGCCGGTGCCAGGGATCGCATATCAGAGGAAAAAATGTCTCAGAAGAAAACATCGCTGGATTCTGGTATAGGTGAGTATCTGTTTACTAAAAATCTGCAGCTACAGTTTTTGTAGCTGCTGACTTTTGATTTTTACAAATATGACTAGAGCCCCTCTTTAAAGCAGAATTCCCTTACAAAATTGGAATAAAAAATAAATAATAATAACAAACCCAGCTGTTCCTGCAATATTCAACTTTAATTTTCTGTCCTCAGTCTGATAGCCAGCCTCAATAAACCTGCTTACTCCTGGGTCATCTGGACTCTGAGCCTGGGTCATCTGGATTCACCCCAGCTTGAGACTGGACATTGGAAGCGGAAGCAGCAAAGTAATGAGCTCATCTCTCTGTAATTCTTTCTTTGCCTAC
Source organism: Rana kukunoris (assembly GCA_029574335.1). Classification (NCBI taxonomy): domain Eukaryota; kingdom Metazoa; phylum Chordata; class Amphibia; order Anura; family Ranidae; genus Rana; species Rana kukunoris. The sequence goes on along the minus strand of CM056049.1, from coordinate 537,123,503 downwards.
AACATGCTTGCAATTGCCACCATTTTATTATACAGGGCCCCCGGATTTCAGAAAATATATATAACGTTTGGGGGTTTTACTTCCAGGCCTAATATGTGCATTTTAACATGTGTGCAAAGAAATGCAAAAATTACTCAAGTGGAAGCGTTAAAGTGCTAGTCAAGGAGAAAATATATATATATATATATATATATATATATTTTTTTTTTTTTTCTCCTTGACTGGCACTTTTTGCATTTCTTTGCACACATGTTAAAATGCACATATTAGGCCTATATTTATACACAGTGGGCCAGATTCTCTAAGATCCTGTGGCGGCGTCGGTAAGCTATTTACACTACGCCGCCACAACTTACTGGAGCAAGTGCCGTATTCTCCAAGCATTTGCTCCGTAATTTGCGGCAGCGTAGTAGAGAAGAATTACATCTCAGGCCGTGTACACACGGCAGAGAAACTCGACGGGCAGAACACATCGTTCCGCCCGTCGAGGTTCCCTGCCGGCCGTCGAAATCGGCGACCCGCCCGTCGGGAATGGCAACCAGCCATTCTTCCAGGCGGGCCGTCGAGCAAATAGAGAGCGTGCTCTCTATTTCTGCTCGACGGGCTTCCCGACGGGAAGCTCGCCGAGAGTGTACACACGGCCGAGGTCCTCGCTGGCTTCCAAGGTTCTCGCTGGTTTGCACCTCGGCTTACACGGCCCAGCAGATGATGTAAGTGTCTTACACAGGCTTTTTTTCAAAAAATAGGTCGCTCAACCACGACCCGTTCAGTTTCACAAACAGTAGAAGGGTCAGCATTAAATACCGAGAACCAGTGTCGGTCGTACAAAGCAGTCACTTGTACACGAAACCAGCCTGTGTTCAAGTGATTGTGGTGAGCCACCAAAGGTCTGAGCCAGGTGGTGGATGATCCCCCAAGTCCCCCAGAAAAAAAGTGTCTTACACCTGTCGGATCTACGCCGTATCTATGCGTAAGTGATTCTAGGAATCACACGCACAGATACCTTGAGATACACCGTCGGATCTCTTATGAGAATCTGGCCCAGTATATATACACTATATTGTTAACAATGACAGCTGTTCATGCACATGAACATTAATGACATCCCAGTCTTAGTCCATAGGGTTCAATATTGAGTTGACTCACCCTTTGCAGCTATAACAGCTTTAACTCTTCTGGGGAGGCTGTCCAGAAGCGCATTTGTGAGGTCAGGCACTAATATTGGATGAGAAGGCATGGCTCACTGTCTCCACTCTAATTCACCCCAAAGGTGTTCTATTGGGTTGAGGTCAGGACTCTGTGCAGGCCAGTCAAGTTTCTCCACCCCAAACTCACTCATCCATGTCTTTATGGACCTTGCTTTGTGCACTGGTGCACAGCAGGGTTGCCAACTTTCAGTACATTTACGAACAGTTTGTAAAATCCGTACTTTTTGTATCTGTCCTTGAATGTCCATTGTGGACATGTAGGCTGCATGTCTGTAACTGACATTCATGGACAAATGCAACAATTATGGATTTTACAAACTGTTTGTAAATTTACTGAAAGTTGGCAACCCTGGTGCGCAGTTAGGTTGGCACGGGAAGGGGCAATCCCCACAAAGTTGGGAGCATAGGCGTGCGCACAGGGTGTGCCAGGTGTGCCCAGGCACACCCTATTCACCCTGTGCAGCACATATTCCCCCTACTGCCCAGGTCGCGCCCCCCTCCCCTTGCAGTGCTTCCGGCTTCTCTACTCTCCTCTCCCTCTGGCTGCTGCTGCAGGGATGTTTTAGGATGAGTGGGGGAAGGGGCTGGTAAATATGTAACTTACCGGCCCCTTCCCTTTTATCCTGAGTGATCGGTAGTATGTGTTTGAACTTTGAGTGCACACCCTAATGCAATAGGCTGCGCACACCTATGGTTGGGAGCATGGAATTGTCCAAAATGTCTTGGTATGTTGATGCCTTAGGAGTTCCCTACACTGGAGCTAAGGGGCCAAGGCCAACCCCTGAAAAACAACCCCACACCAAAATTTCCCCTCAAGCAGATGATTTGGACCAGATCAAAAAGCAAGGTCCATTAAAACATTGATGAGCGCGTTTGGAGTGTCCATTTGAAGGGTTTACATACATTTTAAAGGTCCCTCTGTATATAAGCACAACCTACAGAGACTTCCAATACACATGAGTAGCAATGCCATTGCAGGGTCATTGTGATGTCATCCAAACCCATTTGCAAGGACTGCAGAGGGGCCTGATGGAGCAAAGATGCTCTTCTGGATTTAATAGATAAAAACTTTATTTTGTCATTAAAATGTATAATGAAACCCAGCCAGGGGAAGTGATCTCACAGTCAAATATGTTAAGCAGCATAAATAAATTAGTAGAAAGCTAGTGTGTGCATGCCAAGCAGCTTGATATATAACTGTCAAGCTACTGAACTGCAAACGCTAACAATACAATCTTCGTACACCTTACTTGACAGTTTTCTTATCTTCCAACAAAATAATTAATCTCCTTTCTGTTTTTCACTTACGTTATGAAGTTATTTATGTGCATCTTGATAAATGACATCTTTTCTCTGTTCTTTGACCAGTCAGCATAAGTGTTTTAGTGCATGTCACATCTCTCATTTACATGAGATGAATGGCCTATTAGCTGCGAAGACAATAATTCTCTTGTCTCTGACAATATCAGAACTTGTCATGCTCCTGACCAATGTTACTGAAATTTTGGACACTGTGGACCACTACAAAAAAGTAATTTTATCAGGATATTGCTGACATTTTTGAGTTGCCAGTAAACATTCAATGAAGTGTAAATGACTGATTGAACTGCACATTGTTAAGACTGACCTATATCAGTCAAACCTTGTACTTTGAAGTAAATAAAATAAATAAATGTTATCCTTTGACATGTAAATTGCATTCTGTTAATAATTTAGGGTGCGATGTGCACTAATTAATTGTAACTAATAGTAATCCTAATTAAGCTAAAGTCTTTTTTTTTTTTTTTCGGAGACAAAGTTAAAAGTCTGAACAATTTTTATTTCCGTTTGTGATGGAGATTTTCCTAAATTTTTCAACCCTTTGACAACAAGACCAGAAATGAGTGGTGCAGGCATGATTTTAAACATTTTCAGCAATTAAAACATTATCAGAAGTCCTCACTACACTGAAAATGTATTTTTGCCTGTGTCACTGTTGGATTTCCCACTGCTTATTGTCCTGATAGATGCAACAAAAATCTGAGGATTTAAGCATTACCCACTATAGCAAAAACAAAATATAACATTTTGGATGGTGTTAGCATGCTGTTTGAGCACACATATGTGCAACAACTATTCTTATATTTGAAACTGGGATTACAAGTTCTGCCACTAGGTCACTAGGTGGGAGTATATTTAATTATTGTATAATGTATTGTTCTTCCTAGTAGACCTATATGGTCTACTAGGTGTATATGCACCCAGAAGGTTTTTTACCTTAAAGCGGGATTCCAACCACACTGAGCAATTTTTAACAGTATGTCTTTTCATTATGCTTTTTAATCCTAAAACTAAGCACACTTACTATTTCAAAATCCGCCGCGGCTCCGCAGAGTTTTTGACAAATGAAACTTTGTAAAAATCATTCCCGAAGGTTGTCATTTTGCTTGTGGGCATTGTGAAGCCCACAAGGATAGTGTACTAACCAGCGGACATATCCGACGAACATGTCTCCGGCGGACACATTTTTAAAGCATGCTTTAAAATTTGTCCGCCGGTCAGGCCGCTAGCCCATACACACGATCCGCTCCGTCGGACCAGTTTCAGCGGACAAATTCGATCGTGTGTACGCGGCCTAATAGGCATCTCGGGTATGATTTTTTTTTTTTAAACAAAATTATAAATTATAATATAATAAATAATTATAAATAATTATAACAAATAATAATATAATTATACAAAAAATTATTTAATAATGTAATCAACTCAAAAACACAGAAATTTGCTCAGTTGCAGAATTGTCGCTGTCATTTCTTTTTTTTTTATGACGAATTTCCCCACAAATCGCAATCGCTCAATTCTGCATGCGATTCAAATTTATTATCGCTGTTTTCTAGCTGATCTAAAACCATTTTTGACATAAAGGGACACTTTTGGTTGCTATGGACAATCTACAGTTTGCAGGCACAAAGAACCGTTTTTATTATATAAAAGAACATGCAGGGCACAGGGCAGACCACTAGGGACAAGGGGGTGTGTATTTTTTACATACAGTACTGTAATCTATAAGATTACAGTATACTGTATGTATAGTGTTTGTTTACGTTTTTGAATTTGGCGCCGTTCTCCGCTCCTGTGCGTCGTAACGTCGCAGAGAACAGAGATCGATGGCACTCAAGGACACTGTGTGAATCAAGCGAGCACCCGCTCGCTCACACAGCGTGGATGCATCGCTGGATCCAGGAACAAGGTAAGTCAGCGCGCGCTGCAGGCTCAGCATAGCTATCCCGAGCGTGGCTCGGGGTTACCGATAATGGCACAAAAAAAACACCCCGAGTCACGCTTAGGGATACCGCCAGGGGGTTAATGGACAGAAGAAATGGTCTCATTCCATTATTGTTGGCTATTCAGGATACACCTAGGAATCTATGATGAGACAGAGCTGAGAAAACCTGACCTGCTCATTTATACGTTAAAGAGAAATTCCCTTGACATGTTCATTTTTTATAATCCCCTCTTGCAGATGGCCCTTCTTACATAGTTACATACAGGCTTTTTTTCAGCAGGAACGTGAGGAACGCAGTTTTTGCACCTCCAGAACTGAATTTATATAATGGAAAGGGGTGCTGGGGTGTTCTGGAGGATCAATTGATGCTGGAAACTGGGGGATCTATTGTTGCTGTAGGGGATCTATTTTTATCGAGAAAGGGGGTCTGTTGTTGCTGGGAAGGTCTTCTGTTGCTCATGGGGGATTTATTGTTGCTGGGGTAGGTCTTATGTTGCAGGTGGTCTAATTTTGCTGGCTGCTGGAGGGCCTATTGATGCTTCCTACTAGGAAATATATTGTTGCGGGAAGGGATCTATTTTTGCAGGGGGGTCTATTGCTACCGGAGAAGTCTATTGTTGCTGGGGGTGGGTCTTATGTTGCAGGGGGTCAATCGTCGATGAGAGGGATCAACTGTTGAGGGAAGTGTCTAATGTTGCTGGCTGCTGGAGGGTCTTTTGACGCTAGCTACTGGGGAATCTATTGTTACTAGAGCGGATCTATTTTTGCAGGGGGTCTATTGTTGCTGGGGAGATCTAGTGTTGCTGATGGGGGATGTAATGTAGCTGGGGGTGGGTCTTATGTTGCAGGGGGTCAATCGTTGCTGAGAGGAATCTACTGTTAAAGGGGGGGTCTAATGTTGCTGGCTGCTGGAGGGTCTATTGATGCTAGCTGTTGGGAGTCCATTGTTGCTGGGGTAGATCTATTGTCGCTGGGGTGTCCATTGTTACCGGATCTATTTTACTGCCTTTCTTGTTATTAACAAATTCTATACAGAAAACTTAGCACCACAATTATTATATTTGGTTCTATATTCTCTAAAAGGGGCGGTACTGGGAGGTGGGTAAGGGGTGGAACCAAGTAACGGTGCTCAGAGGTGGGAATGGGTGGAGCCAAGGGGTGACTCGGAAGGGAGGAGTTCCTGCACCTATTCTCTGAGAAAAAAAGCCCTGGTTACATAGTTATATAGTTAGTCAGGTTGAAAAAAGACACAAGTCCATCTAGCTTACGTTGACATGGTACTGCCAGATGCATCTTCCTATGTTGTGGAGGTCATCTGGAATAGGTGACACCTATGTGAGAACAGAGGCAGGATAAAAGGCAGAAGCCCTGGGATATAAACACGTATGCCATGTGTCTATTACCTAGTTTAAAGGTTACTATCAACTAATGGAGCAGATCATCCAGCTTACCAGGACCAGTGAGACTATTGTGACATCTCTGACAAATATAAGTTAAAACACTTGAGGAAGTTCAAGAAAGAAGACACCAATGGTGCATTTTGAGACTACAGTAAGAGATTATTAAAACTTTTGTACCACTTACATTTTCAAGCCTGGGGTGTGATTTTATTATAGTTCATAAAACGTTTGATGTTAAGTCGTTTGATATTTTTAAGCCATTGCTGAGTATGCTAATTTATTCAAGATAAATTCATGTTTTGCTTTAGTGTGGCTCTGGAATATACTGTATGTTGGAATAAATCAGGAATGTACTGTTATAGTATATTGTCACTGATAAATAAATAAATATAATAAAAAATAAACTGTGCTCCATTTGTTTATAATAATTTGTCAGGATCAGCTACTGAAAACACAGTTGCCAGTTGAAATACCTAGGGATGCTTTGCTTCTGGCAATGTATACCTATAGCATGTTTGGAATAATGCAGTAAGCTCCAACATAGATCATTTACTGCAGCACTCACAAGAAAACATGTGTATTAAAACATAATATTAGAAGGAATATTTTATATCTTAAGGTGTTGTTCTAAATAATCCACAAAGTGCTAAAGTGGTTTTAAAGTCAAAACATTTTTTAACTTAATGTATTCCCTGCATTAGTGATTGTAAAGGCTTGTTTTTTTGTAAAATAACAAACATATTGGCCCGGATTCAGATACATTTGCGTATCTTTCAGCGGGCATATCGCATCTCATATGCGATAAGCCGCCGTTACTTAGAGAGGCGAGTACCGTATTCAGAAAAAACTTGCGCCCTAAGTTACGGCGCCGTAGCGTTAATGGGCCGGCGTAAGCCTGCGTATTTCAAAGTAGGCAGGTAGAGGGCGTGTTGTATGATAATGAAGCATGACTCCATGTAGATGCATGGCCGAACGAACGGCACATGCGTCGTCCGTGGACGTAACCCAGTGTGCATACTCAGAATCACGTCGGATAGAAAGCCTAAGATACGCCGAACACTGCTTACGACGTGAACGTAACTTACGCACAGCCCTATTCGCGTACGACTTACGCAAACGACGTAAACAACGTAAAATTAGACGGCTGGTTCCAACGTCCATACTTAACATTGGCTGCACCTCATAAAGCAGGGGTAACTTTACGCCGGTTGTACGCCTTACGTAAACGGCGTACGCCTTACGTAAATCTAAGGAAGCGCCCCTAGCGGCCAGCGTAAATATACACACAAGATACAACAGCATAAGAGGCTTACGTCGGGGGTATCTTGGAATAATTCAGGCATAACTGCCTTTCTGAATCGCCGTAAAGATGCAACGGCGCAGATTTGAAATTACGGCGGCGTATCTGGAGATACACCTAAAGCTTTCTGAATCCCGGCCATTATACTTATCTCCTCTATGCAGTTGGATTTGCACAGAGCAGCCCAGATCCTGCACTTCTCGGGTCCCTCTTCTGCTCTCCTGGCCTCTCCCTCTAGTGAGTGCCCCCTCAGCCAGGAGCTTGATACAGGGGGCACCCGAGCCGAGTCAGAGCTTTGTGTATCCATTCAGACATGAAGCCCTGAACCTGCTCCACCCCCTCTCTCCCTTGATTGCCTGACCAACTTTTATTGAAAGCCGCTTCTGCGTCCCAGCCAATCAAGAGGTATGTCTGGGACAGCTAAGACACTAGTGGACATCGCTACAAGAGAAGGGGCTCAAGTAAGTAATTGGGGGTGCTGGGGAGGCTGTTACACACATAGAATGCATTAAAGCGGATGGTTCACCATAAATGAATATTAAAAGCCAGCAGCAACAAATACTGCAGCTGCTGACTTTTAATATTAGGACACTTACCTGTCCTGGAGTCCAGCGGCGTCCGCAGCAGAGGATGAGCGATCGCTCGTCACCCTGCTGCTCCCCCCTCCATCCACGGCGAGGGAACCAGGAAGTGAAGCGCTCCGGCTTCACTGCCCGGTTCCCTACGGCGCATGCGCGAGTCGCGCTGCGCCCGCGATTGGCTCCCGCTGTGTGCTGGGAGCTGAGAGTTCCCAGCACACAACGGGAAAAGCCCGTCTTTTGCCCGAGACTGCGGGCCGGAAGTGGGTGCGGATACCTGTCTTTAGACAGGTATCTGCACCCCCCTCCCCCCTGAAAGGTGTCAAATGTGACGCCGGAGGGGGGGAGGGTTCCGATCAGCGGATCTTCACTTTAGGGTGGAGATCCGCTTTAAGATAAAAAAACCTTCTGCTTTACAATTCCTTTAAAGTAAAAAACCTTCCACTTGCTGTTCCTTTTTCACCCTCCTTAAAGTGGTGACAACTTACACCTACAGGTAACAACTTACTCGGGGACAACTTAAGCCCCGTACACACGGCCGAGGTTCTCGGCAGAAACCAGCGAGAACCTCGATGGGAGCCGCATTCTGCCGAGAACCTTGGCCGTGTGTACGCTCTCGGCGAGCCCCGCCCGTCGGGAAACCCGTTGAGCAAATAGAGAACAGGTTCTCTATTTGCTCGACGGCCCGTCGGGATGAATGGCTGGTTGCGTTTCCCGACGGGCGGGTCGCCGATTCTGACGGCCGGCAGAGAACCTCGATGGGCGGAACGATGTGTTCCGCCCGTCGAGGTTCTCTGCCGTGTGTACGGGGCCTTACACCTACAGGTAAGCCTAGATTAAGGCTTACCTGTAGGTGCTTGCAATATCTCCGAGACATACAATTTCCCAGAGTGACACCTTCAACGGTGCATGTGCCTTCTTGAAAGGGCACGCTGTGTCGTTTCAAGCCGGGGTCATGTTGTTAAAGGCAGCTCCCGCGCGCATGCACGGGATTGACGTCACGCGACTCTGGCCAGTCACAGAGCCAGAGTTTGCGCCCCCTGGAGGAAGAGGGGTGAAGATGGACACTCGCTGCCACGGAGGAAGACGGTGACATCGTGGGCTTCTCCTGCAGGTAAGTGTCACATAATGGGCTACTATGCGATGCATAGTAGCCCATTATGCTTTACCTTTGCAGGGAGACAGAGGAAGTAAACCCCATCAGGATTTACTTCCTCTTTAAATACTGGCCTGAGGCTTCTCTTGATTCAGCGCTATGCTTATTCTTTCTCTTTCTTTTCTCATAGAACACAGAAGCAGCAGCGAGAGCCATTGGCTCCCAATGCTGTCAATCAAATCCCCTGAAGAGGAAGCATGGAGCATTAGCGAGCTGCGCTATGGGTGTCTATGGAGCCCACCCACCCGCACATATGCCCCCCATAATACACAGCTTGCTATGGGGGCACACACAGAATAGGAAGAGCGAAGAGTACCCGTGCAAGACCCCAGAAGAGGAAGAAAGGGGCTTCTTGCATATCCTTGCACAGTGCAAGTAAGTATAACGTTTTATTTAATTTAGGTTAAAAAAAAAATTAGAACAACTTTAACGTAGAACTCTACAAAAAAACATTTTTTTAATTGTCGAGATCTATTTTGCTTTGTCCATTCTAATGATAGCTTTCTTCCCTTACTGTTTTGGTCAATGGTGCCACCTAGGACAGAAATTGAAGGGAGATCAATATAGACAGCAATTAAACCTTTTTTTTTGCAGTAGATTGTGAAAATATTAGAATCCCTGTCAGTTTTTTCCCTTTAGGCCACATATGTGCGGCCACATATGTGCAGCCGCCGGTTTGTTCCCGGGTCCTGTGTGTGTATGTTCACCGGCTCAGGTGAGGGGTCAGGTATGAAATTTTGCCTGAATTCGCACCTGAACCGGACCCAAACATGCACAGGATCCTTTTGCAATCCTCACCGCGGCCATCCTGGACCTGTGTGGACCGGCTCTATTGAGAGATGGTCACACTCACATATCAAAATCCACATCCAATTTGCACGTATTTGAACCCAGTCTTTATTTTCCTCAAAAGTTTTATTGAAGTAAACATCAGCATATACTCCAACAGTTTAGGCTTCATAAAAAATGCTGATAAGCACATATCATCACATTCCACAAATATAAACGTCTGCAGTACAATTCTGCTGTTCACCCTGACTCTCTCCACCCTCCCTCCCCCTTAACTGGTCCCTTTAACTGGTCTCCCACCTTAGTTATCTGTTCTGTTTTAATCCCAAGGGCTACCCCCCATGTCCCGTCCCGACTCCGCCTGCATGCTTAGAGGAACAGTCTGTCCAAGACCAAATCTACTGGGCTAAGACCAGGGGTATCCAACCATGCTGACAATAGTGTGTTAAACCTTTCTGGGTGACCACTATGCTGGAAGATGTACTTCTCCAAACGCAGGGTGTCTCCCATTTGAGTCATCCATTCTCTCTCCCTGGGGCTGCTGTGGGTGTACTCCTGGGCATTCTCCTTGTTTCTAAAGGAGAGTGCATTAACTTGGCCCAAGGGGGGGAGACTTTTGTAGGAGGTACTGGGCTTTTATAGTATTCCATCATGATTGGCAAAAGAGGGGAAGACCTGATGCAGCAGGATAACACCAGCACGCAGTCACAATGAACTGTGAAGGGGAACCAGGCAGCGGCCAAATTAGAATGATTTGCGCATACTCTGGGTCAGACCCCTACAAAAGGAGGGCAAAATAACTCACGGGCGCAATCTAAAACACAGCCATCTGTGAGAAAAAGTCAAGGCCAAACAGCAGCAGCAGCACAGGAGATTGACCGCACAGGAAGGAAATCTGCAGGGAAGGATACTCTGGAGCCCTCAGTTGAGGATGGAGCTCCAATAGAGAGAGAACCATCATTGAAAGAGGTCCTGCAAGCAATCAACTCCTGTAAGTTTTCTTTATGTGAATTGTCTTATTAGCTTAAAAATATCAGGAAGAACTATCTTTTGTAAGGCATGACTTGCAAAAAGTAGGTAAAAGGACAACTGCCTTAGAGGGGAAAGTTAGTCTAGTGGAGGATGACTTGAACCCCCTAAACCGTGAGATAAGAGCTGTAAGAGAGCAAATTAATAATTATGAGATTAAAATGGATGACATGGAAAACAGAATGTATAGAAAAAGGATTGTGGGGCTCCCTGAGCAAAGTGAGGGCCTAGACCCCATAGCATTTTTGGAAAAGTGGTTTCTTTATCATACACCACGGGACACAGAGCCAGTCATTACATAATGGGTTAAGGGTCACCAGCGGTGATTGGACACTGGCACAACCAATTGAAGACAGTTCCCCTCCATATAACCCCTCCCATCAGGGAAGTACCTCCGTTTTTTCACCAGTGTCTAAGGTATTGGACGCAAGTAGGATGTGCTGAAGGAAGCTCTGCCAAAGAAACCCTGGGAGAGTAAAAGAGCTTAACTTTTGGGTTCATCCAAGACGCCTAAAATTTTACGCCAAAACTGGATGGTATCATGGTCTCATGGACGAGGTGTCGTCTGTAATGTCTTGGCTCTAGGGTCCAGCACTTTCGCTCTATACACTAAAAGAACGGCGCCATATTCAAAAATGTAAACAAACACATTACATACAGTACACAGTAAAGATTACAGTACTGTATGTAAAAAATACACCCCCCCTTGTGGTCTGCCCAGCACTGGCGTAGCGAGGGGGGGCAGGGGGGGCTCCTGCACCGGGCGAAAAATTGCGGGGGGCGAAATCCTTGCGTCGGCGGAATGCGCCGCCGCCGCCGCCGCCTCAGGAAAGGCCGCGGCTTGGGCCTAGCACTGGAGCTGTCGGCCATCTTGGCACACCCGGCGGCGGCGCGCCTGGTTGGCTGGTGGAACTGTCTGTCTCCCTTGATGTGGGAGTGGCGGGAAACACCAGCCAACCAGACAGAAGGGCGCGCTGATTGGCCTAGAACATGTGTTTACAGCGCGGCGCGGCGGCGGCAAGTTTCTCCAGCAAGGTAAGAAGGGGGGGGGGTGTCGGTGTAAATCTTAAGGGGTGCTCTGCCTGATCCCCACCTATCCACCTCAGAGCCTGTTATTTTAGTAAGACTGCTGGGACTTGTAGTTCTCCTGGGGCTCATGGAGATTGGAGAACTACAAGTCCCAGCAGGTTATACATTATCATACAATAAGGCTCTGAGGTGGATGGATGTCCGGACACCCATCCATCTCGGAGCCTTGTATTATAACCTGCTGGGACTTGTAGTTCTCAATCGTCTCCTGGGGCTCAGGTGCATGCGATCCACCATCTATGGGACTACAAGTCCCAGCAGTAAGAAAAACTGAACAAAGATGGTGGATTGCATGCACCTGAGCCCCAGGAGACGATGGAGAACTACAAGTCCCAGCAGGTTATAATATAAAGCTCCGAGGTGGATAGATGTCTGGACAGTGACAATTGGTGGCTCAGTGGTGACAATTGGTGGCTCAGTGGTGACAATTGGTGGCACAGTGGTGACGATTGGTGGCACAGTGGTGACGATTGGTGGCACAGTGGTGACGATTGGTGGGACAGTGGTGACAATTGATGGCACAGTGGTGACAATTGATGGCATGGTACAGTGGTGGCAATTGATTGGCATGGCGCCCTGTGATTGGGCGTATGTGGTCATGCGCTAGCGCCGGGGGGGGGGGGGCGAAAAAAAGTTTTGCCCCGGGCGCCAATAACTCTGGTTACGCCACTGCTGCCCAGTGTCCTGCATGTTCTTTTACATAATAAAAACTGTTCTTTCTGCCTGCAAGCTGTAGATTGCCCATAGCAACCAAAAGTGTCCCTTTATGTAAAAAATGGTTTTAGAGCAGCTAGAAAACAGCGATAATAAATTAGAATCACTTGCAGAATTGAGCGATAACGATTTGTGGGGAAATTTGCCATAAAAAAATAAAAATAATGACAGCGACAATTCTGCAACTGAGCAAATTTCTGTGATTTTGATTTGATTACATTATTGAATAATTTTTATTATAATTATATTATTATTTGTTATAATTATTTATAATTATTTATTATATTATAATTTATCATTTTGTTTTTAAAAAAATGTCATACCCGGGATGCCTACTAGACTCTTGTTTGGTCAGATTTAAGTGAGTTATTCCTAAGAATTACAAGCCTACCCTAAAAAACGCCAAATTTCCATGCAAATAATGGTACCGCTTTCAGCACCTAAAATCAGAAAGAATCATACCGCCAGGGAGGTTAAAGGCGTCACCCAAAGAGATTTTTATGACAAATTTGACCAAAGGAAAATAACGGCCCAGATTCAAACTGGTGTTAGACAGGAGTAATTTCAAATTTCGCTCGCCGTATCACTAGTTTGAATCCTCAAACCATGATACGGCGGCGTTGGGCTTCGATCTGACAGGCTTACGTCTTCGTACGCCTTCGGATCTACGCTGCGATCTTTTTGTGGCCACTGGGTGGAGTTCGCGTCGGGGTATGCAAATGAGCTTTTTACGGAGATCACGAAGTTACGAGCGTCGTTCGCAATCGCGTACGTCATTTTTTCGCTACGTAAAGTTAAACCAGCTTTTAGCTGGTCTAACGTTACGCGGCCCATGTTAAGTATGGCCGTCGTTCCCGCGTCGACTTTCAATTTTTTTTTTTTGCGGAAATCGTCCGGGAATAGGAATGTCCGTAAACTAAGCTACTCGAAAAAAAAATGACATAACGACGTGATTTCGCGCAATGCACGGCGGGAAATTTCTGAACGGAGCATGCGCAGTTCGATCGCCGCGGGGACGCGCTTAATTTAAATGCCTTACGCCCCCTATTCGCGTATTTTGATTCCGCCGGGAGAAATACACTATGCCGCCGTACCTTACGGGCCAAAATCTCTCTGAATTCCTCCTAGAGCCAGGTAAAGTACGGCGGCGTAGAATATCTCTGATACTCTGCGGGAATCTAATTCTTTCTGAATCTGGCCCAACGTTTTTATTCTGCAATCACACACATCAGCTCTTTCCGCTATCATGAGGTCTATGTCTGGCCATAGATGGTTTATGTGTTCTTGAGAAGAGAGCTGCCTTTGCTCAAATGTATCCAGACCCACTGCTGACTATTCTGCAACATATCACTTGGTGGCAAATTAGCCTTGAATTTATTTTTGTTTCACAATGGTCAGAAAAAATAAATAAAGTAAGCTACATTTTATCCATAAGGGGCCATTTGATAAAAGGGACTGTCTCCCGGAGTCTGCCAGTGTTAGCATATTCCAAACTTCTGTAGATGCCTTCAGATTTCAGCTATTTCAAGCCATGATAAACAGATGTTGGAGAGGTTTATTAACCAGGTTGAATCCAACCAGCCAGTATTTTTTTTTTTGTACCTGATTTAGGATGGGCACCCTATATGTGTATGTCCTCAGTGTAATGCATTAACAATATGTGCCATTTGTGCATACATACAGTATGTATGTACCAAGCTCTGACACTGTAGCTATGGATAACTTTTGGTGAGAACATGCATGTGGTACATTTGGAAGACCTGTACAGTAAAATCTTTAGTTAATTCAAAAAAATGTATCAGATGAATTATCAGATGATGCATTGTTATGAAAATAGCGCTTGTGTTATGTTTTTGGGAACTAAGCTGATTCTGCTTCTGATTTCTGCTTTTCAGTTAGAATTTCTGATTTGCATATTTGTTGTGGAGTAGTGATTAAAAAGCATTTTAGCACTTAAAAGCTGAACTGCAGGCAAACAGCTTGGTGGTTCTTACTGCTATTTAAAAATGACATTCAACAAGGTGCATCCTACAGCCTTGTAAATAATTAACACTTTTATTCTGCTCACATCATTAGTCTGCGCAGCCGCTGTTGCAATACGGTTTGCACCCCAGAGCATAAACACACATGTGTTTATATCAGCAGAGAAGTGGACAGTGAAGAGCAGAGATTGGTGTCAGTAGTTTTAATTTTTTTATTATTTTTACAACTTTATTTTTTAACCACTTCCGGACCGCCACATTTATATATAAATTGACCACTTCAATACCGGGCATTTTCATCCCCTTCCTGTGAGGCCAATTTCCGGCTTTCAGCACTGTCACGCTTTGAATAACAATTGCGCGGTCGTGCGATGTGGCTCGTAAACAAAATTGGCTCCTGGGAGATCTAGGTCAGCTTGGCATGGCACTGCTACCGTAACATTTAACATTGGTGTCTAAGTAAATTCTTGGTCAGCTTGGCATGGCACGGCTCCAGAAACATTTAACATTGGCGTCATTGGAAAATCTGGTATGGAAAGCTGACCAAGATTGCACCGCACTGCAAATGCGCGAGATCGGCAGGTGCATGCTGGGTAGCCAGCATGCACACAATCCAGGAAGAAGGACACTGTGGCTTCAGATGCCCACATTGGAGATGGCTGCCCTGTGCAGGAACTTCACAAAGCAAAAAAAAAAACGATGCTGCACAAATAGAAAACTGGGCACAGTTTACAGCATACCTCTGTTACATTGCACAGGAATGAGCATAGGCGTGCGCAGCCTATTGCATTAGGGTGTGCACCCCAAAGCCCAAGCACACTAGCGATCACTCACGATGTTCATTTAGAAAGGGAAGGGGCCAAAAAATCACATATTTAGTGGCCCCTTCCCCACTCCTGAAACATCCCAGCAGCAACAGCCATTAGGAAAGGAGGGAAGCTGGCAGCACTGCGGAGGGAAAGATGGGAGCCAGCCAGGGCAGTAGGGGGAATCTGTAATTTGGTTGTGCCTGGGCACACCTGGCACACCCTTTGCGCGCACCTAAATGAACATCGTGAGTGATCGCTAGTGTGCTTGGGCTTTGGGGTGCACATTCTAGGGGTATTTTCATCTTAAAAGTCATATTTCGTCCGGAACTCCGCTTAAACAAGAATAGGTAGCGATCCTGGCAATGGGATACACCTCATTAAAGATGACTCCTTTTTATACAACAGTAAGGATTAAAGTACAGAGTTTTGCTTAAAGCGGAGCTCCACTTTAGGAGCTCCCGCTGATCGGAACCCTCCCCCCCCCCCGGTGTCACATTTGACACCTTCCAGGGGGAGGGGGGTGCAGATACCTGGTATTTGCAGGTATTTGCACCCACTTCTGGCCACGCAGTCTTGGGTAAACTGCGGGCATGATGTCACCACCCCCCCCCCCTTGTTGTGATCTGGGAACACTCGTCAGGCGCAGGGCCGTTTCTACCATAGGGCAAACAGGGGCAGCTGCCCAGGGCCCTGTCACTGTTGGGGGCCCAAAGCAACCCCCTTTGGAAAAAAAATATTTTTTTTTTTTTTTTTTTTTAGGGGTCCGGAGGTCCCCAGGGCCCAAGATGGCAACCCCCCCTTCTTTTTATTTATTTTTAAATAAAAAAAATATATTTATTTTATATATTTTTATTTTATTTTTTATTAAAGGGCCAATATTTTTTAATATATTTTTATTTTTTATTAAAGGGCCAATTTTTTTTAGGGGTCCCCAGGGACCCGGAGGCCCCCAGGGCCCAAGATGGCAACCCCCCTTTTTTTTATTTATTTTTAAATAAAAAAAATATATTTATTTTATATATTTTTATTTTATTTTTTATTAAAGGGCCAATTTTTTTAAATATAAATTTATTTTTTATTAATGGGCCAAATTTTTTTAGGGGTCCCCGGGGACCCAGAGGCCCCCAGATGACAACCTCCTTTTTTTATTTATTTTTAAAGGGACAATTTTTTTTTAGAGGTCTGGAGGTCCCCAGGGGCCCGTAGTTCCCCAGGGCCCCGGATGACAACCCCCCTTTTTTATTAAAAAAAACCTTGTTTTATAAAAAAAAAACTTATAATATAAATGTTATTATTATTAAAGGACCCAGAGGTCCCCAACCCCCCTTTTTTTATAATTTTTTATATATATATATAGGGCTCAGAGGTCCCCAGGGCCCCATGTTGCAAACACCCTTTTTTTTTTTTTTTTATAAATGTTTATTTTATTTTTTTTGTTTATATATTTTTTTTATTAAAGGGCCCAGAGGTCCCCAGGGCCCTGGATGGCAACCCCACTTTTTTTTTTATAAGTGTTTATTTTTAATATATTTTTTTTATTTTATTTTTTATTAAAGGGTCCAGAGGTCCCGGATGGCAACCCCCCTTTTTTTGTAATTTATTTTTATAAAAAAAAAAAAAAAATTATTAAAGGGCCCAGAGGTCCCCAGATGGCAACCCCCTTTTTAAAAAAAAAATATATTTTTTATATATATTTTTTTATTTCTTTTTTTCTTTTTATTAAAGGGCCAAGAGGTCCCCAGGGCCCCGGATGGCTACACCCCTTTTTTTAAATATATTTTTCTTTATTAAATCTTATTTTTGTAAAGGGCCTCCCGCTTCTAAATTCGTGGCAGCCCCGCCCCCCCCGCGTCTCAATTTAAGGGGGCAGCACCCCCCCCCCTGTTCTCTGCTCCAGGGGGCCCATGCCTAAAGCTGTGTAAGGGGCTCCATAATTCCTGATGGCGGCCCTGCCGTCCATTAAGCCCCTGTGCTGCCCACAAATCAGGCTGAAAATCGTCAGCGGCACGCAGCCAGGTGACAGTACTGCTTCCCTTCCCAGTGTTTTAAAATGTACAGAACCCCTGGCTTCCCTTTAGACGTGCACTTCTCCCTTCCTGCCACTGGGTGCTGCTTGTATATAAAAGTGAATTAGAATGTGATTTTATAACATTCCCAGTTTGCTCTTCCCGAGGCTGACTTCTTCATGTCCTGCTCCTCAAGGTATGTCACTGTTTGCTATATTGTAAATACAAGTTTTCTGTAGAGTGTGCCCAAAGTCTTTATAATATTTGATGATTCACTGCAGGTCTGGTCAGTGTTTTAAAAAGTTCCTGTATTTTACACATGGCATGGGGTCACAGCACCGTCTGTCCATTCTGCTTTAGCACCATGGGACCCCAGGCCATGCCATGTGTAAAATACAGGAACTCTTTAAGTCACAGACCAGACCTGCAGTCAGTGGCGGCCCGCCCATATGGGCGCACGGGCGCCGCCCCCCCTCCCGCAGTCACAAAAAAAAAAAAGAATTAAAAAAAAAAAAAAACGGGCCCTTTAAGAACTTTTATTCGGCTAAAATGTAATTTTGACATTTTAGCCGAAGTTCTGGCGGCCGTCTATAGAGGGCGCTGCAGCGCCACCCCCTCTCGCAAGTAACACACGTTCAATGCTATGCATTGGACGTGTGTTACTGTTGCCAGCTGCCTGGTCTATTCGTATAACCGGACATGGGACGCCGGTTACCCGAATAGCGACAGCTGGTTGGCTGAGGGGAACTGCCTATCAAAGCCAGTGGCTCTGATAGGCTTTTCCAGTCCCGCCCTCCGGCTCTCGGAAGTCTATGCTCGGAGCGCAGACAATCTGCGGTCCTTGCATTAGACTGACAGCCGTTTCAGCCAATCAGGTTCCCGGATTCTGGTTTTCAGGAACCTGATTGGCTGAAGCTTCTCCAGGGCGGCAGAAGACATCGAGGGAGGACATGGAAGCGTCAGGTAAGTGATTTTTTTACAGGGAAAGGGGCAGCATGGGGCACAGTGGCAGCATGGGGCACAGTGGCAGCATGGGGCACAGTGGCAGCATGGGGCACAGTAGAAGCATGGGGCACAGTGGCATCATGGGGCACAGAGGCAACAATGAGCACAGGCCGGGCACAGTGGTGACAATTGATGGCACAGTGACTGAATATGATGGCATGGCAGAGAGGTGACAATTGATGGCACAGTGACTGCATTTGATGGCATGGCAGAGAGGAGACAATTGATGGCACAGTGGTGGCGTTTGATGGCATGGCACAGTGGTGACAATTGATGGCACAGTGGTGGCGTTTGATGGCATGGCACAGTGGTGACAATTGATTGCACAGTGACTGCATTTGATGGCATGGCACAGTGGTGACAATTGATGGGCACAGTAGCTGCTTTTGATGGCATGGCACATTGGTGACAATTGATGGCACAGTGGTGGCGTTTGATGGCATGGCACAATTAGTGACACAAGTGGTGACAATTGATGGCACAGTGACTGCAAATGATGGCATAGCACATTGGTGACAATTGATGGCACAGTGACTGCATATGATGGCATGGCACATTGGTGACAATTGATGGGCACAGTAGCTGCATTTGATGGCATGGCACAGTGGTGACAATTGATGGCACAGTGGCTGCATTTGATGGCATGGCACAGTGGTGACAATTGATGGCACAGTGGCTGCATTTGATGGCATGGCACAGTGGTGACAATTGATGGCACAGTGGCTGCATTTGGTGGCATGGCACAGTGGCTACATTTGGTGGCATGGCACAGTGGCTGCATGTGATGGGCACAGTGAGGCTGCAATATATTATTTTTCGTTTGCCCCCCCCCAAAAATTTTGAGCACCAGCCGCCACTGCCTGCAGTCCAGGCTGAGTGAGGCCTCAGAGCACATGGCATTACTTTCTGTATTTAACTGCTTGATGGGCTTATTTTGGGCCTGACTGGTTCACATGTATGTGTTTTGGCGGCCCACATTTGTGCAGGCACAGCAGCCCATTCATTTGATGCCTCATGTAATAGGCTGCGCACACGGCACACCTATGCCCATCAAGCAATGAAATACAGCACTGTCTGTCCATTCTGCTGTCTGCTGTGACTTATCTGCAGTTCCTGCACTGTCAAACTTGCTGCATTTTTAGACGTTTAGGTCACGCTTTTAAAAACACAGTGCGTTTGTGTGTGCAAGAACTGCAGGTAAGTAGCATGGTGCAAAAGCAGAATGGATTTCAAGGCAACTGATTTTTAAAATGCTGAATGCACCTTTTTTCTGCAGGGAACAAAGGCATGGCAGCCCATTCAAATCAATGGGCTGCTGTGCCTGCACAAATGAGGGCCGCCAAAACACATACATGTGAACCAGCCAGGCCCAAAATAAGCTGAAGGGGGGCCCAAAAAAAATGTTTGCCAAGGGCCCAAACCATATTAAAGACGGCCCTGGGCAGGCGTAGTGCGACTCGCGCATGCGCCGTAGGGAACCGGGCCGTGAAGCTGGAGTGCCTTACTTCCTGGTCCCCTCACCGAGGATGGCGGTGGGGGCAGCAGAGTGATGAGCGATCGCTCGTCCTCTGCTGCGGACGGCGCTGGACTCCAGGACAGGTAAGTGTCCTAATATTAAAAGTCAGGAGCTGCAGTATTTGTAGCTGCTGGCTTTTAATTTATTTTTATTTTTTCCGCTTTAATCGATCTGACAGACAGGCAACTAGCATCTTCCTCAGGAAAAGGTCATCAATGTCAGCTACAATTTTTTTTCTCATTTCTCTGTACTCCTTTAAAATATTACACTGATGGCCATCTGCACGACGTATTTTAAAATAAGAAATATTTGTCTAACTTAAGCCTAAGAACCAAGCTAACCAGAATAGCATTACCTTAGTCATGAACTTCTATGACAGTTGGCAGTGCAACAGGTCTCAGTCCGCTATATTCACTTTCCTCTTTAGAAGTCCTACACAGAGTTCATCACACACATCAGATTTGCAACCTGCATGCAAAGGGTACTTTAATCTTTTGGCATAGGAAGAAACAAATTTGACTTCTAAGTGAATGTGTTATGCTCAACAACATCATTATCAGTGTAGCCTGTATCAACAAGGAACTGGCTGATTAAATTTTAACACGAAAGCTGTTGCTAAATGTGCAGGCATACATTAACCACTACAAGATGTGGCATGTGCAATATGTCTAATGATGGCATTGCAAGACTCTGCTACAAAAAAAAAAAACATATTCTCTGCATGCAAATGAATGAAACTTTGTATTTTTAATGTGACGGTGTTAAAGATCAGAAAAGAAAAAGTTTGGGAAACTGTTTAAAACAGGATACAAACAGCTGTTTTTGCAAGAAGAGATAAATCAAACAGACATTGATTTACATAACTCTTCATCTGCCTAACAAAGTAAAACTTTACACAGTAGAGTGGAAATTTAGCAAGTCGATCAGAAGCTGTCAGAGAGCAAAGCTTACAGTATAAACATTCTTTAAATCCCAAGAAGTTTTCTTTTCTTGTTTGGGGGGCTAAAGAGGGGAAGGGTTAGATCCTCTGTTATGTTATTAATGTCATTCCTTTCCCTACTGGGGAGATTTCTGCTGACTACCTGTCAGGACCTTCCGCTCAGCGCTCAGGAAATAAAAAGTAGCTGCAAGATATAGGAGAATAAAAGAAAGCGATAGTAAAGCTTTTTTTTCTATTAAATTATTAACATGTTATACTTACCTGCTCTCTGTAATAGTATTGCACAGAGCAGCCCTGATCCTCTTCTTCTGATATTCCCAGCACTCTTTGGCAAATGCTCCCACAGAGAGCAGCTTTCTATGGGGGCACTCGTGTGGGCTTGTTCCCGAGCCACCCTGTTTGCGTCTATAGACACAGACAGAGGGACTCTGTCCCTCCCCCGTTCCCTCATCGCAGGATTTGATTGACAGCAGTGGGTGCCAATGGCTCGTGAGGAGGAAGAGAGCCAATAAAGCCAGTGCACAATGCTGGATTAAAATCTGGCTCAGCTAAGTATAAGGTGGAACTTGGGGGGTCCTGCAACACAGAAGGTTTTAGAACCTTAAAGTGATTGTAAAGTTTCAATCTTATTTATTTTTAAATAACAAACATGTCATACTTACTCCACTGTGCAGTTCGTTTTGCACAGAGTGGCCCCAATCCTCTGGTTCTGGGGTTCTGAGGTAAGAATAAGGTGGAACTGGGGGGGGGGGGAATCCTACAGCACAGAAGGTTTTTAAAGTGGCTGTAAAGTTTCAATTGTTTTTTTTTTTTTTAAATAACAAACATGTCATACTTACTTCGCTGTGCAGTGCGTTTTGGGGTCCCACGGCGGCTGTCTCGGCACCTCCCCGCAATAGCTAACCCCCTTTGGGAAGCTCTCTCCTGAGGGAATTACCTTTCGGACGTGCTCTTGTGTGATACATTTGGTGTACATAGCCCGCAGAGTGTATGACTCGGTCACGCCCCCCCCCCCCCGCACCAGCGTGAGCCAATGGTATCAATCTATCCAATGAAGAGCTGAGAAGCCTGGGCCAAGATCGAGCGTGTTCGCGACGCGGGACTATCCAGGGCTCTGGTAACTAAAACGGGGGCTAGGGGGGCCGGTAAATGTCAGATGTTTTTTCACCTTAATGCATAGGATGCATTAAGGTGAAAAAACATTGACCTTTACAACACCCTTAAAGTGGTTGTAAACCTCAGACATGTTTGAATGAAGAGCACTAAGTGTTATTTCTGTCTACTGCTTTGTTCCTCTGCTATCAGCATTAATCACTTCTGACAACTTTTACTGACTCCAAGAAAAAAAAAACCCTGCCTTCACCCCCCTCTGCAATGCCACAATCTCCCCCTGCCTCCAATCTCCTTCTGCCTCCAATCTCCCTCTGCCTCCAATCTCCCCCAGGCCCCCTGCCTCCAATCACCCCCTGCCGCCATCGTCCCCTGCCTCCATCCCACTCTGTGGTGCCACCAACAACCCCTGTCTTCATCCCCACCCTCTGCGGTGCCACCATCCCCATCTGCGGTGCCACCAACACCCCCTGCCTCCAATCACCCCCTGCCACTAACACCCCCTGTCTCCAATCACCCCCAACCTCCAATCTCCAATCCAGTCCAAGCCGAACCGATCTCTGCTATTTTTACTGGCACATTCCCGCTACGGACATTTACGAACAGGGAAAAAAGTGCCCGGCAACACTGGGAGGTAGGCCCTATGTTTTCTCACTAAAGCTTCCTCTAGTTATAAAGTCTTGCTGTAAAGTAATCAGACTTAGGCCGCGTACACACGATCAAATCTATCTGCTGGAAACGGTCTAACAGACCGTTTCAGCAGACAGATTTGATCGTGTGTACGGGTGGACAGAGAGATTTGGCCAGCCGACAGATTTTAAAGCATGCTTTAAAATCTGTCTGCTGGGAATCCGTCTGCTCGCACATGCGTCAAATGGATTTGACGCATGCGCGGAAGTGTTTTACTTCCTGGTGCGGTGACGTAGTGGCGTCAACGTCATCGCCACGTCACCACACTGTCTGCCAGCGGGGATTTTGGTTTGATCGTGTGTACAGCGATCAAACCAAAACAGCCCAGCAGACAGAGCTGTTCAAATCGGTCTGTCAGACCGATATGAACAGATGTATTTGGTCGTGTGTACGCGGCCTTAGAGTTTCTTCCTTGAAACTTGCTCTCACTTTATTGGACCATTTACTGTTTTTAATACACATCTTGCTGTAGCCTATCAAATTTAACTACTCTTTTCCTCTATAGCCCCTTTGAAACCAATGGATTCTTAGCAAATACAACACACTTTTTAGTATCATAAAAGACCTATATGCCCCCAGACAAGCTCCCTCCTTGAATAGGACTGGAACGGGGAAAAGGGGGGTACTGTCCTTACCCAACCTGAACCTAAAATCTGATTATGCACCACTGCATGAACTAAATTGAAGGAAGTGGGTGTGTACGTCACAGTTGTTATTTAGTAGGATTACCAGTACTCTCTGACAAGTGGTCACATCCTGAACTTTGATTACATGGCTACCCAATCCGGTTTGTCTTTTTATTTGATCTGTCTGTTATCTACTTCCTGACCTTCAGTTTACCTGATCACACATCCTGTTTTCTGATTCTGTTACTATCTTCTAATATAACCTACCATTGTCCTGCGACCTAGTGTCCTTCATCCCTCTACCTGTTTGCTGGTGCCTCTTCATACTTCTGGAAAGCTTCTACCAGCTCTGCACTCATGTAAACCCAGCCTGTATCAGCAATCACCAACAGAGTCACGACCTAGAGATGTGCTGTTACCCTGTTTCTGAAGGTAGCCCAAACACCTCTCCCTGATAACATGTAAAATCCACCTACTCAATCACTGCAAAAAGTCTCTTAGTAATGGCCCAAAATCCTTAAAAATGGACACTTGCTTTGAACCCATCTGTTGACTTTGATCCCTTTTGTTACTTTTATTTGCAATTCTTTTATGGGTTAGGGTTCTACATGTAAGTATAATGCCGCGTACACATGACCGTTTTTAATGTCATGGAAAAAACTTCATTTTTCTCGACGTGATTCTTGTCAAGCCTGCCTTACCTACACACGATCGTGAAAAAAAAAAAAACTCGAGCAAAGCGCGGTGACATACAACATGTACGACGGCACTATAAAGGGGAAGTTTCATTCGGACGGCGCCACCCTTTGGGCTGCTTTTGCTAATTTCGTGTTAGTAAAAGTTTGGTGAGAGACGATTCGCGCTTTTCAGTCTACGTGCTTTTCAGTCTGTTACAACGTGACGAATGTGCTATCTCCATTACGAACGCTAGTTTTACCAGAACGAGTGCTCCCGTATCATAACTTGCTTCTGAGCATACGTGTTTTTTTCCTGTTGTTAAAGCCTACACACAACCATTTTTCACGACGTGAAAAACGACAACAAAAATTAGAGCATGTTCTAAATTTTTAATGCCCATTTTTCACGACGAGAAAAATGCTCTAGAGCCTACACACCTTTGTTTTTAATGACCAATTACATTTTTTTAATTTTTCTTGTCATGAAAAACCGTCGTGTATATGCGGCAAAACAGATATAACAGTGCTGAAGCCCCGTACACACGGCCGAATCTGACGGCCGGGCGAGAACCTCGACGGGCGGAACGATGTGTTCTGCCCGTCGGGGTTCTCTGCCGTGTGTACGCGGCCTCAGAGTATAGAATAGCTGTAATACTGCCCTTTACCTATATTGTGATGCAAATAAATCTTATATATCTGTATCTGAAATTTGTAATGCTGCATGGTATTTAGTAGGGGGTAGTGGGAAAGGGGTTAGATATTGCTTATAAAGGTACAACTATGTCAAGAAAAAATTATATATAAAGAAATTATTTCTGTTAAAAGATACAGTACATTACAAAGTCCAGAAACTGTGCAGAATCAATAACTGGCCATAGCATATGTCATCCCCTCAAAATAAAAATAAATAAAAATAACAGAAAATTCTCAAAAAAGCTAATTTTGGTGAATTCAACAGCTCATGATAGAAACTCATTTTGTATTTAGTTCTTAGTTCACTTTATTCACAATATAACAAATTTAGGATAGTTTGCTTATTCCTTGTTCTAACCCTTTAGTTCCTGATAACTTAAAAAAAGTTGTGGTTGGAGTTGGGCTTTAAATATCAATTCTGGGTGAAATAAATATTTACTAAAAATAATTTGTAAAAAATGTGTTGTAATCAAATACAGCATAGAGAAGGGATCTCAAAACAAATTTGCAATGCAGCAGTTATAATTTTGATTGTCCGTGAATCATGGTGTAGTATAATATAATTGCAGTTTATCTTTAACCCTGTGCTATTAAGTAACATTTAAATTCTTATTAGTTAGTCTCATTATTTGTTCCAATCACTTTGTGGCCTTTTCTCTGCAATTTATTACATACTTTTCATGTAATGTTCCCAGAATTTATTGGAAATAGCAAGTAAATAATCTCTGAGCAGATTTTCCTACAGTGATTGCAAACACCGGTTCTTTTTGGCTAACCTATGAAATGTGGGAAATCAATTGCAAAAAAAGTTAATTCCGTCATTTATTGTACATAGCAATTTAACTGTTCAAATTTAATGCACATTTAAATGAGCCTTGGGGAGATCATAAATAAGAAAGGCTCACTTTTAAACTATCCAATAACCACAGCAATACTGTGCCGGACACATGAATCACTTAGTGCAATTGCGCTTTAGCAGTTATCATGACATTAACTGTATCTTAGACTATTTAATCTTTTTCATTAAAGGCAATTTACTAAATACATTTCTATCATTTATCACATATTTAATTACATTGATAGCATATACTTTGCAAATTCAATCTTTCACAAGTTAAGTTTGCAGAGCTTTTTAATTCACCACTGGCCAATGTACACATTTATTTGCATTTTATCTAAAAGCAACTTCTGATAAAAGAAGCTAGTTCAGGTCAGTTGGTGAAATTTAAAAAGGTAAGCTGCTGCATCTTCCAGGTTTAACCACTTCAGCCCCGTCAATGACCGTGCCCCTATTTTGCAATTCGGCACTGCGTCGATTTAACTGACAATTGCGCGGTCGTGCGACGTGGCTCCCAAACAAAATTGGCGTCCTTTGTTTCCCACAAATAGAGCTTTCTTTTGGTGGTATTTGATCACCTCTGCGGTTTTTATTTTTTGTGCTATAAACAAAAATAGAGCGACAATTTTGAAAAAAAAAAATAATATTTTTTACTTTTTGCTATAATATATATCCCCCCAAAAATATATATAAAAAAAACATATTTTTTCCTCAGTTTAGGCTGATACATATTCTTCTACATATTTTTCGTAAAAAATAGCAATAAGCGTTTATTGATTGGTTTGCGCAAAAGTTATAGCGTTTACAAAACAGGGGATAGTTTTATGGCATTTTTATATATATTTTTTGTTTTTACTAGTAATGGTGGCGATCAGCAATTTTTATCGGTACTGCAACCTTATGGCGGACACTTCGGACACTTTTGACACATTTTTGGGACCACTGGCATTTTTATAGCGATCAGTGCTATAAAAATGCATTGATTACTATATAAATGCCACTGGCAGGGAAGGGGTTAACACTAGGGGGTGAGGAAGGGGTTAAGTATGTTCCCTGTGTGTGTTCTAACTGAAGGGGGGGGTGGGACTGACTAGGGGAAATGACTAGTCATACATTGTATGAACAGACGATCCGTCATTTCTCCCCTTGACAGGACCGGGAGCTGTGTGTTTACACACACAGCTCCCGGTTCTCGCTCTGTAACGAGTGTTCGCGGGTGCTCGGCAGTGATCGCACCCGCCGGGCACGCGCGTCAGCACCAGGAGCGAGCGGGGCTGAAATGCGAGATGGCCTATAGCTACGTGATCTCGTACAGTCGAGCCGAGCCGTAGGCAAGTACCGTATTTTTCGGACTATAAGGCCGCGTACACACGATCGAACATGTTCCGATGAAACTGGTCTGCAGACCAGTTTCATCGGACATGTTCGATCGTGTGTACGGCCTATCGGACCGCTGTCCGTCGGACAAAAGTTTTAAAACATGCTTTAAAACCTATCCGATGGAAACCTGTCCGTCAGACAGGTTCGATAGTTAGTACACAAAAGCATCGGACCAAAAACCTGCACATGCGCAGAATCAAGTCGACGCATGCTTGGAAGCATTGAACTTTGTTTTTTCATCACGTCGTTGTGTTCTACGTCACCGCGTTCTGGTCTGATCGGATTTTGGTCCGATGGTGTGTACACACATCAGACCATCAGACAAGTTCAGAGTTGTCTGATAATAACAGTCCGTCGGACAAGTCTCATCAGACATGTCTGATCGTGTGTATGTGGCCTAAGACGCACTTTTTTCTCCCAAATGTATGGGGAAAAGAGTGCCTGCGTCTTATGGTCCGAATGCTGAATATACAGCCCCCCGGTACCGCCATTTAACATACCGGGGATAGCAGAACAGTCGACGCCGCCATCAGCGGGCTCACAGGATCAGGCTGGTCGGATGGTGTTGTTATGTACTGGAATGTACCTTGTGGTCAGAGTCTAGTGTGCAGGGATGAGCCCCTCTTACAGCCCAGGTTCGGGGGCCACTGGAGTGGAGACAGCGGGCCCGGGAGCACGGCGAGGTAAGAGTGCCTGATGACACAGCGGTCCGGCCGGGTTGGTGGTTCTTCGGACAGTCCGTGCAGGAGACAGCGTCTCTGGAAGGCTGACACTGGATCTGGACAGCTGACGCTGGAGAGGCAAGCTTGGTTAGGGCTAAACAGTAACAGGTATGAGGCCAGCAGGGGGCGAAAGAGCAGATAACCAGGAAGTCCCTTAAAGAGGAGGTAACGTGGTCAGATTCAGGCACGGGTCTGGTAACGGTGGGCAGGAGAGCAGAGCGGAGTCAAATCAAGCCAAGGGTCGGTTGGAGGTATTCAGGTAGTCAGACTGAGCCGGGTCAGATAAGGGTAACAGATAACAGGTCACAGGTTTGTAGGCACAACGCTGCAGAGCAAACAGCGAGGTGTCAGTGCTGCTGCTGGTCTTTTAAAGGCAGAGTGGCGCCCGTCAAGTTTAACTCGCGCGCGCTCCCGCTCGCAACAGGTGCTCGCGCACGGATTCAAGACACCTGTACGTGCGTGCATGCGCGCTCGCCGGAGCCCATAGGTAGGTCCCTGACAGGTGTAATGGCGCAGCATGTCAGCATGGGGAGCAGGCTACAGAGAAGCCCCAGGAAGCATTGCGCCATGTCGAGTCCACGGAGCTACGCCCACACGGCGTCACTACGTATTGCTCCGTGCACTCAGTGCTCTCCTGAGTCAGCTGACCCCCTTAGTCAGGTGACCAAAATAGTGTAATCTCATTGGTTGCTCTCTCAGGAGTACACATTAGTAGTGCCATTTAAAAAAATCGGAATTTACAGTAATAACGAATTACAGTAACTGAATACTGGCAACAATGACCATGTGCCAGCTCAGCCTCCCAGTCTGAGGCCGCATATACACGATCGAACATATCTGCTGAAACTGGTCCACAGACCAGTTTCAGCGGACATATCTGATCGTGTGTACGGCCTAGCAGACAGGTTTCCAGCAGACAAAAGTTTTAAAACATGCTTTAAAACTTATCTGCTGGAAAACTGTCTGTCGGATATGTCCGCTGGTTAGTACACCTAACCAGCGGACAGAAATCCCCCGCATGCGTCGAATTGATTCTACGCATGCGTGAAAGCATTTTACTTCCTGGTTTGCGGACGTCGCAGCGGCAACGTCACCACCACGTCACCACGCTGTCTGTCCGCGGTCTGTACACACATCAGACCAAATATCCCAGGAGACATGTCCAAAGAAAACGGTCCGTCGGACCAAGATGCAGGTAAAGGACCAGGCCCCTTTTTGGGATTCGGCACTGCGTCGTTTGAACTGACAATTTTTATTTTTTGCGCTGTAAACAAAAATAGAGCGACAATTTTGAAAAAAATGCAATATTTTTTCACTTTTTGCTATAATAAATAACCCCCAAAAATATATAAAAAAAAATATTTTTTCCTCAGTTTAGGCCGATACGTATTCTTCTACCTATTTTTGGTAAAAAAATCGCAATAAGCGTTTATTGATTGGTTTGCGCACAATTCATAGCGTTTACAAAATAGGGGATAGTTTTATTGCATTTTTATTATTCATTTTTATTTTACTACTAATGTCGGCGATCAGCGATTTTTTTTGTGACTGCGACATTATGGCGGACACATCGGACAATTTTGACACATTTTTGGGACCATTGTCATTTTCACCGCATAAAGTGCTATAAAAATGCATTATTTACTGTGAAAACTACAATTGCAGTTTGGGAGTTAACCACTAGGGGCACTGAAGGGGTTAAGTGTGACCTCATGTGTGTTTCTAACTGTAGGGGGGCGGGGCTGGACATGGGACGTCATTGATCGCTGTTAAGACCTGCAGTGGTTAGGGTACTGCGGCCTTCTTTCCATCTCCCAAGATGATTCTTCCGAATGGTTAGAGTGTTCCCCATCCCCAAGCATGAGCCAAGACTTCATGAAGGGTGTCCAGATATAGAATGACTTTATTGAGAGACAGGTTACTTATATACAGCAAAATAAATACTTGATGTAATCAGATATACAATTACATCCTCCTCCCACATCATCATACAATGGTGTTACTAACGAGACCCCTTTCAAGAGACCTATTGTAGGAGACAGACGGATGTCTCCGGTAGAATCCACATGAGTTAATTACTGGTCCTTTGCCCAGACAAGGTGTTTTAGAACTTCTCACCTGCTAAACAATAGAACTTCACACAATGAACACTTCTTGAAAGACAGACTAAAGATCATTTACATGACACATTAAGATTTTGAGATCAGTTTAAGGAATAAACCAATTATCTCCAGGTAGAGAGCACCCTAATTTTCCCAACGTTAGAACACCCCTCTTCCACACAAGGTATCCCTGCCATTACATATCTCCTGATGGCCCTGATCTGGGGGACCAACATATGCAAATTTCACCCAGATCGGTCCAGGGGTTCTTAAAAGACAAACAGAGTCTATGACAAAATCCAGAATAAAGTCTATTTTCTTCACAATACCCCCCCCCCCTTAGTTCCATGGGTCGGCATACCCGCCTAGACCCTGCCGGGTTGGCTAGGGGATGTCCGGGTCAAAATTATACTTCCAAGCCGGTTTGGCGTGAAAGTCTATCCGCATTGCCGTTCTGCTTGCCCAGGCGGTATTGCAGTGTGAAATTGTAAGGTTGGAACGCTAGACTCCAGCGCAGCAACCGGGGATTGTCTCCAGAGACTCGGTTGAGCCAGATGAGGGGGTTGTGGTCAGTGAGAATGGTAAAGGCACGGCCATAAAGGTACGGTTGGAGATTCTTTAAGGCCCATACTAGAGCCAGGCATTCTGTTTCCATGGTGGCATAGCTGACCTTCCAAGGTAATAACTTGCCGCTGAGGTATGCCACCGGGTGCTCCATGCCGTCTTAAGTCCCTGGAAGCCGTTGCACACTCCGAGAACCAGGCTACCTGCTTGGGTAGGGACCTTTTGGTCAGGTCGGTGAGGGATTTCGCTAGGGTGCTACACTCCGGGACGAACTTTCTATAATACCCGGTGGTGCCTAGGGACGCCAATACCTGCGTCTTGGTGTGGGGCTGGGGCCAATTGGCTATGGCCTCTACTTTCGTGGGTTTGGGGCACTGTTTCCCAGACCCTACTCTAGGCCCTAGGTATTGAACCTCTGCCATGCCCCCGTGGCAGTTCTCGGGTTTCATTGTGAGATTTAGTTTCTCCCCCAACCCAACTTGCTCTAGGTTACCTTGGTTAGCTGCCAGCCGGTCGGGTAAGGGAAGTCCTTCACTAGCGTCAGTGGACGGGGCACAGATAGTGGCCATGTCCTCAGAGCGCTCGAAGTACGGTTTCAACATGTTCACATGAAAGGCTTGTCTGCTCCTTTCATCCGAACATTTGGCCACAATATAGGTGGTGTCGCTAATCCGTTCCACCACTTTGAATAGCCCCTGCCACGCTGCCTGTAGCTTGTCCTTTTTGGATGGTCCGAGGGCTAATACTTTTTGCCCTACTTCCAGGTTCCTATCTCGTGCTCTCCGGTCATACCATTGTTTCTGTCGTTTCTGGGCTGCCTGTAGGCTCTCCCGAACTGATTCGGTCAGTGCCCGCAGGCGGTCCCGGAACTCCAGCACGTACGGCAAAACCGGAATTCCTTCCTCTCCTGTGTTGCCCTCCCAGTGCTCCCGTATGAGGTCCAGGGGTCCCCGGACTTTTCTCCCGTATAGGAGTTCGAAGGGGGAGAACCCGGTCGACGCCTGGGGCACTTCCCGGTAGGCAAACAGGAGATGGGGTAGAAATTTCTCCCATTGACCATAGGACTCTGTGAACGCTGTGAGCATCTGCTTAAGCGTGCCGTTGAATCGTTCACAAAGGCTGTTGGTCTGGGGGTGGACCGGCACACGTGCGCGCACATGCGCTGAATAGAGACGCGCGAGACCAAAGTCCGCAGAATTGGTGCCCTGACAGTGCCCCCCCCCCCCAAGGGGCGGACTCCGGACGCCCAAACTGGCCATTAGTTCTGGATGTTCTCGATGAAAAGTCCGGATCAATCGAGGGGCATGAATGTTCCTGGAGGGCTCCCATGAATAGCACTTCCATTTAATTGGATATTGGAGTTGTCTACCTCTCTTCCTGCAGTTCAGAATAGTCTCCACTTCAAATTCTCTTTCACCTTCAACCTCTACTGGCGGGGGCGGGGGCGGAGGTTCTTCCCTGCCCAGAAAAGGGTCTGGAACCAAAGGTTTAAGCAGGGAAGCATGGAAGCATGGAATACCGGATGGATCCTGTAAGACTCGGGTAGCACCAGTTCAAAGGCCACAGAGTTGATCCTGCGTTTAATTTTGAATGGGCCAATAAATCTTGGGCCCAATTTTTGTGAAGAATGGGGTTTGGTTGGTAGTTGCATGAACCGAGTTATTGTATGCGAACTCAGCAGAGGCTAGTAGAGATCGCCAATCATCCTGGGAGGCTGAACAAAAACAGCGGAGGTACTGCTCCAAAGTCTGATTGGTTCTCTCGGTTTGGCCGTTGCTCCGAGGATGGTAGGCCGAGGACAGGCAGACTTTCACTTCCAGGGACTTATAGAGTTCCTTCCAGAACCTGGACGTAAATTGTGTACCCCTATCGGATACGACACTCTTAGGGACCCCGTGAGTCTGATGATTTCGTTAAAGAACATTCTAGCTGTGTCAGAGGCTGAGGGTGTGCCGATCATGGGCAGGAAATGTGCCATCTTAGACAAGCGGTCGACCACGACTAGGATCGTGGTGAACCCCTCAGAAGGCGGCAGGTCCACGATAAAGTCCATTGAGATGTCTGCCCAAGGACGCTCCGGGATGGGTAGTGGCTTGAGTAGGCCCCAGGTCTTAGTATTAGATCCCTTGTTGCGTTGGCAACAAGTGCAGGAGGCCACATAGGTCTTACAGTCACGTTTCCAATTAGGCCACCAAAAGGACCGAGAGCTCAATTCAGAGGTCTTGCGTGTCCCAAAATGTCCTGCAAGTTTAAGGTCGTGGAAGGTGCTAAGAAGTAACTGCCTTACCTCCCTTGGCACGAAGATCTTGTCTCGGGACCACCATAAATCCTCTCGTTTAACCAGGGACGAGACTTCTGGGTCAGAGCATTGGTGTGATGCCCTCTTAAGAGAACTGAGAAGGTCTGACTGAGAAATCAAGAAAACATTTTGAGGTTTCAGAATAGTGCTGGGTTCTGATGAGTTGGGAGTTTCGGGAAACATCCTTGAAAGGGCATCTGCTTTACCGTTCTTTGATCCAGGTCTATACGTAATGTGGAAGTTGAAGCGTGTGAAGAAGAGTGCCCAGCGGGCCTGCCTGGGTCGAAGAAGCTTCGCGGAACGTAAATACTCCAAATTCCTGTGGTCTGTAAAAATTAAGATGGGATGGCTTGCCCCCTCCAGCAGGTACCTCCATTCTTCTAGTGCGAATTTGATGGCGAGCAACTCCCTATCGCCAACGTCATAGTTCTTTTCAGACGGAGTGAGTTTCCGGGAGGCATAGGCAACTGGGTGCAGAAGAGATTTGGGTCCCTGTCTTTGGGACAGGACAGCGCCCGTAGCGGACTCAGAGGCATCAACTTCTAAGATGAACGGTAGTGCAGGATCAGGATGGTGTAGGACAGGGGCAGAGGAGAATACTGTCTTTAATTTGGAAAAAGCCTCCTGGGCTTCCTGGGACCATTGAAAACGGCTTCCCTGCCTTGTGAGCTTGGTGATGGGAGAGACGATTGCGGAGAACCCGACAATGAATCTCCTGTAGAAGTTGGCGAAGCCAATGAAGCGTTGAACGCCTTTTTTGTCTGTCGGGGCCGGCCAGTCTTGAATGGCCTTAACCTTTTGGGGGTCCATGGCAACCCCATTTGTAGATATTATGAAACCCAGGAATTGTACTGAGGATCTCTCAAACTCACACTTCTCTGCTTTGAGATATAACCGGTGCTTTCTGAGGATCGTGAGGACCTGTTTGACGTGACCTTGGTGAAGTTCCAACGTGGCCGAGAAGATGAGGATGTCATCTAAGTATACGACGAGAAAGTCATCCAGATGTTGGCGAAATATATCATTGACCAGATGTTGAAAAGTGGCCAGGGCGTTGCAGAGCCCGAAGGGCATGACTAAGTATTCGAAATGTCCGAATCTAGACCTAAAACGCCGTCTTCCACTCGTCCCCTTCCCTGATCCTGACTAGATTGGAGGCGCCCCAGAGGTCGAGCTTGGAAAAGACCTGTGCTGAGCGAAATCGTTGAAACAACTCCGGGATGAGTGGTAATGGATACCTATTTTTAATGGTGATCTTGTTTAGCTCTCTGTAGTCGATGCAAGGTTTAAGGGAGCCGTCCTTTTTTTCGACAAAAAAGATCCCGGCCCCCGCGGGAGAGGAAGAAGGTCGAATGAATTTTTTCTCTAAATTCTCGTCGATGTAGGCTTTGAGAGCCGTTAACTCGGTCTCGGAGAGGGGGAAGACGCGGCAAAAAGGGATCTCGGCGCCAGGCAGGAGATCGATGGGGCAGTCGTAAGGTCGATGTGGGGGCAGACAATCAGTCTGTTGTTTATCGAAAACGTCTTTAAATTCCAGGTAGACCGGAGGAACGTGCAGAAGACTTTCCAGGGGGGTTTAGAATGGTAGAACAGGAGACCGGAGGAGGTGGAAGGCAGTGCTGAGAGCAGTATGAGGAGGTAAGGTTTATTTCTTTCGTGAGCCAATTGATACAGGGTTGGTGAAGCTGCAACCACGGAAGACCCAAGATGATGGGATACATAGGAGATAGGATGAGGTCCAGACGAAGGTGCTCTTGGTGTCCCGAATCCATGGTAGCAAGCAGAGGGAGAGTTTCCTGGGTGACCAGACCAGAACAAGGACGGGAACTGTCAGCCAAGAGGACTTGAAGATGAATGTCTTTAGTGCAGCAGGGGACGTGCAGCTTCCGGGCCGTAGTAGAGTCCAAGAAGCTGCTACAAGCTCCAGAATCAAGTATTGCCGGCAGGCGGGTCTCCCCGTCCGGAAGCTGAAGAGAAAGAAAAAGCACGATGTAAGTCTGTGGTAACTGGGAGGCATGGTAATTAAACACCGGTGAAGGTTTCAACTTACTAGGCCTGACGGGGCAGTTGAGGAGGAAGTGGCTACCCGAGCCACAGTAGAGGCAAAGATTCTCCCGTCGCCTGCGCAGTCGTTCCTCTGGGGTGAGTGGTGCTCGGACTACGCCAAGCTGCATGGGCTCTGGATCCGGCAATGAGGAATTGGATGGAGCAGGTGGAGGAATGGGTACTGAAGGCTGTCTTGGCGGAGCCCAGCTGAGACGGGTGGTCTGGAACCGCTCAGAACGCCGCTCCCGCAGGCATCGGTCCAGTTTGGTGGCAGACTGGATCAGGCCTTCCAGTAAGGCGGGGGTTTCAGAACGTGCAAGCTTATCTTTGAGGTCCTCGGAGAGACCCTGGCGGTACTGGTACTTTAAAGCCACCTCGTTCCAACCTGTGTCAGCTGACCACTTCCTGAACTCAGCGGTATAGTCCTCTATGGGCCGCCGACCCTGATTCAGATTGTGGAGGGTGGCTTCTGCGGTGGCAGAGCGCAGCGGATCGTCGTAGAGCTTGGCCATGTGAGTGAAGAAGGCATCAATGGTGTCCAGAACAGGGCTTCTTTGTTCCATTAAGCCATGGGCCCAGGCCTGGGGCTCATCTGAGAGAAGGGAGATGACAAACCCTACTTTTACAGCTTCCGAGCAAAAGGTCATTGGTTGTAGGGCAAAATACAAGGTGCAGGCATTCTTAAAGGCCCGATACTTCCTTCGGTCACCTACAAACCGTTCGGGTGTAGGTACTCGGGGTTCAGGGTGCGAGACCATTACTGTTGGACTCGGGGAGGATGACGGAGCTGTGTGCCCTGTAGCTTGGACGGCAGGTGCCGCAGAAGGTCCGGGTGGAGTGGCTAATTGCTGTAGACGGCCGTCCATCTGGAGATACCCCTCCTGTAGTTTTTGCACCGCTTCGGTCAGGGCGGAGACTTGTTGGCAGAGGGTTTCGAATGGTGAGCGCGCCCGGTCGGCCTCAGACATCCGGCTGGTTTGTACTGTCAGAGTCTATGGAACTTACTGAGGCCGAGATGCTGCGGACGGCTCACCCTTGCGAACCAGCGCTGACCGCCCTCTGATGGTGGAAACAAAGGGGTGACAGCACCAGGAGGCACCGGTACCGGAAACAGGAAGCTGAGTCAAGGTGTAGATCAAGGAAGGCACAGGAATACCCTGGAGATGCTTGGTGGATGAGTACGATATCCGGGACACCGGATCTGCAGACAGGCTGAGGAGACAGTCCGTGAAACAAACAGGAACAGGGGACCGAATAGGCCAAACAAGTTCAAGAGAGGTCAGCGGAGTCCAGGGGTGCAAGCCAGGGTCAAAGGATTGGAGAGGTCAGCAAAGTCCAAGGCAGGCTGAGATCAGGTATTCAAACAGGTAAGCCAGAAGGTTTCAGGTCAACAGGTTCAAAGCAGTGAGACACATACAGGAGCTGATGACAAACCAGCAACCTGTCATGTGTCAGAGGCAGGTTTAAATAGGGCGGTGAGCCCTGTGATTGGTTCCGACTGGACCGTGTGCGCTCGCGCCGTGCGCGCGCTCCCGCACGCGCCGCGCCGCCGGACCGTGCCCGTGCACGTGCGCGCGCTGAATAGAGACACGCGGCCGCGCCGTTCTACTGCGCATGTGCGCGAGACCAAAGTCCACAGAATTGCTGCCCTGACATCGAGAAAAGATCCTGACGAGAGCTTCTGCTACTGTCTCCGCCTCAATGTTGGGGAGCGCCACCGCCTCAGGGTACCTGGTGGCATAGTCCACCACCGTGAGGATGTAGCGCCTTCCGGAGGCACTGGGTTTGTTGAGGGGCCCTATCAGGTCTACTGCCACTTTGGAGAATGGTTCCTCTATTATAGGTAGGGACCATAACTTGGCCTTGGGGTGGTCCCCCCGTTTCCCAATCCTTTGACACGAATCACATGTCCTGCAGTACGTCTGCAAGTCTTTTGATATCCCTGGCCAGAAGAACGTCTGCGTAAGGCGATCCTTAGTTTTCTTGATACCTAGATGTCCGGCTAGTGGGATATCATGGCTGAGCTTTAGAAGCTCTGCCCTGTATTTGCGGGGTACAACTAGCTGTCTTTTTATGACTTGGGCTGCCCCACTTCCCACTCCCCCTGTGACCATATATAGCAATCCCTTGTCCCAGTGGAAGTTCTCTTGAGCATTACCTTCCTTAGGGGTACCTACGGCCTTCCTGTAACCTGCTAAGGTGGGATCTGACTGCTGGGCTTGGCCAAAGTCTTGTGGAGTGCCCCAGAAGGGGATAGGGTCAGGGCATACTACAGGGTTTTCGGTTCCTACCTGGGGTTCCTCAGAGTGTGTCTGTCCAGCTTGGCGTGCTTCCGCCCTGGTAGTCACAGGGCAGGTTCCAGCGGGATATGGGGTAAACAGCTGTGAAGTTAGGCACCCCAAATCGTTCCCCAACAATACTTCCGCAGGTAGGCCCGACATAATGCCTACTTCCATCTGCCTGGCTCCGGTGCCCCAATTTAGCTGCACTTGGGCTGTGGGTAGTTTGTGGATGGCGCCTCCTGCCACTCTTACTGCAACAGTCCTGTTGGTGCACGCCTTCGCATATACGGTGTGAGGTTGCACCAGAGTGAGGGTGGCCCCAGAGTCTCGTAGTGCCTCAGCCTCTTTTCCATCTACTGTGACCCATTGTCTGTGGTGCACCCGGTTGTCCCCCTCGACTTGTGCTATGTTCACCTCATGTAGTTTGGTCCATTGCTCAGATTCAGTGCTGTGGTTTTCCAGCAGCTCATGCTGATAGTGATGAGTGGCTGCCCTCGATGGTGGGGGTGATGGCCGCTCCCAATTGCCTCTGCTCCGCTGAGGGCAATGTATCTTGTAGTGCCCTGGCCGATTGCATTGGTGACATACCAATGGCGGTCTCCGGTTAAAATTAGGTGGTGTAGTAGGTGGTACCGCGATCGGTCGGTGGTGGGTCACAGGACCCGGCGTTGGGGTGCTGGACCTTACCAGGGGGCGGTTTCCACTAGCCTCTCCTTTTCTTCCCTCGTGATGCTCATCTGACAGCTTGGCCGCTTCCTCGATTGTGGCCGGCTTCCTGTCCCTGACCCAGTCCTTGGTGTCTGCAGGTGTGTGGTCAAAAAATTGTTCTAGCAAGAAGAGTTGTAGCACCTCCTCTAGCGTAGCGGCTTGGCAGCCTTGTATCCAGTTTTGGGCTGCCCGATACATCCTAAAAGCCCATTCGGTGTAGGAGTCTTGGCCCCCTTTCCGTAATGCCCGAAACTTTTTCCTGTAAGTCTCTGGGGTCACGGCATACCTGGCTAGCAGAATTTCCTTTACCCTGACGTAGTCGTGTATGGCTGTATCAGGAACTGCTCGGTATGCCTCTGCTGCTTGGCCCGTGAGTTTGCTGCTTAGAATCGCGGCCCATTGTTCCGATTCCAGACCCTCCAAAGTGCATTGACGCTCAAAGTCTTGTAGGTATGTGTCAATTTCCATTTCTCCATCCGAAAAACTTTTAAACGCAGCCCTCCATTTATAGATCTGGATGAGGGAGCGGTGTCTCCTTGGTTTACGCTTGCCTGTTCTGCGCTCACCTGCTCCAGGACTTGCGTCACCATCTCTGGTGTGGGATTTGGCCCATATAGGTTTAGCCTCCACATAACCTTCTGTTGGAACTCTGCTTCCTCCTGGCTGACATTCGCCATGCTGCTGGTTTGGTCGCCCTCCATTAGTTCTGCTATGAGGGTAGTTTTCTTTTTGTTGCTTGCCACCTGACCTCGGGCTTCCAGTAGATCCTTTAGCATAGTCCTCTTTAGTCTCTCGTAATGCTGGGCCATTCAGCTGCTGTCTTTATGCGTCTCATTCAATTCCCCTGCTTGCCACCAGTTGTTAAGACCTGCAGTGGTTAGGGTACTGCGGCCTTCTTTCCATCTCCCAAGATGATTCTTCCGAATGGTTAGAGTGTTCCCCATCCCCAAGCATGAGCCAAGACTTCATGAAGGGTGTCCAGATATAGAATGACTTTATTGAGAGACAGGTTACTTATATACAGCAAAAGAAATACTTGATGTAATCAGATATACAATTACATCCTCCTCCCACGTCATCATACAATGGTGTTACTAACGAGACCCCTTTCAAGAGACCTATTGTAGGAGACAGACGGCTGTCTCCGGTAGAATCCACATGAGTTAATTACTGGTCCTTTGCCCAGACAAGGTGTTTTAGAACTTCTCACCTGCTAAACAATAGAACTTCACACAATGAACACTTCTTGAAAGACAGACTAAAGATCATTTACCTGAGGCCTCGTACACACCATCGGACATATCCGATGAAAACGGTCCGCGGACCATTTCCATCTGATATGTCCGATCGGGAGTTTGATCCGATGGCGTGCACACACCATCGGATCAAATTCCCCGCCGCCGGATGGCGCGGTGACGTGGCGGTGACGCGGCGGTGACGTTGACGCCGCCACGTCACCGCACCAGGAAGTTAAACACTTCCGCGCATGCGCCGAATCCATTCGGCGGCGGCGCGGCGGCGGTGGGGGACGACATGTCTGCTGGTAAGTGTACTAACCAGCAGACATGTCGGGCGGACAGATTCCACCGGATAGATTTCAAAGCATGCTTTGAAATCTGTCGGGTGGAGAAATCTGTCCGCTAGCCCATACACACGAGCGGAGATGTCTGCTGAAACGGTCCATCGGACCGTTTTCAGCGGACATATCCCCTCGTGTGTACGAGGCCTGACACATTAAGATTTTGAGATCAGTTTAAGGAATAAACCAATTATCTCCAGGTAGAGAGCACCCTAATTTTCCCAACGTTAGAACACCCCTCTTCCACACAAGGTATCCCTGCCATTACATATCTCCTGATGGCCCCGATCTGGGGAACCAACATATCCAAATTTCACCCAGATCGGTCCAGGGGTTCTTAAAAGACAAACAGAGTCTATGAGAAAATCCAGAATAAAGTCTATTTTCTTCACAATCGCCATTTCCTATATCAGGGAACAGACAATCAATGACAGCGCCACTGTGAGAACGGGGAAGGTGTGTTTACACACACCTCCGCCCGTTCTTCAGCTCCTGTGACCGATCGCGGGACTCCGGCATCGATCGGGTCCGCGGGTTAACAATCATGTACAGGTATGTGATTGTGCCCAGCTGTGCCATTCTGCTGACGTATATCGGCGTTAAGTGGTTAAATCCATTTAGAATTCTTGCCCAAGAACTAGAAGAAATATTTGAATTTGGGTATATCTAACCAATAAAGGGTATTTCTGTGAGTTTACAGAATATCAAAATAACCTAATTCTAACACCTAGGCTCTGTAGGCTCTCTTCCTTTAAATGTCTATTTGTGGTTAACATCTCTTTATAGCGGAGTTCCACTGGCAATTTTTTTTTTTAAAGTCAACAGCTACAAATACTGTAGCTAATGACTTTTAATATAAGGACACTTACCTGACCAGGGAGCCCACAAAGTCGGCATCCCAGCTGATCTTTAGATCTACTCCCGAGTGCTGCCGCTGCGCTTCCTGGTATGGGAACCAGGCAGTGAAGACTTTCGGCTTCAAAATCCTGGTTCCCTACTGCGCGTGCACGAGTTGTGCTGCACGTTCTGATTGGTCCCTGCTGTCTTCTGGGACCTGTTTGTCCCCCAGAAGACAAGGGGGGGAAAGGAGGATTTGCCAGACATCGTGTAGATTGCAGCACAATGTGCAACAATTTTCCCCAGAAGTGGGAGCAGATACTTGGATTTGTAGATACCTGGATTCCGAACAGCAGAATTTTTATTTCTGGGTGGAACTCTGCTTTAAATTACTTATTGGTTGCAGTGAACCTTCCTACTGCCCTGTATCCTAAGACTGAGAATACACAGGAACCTCAGTTGACAAGGAGCCACATTTATGAGGCCACGTACACACATCCGAGGAACTCGTCGTTTCAGACACATCGTTTTCCTCGTCGAGTTCCTTGTTAGGCTTGTCGAGGAACTTGACTGACAAGCTGTCTTTGCGTACACACAGTCAAGACCAAATCTCCTCGTTCTCAAACGCGGTGACTTCACCACATACTACAGCAGGGCAAGTTAAATTCCACTGGCACAACCCTTGGGGCTGCTTTTGCTAATCTCATGTTACTGCGTGTTTGGTTAAAGTTTGGTAAGAGACATTTTCACGTTTCAGTCTGTTAAAGTGTGACAAATGTGCTATTTCCATTACAAATACTACTTTTACTTAGGGTGCGCGGGTTTCTAAGCATACACACGCTCGAGTTTCTCCTCGAAAAGCAGCCCGACGAGGAACACGACGAGCCAATTTGGACTCCCGTCGAGGAAAAAGAGAACTTGCTCTCTTTTTTGCTCGTCGAGTTCCTCGACAGTTTCCTCGATGAAAAACGACCGGTTTCGTCTGCAAAAAAGCTCTCCCGAGGGAAACGGTCATGTTTACAAGGCCTGAGATGTATTCCATCCAGCAGAGTTCTATTACAGAAGGATTGATATTAGTGAGAAGACCAGGAATGAGATCAGAGACTGTGAATTTTTAATGGAACCCTCAGGTATCCTGTGTTCCCTCCACCCTCATTCCCATTCTTCATGCATGTTCATTATTAAAACATCCTAAACTTATTCTATTCAAAGTGACTGGTGATCTCAATTGATCCACCACCACCCGGAAAAAGGACTTTCACCCTGAGAAGGAATGTGCCTGAGACATTTATCACCAAGTAAGTGGGTCTGGGACGTTCACATGTACTTATTGGGCATCAGTAGAGCCAAATGTGCCAGGACTGGCTACCAATAGCGTTACATGCTTATTATATTGTGCTCTACATTATTGCTGAGGTTGATTATTCTTTCAGAATAGCATTTTTCCCTTAGTGGTGCTACCTGCCCAGGTCTGGAACAACCAGTTTCTCTCTTGGTGTATTTCCTTGTTAACAGCGATTTTCATATTTGCTCCCCCTTTTCATTAGCCATGTTTAGGCATTGGTTTCGTGGACTATTTTTTTTATACTTTTCTTGCATATATTGGATTTCTCAATGGCTGTTGCACACCCTTTACTTGGACTGCTTTTGGACATCCCAATTGTCTAAGAATTCGAAAAATCGGGATGTCCAATATGCATCACTCCATGGCTGATAAAGACAATGGGCCGGATTCACAGACATTGGTGCATATTTATGCCGCCGTAGCGTATCTCTTTTACGCTACGCCGGCGCAGCGCGGAGAGGCAGGCATGGAAATCACAAAGCAAATGCTCCTAAACTCTGCGCCGGCCGTATATTTCGTAGGTGTAAGCCGGCGTAAGTGGAAGGAGGTGGAAGTGGGCTGAAGGTGTGCGTGATCCATGTTAATGAAGCGTGACCCCATGCAAATGATGGGCCGGGCGCCAGACAAGTACTTAAAATGAACTGCGCATGCGTCGAGACGTGGACGTATCCCCGTGCACATGCTCACAACCACATCAGAACAACTGCCTAAGATACGCCGGATCACTGTGTACGCCGTGAACGTAACCTATGCCCAGCCAGACCCACGTCGGCCCATATTCACAGACGTCCAACGTACAATACGTAGGCTTGTGTTCCCTGGTCCATACCTTTGCATGGGTTGCGCCTCATCTATGGGGAATAACTTTACGTCGAACGTAAAACTCACGCAAACCGCTTAAATCATGCGCCGGGGCGCAAGTACGTTCGTGAATCGGCGTATCTCCCTCATTTGCATATTTGAATAGAAAATCAATGGGAAAGCCACATGCGTCCAGCGTAAATATGCGCCCACTCTACGACGGCGTATGCAAGTTACGTCGGTAGGATGAAGTCTGTTTTTAGGCGTATCTCAGTTTGTGGGTCCGGCGCACAGATATACGGCGCATACTTGTACTTACGCAGCATATCTGCTTTGTGAACTTTGGCTAATAAATCCAATTTTTGTACATACCATAAAATCTTTTGCTTGAAGACTATTGAGGAGCATAGGTCCCAGCCATCCGTGTTAAAAGCCCTATGTACTGTTTGCTCACAAAACTGATGCATGACAGTTAGAGGCAGGGTTATATGGGAGCTGAACGTCAACTTTTTTTCTGTATCCACCTTCTGAGGGCAGCTGCCTACACGCCAATCATCCAAGGATTACAATCTCCCTGCATCCCTCGGTGTAATTCAAGAAAAAAATCTTATGGTAAGTTCAAAACTCCTAATATAATTCTACATATGTAATTTTTCTTCAAATATAAAATGCATCTATGCACTGATGAATTTTTATTGCACACAGTATTGCGAGAAGCAAACATTTAAATATTTAATTAGACAGTTAAAGCTCCTGCGTCTCACATGTATTATGAATGGATCAATTTAAGTCATTTTTTACTCATCACTGACAAACTTACATGCATTCAAAGTATGAAAGATGTAATATATTAGAGCTGTATCACAGTGTGCTGTTTCTCCCTCTACACGTTTACTGTCCCCTTTCTTTACAACATACACTATTACATCTGAGTAAATAATCGAAATATAGACCAACTGACCTTACCTATACAAGTGCTTTATAAAATTATTTATCATAGTTCCTTCTACTAAACTGGTATCGGCCTCCCAGATATTCTGAAATATCACAGAGCCTGCCAATTAGCAAGAGTAATTGACTGGAACATTCACTCTGGCGTTAAGGCATGGGTCCCATTGGAACATGCTATGTCCAAAATTCCACTGCATCAACTTCCCTGGCTCGCTCACAAACACGTCCCTTTGACTTGCAGAAATCACCAATTAATAAATCCCACGTTAGTAACCTTCCAGGAAGCCTTGTCGCAAATATAAAATCTCATCAACTCTGGCCCCCGTGATGCCACAAATTTTTCTCCGGGCATATCCGCAACCTTTCTCTTGGATACATGGCCTCATCCAAACATCCACACAGAACAATTCTATGAAAGAGGTTGCCTCATCCTTCTGTTGTCATTGTCCTCCCAGATGTCTAACCAATCATTCCCATTATGGTCATATATCCAATTACAACACTTTCTCGAAGGATCTCAACCCTGACCACATTTTTTTTAATTTTGGTTCCCTGCACAAAATGTAATTTTTGAAGGGAAAAAATGAATTGTTGGGTCCCGGCAATACAGATAAAACTCATTGAAAAAAATGGCAGGGGTAATTTTTTTCAATTACTTTTCTCTGTATTGCCAGGACCGATAATTCATGAATAGCCGCTAGTAGTTTTAAATGACTTTTTTCCTTCAGAAATTACACTTTGTGCAAGAACAATTCTAAACACGGAATATTTCACTTTTATTGTTACACTTTAAAGCGGAGTTCCACCCTTAAAATCACTTTTTTCATTACATCCAGCATACTGGCGTCAGCGCCAGTATGCTGTTTTTTTTTTTTTTTTAATGCTCGTACTTACTGTTTCTCCCAAATTTAATTTCCTGGCGCACCGCGGAGTGTCGCCGCTATAAGGCGTCACGCCTTCCGGAAACAGCCGATTAGCATTCGGCTTTTACTCGGCGCCTGCGCACAGCCCCAGGAGCTGACTGCGCAGGCGCCGTATATAGCGCGTCACGCCCTCCGAAAAAACCCGAACTAGGACCGGCTATTTTCGGCACCTGCGCAGTCAGCTCCTGGGTCTATGCGCAGGCGCCGATTGCTAATCGGCTGTTTCCGGAAGGCGTGACGCCTTATAGCGGCGACACACCGCGGTGCTCCAGGAAATTAAATTTGGGAGAAACAGTAAGTACGAGCATTAAAAAAAAAAAAACAGCATACTGG
Organism: Rana kukunoris; assembly: GCA_029574335.1. Classification (NCBI taxonomy): domain Eukaryota; kingdom Metazoa; phylum Chordata; class Amphibia; order Anura; family Ranidae; genus Rana; species Rana kukunoris. Next base: position 537,079,211 of record CM056049.1, on the reverse strand, counting down.
CGCTGACGCCAGTATGCTGGATGTAATGAAAAAAGTGATTTTAAGGGTGGAACTCTTATTAAAATCACTGCTCCTGAAAAAAATTCAATTTTTAAAACTTTTATTTGCATTGATACATGTCCCCTGGGGCAGGACCCAGGTCCCCAAACACTTTTTAGGACAATAACTTGCATATTAACCTTTAAAATTAGCACTTTTAATTTTTCATGTTCGTGTCCCATAAACTTTAATGGTGTTCATGCATTCAAACAAATTTTTTGCCTGTTCGCATGTTCTGGTGCGAACCGAACTGGGGGGTGTTCGGCTCATCCCTACTCACAAACCAAATCGCCACTTTCACACTAGATTATTCACTAGCTCAATTTCTGCTACACCCTTCTACAATTTCGAAAAACTCCAAACCTACGTTCGCTAGCCATCCACATGGTAAAAGCAGCAAATATGCGCATTAACACCAAATGGCACTCCTCAGAGACTCCGACCATAACAGACTGGGTTAGACATTTACAGAAAACCTCAGCAAATGTAGGAACTTATACACCAGGCGAATGATACTCCTAAATTCAGAAAAATATGGTCCTGCTGGCAGCACTTTATCACTACTGATGAATATATCAAACATATGACTTAATTAGCCATAAATAGAGCTGACAAGAGAATAGTCCAAAACTTCTGGCCTTATTTCTTTCCCCCTCCCCCCCAATAATGACCATTAATGACACCCCCCTACCCCTTCGAAACCTCTTATAACTACTATCACCAAACCCCCTTATCATTGCTATTATAACCCTACTGAATAACACAAGCAAAATATATGCACTCCGGATGTCTCCTTCAAGGATGTAGTCACAAGGGAGGGGCGAGCACACTGACTAACCCCCAGCCAGAACGGCTCGGATGATGGGGGCAAGCTTACTGAGGAGAAAATGGAAGTGAGTAATTCAGACAAAGAAAAAAAAACATTTAGAAGGGAAATGGAAGGAAAGGGTATGTGAACCAACAAGTCACTAGCTTAAAGGAAGGTATTTAGAAAAGAAAAATTACCTTTGCAACCCCTTTTAACCACTTCAATACAGGGCTATAAAACCCACCTCCTTCCCCAGCCTATTCTGGCACTTCTCGCCTGCATGTACAAATCATCATTCTTTTGCTAGAAAATTACTCAGAACCCCCAAACATTATATATGTTTTTTTTAGCAGACACCCTAGGGAATAAAATGGCGGTCATTGCAACTTTTTATCTTGCACTGTATTTGCGTAATCATTTTTCAAACGGCTTTTTTTTGTAAAAAAAATGGTTTCATAAATTAAAAAATAACAAAACAGTAACGTTAGCCCAATTTTTTGGTAAAATATGAAAGATGATGTTACGCCGAGTAACTAGATACCCAACATGTCATGCTTTAAAATTGCGTACACTTATGGAATGGCGCCAAACTTTGTTACTTAAAAATCTCCATAGGCTACACTTTAACATTTTTACAGGTTACCAGTTTAGAGTTACAGAAGAGGTCTAGTGCTAGAATTGTTGTACACGCTCTAACGCACGCGGCGACACATTCACATGTGTGGTTTGAACAACGTTTACATACGTGGGCGGGACTTACGCGTGCATACGCTTCTGAGCACGAGCTACCGGGGACAGGGGCATTTTAATTTTTTTATTATTATTATTTATTTTTTATTTTACTTATTTATTTATTTTTTACACTTAAAAAAAAAAAAAAAATTCAAACGCTTTTATTCCTATTACAAGGAATGCAAATATCCCTTGTAATAGGAATGTGTGTGACAGGTCCTCTTTAAGGAGAGATGCAGGGTCAATAAGACCTCACATCTCTCCTCCAGGCTGGAAAGAATGAGATTGTGAAAAAAAATTCACAGATCTCATTCAAACTAGCCGCAATTGCGGTTTGTTTACTTACGGGACCCGGGCGTGATGTCATCACATCGCGCCCGGGCCCCGACGGTCATAGAGATAACTGGTGACCATCTGGTCACCAGTCATCTCTATGGCAAACATCCGGCGGACGGCGATCATCTCTCCGGCTCCCGATTGGACGGGAGAGACCGGAGAAGCACCGGATGGCGACGGGAGGGGGGGATGTCCCCTCTCGCCACCTGTAAGAACGATCTAGCGGTGGAACCGCCGCTATGATTGTTCTTACGGTGCGCACGATCGCCGCCGCTAAAAAATGATATCTCAATAATGCCTCTGGGTGCAGGCATCATTGAGATATCCCCCTGCAAAGCCCAGGCCGTCATATGACGTCCAACCGGGATAACAGGTCCCCGTTTTGGACGTCATTTGACGGCGTGCGGGTATCAAGTGGTTAGGATGTGGTTGAGGCATCAGCAAATAGGTTGAGGCAATTATAAGCACTGTAGCCAATTAGTCTTATTTCTCTGTTTGACACTGTTCCGTTAGGGAAACGCCTAAACTCAGGTATACTGTTTATACTTTATTTGCACAAACATTATGTTTGTCGAGCTATGTCCTGTACATTCCTGTTTAGCGAGTCTCAATCCTTTTTGTTCCTTTTCTTTGCTAAATGTAGCGGCTGAGTCCGGAATGCTATCACTTTCTGTATAATCCTTTTATAAACAAATAAATACTTTAAAAAAAAATAAAAAAATTCCTAAGCTACACAGTATGTTGGAAATGGCGCAACCTAAATAAGTATATATATAATATACATAAACATATAATCATAATATAGAAAAACTATGCAATACAATATTACATATTAAAGTGAAGGGTAATTGTAAGTCATTTTTTTATGTAACAATAATACTGCTACTAGTGCATAAATGTAATTTTTTTAACCACTTAAACCGGAAGTCCACCCTAAATAACGTAATTTTTTTCTTGTTCATAAAAGGGAAAACCATACATTTTAAAGCACATTTTAAGAGCATATTATATATAGATAAGACAGATATGAACGGAAATTGTGCTATATACAACAGCAAATTGCAGTTAAAAGTAGTAAAGGTGGAGCAATTATCAAGGGGGACAACTGGAAGGTGGTGGTGGTGGGGGGGGGGGGACCAGAGACCACCTTCCACAGAAAGAATACACTAAGGTTAGGGGGATGGGTTAATGATCTAGGGGGGAAACCTTTATATCAGTGCCCCCTTACATTATTGTATTCACTTCCCCTTTACATCAGTGACCCGCCCCCCTCAGACTGGCCTGGCGGTGCTGTCACGGACCTCCTTTCAGGTGCACCCTGCAGGGTTCAATCAGTCTGCCCCAGGTTGGTGGCTCTGGTTTTCCTATAGTTTCCTCTCCACAGTCCATACACGTCTTACTTTTCCCATGACCCCAAATCCCGGCGGCACTTCCACTCTTGACTCATCTCCAGACTCCCTTAGAGACTGCAGACATGATATAAGACATAAGAGATAGTCAGAGGTTGCGGGCATGATACAAGAGAGGGTTAGAGGCTACGGGCATAGTACAGGAGATGGTCAGAGGCTGTAGGCATGGTACAGGAGGTGTCAAAGGCTGTGGGCATGGTACAGGAGATGATTAGAGACTGAGGACATGATATTAAAGATGGTAAGAGAATGTAGACATGATACAGGAGATGGTCAGAGACTGCAGACACAAGAGACCAATGCAGCCTCACCAGTGCCCAACAAATGCAGCCTCATTGTGCCCATCAATGCAGCCTCATTGTGCCCATCAATGCAGCCTCACTGTGCCCATCCATGCAGCCTCATTATGCCCATCATTGCAGCCTCACCGTACCCATCATTGCAGCCTCACCGTGCCCATCATTGCAGCCTCACCGTGCCCATCATTGCAGCCTCACCGTGCCCATCATTGCCGCCTAACGGTGCCCATCATTGCAGCCTTACTGTACCTATCATTGCCGCCCCACTGTGCCCATCATTGCAGCCTTACTGTGCCCATCATTGTGTCTCACCATACCCATCATTGCTGCCTCACCATGCCCATCATTGCTGCCTCACCATGCCTATCATTGCTGCCCCACCTTGCCCATCATTGCAGCCTCACCGTTCCCATCATTGCAGCCTTACTGTGCCCATCATTGCAGCCTTACTGTACCTATCATTGCCGCCTAACTGTGCCCAAAATTGCCACCTCACCATGCACATCATTGCTACCTCACTGTGCTCATTATTGCCACCTCACCATGACCAGCATTACCACCTCACCATGACCAGCATTGCCACCTCACCATGCCCATCATTGCCAACTTACTGTGCCCATCATTGCCACCTCACCATGCCCATTATTTCCACCTTACCGTGTCCAGCATTGCCACCTCACCATGCCCATCATTGCCACCTTACTGTGCCCTGCATTGCCACCCCACCATGCTTATCATTGTCACCTTATTGTGCCCAGCATTGCCACCTTACCGTGCTCAGCATTGTCACCTCACCATGCCCATCATTGCCACCTTACTGTGCATAGAATTGCCACCTCACCATGCCCATCATTGCCACCTCACCATGCCCAGCATAACCACCTTACAGGGTCCAGCATTACCACCTTACAGTGCCCAGCATTGCCACCTCACAATGCCCATCATTGCAGCTATACTGTGCCCATCACTGCTGCCTTAGCGTGCCAAACATTGATGCCTTACCAGTCAGTGCCAGTGGATTTCGCACAGCGAGCAGAGCTCAGTGTGACTGTGAAATGTTTGGCCACGCTGTTACAAAAGTCCCGTCCTTCTCCTAGACCAGCTCGTCTGATAGACGCAGTGTTCTCTCTATCACACCAGCATGGCTGAACATTCTACAGTCACACTGAGCTTTGTGACATGCAGCCACAGCGTAGCTCAAAGCGGCCCCAGGGCAGGCGGCCTACCAGGAAATGTCCCGGTATCCCGGTAGGCCATTCTGGCCCTGTGTCCAGGCCACCTGGGAGGAAAGTCCCAGAGATGGTTAAGCCAGCGAGAAGTGAGAGTGGTGTGCGCCGTGTGCCTGTGGGGGAGGCGATATCTGTGGCCATCAAGGGGGATGCCATAGTTGTGCCAGTCAAATCGCATGCTAAGCACAACTACATCCCAGCCGAAGAGTACTATTTCAGATTCAGACATTCCATCTGACGGTCTATCAGAGCTCTTTTTGGACAGTTTGCCTTACACTAGAAAGTGGAGTGAAAATGATGAAGAGCTAATAAGCAATGTGCAGGAGGATGAAGCACCTGCTACTACTACTGCTAGTGTGCAAATTACGCTGTCATTCAGTGCAGCTCTGCTGATTAGCATCCCTGGGTCTTTTGAGGAGGGCCATGGGGCTCAATGGGTCCCCAAAGTTTCGCCCTATTACATGCGTTCCTGCAGTCAGGCCAGATTCTAAGCCGGATATGGTTGCTGGGTGCTCAGTTCAGCTTGCTCCAGATGCTCCAGAAAGTGGCAGAAGACTACGATACTTATACCCCTACATTCCCCCTCATCTGGAAGAGGAGATTTTAGAGAAGAAAATCCAATGGGTTCAGCATTACAGATCAGGGTATATAGTTCAGCCTCACAGATCAGGGTATATAGCTCATCATTGCAGATCAGGGTATACAGCCCATCCTCACAGATCAGGGTATACAGCTCGGCCTCACAGATCAGGGTATACAGCTCAGCATCACAGATCAGGGTATATAGCTCATCATTGCAGATCAGGGTATACAGCCTATCCTCACAGATCAGGGTATACAGCTCGGCCTCACAGATCAGGGTATACAGCTCAGCATCACAGATCAGGGTATATAGCTCATCATTGCAGATCAGGGTATACAGCCCATCCTCACAGATCAGGGTATACAGCTCGGCCTCACAGATCAGGGTATACAGCTCAGCATCGCAGATCAGGGTATATAGCTCATCATTGCAGATCAGGGTATACAGCCTATGCTCACAGATCAGGGTATACAGCTCGGCCTCACAGATCAGGGTATACAGCTCAGCATCACAGATCAGGGTATATAGCTCATCATTGCAGATCAGGGTATACAGCCTATCCTCACAGATCAGGGTATACAGCTCGGCCTCACAGATCAGGGTATACAGCTAAGCTTCACAGATCAGGGTATACAGCTCAGGCTCACAGATCAGGGTATACAGCTCAGCCTCACAGATCAGGGTATACAGCTAAGCCTCCAGTGGATCAGCCCTAATACCCTGAGTGAGAGGAAGGAAGAACTGTAACCTGGCCAGGCAGAACAGAGGAATGAGCCAACTGGGCAGTATCCTGTCAGTCCCTAGGAGTGTGTGATCAGTACATCGCCATAAGCAGAGTAAGACCAATATCATATATAGGGGATCCAGTGCCAACTACTAAGCATGCATATCAGGTAATGAGGGATCAGGGATCCACTGACAGAAACTAGAATCAGAGCTAGAGCTAGAATCAGATCAGACGAGGGAGATCCACTGAGATATTGTAAAGAGTTAAGAGCAGATCTCATGAGGGATCCACTCAAAGATGCTGAGCAAAGCTAGAAGAGATCATAGAAGGGACCCAGTAGAAAAATCTCTGCAGAGTGAAGAGGACCAGATCATGTGTCATATCCCTGATTCTACTCCTGCCTGTAAAGCCTCCCTAGCAGTGGAGGGACTTCTGTTACAACCTTGATCTTTTCCTGCCTGTCAAGCCTCCCCAGCAATAATGGGGCTTCTTTCATATCACTGATTGTTTCCCTGGCTGTCAAACCTCCCCTGCAGTGATGTCCCACCATTGCTGGGGAGAAGTATTAGAGCTATAACAAGAGTCTCTCTTGTCATAACCCTGATCGTTCTCCTGCCTGTTAAGTCTGCCCCCGAAGTGGTGGGACTCCTGTCATAGCCCAGACACACCCCCCACTCCATTGTCTTACCTAGAGCTAAGGATAACTTTTATCATCCCAACTTGAAAGTCATTTTGAAGACAAAGAAAAGTCATCTTGCCCTGAGTCCTGCACAATGATCACCACTTGTGTGCACCCATCGATCAATTATTCATCATCAGCTGTAATTCTTATTTATAGCTGATCACACGTTCGCTATTCACATTCATCTTGTTTTGGTGTTAAAAAAAAAAGGGAAGTGTGTGGTTGAGGTTTTCTTATTTAAGGTGATGGATGGCTAACTTTTCCTTGTGTAAGGTCAGGCAGGAGCATAAAGGGGGCAGCAGGTACTTCGCTCCTAACACTGACCTCCAACATGAATATAGAGACCTGGGGGTGCAGCCTTAATGTTACAAAACTGACTGTGAGATGTAATTCGATCTCACCCCTAATAAATGTAGCGCCTGGCTGCTTTTATGGCAGGTGCTATTGTAAATTTAGAAGGGGATCAGAGAGTTAATTAACTTTGACCATTTTAATTTGGTTAAATTTAAGGCCTCTGTTCCAGCTCTGGCTGTGCTGTGTGCCTATCCTCCTGTCTGGGGACTTCCGTCACCCCCGGACGGTAGGGGCAGCAGTAAATCCAGGGTCGTGTGAATACTTCTCCTCGACAGCCAATCAGGAGGGTTGATCGCCTCGCTGTGCATGCTGGGGAGGGATATTTAAGGAGCAGACGCCATTGGTGGGGGTTGTCATCGCCCCACGCCTTCCACCTGGGCAGTCGTCCCATCACCCCCGTGTGTGGCCCTCCTGGCCGGGGTGTGTGTGTTGCTGTGTTCCTGGCTTCGGAACCACCTTGGTCCAGAGCATTAATCTACCTAGTAGGCTCAGTAAGCAGACTGAGTCTACGAACCTACAAGTGGTCCTGTGCTGTCCGTCCAAAGTGGAGGAAGCCGGTCGATAGGGAACCTATCTGAGGGACACCGAGCATAAGGCTGGTGTAGCAGGAGAGACCTATTCACTAATCAAAGGACACTTCATACCTGAGAGGCTGGACGGTGGTCGCCTGTCAGTTATTGCTGTAATTGAAGCTATTTATAGGAGATCCGGGTGCTGAATCCAGTTGAGAGGGATTTTGGACTGAAGTTATCTCCACCTTTGGGAAGGTCTGTGGCAGAGACTTTAACCTAAAGTTCCCAGTGACACTCTGGCTGCTAGGCCGGTGAGAGAGGCCTATCCAGATGCACTGTACCCACTCTGGCTAGCATGGTGAAGAGATTACCATTGGGAGCAGGACTGTTTCCACGCCAGTTAACCCTGAATCCGCCATTTCTCAATTCTCCTATCCCTTCACCTTTCTACTATTTACCGTGTTTACCCAGCTGGGTAAAAAAGCACAGAAAAGACAACTGTCGTGTGGACATTGGATTTATTACAGCTCTCATCCAGTACCCTAGACGGCGAGAAGACAAAAGGTAACATGCCACCCAAATCAAACCAGCAGCTCCTTCAGGGGTAGTGCTACATAACATATATATATATATATATATATATATATATCAAAATATTAGCATGCTTTCAGCAACCTGAATCTAGTATGTCTATCCATCTAGATAATATATATATATATATTATTATTATTATATGGTGTGTGTGATCTAACATTTAACTCTTCTGCATACATTTAATTATAGCAATTGCAGAGGAATGCAGAGGAATGAGTCACTTGCTAAATATTTTATGAACAATGTTGACTTAGGACGACTAATGGAAACATTTGCACTGCCCCGATCATCTCTTGCAATGACAACACACAGCGTGAAGATGGAAACATTGTGGACTCCAGTCTGCAAACCTATTATTTTCCTGCTACATCTAGCCCCCCTTTTTTCCTCTCTACTCCTATACAGAACTCCAGAACATCATGGCTGATGCTAATGCTAAGCGTTGGGTTACTACAGCAGGTTAACGCTGTGATGGGCAGATCATACAGTGAATGTTGTTTAATTGACTTACATGTTAGTGATCAATTTAAAAAAAAAATATTAGGATTTAATGTACGTATACTCAGCAGGGAAGGGTGTAAGTGCTTTTTTTTTGTCTGCCTACAAGGTGTAGTCTGCCCATGATTAAAGAATCAACCGGCTGGTAAAAAAGAACATAATAATTTCCAGTGGCAGCTGACAACAAACCAACCCCCCCAGCGCGGTGCAGGACAGAGAAAGGCCCCCCTGCCCATCGGTCAGCTGACAGTAAGGCACCTACCCAATCTAGGGCTGGGGCTGTGGTCTCCTCCTCTCCTTGGGTGCAGGCAGTGGCCTCTGTGTCCGCCCCTCCCCTCTCTGACCAATAGGATAGCCTGGCACTTTGGCCAATCGGGAAACAGGTCTCACAGACCTGCCTCCTGATTGGCAGGGAGGAACGTTAATGCGATAATAGTGAAAATGTATTCACTATCGTCACACAACAGGGTTGGATTGTGACGCAGTGCTCTGTGCCCCGTTTCCACCCTATTTTGAAGCCTATTAGAGCCTCGGGCTCTAATCACGTGCTTCAAAATACACACCCCCCATCCATTCCCGCCATAGTAATTCATGTGTCCGGGGTCCTGAAAGGGGCCGGGCACATGTATAGGAAGGGCGGTGGAGGTGTCAGAGGGGGGGGGGGGCGGCGCCCATGCGCCCACAATGCATGGGCGCCACTGGTCTTGCCACAGATTCTTAATTGGATTTAGGTCTGGACTTTGACTGGACCACACATGAATATGCTTTGATCTAAACCTTTCCATTGTAGCTCTGGGCCTCTGGCTGTATGTTTAGTGTTGTTTACCTGCCGGAAGATGAACCTCCACCCCAGTCTCAAGTCATTTGCAGACTCCAACAGGTTTTCCTCTAAGGTTGCCCTGTATTTGGCTCCCTCCATCTTCCCATCATCTCTGACCAGCTTCCCTGCTGAAGAAAATCATCCCCACAGCATGATGCTGCCACCACCGTGTTTCACAAAGGTGGGGGGGGGGGGTTGTTCAGGGTGATATGCAACGTTAGTTTTCCACCACACATAGCATTTTGCTTTTAGGCCAAAAAGTAAAATTTTGGTCTCATCTGACCAGAGCTCCTTCTTCCACATGTTTGCTGTGTCCCCATCATGGCTTTTCAAAAACCTGCAAACGGAACATTCAACAATGGCTTTCTTCTTGCCACTCTTCCATAAAGGTCAGATTTGTGGAGTGCATGACTAATAGTTGTCCTGTGAACAGATTCTCTAACCTAAGCTGTGGATCTCTGCAGCTCCTCGAAAGTTACCATGGGTTTTCTGTCTGCTTCTCTGATTAATGCTCTATTTGCCCGGCCTGTCAGTTTAGGTGTATGGCTATGTGTTGGTAGGTTTGCAGTTGTACCATTTTTGGATGATGGATTGAACGGTGCTCTGTGAGTTGTTCAAAGCTTGGGATATTTTTTTATAACCTAACCCTGCTTTTAACTTCTCCACAATTGTATCCCTGACCTGCCTGATGTGTTCCTTGGCCTTTGTGATGCTGTTTGTTCACTAAGGTTCTCTAAAAAATCTCTGAGGGCTTCACAGAACAGCCGTATTTATACTGAGATTAAATTACACACAGGTGGACTCTATTTACTAATTAGGTGACTTCTGAGAGCAATTGGTTCTACAATCACTTTTAGCACTTTTAGTAGGGTCACAGACTGATGCCTTTCCTGCTTCAACTGACTATTTTCAGATTGTAACCTAAGTATTTGGGTTTTAAAAGGGACCTGGCTTTGACAACTATGGCCTCCATGCCTTGGAGCACTACCCTACCTGAGGGAATAAAAGTCATTGCTCCTTGATGCAGTTTTAGGCCGCATACACACAATCGGTCCAAACCGATAAAAATGGACTTAAGTCCAGTTTCATCGGTCCAAACCGACCGTGTGTACGGCGCATCGGTCCGTCATCCGTCGGACCAAAGTTTTAAAACTTGCTTTAAAACCGGACCGATGGATGCCTGACCATCGGTCCAAACCGATGGTTAGTACGCCAAAGCATCGGTCCAAAAAACGGCGCTTGCTCAGAATCAAGTCGACGCATGCTTGGAAGCATTGAACTTCATTTTTTTCAGCACGTCGTTGTGTTTTACATCACCACGTTCTGACACGATCGGTTTTTGAACTGATGGTGTGTACGCACATCAGACCATCAGTCTGTGAACCGATTAAAACGGTCCGTCGGACCATTTTCATCGGGTTGGACCGATCGTGTGTACGCGGCCTTAGAGTACTGAGAGTTTCTTTGCACAGTATATTATTATTAACTACCAAATAATACCTCACAATGTGCCCCAACCTTTTACAGGCAAAACACCTGAATGCACCTTCACTGCATAGGACCTTCTCTGAGCACATGGGGACAGAGACTCCCATTGCAGCCATTATAATGGTTGAAATCATGAGATCTCACACTCTTATTGTCTGAGGAGCAGTCATGGATTCATCACATGTGTCTACTTCCACAGTATTACTATTTTCAACCAAAGGCTCAGGCCCCGTACACACGGCAGAGAACCTCGACGGGCAGAACACATCGTTCCGCCCGTCGAGGTTCTCTGCCGGCCGTCAGAATCGGTGACCCGCCCGTCGGGAAAGGCAACCAGCCATTCATCCCGACGGGCCGTCGAGCAAATAGAGAACCTGCTCTCCATTTGCTCGACGGGTTTCCCGACGGGCGGGGCTCGCCGAGAGCGTACACACGGCCGAGGTTCTCGGCAGAATGCGGCTCCCAGCGAGGTTCTCGCTGGTTTCTGCGAAGAACCTCGGCCGTGTGTACGGGGGGTTCAGATGCATTTTCCATTTCCACTGTTTCAGGAGATGCTACAATTTGTCTAATGTCTATATATTCTTTATCTAAATCACTAACATTGACTCCAACAATAGAAACATCACTTGTAGCAACAAAAGTGTTATACTTCGGTAATTGCTGTTCTAGAGACTCCATCTGTGCTAAACACTGAGAATGATCAACCTCTACACATTCGGAGCATGACTCCATTATGGCAGCCTGGGAATCCTGTAACTCTTTCCTAAGCAATATTATAACATTCTTATTCCCAGCATCCCTTTGTTCTAAAGAAGTGATACATCATTCTATCGCCTTACATCTTTCTTCCCATTCATCCGATCTCGGTTCCAGTGCACTGTGCTCACTTACCAATTGTTAAGTTTCATCTCTCAGTTGATCACAAACATTCGCCTTTGCATCTGCTATTTCTAACATTTTCTATTTGTTGCCTTAGCTGTGCTTTCCCAGCATACCTCTGCCTCCGCTATTTCTGCTCAGCAATTTCTTTCATTCTTAATAACATGCTTACAAGGTTTCCCATTTTTGCCTTCCCTCCTTGCTCAGATGATGGTTTTTGAATACCACATTGCTTTAACAAATTAATAAACTGGCGAGTCAAAGCATCTTCTGTACAAGTGTTGAAGTTTGCAAAGGTATAGTTCTTAAGCTGGCCATACATGGATCAAAATTTGGCCAGTTCACCAGGGACTCGATGAATTTCAATCTATATAATGAAAGGGCAGTTACTGTATATATACAGTACAGACCAAAAGTTTGGACACACCTTCTCATTCCAAGAGTTTTCTTTATTTTCATGACTATGAAAATTGTAGATTCACACTGAAGGCATCAAAACTATGAATTAGCACATGTGGAATTATATACATAACAAGAAAGTGTGAAACAACTGAAAATATGTCATATTCTAGGCTCTTCAAAGTAGCCACCTTTTGCTTTGATTACTGCTTTGCACACTCTTGTCATTCTCTTGATGAGCTTTAAGAGGTAGGCGGCGTACACACGGCCGAGGTTCTCGCTGAAAACCAGCGAGAACCTCGCTGGAATGCACATTCCAGCGAGGACCTCGGCCGTGTGTACGGTCTCGGCGAGCTTCCCGTCGGGAAGCCCGTCGAGCAGAAATAGAGAGCACGCTCTCTATTTCCTCGACGGCCCGCCCGGAAGAATGGCTGGTTGCCATTCCCGACGGGCGGGTCGCCGATTTCGACGGCTGGCAGGGAACCTCGACGGGCGGAACGATGTGTTCTGCCCGTCGAGATTCCCTGCCGTGTGTACACGGCCGTAGTCACCTGAAATGGTCTTCCAACAGTCTTGAAGGAGTTCCCAGAGATGCTTAGCACTTGTTGGCCCTTTTTGCCTTCACTCTGCGGTCCAGCTCACCCCAAACCATCTCGATTGGGTTCAGGTCCGGTGACTGTGGAGGCCAGGTCATCTAGCGCAGCACCCCATCACTCTCCTTCTTGGTCAAATAGCCCTTACACAGCCTGGAGTTGTGTTTGGGGTCATTGTCCTGTTGAAAAATAAATGATGGTCCAACTAAACGCAAACCGGATGGAATAGCATGCCGCTGCAAGATGCTGTGGTAGCCATGCTGGTTCAGTATGCCTTCAATTTTGAATAAATCCCCAACAGTGTCACCAGCAAAGCACCCCCACACCATCACACCTTCTCCTCCATGCTTCACGGTGGGAACCAGGCATGTAGAGTCCATCCGTTCACCTTTTCTGCGTCGCACAAAGACACAGTGGTTGGAACCAAAGATCTCAAATTTGGACTCATCAGACCAAAGCACAGATTTCCACTGGTCTAATGTCCATTCCTTGTGTTCTTTAGCCCAAACACGTCTCTTCTGCTTGTTGCCTTTCTTTAGCATTGGTTTCCTAGCAGATATTCTACCATGAAGGCCTGATTCACACAGTCTCCTCTTAACAGTTGTTCTAGAGATGTGTCTGCTGCAAAAGGTGGCTACTTTGAAGAACCTAGAATATGACATATATTTTCAGTTGTTTCACACTTTTGTGTTATGTATATAATTCCACATGTGTTAATTCATAGTTTTGATGCCTTCAGTGTGAATCTACAATTTTCATAGTCATGAAAATAAAGAAAACTCCTCGAATGAGAAGGTATAATGCTCAGACTAGCAAACGTCTTATTTATTTACAACAAAGCATTAATACACAGATCTCTTAAAAGACACTAGAGTACATGAGAATAAAAACAGAGATGATACGTTACATAAGTCCATCCTCAAATTCTGTATTGTGCCCAGGCTCCAAGAAAAGAGAGATAACAATGGCCTGACATTTTATAACACATGCTCCAACCAAACTAGGGTTGCGACCTGGATTCACACAGACAGTCCGGGTTTTGAATCATGTGTCTGGGTTTCAGGCGGACTAAAACCCAGACGCATTATTCATACTGGGCTGTGGCTCCCCAAGAAACCAAGATAGTCACATACCAATTTGTTGCTGTCTGGGAGCTGCAGGCGGCTGTCTGGGGACAGGTTTCTCATCACTCATTTTGGCCAAACCCACTGTTCGCAGCAGCAGTACCCTATGCGCACTGCATTACTACTGTGTTTGGGTTTGGCTTGAAGAAAAGGTGGCAGCCCTAAACCAAACACCACCCTCATTACGGCCCAACTAGCCCCCCTGTATAGTCATCTGTCTAATCCATGATTATCAAGGTTTATGTCACTGTCCTTTTTTTTTAAAGGGTACATTTTATTAATGTTACAAAAAGGATTCTTGAGTACAACATCCATTACTTGCTTTGTATGGAGGATAACATAGATATACATACATACAGCCATAATCATGTTACATACAAACAAAATATGTGCATCATAATATACACCTTCAGCATCTTCTCAATTAACCTCTTGCCGACCAGTGGCAGGTCGGCTCTCCTGTGCAAATCGGCGTAGGTGTATGTCGGCCTGTGCTAGGAGGAAAGCATGCTGCCGGAGCGTACTCGCAGACTCAATGTTTGCCAGCGACCCACGATCGCTGTGTACAGAGGCAGAACAGGGGAACTGCCTACAAACAAGATAATTCCCCATTCTGCTTAATGACATGTCAGAGATCTCCTGTTCCCAGTGGAACAGTGATCTCTGTCATGACCCAGTGAGCACATCCCCACTACAGTTAGAACACACCCAGGGAACATACATAAATGAACTATCAGGACTCCATTTTGTTGGAGCGCTGCCATCTTAAATGTATTTGCCTAGTTTAAACTCAGTATGCTTTCTCTTGTGATAATCTTGTGTATCTGTATGGTATATAGGAATGTTTGTATAACAAAATACCCCCTAATGTGTTTGTTTATGGCCAAGTCTTTGAAGCCTGGACATCCTGTTTAACCCTAATGCCTAGTACACACGACCGGGATTCCCGAGGGGAAAAGGTCAGTCGGAAATCCCGATGGGAAAACCGAGAACCTGCTCTCTACTTTTCCCCCGTACAGACAATCAGTTTTAAGCTCCATCTGAGTTTTTCCCCAAAGGAAAACTGCCAAAAATGTCCGGTTTCTGCTACACATGGCTGTTTTTTCTGACGGGAAAAAGTCAGAGCTGGATCTCTTTTTCTTGTCCGGCGGGTTTGGCAGTTTTCCCGTCTGAAAAACTGCTAGGGAGCATAAACACGGCCGGGATTCCCAGCCAAAAGCTCTCCTCGCAGTTTTCCCATTGGAAAACCTGGTCGTGTGTACGGGGTATCAGGCAATACTAAATGACCAGGTGTCCATCTAACTGTTTATTGATAAGAAAACCTGTTTCCTCTCCCTTCATTTCTATTCTGTATTCAATATAGGCTGTATGTCTTCTCAGTAAAAACAGACAACTTGGTGAATACCGAGTGTCTCTCGGAACCAAAGGGTCCACGGTGGCATGCTAAATTAATAATCCAAAAGGATGGTCATTCCACAACCTAAATATTCTTATTAACACTTAAAGGGGTTGTAAAGGTAAAAAAAAAATCCCTAAATAGCTTCCTTTACCTTAGTGCAGTCCTCCTTCACTTACCTCATCCGTCAATTTTGCTTTTAAATGTCCTTATTTCTTCTGAGAAATCCTCACTTCCTGTTCTTCTGTCTGTAATTCCACACAGTAATGCAAGGCTTTCTCCCTGGTGTGGAGTTTTGTGCTTGCCCCCTTCCTTAAGAGGGGCAGGGGGAAGCAGGAGAGTCAGGACCTCCACTAACACACAGCTCCTTTCTCTATCTGCAACGTAAAGAGCGTCCTGACTCTCTTGCTCACCCCCTCCCCTCTCAAGGGAGGGGGCAAGCACGATACTCCACACCAGGGAGAAAGCCTTGCATTACGGTGTGGAGTTACAGACAGAAGAACAGGAAGTGAGGATTTCTCAGAAGAAATAAGGACATTTAAAAGCAAAATCGAAGGGTGAGGTAAGTGAAGGAGAACTGCACTAAGGTAAAGGAAGTTATTTAGGGAATTTTTTTTACCTTTACAACCCCTTTAATACCTTGATCGCCCTCTAGTGTTAACCCCTGACCTGCCAGTGTCATTTTTACATTGATCAGTGCAAAAAATAAAAACCCGCAGAAGTGATCAAATACCACCAAAAGAAAGATCTATTTGTGGGTAAAAAAGGACATCAGTCAGTAAAAGTGATGCAGTGCCGTATCGCAAAAATGGTCTAGTCATTAGGGGGGTAAATCCTTCTGGGCTGAAGTGGTTAAAGTAAGTCAACCAAAATAAACCGTAAACCTTTTCAATCATAGGATACTCTACCACGCTTCAAGTACTTAATAAAACTCAGTGCCACATCCATGTACCCTTATGCCTTGTACACACGAGCGGAATTTTTCATCTGAAAAAAGTTGGATGTTTTTTCAGACAGAATTCCGCTTAAGCTTGGCTTGCATGCACAAGGTCACACAAAAGTTCTCCGAACTTTCGAGCACTAAGAACGCGTGACATACAACACTACGATGAGGCGAGAAAAATAAGTTCAATGCTTCGGAGCATGCGCCCAATTATTTCCGAGCATGCGTGTTTTTTTCCCGTCGGAATTGCATACAGGCGAACAGATTTTCTGATAGGATTGTTTTCCGTCAGAAAAATTGAGAACCTGCTCTCAAACTTTGCTGGAGGAAATTCTGACAGCAAAAGTCTGATGGAGCATACACACGGTTGGAATTTCCGATGAAAAGTTCACATCAGGCTTTTGCTGGCGGAAATTCCACTTGTGTGTTCCACGCATAGAGTACTCTGTCTCGCTCTTCCATAATACATACTATACACCTCTATGTCCCCAAATACAGATTTTATCCATCGAGCCCAGATCTTCTCAAACTTTTTAGGGCACCAAGGTAAGGGAACATTTTGGAATGGGTGATTCTCACACTCCTTAAAGGGGTGGTTCCCCTAAAAAGAAACTTTTAACATTGCCTGTGTCTTGTTAAAAACATTTAGAATCGGCTGGTAGTTTTAAAAAAAAACACCCGTACATACCATTTTCGGCATGTACTCTCACCGCCGCTTCCGGATCTGGCAGCCGGGGACAGGCATCCGATCGACGCATACAGCGCGTCACGAGATGCCGAAAGAAGCCGAACGTTGGTGCGGCTCTATCGGATGCCTGTCAATGAAGCAGGCCCTCCCATCCCCGGCCGCCAGACCCGGAAGCAGCGGTGAGAGTACATGCCGAAAATGGTATGTACGGTGTTTTTTTTTTAAACTACCAGCCGATTCTAAATGTTTTTAACAAGACACAGGCAATGGACAGACAGACACAGGGGAACCTCCCCTTTAAGGCAAAAAAGGTTACTTCCCATATTTTATGCCATTGTAACTGGAAGGCATATTTCTAATGCTGTGAGAAGAACTTTTTTCCTCACAATTATACTATAGGTCACTTGATTGTCTTCCTACAGTCAGGACTAGATCACAAAATGGCCCTGAGTATGCTGAAAGGTCACATCCCCACCCTTTACTCCTTGATGAAGGTTTTTATTAAAGGAATATTCACATTGCCCCACCTTATCAGACGCCAGTAAGGCCATGGGACCTTCCCTTGGTACTCTTGGTTCTCCAAAAGCTGCCCTTTGAACCAATTCAGGAAATTTTAAGCATTTTAATCCATAATTGCAAAGTGGATTTGCCAAATCGTTTCTTGTACCTTTTCTCTGAAGAGTAAGGAGCCTCCCTTCTCAAAGGGAGCTGCACAAATCTGGGAAAAACTAGAATCATGATTTTTTTTTTACTTAGAATGAAGATCACGATTCTTGCGGCGTAACATCTATTTCACATTATACAAAAAGATTGGGCTAACTTTACTGTTTAGTTTTTTCAAATTAGTTAAAGTATATTTTTTTCCAAAACAATTGCATTTGAAAGACCGCTGTGCAAATACAGTGTGAAATAAAATATTGCAACAACCACCATTTTATTCTCTAGGGTCTCTGCTAAAAAAAATATATAATGTTTGGGGGTTCTAAGTAATTATGTAGCAAAAAATTATGGGCCAGATTCAGGTACATCTGCGCATTATTGGACCGGCGTAGCGCACCGCCTTTACGTTAGACTAGCGCAATGTAGCGTCGCAATCACCCTATTCTCGTCGGTTTTACGCAGAAATTTGCGCCTGCGCAGCGTTATTTCAGAGGCGCAAGGCGGAGTAATACAAATTGTGAAGGACGTGGGCGTGTTACATGGAAATAAGCCCGTGACCCCATGCAAATGAAGTGCCGGCCGGCTCGCGCGCTTGAAGAAGACCATGGTCAGCACCTCTGTGCGCATGCTCACAACTCGGGAACGGCGCAATCAGTGAAATTGGAAGTGGACTAGGGCAAATTAGTGAACTACGCAAACAGCATAAATAGACAGACACAAACGCACTTCCTTTGCAAAAGTACATCCCTTTGTAACCCTCCCTATACAGCAAGGTGCTTTTGTTCTGTTGTTTATTAGCGTTTGTTTGTTTGTTTGTGACGTGTCTTTGATATATTTGGGGACTGTTTTGCAGAGTGATTTTTGTCTTTTATGTGTTTTCTTTGTTGTTATTTTGTTTAAATTATATTTTTGCTGGGCATTTTTTTTTTTGGTTCTGTTTGGGAATGTGGGGGTGACATTCCTGCCGGAAAAGGGGTGTCACCCTCATTTGTGGTGGAGAAGTGATCCCCAGGTCCGTGTGAATGGTGTATGAATGTACAGTGACATAATTGGAGCCTTGGCGTGGCGTTGCTGCTCACCAGTCTTGCATGGTGGACTGGTGCCAATCCAATGTGATGAGGATGTGGGGTGTGTGTGCTAGGGACCACAGTGGTGTGCATGCATGCATTCTCATTGTGCCATGATTAATGTGTGTGTTTAACATGCAAAGATGCCTAATGTGAGCTTTTATGAGATGGGGTCCCAGTGCATATGCAGAGTCACCTTGAAGGGAAAAGACAGGAGGATGTTAGTAGTGCATGTGCCCCTTGTGATATGTGCATCATGGGGGGGGGCAGTCATGCCTGCCACCCATGTCACTCACCAACCAGCCAGCTGTCCCCATACATGTTCTGTTCGAAATCTGTGGGGATGGGGCTCTGATTGTATATGTAGCTGTCATGGGTGTCATGGGTAGTGTCATGTGTTGGGCTGCTGATGTCCTCCTGCAAGGTTGTGGTTAATTCCATGATGGCATATGAGGGGTGAATCTGAAGATGCAAGACACCTCAGAATCACTCATGCCATAGATGTCTATGCGTGTGCAGTATATCCTCTCCCGTGAAGAGTGAGGGGCTTGTATCAGCTAAGAATATTGTATTAGATTAGATTAAATTGAAAAGTTGATATAAGCCCAAAAAAAAATTAGAAAAAAAAAAAAAAAATCCTGTGCCCTCCTCCTTCTTTGCTCATCTAAAGTCATTAGTATAGCTATGAGCATGGATGCCACTGGCATGTTGGCATACAGTTTGTTGGGCAGCATGTGTGACTGCTCTGCTCCTCACTAACAGTGTTGCTTTATCTGACATGTAGACGAATTTTGTAATTTTAGACCAGCTTTTATATGGTCTAATTTTAGACAGGACATTTTGCTGTTGCGCACAGCGCGTAGCGTGCGCTGCACCAACGTTCTTTTGTGGATCCCCGTAACTCCCTCATTAGCATATTTAAATAGCAAATCAATGGTGTGCCTATCGCAGTTTTGCGCGGACGGATGCGCCTGTCTAACGAAATTACGCTGGACAAAAAAAAGTAGATTTCTTGCGTATCTCGTTTTGGGGATGCCGTGCATCGAAACGCACGTGCACAATTAGACTTACGCCGTGCATCTCCTGTTACGCCGGCGTAATCGCTCTCTGAATCTGGCCCAATGATTTTAGCTTGAAACCACCAAGTGTCAGAAAAAGGTTTTGTCTAAGTGGTTAACCACTTAAGCCCCGGACCAATTTGCTGGCCAAAGACCAGGCCACTTTTTGTGATTTGGCACTGCGTCGCTTTAACTGACAATTGCGCTGTCGTGCGACGTGGCTCCCAAACAAAATGTATGCCCTTTTTTCCCCACAAATAGAGCTTTCTTTTGGTGGCAATTGATCACCTCTGCGGTTTTAATTGTTTGCGCTATAAACAAAAATAGAGCGACAATTTTGAAAATAATTCAATATTTTTTACTTTTTGCTTTAATAAATATGCCCCAAAAATATATATATATATAAAAAAAAAATGTTTTCCTCAGTTTAGGCCGATACGTATTCTTCTACCGTAACTATGACTTTATGGCGGACACATCGGACACTTTTGACACATTTTTGGGACCATTGTCATTTTTACAGTTATCAGAGCTATAAAAATGCACTGATTACTGTGAAAATTACACTGGCAATGAAGGGGTTAACCACTAGGTGGCACTGAAGGGGTTAAGTGTGCCTAGGAAATGCTTCTAACTGTAGGAGGGGGGGTGGGCTGTGTGTGACATGACAGTCATCACCACTTCTGATTACAGGAAGCTCTGATCACTGTCCTGTTACTAGGTTAAGGTGACCAGATTTTTAAAATGAAATCCAGGGACATATACTTTTTTTCCTAATAATGGGGGCAAACTCTCTGCCCGTTGCCGCCGCTGCCCACCTCACAGCCTGTCAAATCTTACTCTCCGTGCCCTGGCTACTACTGGGTGGGCAGCAGGGGAAGATCACTCCACCAGGGAAGGCAAGAAGATAAGCAGGCAGGAGGCTGGCCAGGACTTAAGCCAAGGCAGAAGAACATGCGAGCAGAGCTGAAAGGGCATGCGTCCAAAAACTGAAGAAATATTCCCTCCGCTTTGATCAGCACATGATCATCTGAAAGGGGCACAGATAATGGAAAAAATACACCCCCCTAAGCTAGTAGGAGCGGCGGGGGGTGTAATTCAGATTTTTTTTTATTTTTTATTCTGCACTGACTGTCTTTAAAATTGCCCATTCAAATCCAATCCAAGGGCAAAAACAGGACATACTTGGTCCAGGGACAGTGTCCTCAATCTGGGGACTGTCCCCGGAAACCAGGGATGTCTCGTCACCCTATACTAGGAAGACTGGGGAAATGCTTGTTTACATCAGCATTTCCCCGTTCTTCCTCACCGTGACATGATCGCGGGTATGCTGCGGACATCGAGTCCGCAGGACCCACGATCGGAGTCAGGGAGCTCGCGCCGGCGCACGCGCGTCCACAATGCCGATTCTTAACCACTTCAATACCCAGCCATAGTCAAATGATGTCCACAGATGGGATCTCCCATCCTGGGTGGACGTCATTTGACGTCCTCGGCTTTTCGCCGCTGCTCTTACCGGCTCCCATTGTGCGGGGCGCGCAGCACGTCGATCGGGGATCCCCGATCGGTGTAATCTAACAGCGGCGGGCGGCGGTAGTTTTGCAGTATTGCTTACCGGATTAAATGCAGAGCTGCGCAGCGGCGTGTACGGCGATCGCACACTCCCCCGGGGGTAGGAAGTGTGGTGATCGGGGCTGAGGCTTTTCCTTTGGATACAGCCCAGCCCCGATCTTTACCATGTGACCGGCTGTGTCCAATCACAGCCGGTCACTAAATATAAACACAACACTGAGTGTGTGTGTGTGTAAGTTACTGTTGCTGTTCTCCTCTTCACACGCTGATCCAGTGTGAGGAGGAGATTAGCTAATAGTGAGTTACACACACACCATCTGCAACCTACTACTGTGCCCAGATTGCCCCCCCCTAAATAAAGAGTACCTGTCATTTAGTACCCGCCACCAGAGTACCCGCCACCAGAGTACTACCTCACCAGCGTACCCGCCACCACACCAAAGTACCACCACACCAGAGTACCCACCACCAGAGTACCACCTCACGAGCTTACCCGCCAACACACCAAAGTACCACCACACCAGAGTACCCACCACCAGAGTACCACCACACCAGCGTACCTGCCACCACACCAGAGTACCCGCCACCAGAGTACCCACCACCTGACCAGATTTTCCCCCACCAGAGTACCCGCCACCAGAGTACCTGCCACCTGCCAGCAGAGTACCCACCACCTCACCAGAGTACCCGCCACCTCACCACTTGCCACCAGAGTACTCACCACCAGAGTACCCAGCCACCTCACCACCTGCCACCAGAGTATCCGCCACCTCACCAGAGTACCTGCCACCTCACCACCTGCCACCAGAGTACCTGCCACTTCACTACGTGCCACCAGAGTACCCACCACCAGAGTACCTGCCACCTCACCACTTGCCACCAGAGTACCCGCCACCTCACCAGAGTACCCGCCACCTCACCACCTGCCACCAGAGTACCTGCCACCAGAGTATCCACCACCAGAGTACCTGCCACCTCATCAGAGTACCTGCCACCAGAGAAACCGCAACCAGATTACCCACCACCAGAGTACCTGCCACCTCACCAGAGTACCTGCCAATTTATGCTTGTAGAACGCCTGACGGTGCTACTTCAATGTTGGGCTTTTGTATGTGGCCAGGCTGTGTAAAAGTCTCACACATGTGGTATCGTCATACTCGGGAGGAGTAGCAGAAAGTATTTGGTGTGTGATTGCAAGTATGCACGTGCTGTGTGTGAGAAATAACTTGTTAGGACAATTTTGTGGAAAAAAAATGTTTTTCCCCAAGAATTGTGTGAAAAAATTACACGTTCAAAAAACTCACCATGCCTCTTACTAAATACCTTGGAATGTCTACTTTCCAAAAAGGGGTAATTTGGGGGATATTTGTACTTTCCTGGCTTGTTAGGGTCTCAAGAAATGAGATCAGCCGTCAGTACTTTAGGTGTGATCAGATTTGATAATTTTTCAATGATTTTCACCATAGCTTGTAGACTCTATAAATTTCACAGAGACCAAATAATATACACTTTTTTTTATTATTTTTACTAAAGATATGTAGCAGTATACATTTTGGCCCAAATTTATGAAGAAAAATTACTTATTTGCAAAATTTTAGACTAGAAACTAAAAAAAAGTGTTTTTTTTTTTCAAAAATGTCTCTATTTTTTCACTTGTATTGCAAAAAATATAAAGCCCAGCGGTGATTAAATACCACCAAAAGAAAGCTCTGTTTGTGAGAAAAAATATATAAAAATTTGGTTTGGGTACAGTGTAGCATGACTGAGTAATTGTCATTCAAAGTGTGAGAGCGCTGAAAGCTAAAAATTGGTCTGGGAAGGAAGGGTGTATAAAAGCCCTGTATTGAAGTGGTTAAAGGGGACGTATATATACGTCCTTTTGAACAGCCGTGCCATTCTGCCGACATATCTAGTCATGCAGTGGTCGGCAAGTGGTTACATTTCTCTCATTTACAGATCAAAGTTTATTCCTTTGATTTAAAGAACAAAATGTTAATATGCTTATAGTTAGCTCAGCGGCTGAGGAATGTTGTGAAACTTGGCAGACGGTATGTTTTTTTTGTTGTCAGCTTGAGCAGGGAACGCTGCATAGAATCTGGAAAATGCTTTGTTAAGATCACGAGGGAGAAAGAATCACGATATCAATTCTTAATGAATAATTAAAATTGGTTGGCAGATCTAGTGTGTTTTAACATCAGGCTTACGCTGCACGGCTTTGCAAGACCCCTACCTGGTCTTCTAAGCATACATTTGCTAAGTTTTACCAAGCTGGGTTTGGCTGATGTGGGTTCTCTGCTTGGTTTAGCTTTGTTTAAGGCATTTATTTTCATGAGGGACTCTCTTGATCCATTTGATGGCGCATGTGTGCTTTCAGATTCTACACATGTGCAGATGTGCCAAGGCTTTGGGAACCAGCAGAGACCCGCAGCAAAACTTTGCATGTGTGGGGTTTTCCTCTTGCATGTGTAAAGATGCCACAAGTTTGGAGGTCCTGCATTTCACATTGTCTGCGTATGCACATGGAAATCTGGTGCACGTGCCGATATGTCACAAGTCTCCACCATATCCCGAATGCCAGAAAGAACTTTCAACTCTTTTGTGAAAGCAATTAAAATTGAACTAAAGGTATAACCATTTTTTTTTTTATAAGAATTCCTGTCTTTGTTATATTGGTGACATTTCCATTTAAAAGTCAAAACTGGAAATGAGAGGAAATCCTTCCAAAGGGAGGAAATCAAAACAAAAAAAATATATGTTTTGTCTTTAGCTACACTTCATGATAAGTTAAAAAAATAAATAAAAATATTACATTTCTTTCGTCTGACTTTAGCAACTTGCGGCAGGAGAGAGAAGAGAAGACTTGACTTTGTTTTGTTCGTCAGCGCCAACCACCCCCGTCCCGCTTATCATCTCGCGACAGGAGACAGGAGGGCCCCCCTGTTCTATGTTTCAGGGGGGCCCTGCCTAAAGCTGTGTAAAGGGCCCCAAAATTTGGTATGGCTGTACACACCATAGTTAGAGCAGTAATTCCAAGTCATTGTTTTACGGTTAACTCTAACCTGATGACTATTTGGTACAGCTTCCCTACAGCAGTGTATTTCTGCCGTCAGACTTTGACAGTACACAGGCAGCAGGGCTTGGATACACAGAGGTTAAATGCCCAGTGTCCATGGTGCCTTCTCCCTTTTACTGCCATCACTGTATCTTTTACGGCAGTGGTAGCGTAGAGGTTTTACACACACTGCAGCCACCAGGAACATATTTAAATTTCACAACCCGACTGTCAGCCTTCTAATGAAAGTGAACCAGTGGCTGTACTGCTGCCCAATTGCTTTATGTGACCCCCAAAACATTTTATGTGACCTACCCATGACACCCATGACAGCTACATATACAATCAGAGCCCCATCCCCACAGATTTCGAACAGAACATGTATGGGGACAGCTGGCTGGTGAGTGACATGGGTGGCAGGCATGACTGCCCCCCCCCCCCATGATGCACATATCACAAGGGGCACATGCACTACTAACATCCTCCTGTCTTTTCCCTTCAAGGTGACTCTGCATATGCACTGGGACCCCATCTCATGAAAGCTCACATTAGGCATCTTTGCATGTTAAACACACACATTAATCATGGCACAATGAGAATGCATGCATGCACACCACTGTGGTCCCTAGCACACACACCCCACATCCTCATCACATTGGATTGGCACCAGTCCACCATGCAGGACTTGTGAGCAGCACCGCCACGCCAAGGCTCCAATTATGTCACTGTACATTCATACACCATTCACACGGACCTGGGGATCACTTTTCCACCACAAATGAGGGTGACACCCCTTTTCCGGCAGGAATGTCACCCCCACATTCCCAAACAGAACCAAAAAAAAAAAAATGCCCAGCAAAAATATAATTTAAACAAAATAACAACAAAGAAAACACATAAAAGACAAAAATCACTCTGCAAAACAGTCCCCAAATATATCAAAGACACGTCACAAACAAACTAACAAACGCTAATAAACAACAGAACAAAAGCACCTTGCTGTATAGGGAGGGTTACAAAGGGATGTACTTTTGCAAAGGAAGTGCGTTTGTGTCTGTCTATTTATGCTGTTTGCGTAGTTCACTAATTTGCCCTAGTCCACTTCCAATTTCACTGATTGCGCCGTTCCCGAGTTGTGAGCATGCGCACAGAGGTGCTGACCATGGTCTGCTTCAAGCGCGCGAGCCGGCCGGCACTTCATTTGCATGGGGTCACGGGCTTATTTCCATGTAACACGCCCACGTCCATGCCTCTTACTAAATACCTTGGAATGTCTACTTTCCAAAAAGGGGTAATTTGGGGGATATTTGTACTTTCCTGGCTTGTTAGGGTCTCAAGAAATGAGATCAGCCGTCAGTACTTTAGGTGTGATCAGATTTGATAATTTTTCAATGATTTTCACCATAGCTTGTAGACTCTATAAATTTCACAGAGACCAAATAATATACACTTTTTTTTATTATTTTTACTAAAGATATGTAGCAGTATACATTTTGGCCCAAATTTATGAAGAAAAATTACTTATTTGCAAAATTTTAGACTAGAAACTAAAAAAAAGTGTTTTTTTTTTTTTCAAAAATGTCTCTATTTTTTCACTTGCATTGCAAAAAATATAAAGCCCAGCGGTGATTAAATACCACCAAAAGAAAGCTCTGTTTGTGAGAAAAAATATATAAAAATTTGGTTTGGGTACAGTGTAGCATGACTGAGTAATTGTCATTCAAAGTGTGAGAGCGCTGAAAGCTAAAAATTGGTCTGGGAAGGAAGGGTGTATAAAAGCCCTGTATTGAAGTGGTTAAAGGGGACGTATATATACGTCCTTTTGAACAGCCGTGCCATTCTGCCGACATATCTAGTCATGCAGTGGTCGGCAAGTGGTTACATTTCTCTCATTTACAGATCAAAGTTTATTCCTTTGATTTAAAGAACAAAATGTTAATATGCTTATAGTTAGCTCAGCGGCTGAGGAATGTTGTGAAACTTGGCAGACGGTATGTTTTTTTGTTGTCAGCTTGAGCAGGGAACGCTGCATAGAATCTGGAAAATGCTTTGTTAAGATCACGAGGGAGAAAGAATCACGATATCAATTCTTAATGAATAATTAAAATTGGTTGGCAGATCTAGTGTGTTTTAACATCAGGCTTACGCTGCACGGCTTTGCAAGACCCCTACCTGGTCTTCTAAGCATACATTTGCTAAGTTTTACCAAGCTGGGTTTGGCTGATGTGGGTTTTCTGCTTGGTTTAGCTTTGTTTAAGGCATTTATTTTCATGAGGGACTCTCTTGATCCATTTGATGGCGCATGTGTGCTTTCAGATTCTACACATGTGCAGATGTGCCAAGGCTTTGGGAACCAGCAGAGACCCGCAGCAAAACTTTGCATGTGTGGGGTTTTCCTCTTGCATGTGTAAAGATGCCATAAGTTTGGAGGTCCTGCATTTCACATTGTCTGCGTATGCACATGGAAATCTGGTGCACGTGCCGATATGTCACAAGTCTCCACCATATCCCGAATGCCAGAAAGAACTTTCAACTCTTTTGTGAAAGCAATTAAAATTGAACTAAAGGTATAACCATTTTTTTTTTTATAAGAATTCCTGTCTTTGTTATATTGGTGACATTTCCATTTAAAAGTCAAAACTGGAAATGAGAGGAAATCCTTCCAAAGGGAGGAAATCAAAACAAAAAAAATATATGTTTTGTCTTTAGCTACACTTCATGATAAGTTAAAAAAATAAATAAAAATATTACATTTCTTTCGTCTGACTTTAGCAACTTGCGGCAGGAGAGAGAAGAGAAGACTTGACTTTGTTTTGTTCGTCAGCGCCAACCACCCCCGTCCCGCTTATCATCTCGCGACAGGAGACAGGAGGGCCCCCCTGTTCTCTGTTTCAGGGGGGCCCTGCCTAAAGCTGTGTAAAGGGCCCCAAAATTTGGTATGGCTGTACACACCATAGTTAGAGCAGTAATTCCAAGTCATTGTTTTACGGTTAACTCTAACCTGATGACCATTCGGTACAGCTTCCCTACAGCAGTGTATTTCTGCTGTCAGACTTTGACAGTACACAGGCAGCAGGGCTTGGATACACAGAGATTAAATGCCCAGTGTCCATGGTGCCTTCTCCCTTTTACTGCCATCACTGTATCTTTTACGGCAGTGGTAGCGTAGAGGTTTTACACACACTGCAGCCACCAGGAACATATTTAAATTTCACAACCCGACTGTCAGCCTTCTAATGAAAGTGAACCAGTGGCCGTACTGCTGCCCAATTGCTTTATGTGACCCCCAAAACATTTTATGTGACCTCCAATTTTTTTTAGCACTCCTCAGGGGTGCCGGCGAATGAAAATGTCACTTGTAAAACATGTTACATACGGCACACGTGCTGGGGTTAGAGCAATCATACTAGGACAATATTCACGGTTTCCTCTAAACTAATGCTTGTAAAGTGTCGGCTATGGAAAGTATAGGGTAAAGAATTTTGTGGGCACACTTAAAGGTTGGGTATCTATTTATTTAGCGCAACCTTATCTTTTATATTTTACCAAATAATTGGGTATTATATTATATTGTGTGACAACATTTTTTTGGTCCTACTTCTCCTCTGACTTTACAGTTGGGATCCACACAGATGCCTGGACTGCCAGCTAGCTCAGCCTCTCAGCTTTGCTGATGGGAGACTGAGCCAGCTGCTTCCTCCCCAGTACTCCAATGGGCACAATACTTGGTCACTGACAGCTCAACAACTTTGGCGGATGGATGTAATTCTCGGCAACACCCCAAACCCCCCCCCCCCCCCCCCCCCGCTGAACAATTTTGATGCTCCAGAGGGCCCCTTCACTGTAGCTGTGTAAGGAGCCCCAAAATTACTGAAGGAGATCGTCACCGTCATCGGCAGATCCCTCCTATGTTTGGTCGGCGCACTGAACCCCCTACTCCTCAACAACTTCGATAGGTCGGTCAGGAGATCCAGCTATGATCGGTCGGCAGTAACAACCCACCCCTCCCCCCGATCCAGGGGGCCCCTTTCGGTTATTAGGCCCAGGGGCCCCTACCACCCTAAGTTCTGCCCTGGACAGAGGGGAGAACTGAGAGATTAGCAATGTTTGATTGCTCAGCTCTCAGTATAGGAATCAGATAGATGCTGTATTCACCTAGGTGAGTATACATATTATTTTGCAGAGATTTGTGGCTTTCACATTTTATGCTTACCATGCAACTGCTTATGTATATACCATTTTGTACCAGTGCAAGAGTAATTCATTAATTTTACCCATGTGTTTTCCAGATGTCAGTTCTGAATTACTTTTAGCCCTTTGAAATTATACTATCTATATTATGACAATGAAATGTCTCATTCTTTTCGTGACACGCCTCATATAAAGTCCCATGACCACTGTTCTTTTTTGTATGAAAGAAATTGGAAGTACCACCATTTTATTCTCTAGGCCAGTGTTTTTCAACTCCAGTCTTCAAGGCACACCAACAGGTCAAGTTTTCAGGCTTTCCTTCAGATGAAATGGCTGTGGTGATTACTAAGGCAGTGAAACTGATCAAATCACCTGTGCAAAATAATGGAAAGCCTGAAAACATTACCTGTTGGTGTGCCTTGAGGACTGGAGTTGAAAAACACTGCTCTAGGCAGTGTTTCTCAACCGGGGTTCCACAGCGTCACAGGCTGCTGACGGTGGGTAGATTGCATCCCCTCTGCTCACTTATGCCGCGTACACATGATCGAACATTCCAACATTAAAACTGTGGATTTTTTTCCAACGGATTGTTCGCTCAAACTTGTTTTGCATACACACAGTCACACAAATGTTGTCGGAAATTCCAAACGTCAAGAACGCGGTCACGTACAACACTACAATGAGCTGAGAAAAATTAAGTTCAATGATTCTGAGCATGCGTCAAATTTATTCTGAGCATGTGTAGGATTTTTGTGTGCGTCAAAATTGGCTACAGACGATTATAATTTTGGACAGGAAATTTTGTTGTTGGAAAAATTGAAAA
Organism: Rana kukunoris; assembly: GCA_029574335.1. Classification (NCBI taxonomy): domain Eukaryota; kingdom Metazoa; phylum Chordata; class Amphibia; order Anura; family Ranidae; genus Rana; species Rana kukunoris. The sequence goes on along the minus strand of CM056049.1, from coordinate 537,049,656 downwards.
CCAGCTCTCAAACTTGTCTGAAATTCCGATTGCAAATGTCCGATGGAGCCTACACGGTCGGATTTTCCGACAACAATCAAACATTTGTTGTCAGATAATTCGGCCGTGTGTATGCGTCATTACACACAGCTCCACAGGCAAGTGGCTCTGCTTGTTTAGTTGTACAGCGCTGCTCCATCTGTTTTTTAGGAAAAAACTGAAGACCCATCTCTTCTAAATGACCAAGACCACACTGAAAGGAAAGCGCCTTGAGGCGATTTAGTTTGCATTGTTGCGCTATACAAGTTACTCACTCACTCACTCACTATCTATCCTGGCTGGGTACATGGATATGACATCACATCCAGGCAGAGAAGGGTGGAGGGGCCATCGGGGAACAGCACAGCAGTTGTGGATTCATCACAGCCACTTTCCTGCTTTTCTCTGCAAATGAAATTACCGCTGCCCTGCCATTTTCCCTGAGCTCATGTAAGGTACCCTGATCCCATGTGCTCTAATCCTATGTAAAGTGCCCTGATCCCATGTATGGTGCCCTGATTGCATGCAAGGTGCCCTGGTCCCATGTATGTTGCCCTGATCCCAGGTGCCTTATTCCCATGTAAGATATCCTGATCCCATTTAAGGTGCCCTGATCCGATGTAAAGTGTCCTGATCCTATAAAAGGTGTCCTGATCCTATGTGCCCTGTTCCCATGTAAGGTGCTTTTGATCCCATGTGCCCTGTTCCCATGTAAGGTGCCCTAGTCCCATGTAAGGTGCTCTGATGCCAGGTGCCTTGTTCCCACGTAAGGTGCTGTGATCCCATGTACCCTGATCTCATGTATTGCATACCTCTCAAGTTTTTGAAATGGGAACGAGGGACACCTATTAGCAAAAGTATGTAAGCACAGGACACACCTTCTGCCATGCCCCTTAGCCACTTCCCGTCCACGCTATAGTCGAATAACGGCTAGAGCACAGGCCTTAATTAGACGTCAATAGACGTCCTCCCATGCATGAGCTGCCTGCACGGTGCGCTGTCAATGTAACAAACAAACTATAAAACTGCCCCCCCCCCCCGTCTTTTTTGTTTTTGTAGCAAAAAATAAAAAACCCAGCTGTAATTAACCATTTTCCACCTGGCCTATAACAGATTGACAGCCCAGTGGTGGTTCTGTTATCCTGACTGGGCATCAGATGGCATCCAGCAGGATAACATACCAGTGCGCGCTGCTTCTCAGAGGCTTTTTACCACGTGATCAGCTGTGACCAATCATAGCTGATCATCGCGTGAACCAGGAAATGCCGTATATGGCATTCCTCGGTTTGCGCTGACAGGGAGAGCCGATCAACGTCTCTCCCTGCAAGGGGGGGTGTCTGTGCTGATAATCAGCGCATTGATTATCAGATGTGCCCATCAGCTGCCAATTATTGCCCAACAGCTGCCACAGTGCCCCAATAATAAAGCCTGTCAGTGCCCATCACAGTGCCAATCAGTGCCCAGCAGGAACACCTGTCAGTGCCTCATCATCAGTGCTGCCCATCAGTGCCACCTGTCAGTGCCAAACAGTACTGCCAATCAGTGCCGCCTGTCAGTGCCCATCATTGCCACCTATTGGTGCCCATCAGTGCCGCCTATCAATGTCCATCAATTCTATCAGTGGCAATTTATCAGTGCCGCCTCATCAGTGTCCATCAGTTCTGCCTCATCAATACCTGTCAGTGAAGGAGAAAACTAAATTTTATGACAGAAATTGAAAAAAAAATATTTTAATAAACATTTCGGTCTTTTTTAGTTTGTTTAGCAAAAAATAAATATCCCAGAGGTGATCAAATACCACCAAAAGAAAGCTCTATTTGTGGGAAGAAAATTATAAAAATTTACTTTGGGTACAGTGTAGCATGACCGCGCAATTTTCATTCAAAGTGTGACCTGCTGAAAGCTGAAAATTAGCCTGGGCAAAAAGGGGGGAAAGTGCCTGGTATTGAAGTGGTTAAATACCACCAAAAGAAAGCTCTATTTGTCTAAAAAAAATAATAACAATTAGATTTGGGAACAGTGTAGCATGACCGTGCAATTGTCATTTAAAGTGTGACCATGCTGAAAGATGAAAATTGGCCTGGGCAAGAAGAAGCTTAAGCAAGTGGTTAAAGGAGAATTAAAGGGGTTGTAAAGGTAAAAGTTTTTTTTACCTTAATGCATCCTATGCATTAAGGTAAAAAAACATCTGACAGCACCGCCCCCCGAGGCGCGTGCTTGTCGACCTGTTTGGTTCCCAGCCTGGCCGTTGATTTGCTAGGCTGGGCGGATTGATAGCATCGCAGCCATTGGCTGGCGCTGCTGTCAATCACAGCGGATGACGCGGCACGCCGGGGGGCGGGGCTGAGTGATACAGTCGGCGGCTATGGCCACCGCTGTATCACGGGAGCGCGCTCGCAAAAACTTTCCACCATGCGAGCTTGCTCGCATGAAGGTAGAAAGCTTTTGCGAGGAGGAGCCGAGACAGCCGCCGAGGGACCCCAGAAGACAGCGTTCGGGGACACTGTGCAAAACGAGCTGCACAGTGGAGGTAAGTATAACATGTTTGTTATTTAAAAAAAAAAAAATCCACCTTTAGTGTTCCTTTAATAAATGGACACTTACCTGTCCTGGAGACCAGCGATGTCGGCACCCGCAGCTGATATTTCCATCAGCTGTCAGGTGCTGCCGCCTCCATTGCGGGTGAGGGAGCCCGGCAGTGTAGCCTTTCGGCTTCGCGACGGGAATGCTAATGCGCATGCGGGAGGCCCGCTCATCTCTCCTACCTGCCCGGTGGCCGGGGGAGGGAGCCTCGAGCCGACGATAGGGACCGCGGCCCAGACTCCGAGAAGTGCGATATGATACCTGTCGAATCAGGTATCCTGTCCCCCACCCTTCAAAGGTGCCAATTGTGGCTTTAATTAATTTTTACCACTACACTACTATTCCTTTATACTGGATTTTGAAACTTACAAATGCAGCAATTTAGAAACTTGATGAAAGGTTTAGAACACGCTTTGAAAGATAAAAAGTTCAATATATATACAACTTCATAGATCAGATCAGAGCGACAAATGAAGAACAGTTGAAAGCTATGGAAATGTGCCCCAGATTATGCTCTGCCCCTTTGTACAGTGCCCTCCTATGCTTTACCCTGCTGCCCCCCTGTACACCGCTTATCTCAAGTTTGACACGCAATTTAGCATTTATGCAGAAAGAAACAAGCACATGTTTTACAATAAACAGATACATTTTAATATTAATTCTATTATTTAATGCTATTTCCAAAAACGATTGTTATAACATCTGATTACACGACCATGTTCTGTGATCTGAATGTTATTTTAGGGGTTCTCTGAGATCTCATACTTATCGCCAATGGTTCCTCCAAGAAAACTCTCCCTATCTGAGGTGTTTGCTTTCAGATCAGAAAATATGTTTGGGCGTTTTGAATAATCTTCAGGCCTAAAACGCTTTAAAAACGTGCAGAAACAGCTCTGACAGCGATGGGGTTAAAGTAAAGCTATAGGCAAACATAAAAATGACTTCTATGATGCGTTCAGTAATTATTATAATACATACAGCCTGGATACAGGTGCAATGTATCAGCCACTCCCTGTAAACTGGCCCAGGAGTATACATCGATCAAGCAATCAGGCTTCACCTCCCACGCTGTAAACAAGGAAGCAAAAAAGCGGATTGGTCGGTTTGGCCAGAACTCCATTTTGTTATGAAAACGAAGAGCTCGCACCAATACATTGAAAAGTCAGCACGCAGTTTAATCACGTGTCGCCCACTTTATGTTTTATGTAATATTAAAAAATAAAGCTAATTTAAAAAAAAAAAAAAAACCCTTCCCCGCCCCTTTCTCCTTCCTGTGACTTCCAAATACCGCTCTCGCGCCTGGATGACGTCATCAGAAAGCGCACCTTGTCGCCTGCCTGTAACCATCACCGTGGCGAGTAGCGTCAGCTGTCGCTTCTGCTAGTGTGTCTGTGGGCTGAACCTTCCCGCCTGTGTGTGCCCACCTCCCGGCGGGTGTCGTCCAGTGGTGACCCGGGAGGAACGTTAGGCGGGTGATGTCGGAGAGTTGGGAGGAGCAGCAGTCGGCCGGTGCCGCTTCGGGCCAAGAGGAAGGAGAAGGCTCCGGGTTGGGCTTTGTGTGCACGCTGCTACTGAACGCGGCTCTCCTGGCGGTGTTGACGTTCGGGGCCTGGCGGGTGTATTGGCGCTGGAGAGGGGGCGGCACCCGGTCGCGCTCTTCCTTACCCCGCATGAAACGGAGAGACTTCACTCTGCAGCAGCTGCGAGACTTTGATGGAGCCACCAACCCCCGCATACTGCTGGCTGTCAACGGCAAGGTGTTCGACGTGACGGAGGGCAGCAAGTTCTATGGCCGTGGTGAGAGGACGGGGCTTGTGGAGTGGGCTGGAGGAGCCGCAGCATGAGTGGTTGCCAGGGGGGAAGCCGCAGTGCATAGGGTACCTGTAATGTAGGTTGTTGCGAGGGGAGCCGTAATGTAGGTTGTGGGAGGGGAGCCGTAGCGTTAGGGTGTTGGCGAGGGGAGCCGTAGCGTGGGGGTGTTGGCGAGGGGAGCCGTAGCGTGGGGGTGTTGGCGAGGGGAGCCGTAGCGTGGGGGTGTTGGCGAGGGGAGCCGTAGCGTGGGGGTGTTGGCGAGGGGAGCCGTAGCGTGGGGGTGTTGGCGAGGGGAGCCGTAGCGTGGGGGTGTTGGCGAGGGGAGCCGTAGCGTGGGGGGTGTTGGCGAGGGGAGCCGTAGCGTGGGGGTGTTGGCGAGGGAGCCGTAGCGTGGGGGTGTTGGCGAGGGGAGCCGTAGCGTGGGGGTGTTGGCGAGGGGAGCCGTAGCGTGGGGGTGTTGGCGAGGGGAGCCGTAGCGTGGGGGTGTTGGCGAGGGGAGCCGTAGCGTTTGGGTTTTGGCGAGGGGAGCCGCAGCGTTTGGGTTTTGGCGAGGGGAGCCGCAGCGTTTGGGTTTTGGCGAGGGGAGCCGCAGCGTGGGGGTGTTGGCGAGGGGAGCCGCAGCGTGGGGGTGTTGGCGAGGGGAGCCGCAGCGTGGGGGTGTTGGCGAGGGGAGCCGCAGCGTGGGGGTGTTGGCGAGGGGAGCCGCAGCGTGGGGGTGGCCGCAGCGTGGGGGTGTTGCCGGGAGTATAAGCTAGGGGAGCTGTAGTATGACGGATGCTAGAAGTGATTGTATACAGTTTGCTCACAGTAATGCACCAAGCTAGCGTTTCCCTGGCAACAAGTAGTGAAGATGTATACTACCACTTGGTAAAGGAAAGAGGGACCCTTAAAAGTTTGAATATTTAAAGTGGTTATAAACCCTCTCATATACCCAATGAAGTGACTAGCCACAGTGATGCACAGAGATGAAGAAAATCCTCCTACATAAGTTGCACCTGTTTATCTGCAGGAGTCTCTTCTCTACACCTGTTCCAAGTCCAGAATTTATAATGCTTGTCTGAGCTGTCAGGAAAAAGGGGGGACTGAAGTTGCACCCTGGAAAGCGCAACAAGGAGAGCACTGAGAGCTGATTGCGGGGAAGGGACACCCCCCCCCCACCCCCCCCCCCCCCCTCCACACAGCTCAGAGCTAATGCTCTCAATCTGCTGGAGGTCTCTTCCCCTGTTGCCTTTTTTTCTCTGGGTACAAGAGACTTGTCAGAGGTGACTCATGCTGACAGCAGGGGAATGGAGCAGCAGACAGAAATTACACCTTGTGCTCCTAAGTGAGAATAGTACACAAAAAAATTTTTTTTTTTATATTTCATGTCTGAGGTTTACAGCCGCTTTAAAGGGGTTGTAAAGCTTTGTTTTTTTTATTTTCTAAATAGGTTCCTCTTAAGCTAGGGCATTGTTGGTTCAACAGTTAGAAGGGAAATGGAAGGAAAAGGTAAGTGAACCAACAATGCACTAGCTTAAAAGCAACCTATTTAGAAAATAAAAAAATTAACCTTTTAAAAATCCTTTAAGTCTAGCTCCAGGCGAAAGCAAGTAAAAATCTTACCTCTGCTGCTACAGGATATATTGCTTGTTTTTACTAGGGGATAATGTAATGTAGGACAATACTTATCTTACTCCATGGTCTTTCTCCCTGCCATTTTTGAGAACTGTTGTCATGAAGGTGTCGCATACAATGTTGAACCAACAGCTACTATTGGTCCTGCAATGTATGTGGTGGCATAGGAATGCCCACCCACATTTTGACGGAGGGATGGACTGCATGCTGCTGCATGAACACTGGTTCAAGGTAAGTGTTCTGTATTATATAATTCTCAGGACAAAACAAGCACTGTATTCTGTTAGCCGGATACATTTCATTTTTAAAAGGGAAGATTTGGCACCGATCCCATCTGCGTGTGTCTTCCACCACTTCTAACACCGAGAACTGAGCAGTTAAACACCACTGATCGCTCAGCTCTCGGTCTATAGCCTGCAAAGATCTGGTGACTGTCCAATCTCCAGATCTCTGCCCCTCCCAGGACTCATTGGAGCACTGGGTTGTGGAGGGGGTGTGAGTGGTGGGCTCAGTGGCTCTTTGAGAGGCAAAGTCAAGGCTTCTGAGTGAAGGGAGATCAGTGTCTGGAGCGGTGTTGTCTACACTGGTTGGTTCTTGCAATGATCATGTGATTGGAAGCCCATCCTCCTGTGTCCCAATTGCTGCAAAATACTAGGAGCTGTCAATGACTGCAGTCACAGTGCTGGGTGCACGGGATTGAACACACTCCTCCCACAGAACAGTGATGGCAGTAATATGCATAAATGTAGTACTGACTTCCTTCTGCATGACAGGAGTTTTTCTCACTTCGTCTTTCAGGACAGCACTTGGAGGACAGCACTTGGAGAGAGCGCAGCTCCACCCATTTCCCAGGAAACACTGCAGTCACTGCTATAACTTCCGCCCACCTCCACCATGGCCTCAGTTGTAGTGTTTCCTCCGGCCATGGTGGAAGCGCTGCAGGGAACCAGGAGGATGCTGGACTCTCTCCAGGGGGAGATGGATCAAAAAAGCATACCTGCGATCGGTTGTTGTTTAGGAGGCAGACCCAACCTCCCCCCTGACGCGTGGGGGACGTTTCGGTACTCCCCTCTTCTCGAGCCCGGCGAGGGTAAAGGCTGCCGGAGGTTCCGCGCCAATAGGCTGGGCATTGCAGGCCATGTTGGGGCGGTTAGATGCCGGTCTCCGGGGGTCTGCGATGTCCCGGTAACGGAGGACGGGCGACGTCATTTCCGGTGGAGGCGGGACTTCCGGCGGTGCGTGGCGGCTTCCGGTTCCGGCCGCTGGAACGCAGAAGGGAGGAGCAGCCTCGGCGGTGCAATTTCCGGTTCCCACAGCGGTGGGGTTAACCGGGATTTTTCAAAAAGAGGCGCACAAACGATCGCCGCGTTCTGGGAGAATGGAGCCAGAAGACGCAGCGGAGGTGGCAGGAGCAGGAGCCACATGCACCAGCCCGGCCCAGGTAGGAAAACAGCGGTTTAAGTCTACCTGGTTCCTTGTTATGTCCCTCCTACTGCCCCTTTGGGGAGAGGAGCCTGCCTCACTCACCCTAGTCACGTCCCTGGGAGAGTGGTGTTTATTTGGTACAGCGGTGATGGGACCTGGTGTGTTTTTGTTCACTGGCTGTTTTGTGGTGGTGGTGGTTTGGGTCTGAGGCACAGAAAGTTAAACATGGGGTTGTTGTCTTTTGTGTCTTTCAGAAAGCTAAAGAGAAGCTAAAAATTGCGGTGCCCCCCTCCTAAGAAACGGTGTGCTACCTGCAAAACAACCCTTAAAGGGTCTTGGACTAAACCGTTATGCAAGGCATGCATCACGGACATAGTCAAAGGGGAAGCCTCCCCTAGTGCAGCCTCCGAACAACCCAAAGAGATGCTCTCTTCCTTTAGGAAAGAGCTAGAAGAGACCTTTCAGTCGTTTCGCTCCTACTTGGACAGAGGGGCGGCGTCAGGGTCAGCAGCTAAGGCCTCCACTAGTGCACCCTTGGATTATAGAGGGGCAGGTAGTGAGTCCGAGGAGGAAGAGCCTAGCAGCCTAGTCTCAGGGTCAGAGGCGGAAGAAGAAGATACAGGAGAATCTTCTTCTTCACGTTACAAGTTGTCCTTAGAAGAGGTGGATGACTTACTGAAAACCATTCATTCCACTTTAAACATTAAGGTGGATAAGACGCATTTGTCTCTGCATGACAAGATGTACCAGGGTTTAGACGAAGTCAAGTGTCGAACCTTTCCAGTACATAGAGTATTGTCAGATACGGTCAGAAGGGAGTGGAAAGACCCAGAGAGGGCTCCTTTCTTTTCCCGATCACTTAAAAGGCGATTTCCTTTTGATGAGGATCCAGCGCAGGTATGGAATAAGAAACCTAAGCTGGATGCTGCGTTTTCAAAGGTATCCCGAAATACAGACTTAGCTTTTGAGGATACGGGTACCTTAAAAGATCCCCTAGATAAAAGAGCAGAGGCGCTCTTAAAGAAGGCTTGGGATGCCTCTCTGGCCAACCTCAAACCAGCTATGGCATCCACAGTAGTGGCCAGGAACCTTGAGCATTGGTTGGAGGAAGGTCCTGCAAGGAAGATCAGCTTCTCAAAGACCTATGGAGAACCCAGGCCCATTTGGAGGGTCTAGGTTGGATTTTGAACAGAGAGAAGTCAAATCTAGTTCCTTCTCAGGTCATAGTCTTTTTGGGGTACACCATAGATTCCATCCAGGAGAGGTTATTTCTACCAGAGGAGAAAATAATCAAGGTTCAGGCAGCAGTGAAGGCAGTGCAGACGAATCTGTCAGTGTCAGTTCGTGCAGCTATGTCCACCCTGGGACTTCTCACATCCTCCATTCCGGCGGTGCAGTGGGCCCGCCTGCATTCAAGGAGTCTCCAGCAGGCCATTCTACAGAATTGGACACATGGAGAAACCTTAGAGAAGGAGATCAGGGTTCCAACCTCAGTAAAAAGGAAACTTTGGTGGTGGAGGGCTCACGCAAATTTAAGTCAGGGTCTAGTGTGGTCCTTCCCCGCTGCAATGATCCTAACTACGGATGCCAGCTCCTGGGGATGGGGTGCTCATCTCAGGGGTCAGTTGGCTCAGGGGTCCTGGTCCAGGGAAGAGGCCAAGAGATCCTCCAATTGGAGGGAACTCAAAGCCGTTTGCCTAGGGCTTTGGGCCTTCCAGGAGACGATACAGGGTCAGCATGTCCAGATACTGTCGGACAATGCTACAGCGGTAGCTTACGTCTCAAGGCAGGGGGGCACGAGGAGCAGGGTTCTCCTGAATCTGGCCCTACACATGCTTTACTGGGCAGAGACAAACCTGGCATCTCTGTCTGCAGTACACCTAAAGGGCAGTTTAAACCACCTGGCAGACTTCCTAAGCAGGAGGAGGGTTCTGGAGTCCGAGTGGAGTCTAAATTCAGAGGTGTTCCAGAAAATAGCAGACAGGTGGGGAACCCCTCAGATAGACCTGTTTGCGTCCCAAGCCAACGCCAAGGTTCCGGTTTTCTTTTCCCTCAACAGACTGGATCAAGCGGAGGGTCTAGATACGTTAGTTCAGCACTGGCCCTTCCGTTTGTGTTATGCTTTCCCCCCAGTACAAATGATTCCATTAGTTCTGCGGAAACTTCAGGTAGAAAAGACGACTCTTATCCTGATAGCCCCATACTGGCCCAAAAGGCCTTGGTTTTCAACTCTGCTGAAGCTGGCAATAGAACCCCATCAGCTACTTCCAGCCAGAAAGGACTTATTATTCCAGGGTCCCCTGCTCCATCCCAACGTGGAGCGGCTCAACCTGGCAGCCTGGTTACTGAAGAGTTAATCCTCAGTAGGAAGGGTTTATCTAAACGCTTAGTGGATACGCTACTTAGTAGCAGGAAGAAAGTTACCAGGGCGATTTATTTCAAGACCTGGAGAGTCTTTAATTCCTGGTGCAGTTTAAAGAATTGTTCCCCCATGAATAATTTTTCGGTCCTGGAGTTTTTACAGGACGGGATGGACAAGGGTCTGGCAGCCAGCACCCTGAAAGCGCAGGTTGCTGCACTATCAGTATTTCTAGAGAGACGGTTATCTCTAGATCCCTATGTCATCAGATTTTTTAAGGCATTGGCCAGGGCTAGGCCTTCCCCCTTTAAGTTTTTTCCCAAGTGGGACTTATCGGTGGTTTTGGGGGTCTGACAAAAAGACCTTTCGAACCACTGTTAGAAGCATCTTTAAAATTTTGGACCCTGAAAGCGGTCCTTTTAGTAGCCGTCACCTCGGCTAGGAGAATTAGTGAGCTACAGGCTCTTTCTATTGTGGAACCCTTCTTGACCATCTTCCCAGATAGAGTCGTGTTGAGGACAGATCCATGGTTCCTTCCTAAGGTGGTATCGGCCTTCCATAGGACACAAGAAATAGTGTTACCTACCTTTTGCCCGGCTCCTTCCGGTTCAAGGGAAGAAGAGTTTCATACCTTAGATGTCAGAAGGTGCATTATGCACTACCTGGAAGTCACCAGGGAAATTAGAAAATCCAATTCTCTGTTTGTGTTGTTCTCGGGTGCACGTAGGGGGTACGGTGCTTCCAAAAGTACACTAGCCAGATGGCTCCGTATGGCTATCCACGAGGCCTATAAGGCTAGGGGTATAGAACCTCCCCCAGGGGTGGTGGCACATTCTACAAGGGCAGTAGCCACTTCCTGGGCAGAACGGGCTGGAGCTTCACCAGAGCTTATCTGCAAGGCAGCTACGTGGACGAGTTTTTCCACTTTTACTCGCCACTACAGGATGGATCTGCTCTCAGCGGCGGAGCAGTCTTTTGGCAGGAAGGTCCTGCAAGCGGTGGTCCCACCCTAGAGTAAGTACTCGGTTATCATCTCCAAGTGCTGTCCTGAAAGACGAAGTGAGAAAACCTTAGTTACTTACCGGTAACGGTATTTCTATGAGTCTTTCAGGACAGCACCGATAACCCACCCTTCTCTCTTCTGGTGGATATATATGTGTATATATATATATGTGTATTGTACTAACGTGTTTTGGTTGCTATGTTCTGCTTATCTCATTTCAGTATGGCCGGAGGTGCTCGTGTACAACTGAGGCCATGGTGGAGGTGGGCGGAAGTTATAGCAGTGACTGCAGTGTTTCCTGGGAAATGGGTGGAGCTGCGCTCTCTCCAAGTGCTGTCCTCCAAGTGCTGTCCTGAAAGACTCATAGAAATACCGTTACCGGTAAGTAACTAAGGTTTTTTACCTTAAAGCGGTGGTTCACCCTAAATCTAGTCTGTCCCATCCGATCCAGCATACTGGCGTCAGCGCCAGTATGCTGTGTGTTTTTTTTTTTTTTATAGCTCTACTTACTGTTTAATGAATAATTTTCGTTTGTCTCCACCGCGGGTGAATGGTACTGCTATAGCGCGTCACGGCTTCCGATAATAGCCGATTTAGGACTCGGCTATTCCCGGCGCGACACGGCGCCTGTGCACAGACCTACGAGTTGACTGCGCAGGCGCCTTATATATCCGAGTCCTATGGCTATGGCGCGTCACTCCCTTCGAAAAAAGCCGAAATGGGACTCGGATATATACGGCGCCTGCGCAGTCAGCTCCTAGATCTGTGCGCAGGTGCCGTATCGCGCCGAGTCCTAAATCGGCTATTATCGGAAGGCGTGACGCGCTATAGCAGCACCACTCACCCGTGGTGGAGACAAACGAAAATTATTCATTAAACAGTAAGTAGAGCTATTAAAAAAAAAAAAACAGCAAACTGGCGCTGACGCCAGTATGCTGGATCGGATGGGACAGAGTATATTTAGGGTGAACCACGGCTTTAATGCATTAAGGTGAAAAACCTTGAGGGTTTACAACCCCTTTTAAGCCCAAATTAGGATCAGCAGTTCTAGTAAGATTTTCTGACATTTCCTTAGTTGGCAAAAGCCGTGGTCTGCAAAAAGCTTATAAAGCATCCAAGGGATCTCATTGTTGGACAGTCAGGAGAAGAGTACAACAAAAATTCCAAGGCATTAGATATACTATGGAACACAGTGAAGAACATCATCAAGTGGAGAAAATCATGGCACAATCGTCGCGTCACCAAGAACCACGATTCTTTCAAAACTGTTTTAAAAACAAAATGCTGAAAAACTGGTTCAGGCGTCTGCCAAGATGTCTGTAGCAATATTTAAAGCAGCGGCAGGAATAGCTGGCAAGTGTATTACATGTGACAACAATCTCCCGTATTCTTCATGTGTCTGGGCTATGGGGTAGAGTGGCAAGACAAAAACATTTTCTTATTAACCACTTCAGCCCCGGAAGGATTTACCCCCTTTATGACCAGGCCATTTTTGCTATATCCCACAAATAGGACTTTCTTTTTGATCACCTCCTGCGGTTTTTACTTTTTGCGCTATAAACAAACCAAAAAAAATACCAATTTTGAAAATATATACATATATATAATGTGTGTGTATTCTGCTACATATTTATGGTAAAAAATTGCAATAAGCGTATATTTATTGGTTTGCGCAGAAGTTATAGCATCTACAAAATAGGGGATAGATTTATGGACTTATTTTTTTTAAAATGTTTTTACTGGTAATGGCGGCAATCAGCGACTGGTGACATTGATCAGTGCGTTTTTTTTTTCAGCACTGTAATAATGTATAAATGACAGACAGGGAAGGGGTTAACACTAGGGGGCAATCAAGTGGTTAAATGTGTTCCCTGGGTGTGTTTTAACTGTGGGGGCTGGGCTCACTGGGACAACATAGAGAGATCGCTGGATCACTAGGAACAGCAGATTTCCATGTTGTCCCCTGTCAGAACTGTTATGACAGTTTCCATAGGCAGATCCCCATTCTGCCTCTCTGTGCAGCGTTTGCGGTTGGACATTAGGTACGCTGGACCCACGTGGTCCCGTGTCGTGCATCGGTCACACGCGCCAACAGTATCTGTTGCATGAAACAGCCTACAGGTACATAGTTTCACGCGATAGAGCCACCCTGCCTCAGCATGTGTGCTGTGGCGATCTTTAAATGGTTCACAACCAATGTAACCCTTACTATTGGATGGGTGCACAAATTGTTGTATTTATTGGCACATAACACTCACTTTTTCACCCTGCAAATCGGTTGCAAGTAGTGTGTGCGTGTTATACGCCTATACTGCAATTTGGGCTGCCTCGGAGAGAAGGGGGAGGGGGGTGGGATGAGCGCGGTCAGATTATTCAGCGAGAATCTTTTACTCAGTTACTTTTACTCAGCGGCCTCTGTAATAGGATGTCTGTCTCCTGGGCCAGCATTGGACCAATGTTCTGTCTATCATAGAAGCTGGTCCAGGAGGCGGGACTTTGTATTAAAGAGGCCATCGAGTAAACAGGAGATTCTCCCTGTATGTAATCAGACGGCGCTTATCCCGCCTCCCCTCCCTGAGATGGGCATTGATCAGGCTGAATTCATGGCAATGGGAAGGCTGCAGATGGGCATTAATCAAGCTGCATTGATGGTCAATTATGAGGCTACAGATGGGCATTGATCCTTATTTCGCTTCAAAGTTCTTTTATTTAAAATTAAATGTTTTCCTGAAACTTCCCTCTAAAAATTAAGGTGTGTGTGTTATACGCCTGTGCGTCAGGGCTGTCTTAATGAGAGGGCACACCTGGGCACTAGCTGCATGGGGGGCCCCCTGCACTTTCCCCAAAGTAGCTGGTTCTTGAGTCCACGCTGCCCCATAATTGGGGGCCCCATGATGGCACTGAGAGTGATAGATACACAGGGGCGGCAGTCTGCCTCCTACCTACTTGATGTCTGTTTACCTGCACTGTCATCATTGTAGGGGCCCCAGAGCATGACTTTGCCCAGGGGCCCATAATGCTATTAAGACGGCCCTGCTGTGCGTGTTATATGCCGATAAATACGGTACTTTTTTTTTGGCTGACTAGAGTTCCAATTTAACAAGCAGTAAATGAGCTTTAGAACAAGCTCTCGCAGACCCCCTTAGCTGTAGAGAAGCATATCCCCGAAATTCAGAGAGAACTCTGAAGTCTTTGCTAACTCAACATCATTGCTCACCCTTCCCAGCAGTGATTTCGCAGCCTTTTACTTTCTAAATGTAATTGCACAGCAAATGCTTGGACAGCTTTGGTGCTTCTGCTGCATACAATGAGGATGTCAATTGCTATACATGTAACTAAAAGTTTGTTTGTAAATATCATTTATCACATAAAAAAAATAAAATAAAAAAACGTGAATGTCCATTGGGTGATCACACTTAAAGTGGTACTAAAGCTTTTTTTTTTAACCACTTGAGGACCGCCTAATGCCGATATACGTCGGCAGAATGGCACAATGGGATATAAAAAGCCGCGCCACACAAGTTGATAACACCAGTGTAAGTGATGGTAAAATTAATATAACACTAAAGTCCAATAACGTCCATAATGATTGAAATAATGATGAATCTCGGAAGCGATCCTCTGTGAAGTGTCACCAAACGCACACAGGTCAGAAGGTGCACCCGCCACCACATGAAAAAGCAGCTTACCAGAGGTCAAATCTATGCTAGCGTCTGACTATAACCCATAATTCCGTATCGAAAATTTATTATAAAAAGTAGAATTGTACTTACACAGCACATGAAGTAAACGAGCATTAAAAACGTTTTTAATGCTCGTTTACTTCATGTGCTGTGTAAGTACAATTCTACTTTTTATAATAAATTTTCGATACGGAATTATGCTATGTGCGCCTTCTTTCCTTCCGGAGTTTAAGAAGTGTCCCTCTCCTGGTCTACTCGAGTTGATCGTGGGAACCTCAAGGATCTAAAGGCCGTTGACTGGGTTATAGTCAGACGCTAGCATAGATCTGACCTCTGGTAAGCTGCTTTTTCATGTGGTGGCGGGTGCACCTTCTGACCTGTGTGCGTTTGGTGACACTTCACAGAGGATCGCTTCCGAGATTCATCATTATTTCAATCATTATGGACGTTATTGGACTTTAGTGTTATATAAATTTTACCATCACTTACACTGGTGTTATCAACTTTTGTGTGGCGCGGCTTTTTATATCCCATTGTTTCCTGTTTATCACACGCTTGCTGCAGCCTGTAGTTCGTTTGGGGGGAGGGGGTTTTCTAGCGCGGTTTTCTTTGTTTTTTATGGCAGAATGGCACAGCTGGGCATAGGTATGTTGCCCTTTAAATGCCAAGCCGTGGGTCGCGCTCCAGGACCCGATCTTAGCCGGTGTCCCGCGATCGAGTCACAAGAGATGAGTGATAACAAACCTTCTTTGTTCTTCTCTGTGACTTGTCGCTGATCGTCTGTTCCCTGTTATAGGGAACGATGATCGGTGATGTCACACGTCCAGCCATGCCCCCTACAGTAAGAATCACTAGGGGCACACTTAACCCCTTAGTGCCCCTTCACTGCCATTGTCATTTACACAGTAATCGGTGCATTTTTATAGCACTTTTTGCTGTGAAAATGACAATGGTCCCAAAAAATTTGTCAAATGTGTCCGCCATAATGTCGCAGTCACTAAACAAATTACTAAAAAAAAAAGCCATAAAACGTTCCCCTATTTTGTAAACGCTTTTTTTTTTTTATAAATAAATCGCATTAGCCTAAACTGAGGAAGGTGTTTTTTTTTTTTTTTTTTTTTTTTTTTTTGGGGGGGGGGGGGGGGGGGGGGGGGGGGGGGGGGGGGGGGTGGGGGGGGGGGGGGGGGGGGGGGGGGGGGGGGGGGGGGGGGGGGGGGGGGGGGGAATATATTTATATATATATATATAGATATATATATATATATATATATATTTATATATATATATATATATATTTATATATATATAATTACAGTGCAGAAAATAAGTATTTGAACACCCTGCTATTTTGCAAGTTCTCAAACTTGGAAATCATGGAGGGGTCTGAAATTGTCATTGTAGGTGCATGTCCACTGTGAGAGACATAATCAAAAATAAATAAATTCCAGAATTCACAATTTATGAATTTTTAACTATTTATTTGTATGATACAGCTGCAAAGAAGTATTTGAACACCTGTCTATCAGCTAGAATTCTGACCCTCAAAGACCTGTTAGTCTGCCTTTAAAATGTCCACCTCCACTCCATTTATTATCCTAAATTAGATGCACCTGTTTGAGGTCATTAGCTGCATAAAGACACCTGTCCACCCCATACAATCAGTAAGAATCCAACTACTAACATGGCCAAGACCAAAGAGCTGTCCAAAGACACTAGAGACAAAATTGTACACCTCCACAAGGCTGGAAAGGGCTACGGGGAAATTGCCAAGCAGCTTGGTGAAAAAAGGTGAACTGTTTGAGCAATCATTAGAAAATGGAAGAAGCTAAACATGACTGTCAATCTCCCTCGGACTGGGGCTCCATGCAAAATCTCACCTCGTGGGGTCTCAATGATCCTAAGAAAGGTGAGAAATCAGCCCAGGACTACATGGGAGGAGCTGGTCAATGACCTGAAAAGAGCTGGGACCACAGTTTCCAAGGTTACTGTTGGTAATACACTAAGACGTAATGGTTTGAAATCATGCATGGCACGGAAGGTTCCCCTGCTTAAACCAGCACATGTCAAGGCCCGTTTTAAGTTTGCCAATGACCATTTGGATGATCCAGAGGACTCATGGGAGAAAGTCATGTGGTCAGATGAGACCAAAATAGAACTTTTTGGTCATAATTCCACTAACCGTGTTTGGAGGAAGAAGAATGATGAGTACCATTCCAAGAACACCATCCCTACTGTGAAGCATGGGGGTGGTAGCATCATGCTTTGGGAGTGTTTTTCTGCACATGGGACAGGGCGACTGCACTGTATTAAGGAGAGGATGACCGGGGCCATGTATTGCGAGATTTTGGGCAACAACCTCCTTCCCTCAGTTAGAGCTTTGAAGATGGGTCGAGGCTGGGTCTTCCAACATGACC
This sequence comes from Rana kukunoris, assembly GCA_029574335.1. Classification (NCBI taxonomy): domain Eukaryota; kingdom Metazoa; phylum Chordata; class Amphibia; order Anura; family Ranidae; genus Rana; species Rana kukunoris. The sequence goes on along the minus strand of CM056049.1, from coordinate 537,032,745 downwards.
ATGACCCGAAGCACACAGCTAGGATAACCAAGGAGTGGCTCTGTAAGAAGCATATCAAGGTTCTGGCGTGGCCTAGCCAGTCTCCAGACCTAAACCCAATAGAGAATCTTTGGAGGGAGCTCAAACTCCGTGTTTTCTCAGCGACAGCCCAGAAACCTGACTGATCTAGAGAAGATCTGTGTGGAGGAGTGGGCCAAAATCCCTCCTCCAGTGTGTGCAAACCTGGTGAAAAACTACAAGAAACGTTTGACCTCTGTAATTGCAAACAAAGGCGACTGTACCAAATATTAACATTGATTTTCTCACGTGTTCAAATACTTCTTTGCAGCTGTATCATACAAATAAATAGTTAAAAAAATCATACATTGTGATTTCTGGAATTTTTTTTTTTGATTATGTCTCTCACAGTGGACATGCACCTACGATGACAATTTCAGACCCCTCCATGATTTCCAAGTGGGAGAACTTGCAAAATAGCAGGGTGTTCAAATACTTATTTTCTGCACTGTATATATAATTTCAAAACTGCTGCTCTATTTTTGTTTATAGCGCAAAAAAATACAAACCCGCAGAGGTGATCAAATACCTCTAAAAGAAAGCTCTATTTGTGGGGGGAAAAAGGATGCAAATTTTTGTTTGGGAGCCACGTCGCCCGACCGCGCAATTGTCAAAGCAAGGCAGTGACGAATCGCAAAAAGGGGCCAGGTCCTTTTACCTTTTATAAGGGTTCAGATCTTAAATGGTTAATAACAAACATATTATACTTGCCTCTACTGTGCAGTTAGTTTTGCAGAGTGGCCCATGGCGGGTCTTGCGACTATTCCCCTCCCCCCCCACCCCCCGAAAGAGCTAACCCTCCCGTAGCATACAATCGACGTCCAAAGCCCCCAATTGTATGACTTGGCCACGTTGATTGACAGCAGCGGGAGCCAATGGCTGTGCTGCTATCAATCTATCCAATGAAGAGTGGACAAGACCTGGGGAAAGCAACGCTGGCATCACCCCAGTACCGTTTTTTAGAGGCTTTCTTGTAATAACAATCGGAGCGTCTAACCACTTCTATCGGTATTGATCGGGTCACCACTATGGTAACCAGGAAGCAATGACATCTTAATTTTTTTTATTTTTTTTGCTTTCAAGTGCAAAGGAGGTATTTGGGGTCTTATTGACCGTAGATCCCTCCATAAAACGTGCCTGTTGCATTCCTATTCCTGTCACAAGGATGTTTATACTTTTTGTGACAGCAATATTATTATTTTTTTCTTTTTTTTTAACCACTTAAGCCCCGGACCAATATGCTGCTAAATGCCCAGAGGCGTTTTTACAATTCGGCACTGCGTCGCTTTAACAGACAATTGCGCGGTCGTGCGACGTGGCTCCCAAACAAAATTTGCGTCCCTTTCTTCCCACAAATAGAGCTTTCTTTTGATGGTATTTGATTGCCTCTGCGATTTATTTTTTATTTTTTGCGCTATAAACAAAAATAGAGTGACATTTTTGAAAGAAAAAAAAACTATTTTTTACTTTTTGTTATAAGAAAAATTGAATAAACTAAATTTTAGTCAAACATTCAGGTCAAAATGTATTCAGCCACATGTCTTTAGTAAAAAAGAAAACAGAAAAACGTTCACTTAGTGACGCTGGCAATAGGGGGTGAAAAGGTTAACTAGGGCGGTGATCAAGGGGTTAAAACTTTATGAGGGGGGGGGGGTACGGGGCTACCCTGGACCTAACACTGTCACACTGACAGTAAATGCAGTGATCGGAAGGGGTTAAGTGTGCCTATGTGTGTGGTGTCTAGGGGTGCAATGGATCAAAAAACTCACGGTTCGGATCGTTCCTCAGATCAGGAGTCACTGATCGGATCATTTTTCGGATCGGCAAAAAAAATAATCTCCCCCACTGTAATATCCAGACAGACCCCCCCCCCCCTCAGTACAGACCCCCCCACAGTAGTGCAGACCTTGGACAGTAACCCCCACAACAGTAGTGCAGACCTCAGACAGCGGCGTGTGTGTTTCCCTCGAGCGCGGGCTCCTCCTCTGTGGGTGTGAACAGAGAGGAGGGCCACCGCAAGGGTGTACCAAGATGCTCCGGAGCTAGGCCGAAGCCGGGGACTCTCCTAAGCTGAGGCTCCAGAGAGCTCCGCGGATCGCGGGGTGTGCCGATCCGAACAGGGCGACCCGTTTGGATCGGTGACGATCCGTTGCACCCCTAGTGGTGTCAGTGTAGTGTTGGTGCAACTTACTGTGATGTCTTCTCTCCTCTCGTCGGATTGAAAATACCGCCGAGAGGAGAGCTGACATCACTTCATCTGCCTGTGTTTACATTACACAGGCAGAGGAAGTGACACGGCGGAGGCTCAGGGGATTGGCTGGGAGCAATCACGAGGGGGGCAGACAAAAACGAACAGCCGCCCCCTCATCCCGGATCGCTCCCGCAGGTAAGATGCCCGCCGCATGTAGCGGGGTCCCAATCAGACCCCCGACCCGCAAGAATGCAGGGACGTACATGTACGTGCCATTCTGTGGACGTACATATACATGCGGCGGGCGTTAAGTAACAGTGTAAATAAAAAACAGTAATTTCTTTTAAGTGTGATATGGGGTTTCACTTGGGTTACTGCAGTAAAATAAAATTTGGCTTGCTCCACTTTACAGATCACCATTACTCTTCTTGGTGCCAATCAACCTGGAGTACCATTAAAAAAAAAGACAAATTACTTTTATCATAAGATACTACCTTTTATATTTTGAACCAATTACAGTGAGAGATTTTAATTTGATTCTGAAAGACCACTCTGTACTGTATAGAGTTATTTGGTGCTGAACTTGCAGTTGTACTTGAAGTGTAACCCTGACCTGTGACACAAGTTGCATATACGTGGTGTGAATAAATATCGCAGATACAGCAGCTGCCTTTCTAAATATGGTAACAAATTGTGTAATCTCATTGTACAATCCTTTTTAAATGTATAGCTTATGTCTGGGGGAACGTTTGCCGAACATCTCTGTAATACACGTACGTTTCTTTTATCCCTTTAACTTGTTAATGACGAGGGATATATATATATATATATATATATATATATATATATATATATATATATATATATATATATATATATATATATATATATATATAATTAAAAAAATTGCAATAAGCGTATATTTATAAAAAAACTGGCGCAAAATTAATACAAATTTAGCTCTATTTCCTGCCATTACAATCCCACTGACACCAGAAATAGATTCTCCTAAGGCCCTGGAAGTACAAAAAATACCTATTGCTCTGTTAAAAATGTACTGGGCTCTGGCTCTCAATTTTCGCTTGTGGTCTGACACCACGTGACATTTTTTGTGTAGTTAACCCTCTCACATGTGGCCACACACTCGCTACTACTGATATCTTGAGACCTGCTCCTTGTCAATAAGCTTCACAGCTTGTCCTCTACAGGAGAGCAGCACACCGTCTGATCTGTGCAGGATTAAAGGAGTTGTAAGGGGAGAAGATTTTAATCTGAAATGCAGGAAGATAGAAAAACTTGTGTGTAGCAGCATCCCCTAACTGCTTTCCTGAACCCCATCTCTCTCCAGCGATGTCCACAAATGTCTAAGCTGTTCAGGACACTCCTCCTGATTGGCTGAGAAACAGCAGCAGTGCCATTTCCTTCCGTGGCTGTCAATCAGGGGACAGTGGGTGGGGCTGGTTCCGGGACCCGTGACTGAATGCGGAGCTGTGACTCGGCTCCAGGGCCCCCATAGGAAGCTTCTGGCTGTGGGGGCACTCGATAGGAGGATCTCGGCTGCTCTGTGCAAATCCAACTGCACAGAGGAGGCAAGAATAATGTGTTTGTTAAGAAAAAAAAAACAGGAAACGACTCTTTACTATCACATTAACCTCTTTGCTGCCAGAGCTGTTTTTGCACCCATGCTTAATTTGACCTGAAGATTACATAACACCGCTACCCAAAGCAGACAAGTTCATGTAAATGTGCACTGCATGGTGGCATTATACGAAGGTGTGCTGCACAAATCGCTGTACCATTACAGCGGTTTGTGCACTAGCTTTTATGGGTGCGCATGCTCCGATTAGCCAGCGGCGATCCAATCAGCAGGTCTAGTGGACCTGAGGGAGCGAAGGCTGGCATGTGTGTACTCCCATCAAATGGAACAGCTACTGTAGCTCAAGTTGCATAAAATTTATATTTATTCCGATAGGTATCAGAACACACAGTGCATCCACTTTTTTTTTTGTGTAAGGGTGAAGCTGCAAATTGGTCAGCGTGCCCATGCAGACCTGTGTCCACAGCCGAAAGTGCCAACAGGTGGCACGTGAGCATCAGAACTGGACCACTAAGCAGTGTAATAAGATGGCCTGATCTGATGAGGCATGTTTTGTTTTACACATGTAGAAGATTGGGTGCATGTGTGTCACTTGCCTGGGGAAGAGGTGGCACCAGGAAGCATTATGGGAAGAAGGCAAGCTGGTGAAAACCTAAAGGACCTGCTACTCAGTGTTAGATGGTTGGTCATAATCTTATAGCTGATCTGAATATATTGATTTTCATTTTGTAAGGCCAAGCACACTAGATGGTTGCTGTTTAATGTACAGCTGAATTTTTCTATGCAGATTGTTGGGGGCAAAACATTTTTAATTGATTAAATCTTTGCATGGGTTTTTCCATGTTTAAGCAAATAATTATAATCCCCCTCTTATGGAACTGGTGTGCTTCCCTAACATTTGTCCCCTGATTTCTGCCTTATCAGATGCTGCCTACATTAATTACCATCGAGCAGTACAGTCATTGTTTCTGTGACAGCCATTATGGCAGTTTTCACAAAGCCTGAAGTCCTGCTCATGCATTCTTCTTCTAATTTATGAGACTAGTTGGGTGGAGACCATCTACTTCAGGCTTGTTAAAACTGGTAACCTATTTGGTAAATCTATTTTTAATTTCTTAAACATGCATTGAATTCATATTGAAGAATTCTCTGCCACGTCTATCTTTTTCTCGTTGGCAAACATATCAAATCATGTGTACACAGTAATGTGATGCAACAAATTGTAACTAAGCAGTTATCTCGGCTTATTTAATGTTCTGCTAGGAAATTTTTTCTCAAACATCTCTTCACTAGTGATAAAACGGCCAGAAACCCATCACCCATGGGAATTTAAACACGTGACTGAGAAAAAAGCACTACTAGTCCAGGCCCTTAGAACTTTGCACTGCAATTAATAACTTTAGTGATGCTTTAAACTAAACTATGCGTGACCAAAGTAACCTACAGAGCAGACAGAAATTGTACATATTTCTGTCAAGCAGTATATGAAACATCGTGGGTGTGTATATTTTTGTATGAATGTTACCCGATCCTGAATTTGTCTGCATCTTGTTTTCTTAGTCTGCAAGTATAGACTTGAAAAAAAACAAAAAAAAAAAACAAAAACAAACGGTTATACTCGTCTAGATGAATGTAGCACTAGCATCTGTCCCCTGCTAGCTCTGCAGTGAGAACTGAGCGATCAAAAAACGCTGATCGCTCAGTTCTCTTTTCCATTGCGAGCAGAGAATGGTGGCTGTCAGTCACTGGTTCTCTGCCTCTCCAGCACTCAGTGAAGCTCTGGCCTGTGTTGAGGGTGATGGAAGGGGCTGGCTCAGACTCTCAGCAGAGCCAGGAAACTGGATGGATCCCTACCACAGGGTTTGACAAATTTGCTTGGAATCTAGGAGCCAGCTAAAAGTTAGGACCCAAAAAAACGCACCCCGTCCCGCCAAGCTCGTGCCAAGAGGCAAACGCATATGTGAGTAGCACCCGCATATGTAAACGGTATTCAAACCACACATGTGAGGTATCGCCATGATTGGTAGAGCGAGAACAATAATTCTAGCCCTAGACCTCCTCTGTAACTCAAAACATGCAACCTGTAGAATTTTTTAAACATCGCCTATGGAGATTTTAAAGGGTAAAGGTTAGTCTCCATTCCACGAGCGGACGCAATTTTGAAGCATGACATGTTGGGTATCAATTTACTCGGTGTAACATTATCTTTCACAATATATAACAAAAAATTGGGCTAACTTTACTGTTTTATTTTTTTTTAAATGTGTATTTCCCCCAAAAAGTGCACTTGTAAGACCGCTGCACAAATACAGTGTGACAAAGTATTGCAACGACCACCATTTTATTCTCTAGGGTGTTAGAATAAAAAATATATATAATGTTTGGGGGCTCTAATTAGAGGGAAGGAGATGGCAGTGAAAAAACACATTAGAACTGCTGTTTTGCTACTTGTAATGTAACCTGTAATGCCAACGGCCACCACAAGATGGCGCCAGATCACATGCTTACATGCATAATGCTGCTTTTTTGCAGGAAAAAAAGTCCCGACCCTTTCCAAAAACGCAGAGGCACAAAAAAGCATTGATGTGGACATGTTCCATAGGAAACCATGTTAAAAAATTTCCCTGCATTTCTGCAAAATGCATCAAAAAACTCATTAGTGTGAATGGAGCCTTGGTGCTTATTGGCCTCCCTGAGTACAGGGGCGTTCGCTGGTCTTCTGGCATACCTCCAGTGTGATCTTACCTTTGGGTGTTCCGCTCACTGTCCTTTTATAAGCACAGATTTTTTTTTCTATGGGACCCTTTCTTTAATTTTCACATGTTTATTTGTTTTTATTAACTCAATATTATTTATAGCGCTGCACTTTGTTTTATTCATATTTTCTCCATACTGTAGCATGATGGACACCTTTTTGGGCAGTGAATTCTAGCAATTTACTGTCAGTTTTAGTTGGAATTTCACTTTGTATACGTTTCATGAAGTATACAGCATCTAATGGACATTTTTATTATTTATTTCTTTTTCCGTTGGTGCGTAAGTGCAGATGTTTTAGCTGGGACTGACCTGTCTGATTATGCACTTGGCAAATACTGAATGCCAGCCTTAATTCATGAGAATAGTAACTAATTGCCAAAGTAGCCTAATTCGACTCATTGTTTCCGTGAAAATTATTGGCTGGATTGGGGAAATATTCACTTTCTGGCTCCAGTTGTGTGGTGTGTTTTTTTTTTTTTTTTTTTTTCCGGTTTTCCCATCTATCTGCTTCATAGGACTGGTTCTTTTCTCCTGTAGATGGACCATATGGGATATTCGCTGGCAGAGATGCTTCTAGGGGACTTGCAACCTTCTGCCTCGATAAGGAGGCCCTTAGAGATGAATACGATGATCTGTCAGACCTCAATGCTGTGCAAATGGAAAGTGTTCGAGAATGGGAGATGCAGTTTAAAGGTATTTATTTGAAAAATGTAGGCACTTGTTCAACAGTAAATGTTAAAGAAATGCATATTGATTTAAAAAATTCAACATTATTTTTTATTTTTCTTGGCAAAACTTGACTTTTATATACATTTTCTGGTTTACATTTGGTCAGCAGACTTTTTAGATATTTATATTTGTCACAAATTCCTGTTTGTGGGAATCCTTGGTTTGAGGTATTGTCCTTGATAAAATATTTTTTCTCCAGTTTGTGAGATTGAGGAAGGTTGAAGTCAAACTGCTTCTTCAGAAAACCCTTGGGGCCCAAGTGTAATACGCTTCTAAAATGCTTGTATAAGGTTGCTAAAATCACCAGAAAGAGTGAATACAGCTATAAAGAAGTATTTTCCCATACTGGCAGCTTTTAGCAACCAAAAATGCTGTTATAGGTCTTGGCCCAGGTTCTGTTAAAGGGGAGTTCCAGCCAAAAATTGTGTTTATTAAAAGTCAGCAGCTACAAAAAGTGTAGCTGCTGGCTTTTAATTAACACTCACTTACCTGCTCCTGCGTTCCAGCGACGCGCCGACCTGGGCTCCGCTCCTCTCCGGCGTCTTCATTCCGACTGTGGGCACCCAGCCGTGACAGCCTTCGGCTTCACGGCCGGGCACCCACTGCGCATGCACTCACCGCTGATTGGACGGGCGATCGCATGGGACCTGTCATGTGTCCCATGCGATTCCCTACAGGGAGGGGCTGCTGTAGGCGATTAAGCTTAATCACCTAACCAGCCCCTAGGCGGAAGCAGGAAGTGGGACAGGAAGTCCCCCCCCCCCCCCCCCCCCAAAAAAAAATTACATGCCAAATGTGGCATGTAAGGGGGGTGTGGAGTGGATTAAGCGGAAGTTCCATTTTTGGGTGGAACTCCGCTTTAAGTAATTACTTGGTTTTAAAATGTTATATCTTTACAACCTCTTTATTACTATTTTGATGCAGGATTTTTTTTTTTTTTTTTTTAGCAACAATAGTTTGATACAATTAAATACAAGAGGGTTGGAAGGGCTTTGCTCTTAAGAGCATACAGCATAAAAGAGTGGTTCATAAGGTAATGTGTGGGGACGTGTTGATGGAGAAAGTATAGATAGGAGAAAGGTTATGGACAGCCGCACCTCGGTGGCAGGTATTGACTCAAAAACCAGGTGGGTGCAGGCAATGTACAAGGCATAAATAGGAGAAAGGTTATGGACAGCCGCACTCTAGTGGATGTAAAAATAGACGAATGCCTTTTAATCGGGTAAATAAAAACACTGCAAAAGCATAGCTATGACTAAGCACTGTCCATCAATGTGAAACGCGTCGGCTGTACCACCCCACTGTTTTTGCTTTTTGTAGTGTTTTTATTTACCTGATTAAAAGGCATTCGTCTATTTTTACATCCACTGGAGTGTGGCTGTCCATAACCTTTCTCCTTCTATTTATGCCTTGTGCATTGGCTGCACCCACCTGGTTTTTGAGTCCATACTTCCCACCGCGGTGTACACCTGTCTGGAGCGGTGGTTCCTCCTCTCTGTTTGATGGATAAAGTAGGTTTAGAGACAGGATGGGGTTCCTTGTAGGGATTCGTTTTAAGGGAACGCTTAAAGAAGATGGCTGTGTAGGAGGAAATAGTTGAACAAATTGGGGCAGGGAGGAGTCCTGGACGTGACCATATTTAACAAACATCTGCCCAAAGTCTTTTTACCTGGTCAGATTTTGCTTTATTTGGTGTCCAGTTATTGTCACCTGAGGCAGAGTATTATTAACCCAAGGGTTTATAACTATCAGAGTTTAAAACAAGCCTAATGTCTACAAAATGTAAGTCGGTTTTCTTTGCCTTCCCAAATGTTTAAAGCAGAACTACATCCCCTACTGAATTTAACGTGTCAGACACCGCAAGGAGGATTTCAAATCCTCGGACCGGATTTCTTTTCCCCTCTCCCAGCGCTGACAAGACGAACTAGACTGAGACTGATTAGCCAGTGTTGTCCATGTGACAGTGCTGACCAATTAGAATGCCTAATATCCATACACATTTAGAGGTAGGGATAGAAGAATAAGCCACAGGGATCTGAAATCCCTGGACCGATGAAGCAGTGCCCTGGTGTCTGACAGTGGGGGGTGGGGTTCCAGTGTTGGTTCACCTTACAGAATTTCTGTAAAGGTGAACTTGCACTTTGAACATGCGCCAATGTACATCCTCCTTAATGGCCTATGCACAGTGTGCTACATAACTTGCTGTCTGCAATTTGTATATACAAGTTGCAGTTTGCAAGTGGAAGCTATCGGCCATAACTTTTTTTATTTTAATTTTTTTCAGCCAGCAACTGGCTTTCTATTAAAGCGTTCCGTGTGGCTCATGGACCACTTTCAGAAGCGGCATGAAGGGAAAAAGTTTAAATAAAAAATAAGAAAAATTAATTTAAAACCTCATGTATTTTACAAAGCAATCGGAGTATAGTGCGTGTGTTTTCTTAAGTAAAAATATTTTTTTCCCAAAAAATTGCGTTTGAACTGCTGTGTATAACGCGCACCCTAACTCTAAGAGGGAAGTTTCAGGAAAAATCTTTCCACAGCCCCCTGCGTGTAACACGCAGGCGCAGTTTACCTCTATTTTTAGGGTAAAAAGTGAGTGTTATACGCCAATAAATACAGTACCTGTTACACAAAAAATTACACACAGGTGCCTCGCTAAGTGGAATTTGCTTGCTTAGCGGGGGATCGATTTGATGAGCAGGTGGATGATGGGTCATGTGTCCCTCTCTGTGGGGCAGTCGGATGGATGGGGAATAGGACCACCATATGTGTGTTTTTGGTGGACATGATCGGATGGCGGCGGGTGTCATCCGCTGCACCATAGAGACTGGAGGGTCTAATCGGGTCCTCCTGAAAAACTGATAGGTGGACCTGATCAGACAGCCGGTGTGAACGGGCAGCTTTCAACCAAATTTTCAAACCCTAAAATAGTATAATAGCTGATTACGTGTGTGTGTGTGTAGCATCACGGTAATGGCAGTTCTCAAAGACTTCAATAAGAACCGGGTTTCACAAAAATAAGTGTGTGTGTGTGTGTGTATATGTAGATAATATATATATATATATATATATATATTGTCAGTCTGCTGAAAATTGAAATTGGTCACAGGAATGCTTTGGCTATACTTCTTTTTTAGGGTGCCATATTTAGCTGTAAAAGGATAGTAGAGTTGAGTTCCAGTATAAGAGATGTGCCCATCTTCATACGGTCTAAAAGCAGCAGATTGCAGGGCACTTGGATGTGTTGACTGCAGCCCAATAGAGGTTGGTCTTTTTTGTAAACTGGTTTCCATTAATTGCCAGCTATCCCATGTAATAATATATCACCTTTATTTATTTTTTATGTCTGTAATTTTGTAATTCTTTTTTTAACAGAGAAGTATGATTATGTTGGCCGATTATTGAAACCTGGAGAAGAGCCATCTGAATACACAGATGAGGAAGATGTTCGGGATCATTCAAAACAAGATTGAACTGTGTCAACAACCAAAGTCAGGGGCCTTTCAGAAACTGCAGCCTGTTCCCTCCCACCAACACCCATGGACATCTTGGGTGGAATGTGTTTTCAACACTATTGCCAGATTTTGTACAAAGAAATAAGAATGATGACCTTGAGGGTCTGTGAAAGATTTAAAAAATAGCAGTCTAATCTAAACTGCCAGCCATGTTTCTCCCCGACACATTTGCTGTATCTGTATAAGGAATCCTGGTCCAGGAGTAAAATTTTGTGGGAAACTTGTGTATAGCTATACTATCTTGTATATGAAAACTGTCAGCAGTAGCTCCGTGATCTCCTGATAACCTGCACATCTTGCCAAGCGATTTTTCTGCCATGGTACTGGCAGGTGGTGATTAGAGCGCTTGAGGAGAGCATACGCTTTGTGGTATCTTGGGTCTTTATCACTTCTTGACTCGTCAGTCTGCACTACTTAAACCAATGTTTTCAAGTGAAGTCTTCAAATTTGTATGTACATTTTTGCTAGCAATTCCAGGTATTGGCACTTAGTTTTGTTGAAGGAAAAAAAAAGAAAGTAAATGTTCACCACCAATCCTCAGGTATCCCTAACATGTCATATTCTCCACACTAGATACAGCTGGAATGATTACTTACCTGAGACACTGAATACATATGGGGGTGTCATTTATTTTTCCACTAATTATAGACCTGGAACAAATAATGGTAAGGAGTTTTGTTTTCTGGCTGCATGCATGTTCCAGGCTTTTGACTTGGTAAGTGAGTAATAAGGTAGAGATGTTGGTGATGGCATAGAAGTGTAAAAGCAGGCTGGCTGTGTTAACTTGCCATTTTTTTCTATTGGGGCAGCTTCTCTTTAAAGAGGTTAGTCTATCCATATTTTGTTATAGGAAGCAATCTGCTGGTTTGTCACCTTAATTTATATTCCTTGTGTACTTTAGTGGTGAAATCTCTGTCTCTCTAAACACTGCTGTAGTGTTTTGCTTTCTCTAATGCATGACGAGTGGTCCCACATCTGACATTTTCTAATGGAAATTTAAAGAGCACCAGAGAGCAGGCCCTCCTTAAAATGGCTGTAACGGGTGGGAGGAACTGGGAACACCCAGCTGCAAATTTCTTACTCCAAGAGACAGAAAACACAAGGTGGAGTGCCAACTACCCTGCACTAAAAGATCATTTTAGGTGGCCAGATCTTTAAAGAAATATCAACCTGATTTGTTGGTGTGTATTTAAGGAAAATATTTTCCCTCCACTGTCGGACTGGCTTTGTGCCAACTTTGTCTAGTGATTTAAAGAGGTTTTTTAAAAAAAAATCCAATTGTATTGAAGGCAACGTTTCCAGCAAATGGTAGGATAGTGTAAGTCTGGACTCATGAAATCAATATGAACCACTTTGCTGCTGTTGAGGCCTTTTAACACATTGACGAAGCATACCACAGTCTTCTACAGCAGCACAGTTGTTCCCTATGTGCCTTACTTCTTGTAAAGACTTGAATCGCTTTAAGGGAAATCAAACCCAATATGTATTAGTTCAAGGTCAGAGATTTGATACTGAAGTTGGTGTTCTGTGTTGACTGGAAAACCTTGATAATGTTCTCTGTAAATAGAATGGGGGGGAAAAAAAAGAATCTTCAGTATTACTGCCATATATATGTTCATATACATTAAGGTAGCATTATAATGGCCAAAAGTACCCCTTGTCCATGGCACTGCTTTATTTTGCTCAGAAAAGTTCAGTCTTCATGTTTATGTGGAGTAGAGTGTATGCCTGGGAGTGTGTATGGATGTGAGGGATGTGAGATGCGTTCAGGAAACTGTAAATAAGGGTACCGTTTTAATAAAGCATGTACATTAAACCAAATCTATGTCTCTTTCTATAAGCTTTGAGGATGGAAACTGGTAGCAGTACCCTACCTTTTTATGTATATCGTGGAATGACACTTGTGCATAATAGATGGACTATCTAGAATTTGAATAAACTGCTTTCATATGACTTTCAGCTATTTTTGCTGCACTGATTTATGCATGCACTTACGATTTACATTTTAGATGGACTGTTTTACATAAAATGCATTGGTTTCACTAAAATTTACATGGATAGGTTTGCATATTTTATCTGTTAAAGAAAAAATAACTCTCAAGCTTTTTGAAGCTCAACCAGCCATTCCTGGGGAAAACTTTTTTTTTTTCCTGCACCTGGGCTTTAACCACTTCCCGATCAGCTTACGTACATTTATGGAGGTAGGTTGGCTTTCCTGCATGAAACACTGTACCTCGGCTCCTTTTTTTTAAGAGTCGTAGCCGGCGTGCACGCCGGCCACCCCCGATCATGGGCATGAGAACCAGAACACACAAATCCTCATTCTGACACAGATAGTCTGTTCTTACTAATTAGGAACAGCGGTGTGTCTCCTCCAGTCAATACACTGAGAGATATATAGATATATATATATTCGCGGAAAAAAACGATACGGTGATCGAATACCACCAAAAGAAAGCGCTATTTGTGGGAAGAACAGGATGTCAATTTTGTTTTTCTGTCACTAGTTTATTGGCTGGCAGGCCAGCCAGTAAATCTGTTCTATTTCAACTCCCTTTAACAGACCGAGCTGTCTGGCAAAAGTGGCAGTTTAAAGTTGAACTGAACCCACCAATATAACTCTTTCCCAAAACATTTACATTCAAAACATGACATGACAGGGCTGATTAAAAATATTTAAAATGTTAAATTAAAGGGGGGGGAAAAGCACTGACACCATCCACTCCTCTCCCTTATGATTTTTTTTTTTTTGTTGCATTCGGTGTGGTCATTTGCATTGCCTAGTGTAGTATATGCCATTTAATTGCCAGTATACCAAGCATGAGTACAACCAGCCTGCATGCCAGAGTGAGACGATGGTTAAATATTTACCTTGCAGTGGTTAACCTCCTATGCAAGTATGGACACATAAGATGCTCCAGTCTAGACTGCCTCACCGTCCACAAAAACAAACACTAACGCTGCTATCCGCAGTTGACACAAAACACTGATTACCTGCAGTTATGTGCATCTGGTCTGCGCGAAATTGTTCCTGGACGCAGTCAATTCTATTTTTTCTATCTGCACATAACAGCATGTAACGAAACCACAGCTAAATGCAGTGTGTGAATGGGGCCATAGGAAAGCATTTAGCTGCGGTAGAGAACTTGAGAATCCACAGCTAAAAGCACAATTCTATCTATCCATGTGAAAGGGGCCACAAGTTGGCTAAATCTGGTGGAATTTCTAGTTGCTTATTACACAACCTCTTGGCAAGTATGGAATTCTTGCAAATTGCGAAATTACTATTGCTTCCAAAAGACCCAACATCAATAACAGTGAAGCTGTCTAGGCTGCTAAGGCAGACCAGGAGGGTGTTCTTTTCCTAATGCAGCTGCGCCGGGCTCAGTGCACAGTGGCTTCCACAGTCAAATCACTGTTATCAGCCTTCTATATTCAGCATGCTGAGTTTTCCTGCCATCTCTCTGCTGATGCCACAGTTTTGTCACAGCAAAACCTTTGCTAGTGATCTTCTAATACAGGTGCTGGTCTGGAGGGGTGAGTCTATTCTGCCATGATTGAGTTGTGGCAGGTGGATCGCAGGGCTCCCTACGATTAGGGATTGCAATATGGCATGTGCCCACTTTGCTTAGCCTACCAAACTCCATCAGTCTGGAAGACATCTGCCCACTACTTGGACACAAGCTACGTGATATTGGGGTCCTTCTTCCTCCAGTCTATTTTTGATTCTCGGTAGCAGGTCTGCAGGCTGTTTAGAGCCGCTACCAAGCAGCCTCCTCCAGAGTTGACTGACAAAATGTACCTCCTATTGAATCTGGAGACCTTTGAGGGAGATGTGTCCTCTCTTTTAAATTATTGAAAAGAAGCTACTGGCAGCCACTGTGGCGTATGAGAAGGAGCTGGTTCTCGCTTTTTATCACAGTGGTTCAGGAAACTTTTAACATAGGGAATCCTCTATCTACGACGTTGACAGATTTCCAGGTTCCTATGAGACTCTCAGGCAAAAAAAAATGCGTTTTTGACAATTTTATCTACAAGACAAGGTCACGTCCAGCTAAGCCAAAATGCTTCTCTGTGTGCTATAAAACAAAAATCCCCCTGTGCTCTGGGGTTTCACCAATAACCAGGTACTGCAGTGTAGTCTCACTGCAAAGTCTATAGTCTTGCGGCCCCCCACAGAACAAAGGGTGTTCATATGGCTAAAAACAAAGAAAAGAAAGGCGGGTGCACCGACCTAGTGCATTACCACTTAAAATTTTATTAAAAACAGAATAAAAGCAATAGTCCTACTCACAAGCAAAATTGAGTAAGTGCTTTTCAGACAGCTGGACTGGACCTTGCGGCACCTGCCAGTGGAACCTCAAACATCTGGATGGCTGGCGCGTACCCCCTTCCTCAAAGCCTAAGTGGTCCGTGGTAACTCTCTCCTGTATGTCCTCAGTAATATATGTGTGTGTGTGCAAAGAAGGCCCCCGGATCAGATGACTGTTGATTGGCAGGCCCCACCCCTCTCATGTAGCCCCACCCACCCATAGTTTTAACCCCTAGATCAGGGGTGGCAAACACGAGGCCCGTGGGCCAAAACCAGCTCGCCAGACCTTGCCATGTGGCCCACGCATCCGCGATCCGAACAGGTCGATCCACAGAGCGCACCGTTGCCTCGGCCTTGGGCCTAGCTTCGGAGCGGTCGGCCATCTTGGTACATCCAGTGGCGGCTGCCTAAGTCCTGCCTTCTGGAGCCTGCAGCTCCTATGATGGACGTCCCGGAGATCCAATCCCGGGACCGTGGGACATGTGACGTCCATCATAGACGCCGCAGACTCCAGAAGGCGGCAATTACAAGCCTCCTCCAGTCCACACAATGCACTGTAAAGATCCCGGTTTTCCTCTCCTCCCCTCCTTTCTGGCCTTCTGCCGTGACACATGATGGGTGTATGTCAGGTAGGTGAAGTCATTGTGTATGTCAGGTAGGTCCATGTTCCATGTAAGTCAGGTAGGTGAAGTCAGTGTATGTCAGGTAGGTCCATGTATGTCAGGTAGGTGAGGTCAGTGTATGTCAGGTAGGTGAAGTCATTGTGTATGTCAGGTAGGTCCATGTTCCATGTAAGGCAGGTAGGTGAAGTCAGTGTATGTCAGGTAGGTCCATGTATGTCAGGTAGGTGAAGTCATTGTGTATGTCAGGTAGGTCCATGTATGTCAGGTAGCCCATCCTATCCCACCCCACCATACCCCATTCCATCTCATAATAAACAGTGGACACATAGGCCTGGATTCACATACATCGGCCCATATTTATGCCGCCGTAGCGTATCTAATATACGCTACCTCGACGCAGCGCAGAGAGGCAAGCACAGTATTCACAAAGCACTTGCTCCCAAATCTACGCTGGGTTTCCATATGACGCCGGTCCATCATATGTAGCTCCTGGAGTGACTGGATACCATTGTGGTGATATCACTTTTTGTTTCCTGGAGAGGAACTTCCGGATAAGGACATCTTGGAACTACTTGGTATCACCTGATGTCTCGGATCATCAGCCTGACAACCACTGGAGTAGGCAATCGGGCTGTACAAGCCTTTAAGACCCCCACCGTACTGTGAGTTGCGGGTCCGTTGCTTCCGGTAAGGGTATCCATCTATATTCATTTTCCAATATTTGGGGATTGTATCTTGATATATCCAGCATTATTCAAGTTCATCAGAGGGAGAATATGTTTTTCAACATCTTCAAGGTGTATGGACTAACTGTGATTTAATTTGGTGCAACGGACATTTATAACACATTATATTTATCTGTGTGTGCATTTCTTTTTACACTCTCACTTTGAGGATTTATGAGTATTCACTTTTTTACTGTTTTTAAGATGATTTATGATTATCTTTAGACCCGATTTACTATATGCTAACCAGCCCCCTTCTCTAGGGTACTTGGATTGATATATATATATATATATATATATATATATATATATATATAAACATTTTGCACTGTCACTTCCAGTGCATTCCCTAGAGTACTGAGTTACAATATAGGCGACTGTATACTGGAAGAGCACTATAAGGGTTGTGATCACTTGATCCACAGTGGACTCTCCATTTAAGGGGTTCCCTGATTGGGCGCTACACTTTATTTATTATTCACCTTTTCACAAATATCCATTTGTTGTGTTGGCTGCCTAGAATCTTATTGGCTTTGCGCAATATATTCACTATTATTCATTTTTTTGGGAGCCACGCGCAATTGTCATTTAAAGCGACGCAGTGCCGTATTCTTTGAATATGGTAATTGACGTCTAAACCTCTCTGGTGACTTAAATGTATAAAGGAAGTGGTGGAGCTGCAGAGCATTCCAAAAAGGTAGACAGAAGGGGCCCGCCGGTTCCATTAGGGCAGTTATGGATGGCCAACCATCTGATGCTAGGAATTGTGATGCTCGAAATCGATTAGTTTGTCGAAGATTGGAGAAGTGATGATCTCTCAAACCTGGAGGGAATCCTGGATTCCCAAGGATAGGCATCAGAGGTGAGTTCATTGTCGAGAGGGAGGTTTCAATGATCACTTGTGAGCAAATTAGTATTGTAGGGCCTATCAGTGGGTGCTTCTTTAGGTCGGGCGATAGCTTGTCATGACACCATGGTGCTCCTTTCAAAAGAACATCAGTTTTCTCTTGTTCAATCCCAACCCAGAGTTCATCTATTGAATGTCGGCACCAGTCTATGAGTCTCCCCATATGTACCGCCTGGTAATATTTAAGTACATCTGGAAATGCAATCCCTCCACTATGTTTAGGTCGAGATAATTGGAGTCTGGGAGTGTGTGGTCTCTTAATGTGCCCATATAAATTTAATAAACAGGGAATGAACCTGTTTAAAGTATTGAGATGGTATCTTGATCGTCAGAGTTTGAAATAAATATAGATACTTGGGTAGAACACTCATCTTTAAGAGATTGCATCTAGCAAACCACGAATGCAGTCCCCGATTCCATGTCTCTAACGAAATACATGTTCTAATCAATAAGGGGGAAGTTAAGTTCGAAGGTTTGTGATAGATTGTTGTTCCCAAACATTTCAAGGCTGTATCTGTCCACTTGAGCCTGAAATTTGTCTGTAAAGTCTGTAGCTTCTCGATAGGTACGCCTACCCCCATTGCCTCTGATTTATTCAAATTAATCCGTAAATTAGATAGTTGACCATAAGTCTCAAATTTTCGGATAAGATTTTTCAGCGAAACCACAGGGTTGGTGAGGGAGAAGAGCATATCATCCGCAAAAGCTGAGATTTTATGTTGCTCCTCTCTCACACCAACTCCGGTAATGTCTGGGTTCAGACGTATCCTACACAAAAAAGGCTCAAGGGAAAGAACATAAAGTAAAGGGGATACTGGGCACCCCTGCCTCGTTCCGTTTGAGATGGAAAAAGGGTCTGATAGAACTCCGTTAACTTTGACCTGGGCTGTCGGATGTGAGTAAATCTTGGATATCCATTGCATCATATGTTCCCCCAGACCTATATGGGGCAGGACTGCCATTAAAAATTTCCAATTAACTCAATCAAATGCCTTTTCGGCATCTATACTTATAACGCATGGAGTATGCGTCTCCTGTGCGACATTAATAAGATTTAATACTTTAGTCGCATTGTCACGCGTTTCTCTGGTTGGAATGAATCCCACCTGGTCCAGCTGTATCATGGATTGTAAATGTTGTGCAATTCGGGTGGCAATTATCTTCGTAAATAGTCACAGTTCAAGAGTGATATAGGTCTATAGCTACTGCAGCAAGTGGGATCCTTTCCTTCCTTGAGAATTACAGTGACGTGTGCTTTTAAAGTATCTCTGGGGAAGGATGTTTCCAAACGTACTTTATTAAATAGTTCCACCATGTAAGGGCCTAAGGTTGGAAGAAATTTCTTATAATACTGTATCGAAAACCCGTCTGGGCCTGGGGCTTTACCTAATTTAGAGGTCTTAATTGCTTTTTGGAGTTCATCCAAAGTTATTGGCGCCTCTAAATTTTCTCTAACCTAGTTTTCTATTTGTATCTGGGTAGAAGATTGTTCTGGGAGGTTATATATTGAAGAATAAAAATCTCTAAACCCCTGTGTGATCTGCTTGGGTAATCCCACTTTTTGACCTTGAGGTGTAATGATTTAAGGAATGCACAAAGCTATTTTTTTTTAGGTCAGTACTAGTATATTTAGGTTTTGTGCTGCCCTAGGCCTGACTAAACTCGTGCACTTCCTAATTTAATTATGACCCACCCCTAACTGTCAAGGCCACACTCTTTCCTGTTTAATACCCACCCTGTCATCTGTAAACCCCACCCCTTCCTTTTTAGGCTCCACACTTTCCTCTCAGAGCTCCACCTCCTCCTCTCTGTGGGTACCAAGTGCCTACTTGTATATTTTGTTGTTTTGTATACCATTTCAAACGCTGCATCTATAATTTTCAGTAACCATCAGTATAGGGCCATCAGTGAAACCTTATCAGTGCCCACCAGTGCCGTACCATCAGTACAGGCTTTTCAGTGCCCATCAGTACAGTCCCACCAGTGTGACCTTATCAGTGCAGCTTTGTAGTGCCCATCAATACAGTCCCATCAGTGCAGCCTCATCAGTGCCCATAAATACAGTCCCATCAGTGCAGCTTATCACTGCCCATCAATATAGTCCCATCAGTGCAGCCTATCGAACAGAAAAAAGTGCCCAAGAGGTTTAACAATCGTACCTGGCTGTCCTGGTGGTTCCCCTCAGCCTCCTCTCTCACACAGAGCCCAGGCAGGAGGCGGGAGAAAGTTGCGATAAATGCCATGGAGGAGGGTAGGCAGAGCCTCCACCAGTTGCTTTAAGTGCGGCCAGTCACCGGCTGCTTATGGGGTGCCATTCCCCGCCCACTCTCCCTCCCCAGTCAAGTCATCACCAGAAAACGGCACAGCTACAGGCTACAGTAAGCCGCCAGCTGGGGGCTGTAGCTGAGGACATTTTGTGTGCGGGAGCCAGCACTTTCGGAAAGGGGGGACTTTTTTCGTGCAGGGATGCCACCCCCCCCAAAAAGTGCTGGCCTGGGCCAAGAAACAGCACTGATTGCACCCCCAACCACTACTTTCTTCAGCACCCCCATCCAAAACTGTTCGCCGCTCACGTCTACACCACGTCCAAAACTCACCTCTGCACCCCCATCTACCACTCACTTCTGAACTCCTGTTTGCAACTCATCTCTGCATCCCCTGCCACAACTCACCTTTGCACCCTATGGAACGCTTTACCAACCAGCATTCGGTTGGAGGAGAACCACTTGGCCTTTAGAAGAAAGATCAAAACTCATCTCTTTTGATGACAAAGGAGAAAGGAACAACAAGCGTCCAGAGGCGATTTAGTTTGCATGTGCTGCGCTATATAAGTTTTTCACTCACTCACCCATCATTAACAACTTACTGCTACACCCCAATCCACAACTCACCTGCACCCCCTGTCCATAACTCATATCTGCACACCCACCCATCCACAAGCTACCTCTGCATCCCCTATTTGTAACTCACCTCTGCACCCCCCACCCTTCTGCAACTTACATCTGTACCCCCTGTCTGCAACTCACCTCTGCACCCTCTTTCTGCCACTCACCTCTTCACCCCTGTCACTTCTGCATCCCCCATCCTTCTGCAAATCACATCTGCACCCCTGTCTGCAATTCACCTATGCACGCACCCCCCTTCCATGACCGCAGCTCACTTCACACTTCCCCCTTTTACAGCTCACCTGTGCACCCCTGGCCACAAATCGCCTTTGCACCTTTTCCTACAGCTTATCTCTGCAACCCCCCGAACAGCTAAGCATAAGCCCCCCCCCCCCAGTGTCCTTATTTCTGGTATTACCCACGCAGTGTACAGCACTTGTAGCTGCACCTTTTTACACTTGCCAGTGGCAGCTGCGGGATCATCAGGCGCGGGTGTGGCAGCTGCGTGATCATCAGGCGCGGGGGTCGCCATCCAGACACCTCAAGCATAGCATGTAATGCCCCACCTCCTGCCCATGAACACACAGCTCTGGGCAACTGTCTCTCTGTTTTGGTGCAGCAGCTGGGAGATTCTGTGGAAGGCAGCGAAAGAGATGCGCTCCAGGCTGTCACATGTAAGCACAAAACGGAGGCTTCTGTGTTTACTAGTAACAGTAGACAGCAGTGAGCACACTTCGCTGTGCCTCAATCAGTTGCTTAGAGTGCAGCCATTAACCGGCTGCTTATGGGGCGCCAGTCCCTGCCCTCCCACCCTGGCGCTACAGAAAAAGTAAAAAAAAAAAAAGCATTTTTAAAAGGAAAAAATAAATGCATTTTTCTGCAAAAATATGCTTTTTTTTTTATTTATTTATTTTACTTTTTCTATAAAAAGGTGAACGTAGCCTTTGACTTTTGAGGCACCCACGATCAGTGGATCACAATGTGATGCAATGTGGGCTTCTGCAGACATGAGGACATATCAGTCGACTACAGGAACACTCATCAGCGCCCCCCACAGCCCATTAAAAAGTATGTATTCATGCACAGGAATCTGTAAATTAATGTGTGGACAGGTGATGTGAAGTGACAGTGGGTGGAGGGAAGGGATCCCCTGCCCCCTGTCACAGGAGGGGGGGTAGATTAAGCGAAAGGGACTGAAACATGCAACATGTGGACCAAATGCGTTGCTTGCATCCTTACTAATGCTGAGGTGGCAGCACCTTCCAGGCTGATAATATGGGTAGAAAAGTGGAATTGTGTCTGAAAGAGCACACAGAGTCGCCACATCCAGACTCCAAGAGCTGCTTCAGGAAACGTTGGCATAGGTGGCATTGTCGGTATCCACCCACATGGCTGCAGGGAGGAAGAAGTTGTGACAAGGTTACAAGGAGGCAAGAAATGTGACAATAGGTATGTAGGAGGTAGGAGTTAATGATGTGACTACATGGGGGGGAGGGGAAGAGTTTCGATGCGACACATGGAGTATTTTGCATCTTTGTTGTTAATTGAGTAGAGAGTATTAAAAAAAGATTTGACATCAGATGTAGCAAATGTGTAGCATTTTACTATTCAATGTCTTTAGACCCATAACAAGCCATATTAATTTTGCCTGTTTTTTTTTTACAGAAAGGTGAGAAAGGAAAGTGTGTAAAGAGCTGGGTGCTACAGTGTACACGTCTGCATTCACCATAGGCACTGTGCCAACTCAAACAACGCATGCAACACTCATTGATCCTGGTGGCTTCTGGCCAAGGTCGGCATGCATTTGTCTCTAATATCCCTGAAGAGTTTGTCCCGTGCAAAAGAAAAAACTACACAGAAAGCATCTTACATAAAAATATATCTTTTTTTTTTTATTTTTATAAAATACAAAATGCCACAATTTCACATGTCTACATGTATTGTTGCAAAGCAAAAAAAAAACACCCCAGTTTTAAAGTAAGATACTTTACATACAGGAAAATAGAAATAAATTACACTTGCATCATTTTTGTCAGAAGGCAAGAACCAACATGCTAATGAAACCTTTCAATCAAAAATAATTGTAAAAGTGTTTATTTAGCTCCCCTCCATAAATCAATACAGACTAATTATTCAACAATTACGCCGAGATTATCAAAAATCCAGATACTCAATTTGCTGTAAGAAATGAAGTCTGCGGATTGTTTTAGCCAACAAAAATGATTATTTCTCAACAAACTAAAAAGTTATTCCTTAAAATAGTGCAAAATGTAGACGCCCAAGGCAACCAATCAGATCTCAGTTTATTTATTTTATTAGATAATATTTAATTACTATGTATTACGGCAGTTTTATATGCCTAAAGTTTTATAATTATAAAAAGCATGAACCGAACTGTAAGAAGACTGTCCCGATAAAGACAGCATTACTAGATTTGGACTACAAAAGCTGGAGGTTTTCTAGACCTGAACCTGGTTGTCCCTGGATCATAGGTGAATAGGTTGGTACCAGGGTGGATAAAAATCAATAATAAAAACATTTTTTTATTTAAATCAATTTTTCTTTATTTAAATCTGATTTTTTTTATTTTTTTTATGCATTTTAATAAAATGCTTTTGGAGTAAAAATCTATCTAAAAGATATAGTTTTCTATTTAAGATATATTAATAATTTATATTCAGCATGAAATGGAGCTTAGTTATGTAGCATGAGGCTGTATATTCTGCAATCGTTACATTTTTTGGTAAACTCATTCAACGAATTCAAGCTATGCAAGCTGAGATAACATGCACTGCATTGATGCATTCACACAATTTCACAGTAACCATGAGATAAACCAAAGTTCAGGAATATTCCTTTATTCCATTGTTTTGCAAATCTATGTACGCTACAAACTGTGCGATTGAATTGGTTCTGATATCGCTGTTTTACTAATCCGACAGCTTATTATTCTTAATAGGAAACCTTCCTTTAGTTTGCAAATATTAAAGATTCTAACTACCAGCAAGAATAAGTCCTTTAGACCCCTTTCACACTGAGGCGCTTTGCAGGCGCTATAACACTAAAAATAGCGCCTGCAAAGCGAGGGCTTTCACACTGAGGAGCTTTGCAGGCGTAGGGCTTTCACACTGAAGTGGTGCGCGGGCAGGACGGTAAATATAGTCCTGCTAGCCGCATCTTTGAGACGCTGTAGGAGCGGTGTATACACCACTAATAAAGCGCCCCTGGCCATTGAAATTAATAGGCAGCACCGCCGAACTGCTGCAGCGGCGGTTTTAACCCTTTTTTGGCCGCTAGCGGGGGGTTAAAAGCGCCCCTGATAGCGGCTGAATAGCGACGCAAAAACAACGGTAACGGTTGACGCCCCAGTGCGAAAGAGCATATAAAGAGCACCTGTCATTTCAGATCTATCATGGCAGCGGTTGGTAGCAGGCATCCACTCACCTGCTGCCTTCACATCCCTCACCTTGTTGTGTCACTGCCGCATCACCAGTCGTCCCATTAAAAGTGAATGGGACTGTCGGTGAGTCAACAGCAGGTCAGAGGAGGAGCCGCGGGGGACAGAGAGGACAGTTGCTTTTTAAAAATTAGGATTGAAATTAAGCCTTTTTATTAGCTTTACTAGCGATTTAAATCAAATCCACCCTGGTTGGTACAGGTCTTTACACAACTATATTGCATGTCTAGGTTTCTATTTTCTGCCAGTCTACAAAATGTGACCTGTCAATGCTCATTTTCACCACTGAATAGTAAAATATATATCGTATGCCCTTTCCTGTCAAACGCTAAATGTCAAATAATATTACATTTTTGTTTTTAACAATTTGCAAATTGTTAGATATGTTTAAAATGTCAGAGGGGCCTAAAATGTCAACTGATTTTTTTTTTTTAAGAAGCAATAAACCCAAAAACAAAAATGTTTTATGATTGCAGCCTACCAATCTTTACATTTAATGGTTGTCATTTTTAAAGGAGCTGTAAAGGTTTGTTTTTTATTTTCTAAATAGGTAGTTAAAGCGGATCTCCGCCGAAAAATCGAATTTTGGATTAATGGCTCTTTAAATTAGTAATAGCACTCCTGTGCTAAACTCACGTTTTCCGTTTTCCACAGCCGCTCCGCTCGTTTTCTGTACAGAATAAGAACTTATATTCCCCACGTCCTCTTGTTGCCATCTTGGCTTTGGGCAGGAAACAGCACACTGGCATGTCACTTCCTGTTTTTGGTGGATGCTGTCCCAGCATCCACCGCTCGATCTGTGAAATTAACACTTACCTTAGAACTAGATAAAAACGGATTGATAGCAGTTGAATTCCGTGCCACGAGACATCAGCTGTGTGTATTTCTCCTTACAGGATCAGTATCTGTGCTGTAATGGAGAAATTTCAAACACCCGCCCTTTGCTTTGTTTACATCCGCGTCACTTCCTGTAAAACGAAGTCGCGCGATGTCTGGGCTAATACAGTGAATTATTATAATTAGGGAGCTCTGAGAAAGGCTCCCAGCATGCAGAGCGAGGGACAGGAAGGAGGAATAACCCAAGGAAAACCCGACTGCCTACAGACCGGAAGCCTCAGTGTTTAAAAGGTATTGTAACACCAATTTTTTTAATAATAGCCGATTAGGGATTGTTTTGCAGCGCTATTAATATTAAAGTAAAGTCAATTTCAGGGTGGAGCTCCGCTTTAAGCTAGTGCATTGTTGGTTCACTTACCTTTTCCTTTGATTTCCCTTCTAATTTTTTTTTTTCCTGAATTTCTTACTTCCTGTTTCTCCTCAGTAAGCTTTCCACCATCATCCCAGCGGTGTTAAGTCAGTCAGAACAGCTTACTGAGGAGGAATAGGAAGTGAGAAATTCAGACAAAGAAAAAAAACATTTAGAAGGGAAATGGAAGGAAAAGGTAAGTGAACCAGCAATAGACTAGCTTAAAGGAACCTATTCAGAAAATAAAAAAACGAACCTTTACAACCCCTTTAAGCTTTTTTCCTTTTATTTTTGCCTGGCGATCTAGTTAGTAACGCACTTCCTGCCTTAGGGTGGCTCCACTCCACATGGAGGAGCAACAGACACCCCTGGACAGCAACATTGTCAATCTCAGTAGAGGGTATTGTTAGATGGACTTGCATATTTAGATGGACTGGGATGTGGACAGCGCAAGCTAAACTCCAGCTTGACATATTGTGCGGCCATGGTTTGGTGCCTGAGGTCCCGCGGGTTTCTCTTCACCTGTTCATGTTCGATTCATGTTTGAACTTCTGCCTGAATTCGCACCTGAACTAGACAATTTGGAAAATAACACACTTACAGGTCAGATCAACAGGTGAAAGAAAAAAGGCACACAGTTAAAGTCAAGCCTGTGTATAAAGTATTTACACAAGATACAAAATAAAAATACCCGCCCCACACTTTGAGCACCTTCTACATAAGCATATCCCTAGCTTTTCTTTTTTTGCCATTAGAAATTCTTGCCTTGACGTAGTCAGTTAAGTCCTAATAGTTTTGGTTATAGATGAACATATGAACTGTCCCTGCCTTCCCACAAAGCAGTGCTGCGAGCCTGAGCGCTACAAAATCAAAGCAATGCACATAACAAAAAAATAGGTTTTGCTGTAAATGGCGGTGGAAGGGATTGGAGAGGTGAGTAACACACGGGTGAAATTATTTTTATTTTTTTTATTATTTTTTTTGTCTGATCTGCTATAAAAGAACACTTGTACTCCTTAGTGTAAACCAAGGGAACCACTAGATATACAAAAAAATAAAAACAAAAAGCAAAACCACACAGGTAGCCTGAAATGACTGTGGGTGCCACCACCTTACTTACTCAGAGAGAAATGACTGGGACCTTATTACATTTTTTCCTGCCTGTAGCATATGACCCCCAAGGGCTCCTGCAAGCTATATGATCAAGTCAAGATAAATGGATACTTAAAAAAATAAAAAATTGGTAATCAACATTCAAAATAAAATACGTGATCAATGCTGCTATATGAACAATCCCCTGCTAGCACTGCTGCAACCCTTGTACTTCCAGTGTAGGGGAGAACAGACATGTACCTACCCCACTATGCAACATTCAGACAATTCTGTGGGTTCTAGTAGCACCAAAGCCTTGTTTAAAGGGCTTCAGCTTGCATAGGAGCAATGTGTATAGCCAACTATAATGCCTCATACACATGAACGGTTTTCCTGACGGGAAAACTGCCATGTTTGCATTTGGTCGGGAAAACTGGCCGTGTGTACGCTCCATAGCAGTTTTCCCGACAGGAAAACTGCGAGCAAAAAAATGAGAACTTGTTTCCCGCCGCGATTCTCTGCGTTTTTTTTTTTGCTTGGCAAAACACTGCGAGGGAGCATACACACGCCCGGTTTTCCCCACCCTAAGCTGTCATGGCAGTTTTCATGTTGGGGAAAACCGGCCGTGTGTACACGGGGAAAAGCAACCGAGCAGGTTCTCAGTTTTCCCTGCAGACTTTTGACGGCCCGGGAAAACCAATCGTGTGTACGAGGCATAACAAAGCATTTGCAAGCTTTTTTGATGTCTTTAAAGAAACGATCAGCTTTAGTTTGGGAATGCTAAACACGATCTTAATAGAAGCGTCGACTATCACTTTATACAAGGTGCCAAGAAAGCTTCATTAAGCTTCAGCACACCTAAATGTGTTTACAAAAATGCGGCTTTAGGCACTTTTTTAATGCTGCTTTTCTCCTGCCTGGAGAAAGGAGAGCTGGGCAAACGCTCAGTGTGCATGGAGACCTGAAGTGACAGTCATCACCTCCATTAAGATCCTCCATTTCCCAAATGGGAACGTAAAAGTTTTTCTAAAGGTTTAACAAAACTGCTCGAATCTTGATGGAATTTTTTGCAAAAGCTTGCAGAGTTTCACAAATCCACACGCTGCTCATATAGAAGCTGAAGCACGTGGCCTTACGGGGGGATATTTATTTTAATCTCAGGCACTTGAGGAAATACCTGAAAACAGTGGTAGATCTGTTAAGCAAGTGTTGCAATGGTTGCAGGTTGCTTCTGGAAAAAAACACGTATGTAGCTACACAATTTCCAACACTGCGATTCCATAAGGGCCTTTTCACTCGGGCAGATCGATTTGGGTCCACCTGTCAATTTTTCACACGGTCCCTCCCGTCTCCTCTGTGGAACAGCAGGTGCCAATGGACACGTGTCTGTTGACACTCGCTAACATTTGATTCGATCCTCTCGAAACAGGCAGATAGTGAATTGGATTGGATGGCAGTTGGGTGTAAGTGGACAGGTGGTCAGTTTGCATCTGACCGCCCATGGAGGAGAGCGGGCTTGTGTCTGTGTCCACTTTGCATAAGCGGAGAGGACACGGACCAGCCATCTATGTTCAGTGGGGATCAGTGGACAGATTCGCCTCTGAGCAGGCGGACTCCTAGTGGAATCCACCCCATGTGAAAGAGGCCCAACTACCAAAAAATAATAAAAAAAATGTAAATAAAATGTAGCAGGCACCACAAACCCCTGTAGTAGTAAGGCTTTCAAAGTACAGTTAACATCTTTTGTGATGGTCACGGCCTACAAGACACAGATGCTACAGTACAGGATTCAAGCTATTATTTTATTCACAGGGAATTCTTTAGTAGCTTCAGCATAGCAGACACTATGCCACCTAAATCGAAAATGGCCTGTAACTTACCACCACCACCACCAATTAAGCAATGGCCTTAAGTACTAATAGAAGGAGTAGCATATCGCAGTGCTGCAACCACAAGAAACAACTATGCATTGCAGTTAGCTGCAGTTACTGAACTCCTAGCAGTCAAAGGAGATTCCCTGTAGCCAAACCCTCTGGCAAAACAATTTCCTATTGGACATACCGAAACATTTAAAGTTTAATAGCACCAAGAACTGTACCAAAGTAACATGCTTATTAAATGCTTTGATGGGTTAAAACAAACATCATAGATCTGTCTGTTGAAATGTTATAGAATATAAGACTTGGTTTTCCGAAAGGAAAGAAATGATATATACAGTATATTTTCCTGAAATTTGCTGGCAAGAACTAACACTTAACATCTGCTCGATGTTTTATCCCTAAACGATATTAATTCTTGCAGGAACATCACGTTCTGTAAAAATGTGATCTCAAGAACTAGCAAAGTTTAGAAAATATATAACAAGGTAGAGCTAGTAGGTACCAATGTATAATAGGAGATTTTCCTTTTCAACGTATTTATGATGTCATACTAACACAAAAAATAAAATAAAAAATAATAATAAAATGTAGTTTTATGACAAAGGTTCCTAGAAGACGTGAAACATCCGTACAAAGCCAACCCCTGCATCATCTACAATTACTGCTTAAAATAAATCTATCATTGCTATGCATAAAATATGTTATTTTTTTGTGCTTTTTCTTTTTTACAATTCTACACATAGGTTTGTAACTAGGCCAGTTGAACAAAGCACTATTATGGCCGGTTTAAAAATGGTATCGGAGCAATAGCTGAAAATAAGGCATTCCAATAATTGCATATTAACTAGGAATGCACATTGTGAACACCACCAAGTACCTTTCTTTTCTCCCAGCAAACAATACCTCAACTCCCTTTTAAAACTTCACAGCGTCTACATAATGGATCAAAGTTCCATCTGCTGTTTCTAATACTGCCGACCAATCTGCTGGTTTGGCCATAAAACCCTTTGAGTCCATTTCTCAAATATCCATGATTACAGAAGATGACATTACGGTCCTGGATGGTAAGAGCTTCCTGGGAACGCAGGTTAAGAGGAGTCCTGAGAATGACTGCCAGCTGAATATTTAGTGGTATGACTGGCCTTGGAGGAGCCTGAGCGGTGTCTTCGACGGCCGGAGTCCTCATGTCCTGAATTAGATGGATGTCTGCGGCGTCCCGATTCTTCTGCTATTGGAGGCTGAGGGCATAAGGGAATAATGCAGTCAACAGACATAAAAAAAAAAAAAAAGTCACTGCAGGTTAGAAAGTAGCATTACCGCATGCAGTTTGAAAGGATGTCCACAATCAGGGTGGGACTGGAACTGTGGTCACAGGCCCTGCTTCCAAATACCTCTTCTTACTACTCAAATGTTGTTAGTGGTATACGGTTACAATCACTACTATGTGTGGTCAATAAGGAGGCGTGTGGGTGGGTGGTGTGTATTGAACGACAAAAAAGCAGTATAGTCAGAAACGTCTCCCAGAGTCAGACCTACCTTTTTTTTTTTTAAGCACAAAACCCACTGTTAAAGTGGAGTTTCACCCAAAAATATAACTTCCACTTTTTGGAATCCCCCCCTCCGGTGTCACATTTGGCACCTTTCAGGGGGAGGAGGGTGCAGATAATTGTGTAATACAGGTATTTTCTTCCACTTCCTGGCATAGATCGCCACAGAGGCCTACGCCACTTCCTGCGCCTACACTGTCCTTCCCCGGGTCCCAGAAGACAACAGGGACCAGTGAGGATGCACAGCGTGACTCGCGCATGCACAGTAGGGAACCAGGAAGTGAAGCCGCAAGATTCCCTCACCGAGGATGGCGGCGGTGGCAGCCGAGAGACGAGCGACTGATTGGCTTCGGCTGCCGACATTGCGGGCGCCCTAGACAGGTAAGTGTCATTATTAAAAGTCAGCATCTGCAGTATTTGTAGCTGCTGGCTTTTAATATTTTTTCTTTAGGCAGACCTTGCTTTAAGTTTATGGAAATAGCAACAGTATTTCCCTGCTGTCTGTGTAATGTGGTTTGTGGCCACGTGATGTAAACCGCAGAAAAAGCTAGGTGACACTATGCTGCAGAAAACACTGATGTGGTGCCAACATAAAGACTTAAAGGATTTATTTTAATCCAGAAGTAGTGTTATTAATTTTGCACAACCATAATATTTGGAAAGCCCATTGAAACAGCCCACTAACAACTATTCTTCTTTCTGGACTGGTGAGGGATAAAGTGAAAGTCCTCTGTTGTAAACCAAAGCATTTGCATTTTTCCGCTACGGCGGAGCTGCTCATTGCTTTCAATGGGAAGGGGCGCTTTAGGAACGGTGCATTCACCGCTCCTAAAGCCCTGCAAAGAAGCTGCTGGCAGGATTTTCTTTGACTGCCAGCGCAGCGCCCCAGTATGAAAGCACTTGGGCTTCAACGCTGGGATTGCAGCTGAGGCTTTTTTCAGGCGCTTTACAGGCGATATTTTTAGCGCGGAAGTGCTTGAAAAACGCCTTCAGTGTGAAAGGGGTCTAAAAGTAAAACTGCAGCAGAGAACTTTAGCCCGTCAGACAGGGCTGTGTAACATTTAGGGTTGCGTAAACAAATATGTAAATTCTTTGGCAGGTAAACCAGTTTACATAATATATATTTCATCTGCAATTTCATCATCAACAACTGACACTGAGCACAGTGCAGAGGGAAATACTAAGCAATTTATCTGGTTTACAAACAGTACTTTCATGCTTTTGTGCTCAGAAGACTTTGCTACAAATTCCCCTTTCCGATTTTTCTGGAAATAATTTCCATTTCTCAATGCCCTCATTTACAATGCAGATTAATTCATAGTGTAGGAATGTGAACCATCATAAAAATCAGGCTGCGTTGTGTAGCGGGTTAAGCCCCACAGCGGAGAAAGCTCTATGAATGGGGGAGAACCAGTCACGTGACCAGACTCTCCACCTGGCTCTTTCTTGCAAGAGTCCCAAAGCTAACAGAGTGCACATTGCTGTGCTCAATACATTTTTTTTTTTTAGCAGTAGTATGGCTGCTGATCGAAAAATGTAGTTTTCCATTATGGACTTCCCAGAAGACACAGTGTCTCCTGGGAAGCCGAGTGTTCCGCCTCTCACGGAACAGCACGAGGAGGAGGCTTATGAAAAATGGACGGCCACGGTCTGACAGATTCTGCATGTCAGGGATAAGGTAAGGGATCGTCGAGACATGCAATGGCACAGTGAGGCATGTAATGGTGGCACAGTGAGGCATGTAATGGTGCCACAGTGAGGCATGTAATGGTGCCACAGTGAGGCATGTAATGGTGCC
Source organism: Rana kukunoris (assembly GCA_029574335.1). Classification (NCBI taxonomy): domain Eukaryota; kingdom Metazoa; phylum Chordata; class Amphibia; order Anura; family Ranidae; genus Rana; species Rana kukunoris. Next base: position 537,001,427 of record CM056049.1, on the reverse strand, counting down.
ACAGTGAGGCATGTAATGGTGCCACAGTGAGGCATGTAATGGCAGTCTGGCATGTAATTGTGGCACAGTCTGGCATGTAATGGCACAGTGAGGCATGTAATGGCACAGTGAGGTGAGGCGAGGCATGACTAGTAGGAAGGGGGTCGTCTTATACGGCGAGTATATCCCAAAACCAACATTTTAGCTGGAAAATTAGGGGGTCGTCTTATACGCCCAGTCGTCTTACACGCCAGCAAATACGGTAATTTTAAATCACGGCAGCAACGGATCTGAAAAAATTCACAACAGGGTCAAATTAACCACAGTGTAGCATCCCCCCTTCTTTTAACAACACTCTATAGATGTCTGGAAACTGCTCAACAGTTCTGGGTTCTTTGTCAGATTTCTTGTTTCAAGATGTGCCAAATATTTTCAATCGGTGAAAGATGAGGAATGCAGCCAGGCCAGTTAAGCAACCTGATTCTTCCACTACGAAGCCATGCTGTTGTCATAGATGCAGTATGTGGTTTAGCATTGTCCTGCTGAAATATGCAAGGCCTTCCCTGAAAAATAATTGGGAGCACATACCGCTCTAAAACCTGGATATAAAGGGCCAGATTCAGGTAGATGGGCGAATCTTTATTTTGGAGTAACTTTTCTCATTTACGTTACTCCGCCGAAACTTTAGGAGCAAGTACTGTATTCACAAAGCACTTGCTCCTAAAGTTGCGGCGGCGTAGCGAAAATGAGCCGGCGGAATTCAAATTGGGCGGGTAGGGGGCGTGTAGTATTTAAAATAGGCGCGATCCCGCGGCGAACGTACTGTGCATGCGTCGACTGTCAGTGCGCATGCTCCAAATTCTGTCAGTGAACGTCAATGACGTCAATCCCCATTCACGGACGTTTTACGCAAACGACTCGAAATTTTTTAAATTCGACGCGATGACGACAGCCATACTTAACATAGGATAACTCCACTAGGGGGCTGGTTTTTCTTTACGCCGTGTATCGCTTACGGAAACGTCGGAAAGTCACTGCGTCGGGCCCGAATACGATTGTGAATTGCCGATTCTCGCTGATTAACATATTCTCGGCGTTAATCAGCGGGAACGCCCAGAGCGCCATTTTTAAAATTGCAGTTCCGATACGACGGCGAAATACAATTACGCCGCTCGTATAGGAACTCCAACCCGGCGTTTCTTGTTTTCTGCTTACTGAAAACAGAAACGCCGGCTCAAAGTGAGAGTTATGCTGGCGTATCACTGATACTCCAGAGTAACTCTACCTGAATCTGGCCCAAAGTCTCTTTCAGCATTGATGGTGCCTTTCCAGATGTGCAAGTTGCTCATTCCATACGCACTAATGCAAGTTATGCAACAGACCATTTTAAATGAGTTTTGGCCCAAAGAATATGAAGGCGTTTCTGGATCATGCTCAGATATGATTTCTTATTTGCAAGATAGAACTTTAACTTATATTTTTGGATGGCATGGCAAACCATGCTCAAAGACAGTGATATTTGGAAGTATTCCTGAGTCCACGCAGTCAGGGCCGGCGCTAGCGCAAGGCAATGTGGGCACTATCCTTACAGCGCCAGCCAGGGAACAGGGCGGAAAATCAGTCGCCTGATCGAGACCAGCAATCCAGCAGGCAGCAGCAGGGCCGTTTCTACTTTCTAGACTGAGTGTGCCGCGCGGGGTGCAGTTCACCCAGGCGCCACAGAGGTGGAGGCGGTCAAGCGCTAGAGTGCTCCTCTCCTTCCTCCTCTGTGTCCGCGGTGAGGCCACGCTGTACGGCGGTCACCGCCGCGGTATTTCCTTCTTAGAGTCCTCCTCTCTGTCACAATCTCCATCTTCTCCACCCAGGGAGGCGCAGCCAGAAACGACTTTGGGGGTCACTATATTTCTAGTATATTACCCAGTGGCGGCCTGTCCATAGGGACGCACGGACGCCACCCCCCTCCCGCAGTCACAAAAAAACTCCCCAAAAAAACGGGCCCCTTAAGAACTTTTATTCGGCTGAAATGTAATTTTTACATTTTAACCGCAGTTCTGGCGGCCGTCTATAGAGGGCGCTGCAGCACCACCCCCTCTCGCAAATAACATACATTCGTACATAATTGCACGGATGTATGTTATTGTTGGTTGCCAGCTGCCTGGTCAATTCAGATAACCGGACATAGGGCGCCGGTTACCTGAATGACGGCAGCTGGTTGGCTGAGCGGAACTGCCTATCAAAGCCAGCGGCTCTCATAGGCTTTCCAAGTACAGCCCTCCGGCTCTCGGATGTCTATTCTCGGAACGCAGGCCCCCTGCGTTCCTTGAAAAAGATTGACGGCCGTTTCAGCCAATCAGGTTCCCGGATTCTGGTCATCAGGAAACCGATTGGCTGAAGCGTCACCAAGCGGGACAAGACATCAACGGAGGACATGGAAGCTTCAGGTAAGTTCATTTTACAGGGAAAGGGGTGACAATGGTCACAAAGGGGACAGAGAGCAGCAAAGGGCACAGTGACAACAATGGGCACAGAGGCGACAAAGGGCACAGCACAGTGACAACAATGGGCACAGTGGCAACAATTAAAGGGCACAGCACAGTGACATGCACAGTGGCAACAATGGGTACAGTGGTGACAATTAGCACAGTGGCTGCGTTTGATGGCATGGCACAGTGGTGACAATTAATGGCACAGCGGCTGCGTTTAATAGCATGGCACAGTGGTGACAATTGATGGCACAGCGGCTGCGTTAGGCATGGCACAGTGGTGACAATTGATGGCACAGTGTCTGCGTTTGATGGGATGGCACAGTGGTGACAATTGATGGCACAGTGGTGACAATTGATGGCACAGTGACTGCGTTTGATAGGATGGCACAGTGGTGACAATTGATGGCACAGTGACTGCGTTTGATGGCATAGTGGCTGCGTTTGATGAGATGGCACAGTGGTGACAATTGATGGCACAGTGGCTGCGTTTAATGGCATGGCACAGCAGCTGCGTTTGATATGCACAGTGAGGCTGCATTTTTTTGTTTTTCATTTGCGCCCCCACAAAAATGTTGAGCACCAGCCGCCACTGATATTCCCACATCTCTGCATGGCACTGAACAATGTAAAATCTGACATTTGTTGGCTTTTTGAGTAAATTAGTGCACTAGGACATCTGAATGGTTGCTACAGATCAGTGTATTTTGCAAAGAGGGCTTTGCTCCTTAAACTGGTTGTTTCCAGATGAGTGAAATGTCATCTTGTCGAAAAAGTACCTTCCGTCTCACATACACTGGAAAGAGATAACATGGAATCTCATCTTGCTTCCAAAGGTAGCCTTGTTACTATATATAGTTATCTAAATGTGAGGTCCTTTGGTTTTTCAAATATATTAAAGTTAAACCTGCCACAGTAAATAAAAAAAAGAGCTAAAGTGAAGCACTGTGGGTGGGGTCTGTACTAATGGAGGCGGGTGACCGTGGTTTGTGGGGGGGTCTGTACTAATGGAGGGGGGTGGTTTGTGGGGGGTCTCTACTAATGGGGGGTGGTTTGTGGGGGGGTCTGTACCAATGGAGGGGGGTGGTTTGTGGGGGGTCTGTACTAATGGGGGATGGCTTGTGGGGGGGTCTGTACAAATGGAGGGGGTGGTTTGTCCAGGGGGTCTCTACCAATGGAGGGGGGGTAGTTTGTCCTGTGGGGGGTCTATACCAATAGGGGGTTGTTTATGGGGGGTCTGTACTAATGGAGGCGGGAGGTTTGTCTTGAGGGGGTCTGTACTAATGGAGGGGGGTGGTTGGTCCTGTGGGGGGTCTGTACTAATGGGGATGGTTTATGGAGGGGGTCTGTACTAGGGTTGTCCCGATACCAGTATCGGTATCAGGACCGATACCAAGCATTTGCCCGAGTACTTGTACTCGGGCAAATGCTCCCGATGCTTCACCCGATATTTGTACTGTCAGCGGTGATCAGTGCATAGGGAAGTTACAGGCACCGATCACCGCTATATAGATTTAAAAGTAATTTCTCCTATATTCTCTCTCCCCCCCCTCCCCCCTGCGCGCGCGGCTTTCAGCTGCTTTAAAATCAGCGGTGGTCAGTGCTTGTAACTCCCCCACACACGATCACCGCTGACTGTCCAGTGTCCTTCTCCAGCCCCCCTCCGTTTTGCTGCAGTCTCCCTCCCTCCCTCCCCCGCTGTGTTTCCCTCTCCCTCCGTGTCCCCCCCCGTGTTTCTGTATCCCTCTGTGTATCCCCCCCCCCCATGTTTCTGTATCCCTCCGTGTATCCCGCCTTGTTTCTCTCCCCTTCCATGCTCCTCCTCCACCCCCTGGAACTGTCAGCATGGCTCCTTACTGCTCCGAATCAACAGAGTCAGTGATCACTGACTCTGTCCATTCACATAACTGAAACATCGTAAACTGTGTTTTTTAGTTTATGAATAAAGAGAAGACTATGTCTTCACTCCATTCATTTTCAGTGCAGCTGAGGGATTGGGGAATCTGTGTCCCTAGTCCCTTTCCCTGTCTCAAAGGGGAGATGTCAGAGGTCTGTTAAGACCCCTGATATCTCACCAAAGCCCCCCAACAGGGCTGTAAAAAAAAAAAAATAATAAAAAAAAAATTATTGTAGAAAATAATACAAAAATAAAAGAAAAAACACACTGACATGGTGTAAAAATGTTTTTCTTTAAATTAAAAACAAATGGTTAAAGATAAAAAAAAAAAAATACTAACACATGTGCCGCTGTCACATGAGATTAAAAAAAAGTATCGGTATTCGCTATCGGCGAGTACTTGAAAAAAGTATCGGTACTTTTACTCGGTCTTAAAAAAGTGGTATCGGGACAACCCTAGTCTGTACTAATGGAGGCGGGAGGTTTGTCCTGAGGGGGGGTCTGTACTAATTGAGGCGGGAGGTTTGTCCTGAGGGGGGGTCTGTACTAATGGGGGGGTGGTTTGTCCTGGGGGGCAGCAGTTTGTGTGGGCTGACGCTGTGGTCGGCATCTGAAGGACGAGTCCACTCCGCGTTTACCACACAGGCCGGACACACGCCCGCAGAGCCGCCGCCGTGACTTACAAGGGTTTAAGAACAGGTAAGGGGGACCTGTTTTAAAGTTTCTTGTTTAAAAAAAAACACCAAATCCCTGTAATAATATAATAAGCAGTCTGTATAATGTATTATTGCTGGGATTTGTAGACCTCTTTAACTGCTGGTATTCTGCATTGCGTTTTATATAATGTATTGCTGGGATTGGTTGTTCCTCTATAGCTGCTGGTATTCTGCATTGCTCTGTATAATGTATTATTGCTGGGATTTGTAGTTTCCCTATAACTGGTTAGTGGTAATCTGCATTGCACAGTATAATCATTATACAGCACAATGGAGAATACCACCAGCTATAGAGGACTACAAATCCCAGCAATAGTACATTATATACAACGCAATGCAGAATACCAGCAGTTACAGAGGACTCCAAATCCCAGCAATAAAACATTATACAGCGCAATGCAGAATAACGCCATCTATGCTATCTTTTTCTGTAAAAGATAAAGAAGTTAAACAATCACTTTAAGCATCATAACCATTAAAGCTTAATGGAGCACAGATATAGTGTGTGTGTGTGTTTCGGCAAAATGCACCTTCACCTTAGTTGGCAAAAATCCTTGAACCGGCCCTACATGTTGTGATACTCATCACAGAATCATGCCTGTTTTCAATTCAGTGCAGTCTGGGGGCCTGAAGATCGCAGAAATCCAATATTGCGTTCCAGCCTTGTCCCTTGCACACAGATTTTTGTTTTGATGATATTATGTATTGTAGATATATTGTTCAACAATTTTTAGACTTATCGTTTCACAATTTGGTGAACCTCTGCCCATCTTGATTTTTTGAGACATTCCAACCCTCTTTTTTTTTATACCCAAACACATTACTGCCCTGGTTCCGATTTACTAAATTAGTTGTCATATGCTCTTCTTTAGTTAATGCTCTTTCGTTAGTACCAGTTACTTTGCCAGCTTTTGTTGCCCTATACCAACTTTGAGGCGGCGTACACACGACCGAGGTTCTCGCTGGAAACCAGCGAAAACCTCGCTGGAAGCTGCATTCCAGCGAGGACCTCGGCCGTGTGTACACTCTCGGCGAGCTTCCCGTCGGGAAGCCCGTCGAGCAGAAATAGAGAGCACGCTCTCTATTTGCTCGACGGCCCGCCTGGAAGAATGGCTGGTTGCCATTCCCGACGGGCGGGTCGCCGATTTCGACGGCCGGCAGGGAAACTCGACGGGCGGAACGATGTGTTCTGCCCGTCGAGGTTCTCTGCCGTGTGTACACGGCCTGAGACGTGTTGCTGCCATCAATTTCACAACTACCTTTTTTTTTTATTCTTAAAATTGTACATTTTCTAAGTTTAAATATTTGATATGCTTTATTTTTTCTATTGTGAATAAAATATGGGGTTAGGAGATTTGCAAATAATTGCATTGCCCGGCACATGTAGATCAGCTTCTGCTGTAAATAATCACAGCAAAAGTGTTGCACGCGCCCCCTGAAAGTGTAAGTCTGGAATCAGGTGTATGTATATATATATATATATATATACACACACATATACACATACACACACACACACACGTGTGATCCAGCATGCAGTAAAACTGCTATAGTGCAGTCAGCAAGTGGTTAAACCAAATTTTCCAAATGCACTATGCATGGCTAGGTTCTAGTTGTTACCAATTCCATATACTTGCTAGGTCTGGGTCAGCTTTTAGTTAATGACTTACATCAACTCTGAAGTCTTCCAGTCTCTTGAACTTGCTCAGGTGGTTCTGCAGCGTGGGATCTACCGACAGGTTTTTGGATTGGGTATATTTAAGAAAAGCCCAAAACTTCTCCAGTCCATACAGTTGACCTAATTGTGACAAATAAAGTTTAGAAAATGGCAGGACCAAATAAAACTCGTTACTATGGTAAAAGTAGATATTATTACCAGTTTCATAATCTTTCAGAGTTTCTTCTTGAAAATCCTTAAATATGTCTGGTCTAAATTTTCTTTCCAGTCCATAACTGTAGAACCTGAAAAGGCATTCCAGACCATACCTGCATGACAAAAAAAAGGTGTAAAATAAAATGGCCAAAAGGTACAGATATAATGTAGTATAGTACACCTAGCAGTGCAGCGTACAAAACCTGTCAGTTCAATCATCTGTCTAATCAATATGTATCAAAAATTAGGCAGGTCCTTGCAATACATAGTCGTTGGTACACTGCTGTGCAAAAGTTTTGAAAATTCTGTAAATTAAGAATGTTTTCATAAATAGAAATGTTAATGCCGGTTCACACTGGGGCGACCTGGGATCCGACTTGAAGTCTCTCCAAGTCGTCCCAAGTCGTGTGGTTGAGAAAATCAATTGAAGTGAATGAGAGCCGTCTTAATACACACTACTGCTCCGACTTCAGAAGAGGTTCCTGTACTACTTCAATCCGACTTCTAGGCAACTTGTACCCATTGATTTCAATGAAAGTCGCCTCAGAAGTCTGATCACTGTCTTAACTGAAGCAACTTTCCAGGAAGATAACATACATTTCTCAGGCAAACCCCTCCCTCCCCTCCCTCTCCCAGAGCTGATTGTTGTTTGATTGGCCACTGGAATGTCTCCTGTCCTGGAGGCGACTTGAAGTAGTGTTGTAAATCGCCCCAGATCGCCCTGTGGTTCATGCTCAAGTCGCGTTGGAGTTGCCTCTGAAAGTCGTGTCGCCCTAGTGTGAACTGACTCTTAAAGCGCAGTTAGTTTTGCATAGAGTGGCCCCAATCCTGGTCTTCTGGGGTCCCTCAGCGGTTGTCTCAGCTCCTCTCCGAAAACAGCTAACCCCCGTTCTGGGAAGCGCTCTCCCAAGGGGGATAGCTTGCAGGCGCGCTTGGCCATAGCCGCTTACTGTATCAATCGGCCCCACCCTCCGGCACGCCACATCATAGCTTTGATTGACAGCAGCGGGAGCCAATAGCTGCACAGCTATCAATTTCCAATGAAGAGCCGCCTCCAGCTGGGGGAGTTTAGTGGCTCAGGTAAGTAAAATGAGGGACTGGGGGGGTCCGAGAGTGCAAGGTGTTTTTTCACCTTAATACATAGGTGAAAAAACACAAAGCTTTACAACCCCTTTAAGTTTTTTTTTTTTTTTTTATCAATTAACAAAATAGAGAGTAAAAGTAAATGAACAGATGAGAAATCCAAATAAAACCAATATTTGGTGTGACCACCCTTTGCCCGATGGACAAGTATCTCCTTCTATTTCTCAGCATTGAGGACACTGTTGATCCTGACCAAATCTCTAATTCCATTTGCAGAAATGCAGCCCCAAACTAAGTTGAAAGGAACCTCCACCATGTTTCACTGTTGCCTGCAGACATTTATTATTGTACCGATCTCCAGTCCTTCGTGAACAAACTGCCTCCTGCTACAGCCAAATATTTCAAATTTCGACTCATCAGTCCAGATCACCTGCACCCATTTTCTGCCCCTCAGTTCCTAGGTTTTCATGCATAGTTGAGTCGCTTAGCCTTGTAGCCAGGTCAGAGGTTTGGCATTTTGACTGCAATTCTTCCATGAAAACCACTTCTGGTCAGACTTCTCTGGACAGTAGATGGGTGTACCTGGGTCCCATTGGTTTCTGCCAGTTCTGTGCTGACACTGCTTGACATCTTCTGATGTTGAAGGGAAGCAAGCATGACGTGTCTTTCATCTGCTGCATTAAGTTTGCTTGGGTGACCACCGTGTCTACAGTCCTCAATGTTGCCCGTTTCTTTGTGCCTCTTCAAAAGACCCTGAACAGCACCAAACCCAAGTCTTCTTTGAAATTTTTGCCTGGGAGAGACCTTGCTGATGCTGTATAACTGCCTCATGTCTTGTTGCTGTGCTCAGTCTTACCCCATGGTGTATGACCTGTGACATGAAACAGTCTTCCACAACCTCACCTTAGTAGCAAAGTTTGCCTGTTCCCCACTCAGTTTTATAGGAGAAGTCCAGGCTGAGTTTGGCTGGGCTTCTCCTATGGGTCACAGGAGTGCAGCTGTCAATCAGGAATCTGGGTGGATCCCATCAATAATGTAGAGACCCATCCAGAGCCTAGAGCGGCTCTGTGACGTTAGCTGACAGAGGGCTTTAGTCCGCTGAATCTGGGTCACATGAATATATAAGTAAGTGCACTCATGTGACCCAGCATAGAAGTATGGCCAAACAAGCTTTGGCCATATTTCCCTTTTAAAGTGGCATAAACATCCAGAGACTTGACTTCTTTATACACTGCAGATTTAAATAAAACACTTTTCTGGAGTTGTGCTTTAAAATATAAGCAGCTGGTAAGACAGGATCATGTAGTAGATTGCTTTGTTTTAACGCTGTTTGTAAGAGTGGAAGCTTTTCTTCTATAGCAGGGGTCTCCAAACTTTTCAAACAAAGGGCCAGTTTATTGTCCTTCAGACTTGAGGAGGGCCTGATTGTGGCCAACAGGGGCAGAAAATGTTATGGGCACGGCATGAGCGAGAATATGGCCTTAGTTTTGGTGGTTAATAGGAGTACTGTCCCTATTAGGAGGAGGAATAGTATCCCCTCATTGGTATCGGTAGAAGAAATAGTGCCCCATTGTTGGTGTCAGTGGGAGGAATAGTGCCCCAAGGGCTGGATAAAGGCTAGCAAAAGGCCACATCTGGCCCTCGGGCCGCAGTTTGGAGACCCCTGTTCTGTAGAAATAAAAGTGAATGCCTCTCCTGGCACAGGGCTCTGTAGGGAGGTAGTTGCATAAAAGCAGAACAATGCTCTACACACCTTTAGAAAATAACAACCAGGCAGCTGGGGAAGTTCTGCATGTCACCATTATTCTGTGCAAAAACATACCCAAAGAGACCAGACTGACCCACAAGCACACACTACTGGGCAAAACAGGGCTGGTCAGTGCACTCATGTCCAAGCCCGTCTTTGACTTGTGTGTTAGAATCCTTAAAAGAATTCAACAATATACATTATATAGCACTATACAGGTTAAGTCAAGCAACTGCATTTCTACACCGAAAACGACTTGTGTTTTTTTCCATAGCACTATTTAAATGCAGACAGTACACATGCCAACACGGCAGCAAAATATTAACAAACCATAAGATTCCGGTTAAAAAAAAAAAAATTGTGTTTCTAGAAGCGACATTTGGCTGATCTAATATTTTTTTCAGCTGATCAGAATACAAGTTCGATGATTCCTTTAGGTTACCTGTAGTTTTCTTTGGCATCTTCAACAGAGATCTGCCTAAACTCCTCATACATTTTCTTGTTAAAGTGATCTCTGAGGAAAAAGGACCAGAAGCGGAACAGAGTGTTCATCTCAGGGGACTGACCGACTCCCAATTTTTTTCTCTCTAAAAACAAAGACAAAAAATGATTTATCAATCCTATTACACAGCAGGGTAGTGCTAAACAGACGCAGTGAGACCGACTTACTATACGAGGTCATAAATCCTCCCCCTGTAGCACTGACAAATGTAATCATTTAAGTTATGTTTATACTCTGGATCTTGTTGACAGAAAGATTGAGTAAAACGTTTAGTAAACACTTTCGCCCGGATTCACAGAGAGCTGGCGCACATTTACGCCGGCGTATCGCACACACAGTACGCTACACCGGCGCATCGCGGAGAGGCATGCACTGTATTCAGCAAGCTATTGCTCACCAAGATACGCCAGCGTAGCGTATATTTGAAGGAGCAGGCCAGCAGAAGTGGAAGTGGGAGTGACCCCATGCAAATGATTTTCTGAGCATGGTGCAGTGTTTTACGCCTGGAGTATCACAAACGCGCATGCGCCGTGACATAGACGCATGAAACTGCACACTTATGCGCATGCTCACAACTACGCCGGCACAACTGCCTAAGCTACGCCGATCACTACGTACGCTGTGAACGTAACTTCCCTCATTTGCATATTTAAATGCCTAATCAATGGGAGAAGCAACACGCATCCAAACCGTAAATACGTTGCGGTAGGGTGGCCTGTTTTTGGACGTATGTTGGTTTGTGACTCTGGCGCACATTTGCACTACGTCAGCGTAAAGTGATTTACGTTGGCGTAAGTGCTTTGTGAATCCGGGCCTTTGTGTAAATGTGCGTATGCACGGGTAAAAATCTTCATCCTGTTCTAGTTGCCATATATGCACCCGTGCGTAATTTATTGCACTCAAATGAGAAACTTTCTATTTTTATTTTTCCTCTCTGTACTCCTCCCTGTTTTATGGATTTTTATGCAGCTATGTGCATTGTTCCATAGACGACAATGTGTTCAGATCAGTAAAAAACACAACGGCTAAGTAGCTAGCACTTCTGCCAAGCAGCATTGGGGTCGTTATTATGTTCTGGCTGGACCTCCTCTTTATTGATACTACTAGTCCCCCTGTCTTGCATAAACTCGAAGTAAGATATTCACATTGGCAATAAATTTCTAGCACATTATGACAAAACTTAGAGCAATACATGTTCTAATTGTACATGTTTTCAGCTATAGTTTGAAATTCCTGCAATTACAGTGTGGACTATGGCAATGCTTTGTAGCAATCAAACAAAACAGAATATTCCATTTTGAATATGCAATAACACTAAAATCCCCATATCAATTAAAACCCCAAAAACATAGAGCAACAATTAATAACTGTAATGCCACGTACACACGACCGTTTTTTGGGTTGTAAAAAATGAAGTTTCTTTTTAATGTCATTGAAAACGATCGTGTGTGGGCTCCAGAGCATTTTTCACAACGTAAAAAATGGGCATTACAAATTTAGAACGTGCTCTAATTTTTCATGTCGTTTTTAACTTCGTAAAAAAATGGTCGTGTAGGCTTTAACCACTTAAGACCCGGACCAAAATGCAGGTAAAGGACCTTGCCCCTTTTTGCGATTCGGCACTGCTTCGTTTTAACTGACAATTGCGCGGTCGTGCGACGTGGCTCCCAAACAAAATTGGCGTCCTTTTTTCCCCACAAATAGAGCTTTCTTTTGGTGGTATTTGATCACCTCTGCGGTTTTTATTTTTTGCGCTATTAACAAAAATAGAGCGACAATTTTAAAAAAAATTCAATATTTTTTACTTTTTGCTATAATAAATATCCCCCAAAAATATATAAAAAAAAAAAAATTTCCTCAGTTTAGGCCGATACGTATTCTTCTACGTATTTTTGGTAAAAAAAATCGCAATAAGCGTTTATTGGTTGGTTTTCGCAAAATTTATAGCGTTTACAAAATAAGGGATAGTTTTATTGCATTTTTATAAATTTTTTTTTTTTTTACTACTAATAGCGGCGATCAGCGATTTTTTCCGTGACTGCGACAATATGGCGGACACTTCAGACAATTTTGACAAATTTTTGGGACAATTATCATTTTCACAGCAAAAAATGCATTTAAATTGCATTGTTTACTGTGGAAATGACAGTTGCAGTTTGGGAGTTAACCACAGGTGGCGCTGTAGGGGATGTGTGACCTAATGTGTGTGTTTACAACTGTAGGGGGGTGTGGCTGTAGGTGTGACGTCATCGATCGCGTCCCACTATTACAGGGATGACGCGATCGATGCTGCGGCCACAGAGAAGCACAGGGAAGCCGTGTGTACACACGGCTCTCCCCGTTCTTCCGCTCCAGGGACGGATCGCCGCACTCCAGCGGCGATCGGGTCCGCGAATCCCGCGGTCCCGGAGCTTCGGACCGGGTCACGGGCGCGCGCCCGCGACCCACGGCTGGGTACTAAAATCAACGTATATATACGTTGATGTGCCCAGCCGTGCCATTCTGCCGACGTAAATGTGCAGTAGGCGGTCCTTAACCCCTTCCATACAGGGCATTTTCACCCCCTTCCTGCCCAGACCAATTTTTAGTTTTCAGCGCTGTTGCACTATGAATGACAATTGCGCGGTCAGGCAACACTGTACCCAAATAAATCGTTATGTTTTTTTTCCCCACACAAATAGAGATTTCTTTTAGTGGTATTTGATCATTTCTGCGGTTTTAATTTTTTGCGCTATAAACAAAAGAAGAGCGACAATTTTAAAAAAAACACAATATTTTTTTCTTTTTATTTAATACATATCACAATATTTTTTTTAAAAAACTTTTTTTCCCCTCAGTTTAGACCGATACGTATTCTTCTACGTATTTTTGGTAAAAAAAAACGCAATAATCGTATATTGATTGGTTTGCGCAAAAGTTATAGCATCTACAAAATAGGTGATAGATTTATGGTATTTTTATTTTATTTTTTTTACTAGTAATGGCGGCGATCTGCGTTTTTTTTTTTTGTGACCGTGACATTGCGGTGAACATATCGGACACTTTTGACACGTTTTTGGGACCATTCACATTTACACAGCGATTATTGCTATAAAACTGCACTGATTACTGTGTAAATGTGACTGGCAGGGAAGGGGTTAACACTAGGGGGTGAGGAAGGGGTTAAAATGTGTCCTAACGTGTGTTCTAACTGTAGGGGGAGGGGGACTCACAAGGGGAGGAGACCGATGTGTGTTCCTCTGTACTGGGAACACACATCGATCTCCTCACCGCTGACAGGAGGTGGATCTGTGTGTTTACACACACAGATCCACACTCCTGACGTGATTTCCGGAAATCGCGGGTCCCCGGCGGCAATCGCAGCCGTCGGGCACGCGTGCGGGATCGCGGGTGGTGCCGCGGGAGCGAGCGCGCGCCGCCGGCGGCGCGCGCGCCCTAGAACGCCGTGAAGACAGGACGTTGAGCAACGTCCAGTCTCATCGGCGAGGGGATGACCATAGCATCATTTCCCTATGGGCCAGAATTGAAGGGGTTAAGTGGTTAACGACCTGAAAAATCCGCGCATGCTCACAAGCAAGTTATGAGACGGGAGCACTCGTTCTGGTAAAACTAGTGTTCGGAATGGAGATAGCACATTCATCACGATGTAACAGACAGAAAAGCGCAAATCGTCTTTTACTAACAGGAAATCAGCAAAAGCAGCCACAAGGGTGGCGCCATCCGAATGGAACTTCCCCTTTATAGTGCCGTCCAGGGCCGATCCGCCCTATAGGCTCACTATGCAAGCCGTTTAGGACCCCGCAAAGCTGCGGAGGGCCCCCCAAATGGCTAGAGGCCCTGCCTGGTGAGAAGTCATGGATCGGCACTGGTGCCGTGTTGTACGTCACCGCGCTTTGCTAGAGCATTTTTTTTCCACGATCGTGTGTAGGCAAGGCCGGTTTAACAATAATCGGGTTAAAACAAACGTCGTTTTTTCTAGACCATTAAAAATTTTATTTTTTACATCCCGATTAACGGTCGTGTGTACGTAGCATAACGCTTCCTCATGCTTTCCACGTGTGCTTAGCACAAATAGATCCATTGTTAAGGCCTTCAGTTTTTCCCAGGCACTTGATAAGGGAGTCATACTTGTGACACATCTTGCTGTAGTAACACAACAGGACTGCTGTTTTTTAGCTGTCACCCAGATAAACCAGCTAACATCAGCATCCCCAAAGGAAGGAAGACCACATTACATGACACATACGACTGACCTGTGCAAACTATCGCATTAAACTCAAGCAAAACATGTTAATGTTGCTCTAAGTAAGTATTGATCATTCACACACACACACACTCACAAGCTGCAAATTTCCATAAGTTATCCCCTCTGCTCTGGTGATAGTATATTTGGTAAGGGTTGGATGAGGACATACTTATTATATCTCTTCTGTCCTACCTCAAAACCCAGAAAATCTCTCTATGCAAGGTTAGAAAACACATATTTACCATTTAGGCACCGGCGCCGATATTTGTGGTACACTTGCTGCGTAAATCCATTCTCCTTCAACAGTTCATGAGAAGGATGTTGAAACTTGGGCAGAGAATGAGGGGTGCACCCATAGCTTCCAACAAGTGGGGTGCCCTCTGAAGGAGAAGCATTAGAACTGCTGCAAACAAGAAGTCACACAATGTGAGTCAGCAGTACACATTACAATGACTAATAAGCAATATAAGTTATCAATTTGCACATCTGCATTTCATAACTGATGTGGCCTGATCCTAAAGAAAACCTGTACTGGAACAAACATATGGCCTGCCATGGATGACCACCCCCTGAACAGGCTAGTTGTTGGTCTGTACTTGGCTTCATAACTTTTGGGTCACTGAACTGAAACAAATGTGCAGCAAGACTGGAGCACAACCTCCATTCATATTTTAAATCAGTGATTTGAATTCCTTGCAAAAATATATGTTTAAAATGGCTTCTTTTGAGATGTGCTATAAAAATGCATTGATCACTGTGAAAATGAAAATTGCAGTTTAGAAGTTAACCACTAGGGGGCGCTGTAGGAGTTAAGTGTGACCTCATATGTGTTTCTAACTGTAGGGGGCGGGGATGGACGCGTGACATCATTGATCGTCTTTCCCTATATCAGGGAACAGACAATCAATGACACTGCCACTGTGAAGAACGGGGAAGGTGTCGCATGCGCGCGCCAGCTGTCCCCCAGACCCCCCCCCCCTCCCCAAAACCATTGCACAGAGCAGGTAAGTATAGGCATGTTTGTTATTTTTGTAATAAAAAAAAAACAAGCTTTAGTATTGAAGTGTCACATTATATACCTATACTCGCTGAGTTGCTAAATTTATGTACTGTCGGTCTTTAACCACTTAAGGACCGCCTAACGTCGATATACGTCTGCAGAATGGCACGGCTGGGCACAGGCACTTGCATGTAAATCGCCTTTAAGAGCCATTCTGCAGACGTATATCGACGTTAGGCGGTCCTTAAGTGGTTAAAGACCGACAGTACATAAATTTAGCAACTCAGCGAGTATAGGTATATAATGTGACACTTCAATACTAAAGCTTGTTTTTTTTTATTACAAAAATAACAAACATGCCTATACTTACCTGCTCTGTGCAATGGTTTTGGGGAGGGGGGGGGGGGGGAGGTCTGGGGGACAGCTGCAGCACAGAAGGTTTTTCATGCAGTAAAGATGAAAAGGTAAAGGCTTTATAACCACTCTAACAGCACTTGCTGTTCTTTTTTCCTTCCAAAAAGGGGGTAAATCATGAAAAAAGGGGAAGCGCCGCTTGTCTGCTCCCCCCTGCTGCCAAATTTGCCACCTTTTGAGGTGGAGCAGGTACCTTGCTTTGACAGGTACCCGCTCACAATTCCAGCCGAGTTTGCCGTGACAAACTCAGCCGGAAGTTTAGCCCCTCTCCTCCTTCCCGGCAGCCGGCCCATTCACAGAGAGCAGTGTGCTTCATGCATGCACAGTACGGAACTGACTGTGAAGCTACGAGGCTTTACTGCCAGTCCCTTAAGCGGAGATGGCTGTGGCAGCACCCGATAGCCGATTAAAAAATTGGCTCGGGTAAGGACACCACTGGATTCTGTAAGTGTCCTAAAAAAAAAAAAAAAAAAATTTAATCAGCAGCTACAGTATTTTTAGCTGCTGACTTTTGTTTTTGTGTTTTTTTTTAGAAGGATCCTGGAGCTGCTCCAACTCAAATATGGTCAAAAACGGAGACGTGAATGCAAGATTATTTAAACTCCAGGGTCCAAGCACAGCGCTAGCACAGCAGCAGATTAGGAGCAAAGCAAGATAACCTAGTCTCCCAACTGTGGTTCTCTGTGTGGATCTAAGCAGCATTCGACTGCTTAGCAGGTAAAAGCAGCCTCAGCTCGATTCAGCCAGACCACAACGTCAATATGTTTCGTCCCGCCCTCCGTCCAAGCAGCAGTGCTCATTAGTGGTCAGTAAAGTGCATTTATCAAAGTTCCCAACACAATTACCCAGGCTTGTTGGTCACAGTAATGTTTATGGTTTTGGGCTGTTAACCATGGATACATAAAGCCAATGGCTAAGAAAAAAAGCACAATGAATGAAATGGTAGAAATGCGCTATAACATTTTACCTCACTGATGAAGTCCGTGGTCTGTGCTCCCTGACATCCATTACCCATCCAACATGACTTTCCACAGGTGGATTTGAACTGTGTCGGGTTTTCCTCTTTCTTGGGGTCTGCAAACACAACAGTCTGATTATTTCAAGAGCAACTCCACCTTTATGACAAATGTGGTACTGTACTGTATTCTGATGATGACATTAGGTTAGTTTAGGTAATGACAGTATTTAGTATGCAGATTCCCCTTTTCCCCCAAATCTTATTTATATTTTTCAATACATTTACATTCAGATCAAGTCAACCAGCTAAACCAACAGCAGCAGGAGTCGGGGAAAACTTTAAAGTGGTTCTAAAGGCTCGTTTTTTTTACTTAATGCATTCTATACAATAAGGCAAAACATATTCTGGGTGCACCTGATCCAGCAATGTGCATGAGAGCAGCGGCTCTCCGGAATCTCTCCCTGATCGGAAGCGAGCCTGCTCGAGTGGCCCCATAGCAAGGGGCTTGCGATTGGAAGGCATTCAGCAGGAGGGGGAGCCAGGACTCCTGCCGACGGGGGACCCAAAAAGAAGGAGGATTGGGCCGCTATGTGCAAAACCACTGCACAGAGCAGGCAAGTACAACATTTAAAACAATATTTGCAGCGCTAAGGATGTTGGTGTTTAAATAAAATAATAAAGTCCAGTGACAGTAAATGTGACGGTAGTATAAATCAAAATCTTGTCACCATCTGTGAACAGGCAAATTCATCAGGCGAGGTGAGGGAAACCTGGTGGCGGCTGTCAAATGCTGATCAGTAGACACCGGGCTCCCCTTCCCCATCACACGCCGAGGACAGCATGTCGGCGGCTGGGCTGAGGAAACCATTTCACAAAGCCAGCCAGGCTTGAGATGCCACAGAATTTGCATAAATATCCTCCAAGTGAATGAAAGTGAACAAGTGAATGGCCACTTGACATACAAGCAAAGTGACAAAGAAAAAAAAAAGTCTGTAATCCGTGAATGACAAATGAAACAATGAGATGACAGCACTCAGTGATGGTCCATACACGCTGATGCCTAATGGACTCCTGGATTGTTCTTCCACCACACCACAAGTGTTGAAGTGAGACCACCACCCTGTAGAATTACGCACTCACCAAAAATAAATGCCTCACACTCTCGTGTTTTGGCAAATAGACTTTAAACAGGAAACCTCAGGTCCGTTAGTGATGATCCAAATCAAAGCAATGGTGTATCAGAGCACGCCATGTAGTGAAGGGAAAAGAAAGCGCACAATAGTGTAATATTGCAAAGCAACTTTTAATAAAACACCAAAATCAAAATCCTCCAAAATGTGCACTCACAAAAAATCCTTTAAAATCACGCATTGAACATATACATAAGATACACAGCTACTCCAGGTGAACCAGTGGTCACGGCGGACCAACGAACAGCAGTCCAAATGTACTCACGGTCCCTTAAGTATGCAGCAAATGGGTAATAGAGGGTGCCGGTCTCCACTCGAATCATGTAAAATTATCCAGGATACAGCTGAAAATATGACCTAGTGACCAAACTCCGACATGTTTCGTCACGTGGACTTAATCATGGAGATCTCTTTTCCCTTCACTACATGGCGTGCTCTGATACACCATTGCTTTGATTTGGATCATCACTAACGGACCTGAGGTTTCCTGTTTAAAGTCTATTTGCCAAACCATGAGAGTGTGAGGCATTTATTTTTGGTGAGTGCGTAATTCTACAGGGTGGTGGTCTCACTTCAACACTTGTGGTGTGGTGGAAGAACAATCCAGGAGTCCATTAGGCATCAGCGTGTATGGACCATCACTGAGTGCTGTCATCTCATTGTTTCATTTGTCATTCACGGATTACAGACTTTTTTTTTCTTTGTCACTTTGCTTGTATGTCAAGTGGCCATTCACTTGTTCACTTTCATTCACTTGGAGGATATTTATGCATAGTGTGTTATTTTGTTATTCTTTTATTTTGAGCGCTGCTTTATACACTTTTTTGATAATTATTTCACATTATCATCTACACTGGTATATTTCTTTCACATTTCTTTTTTAATAGCAGCAGCTATTCACTTATACAGTGCTGTCACCTGTTTACTCCAGCTGAGCGCAGGGGGGTGGTAACATCAGACGGCCTTATTGTTTACTACCAACCTTTACAGATGCCACAGAATTACCTGCGATTCTTTGGGATCTGACTATTTTCAGACCTGGTAGTCTGTCTTGGGACATGCGACTCTGTAATAGGGTCCATCCTTTCTGGTAAGAGTCCATCTTGTTTCTGGTGGTGGAGCACGTGGTTACACTGGATTTCAGATAAATTTGTCTTTTCTCACATGGCGATTCATAGATGACAAGATTTGGATTTATACTACCTTGATATTTATTGTCACTGGACTTTATTCTTTTGTTTAAAGTCCAATATCGTTAGCGCTGCAAATATTGTTTTAAGTGGTTTATTACACAGTTTTTTTTTGCTAGCAGCTTATAGTTTTGCCAGCCCAGACTCTCACTTTTACACAGGTAAGTATAACAAGTTTGTTATTTATTTATTCATTTCCTATTCTTTCCTTTAGAAATACTTCAACACTGTAAAGGAAAGAGCTAAACCTTAACCTGGCCATACATGGATCGAAATTTGTCTGGTTCAGCAGGGACTGGACAAATTTTGATCCATGTACAACCAGTCTGTCGGATTTTTGATACACAATTCCTGCCAGTGGCTATAATAGGTCACTAGCAGTAACCATTTTTATACTGCTGGCTGGGAAGGCTTGCCCCCACTGACAGAATACAATAGGCAGTGCTCCATAAACACTGACTGTGTTGAGACTGCTTTTTTTCCCCCATCATCTCCTTCCACCCGTGGTGGATGGAAAGAAAATCGATTCATCTATGGCACAGGTGTCAAACATAAGGCCCGCGGGTTGAATCCGGCCCTCCAAGTTATTTGCATGTGGCCCTCGCACCTCTCCTGCAGCTGCAGGAGAGCCCCAGCCCTCCTCTGGTTCTCCTCCAGACCCTTAGGCCACGTACACACGATCGGTCCAAACCAATGAAAATGGACTGAAGTCCAGTTTCATCGGTCCAAACCGACCGTGTGTACGGCCCATTGGTCCGTCATCCTTTGGACCAAAGTTTTAAAACTTGCTCTAAAATCGGACTGATGGACTCCTGACCATCCGTCCAAACCGATGGTTAGTACGCAAAAGCATCGGTTCAAAAACCTGCGCATGCTCAGAATCAAGTCGACGCATGCTTGGAAGCATTGAACTTCATTTTTTCAGCACGTCAATGTGTTTTACGTCACCACGTTCTGACACGATCGGTTTTTGAACTGATGGTATGTACGCACATCAGGCCACTTCAGCGGTGACCCGATGAAATGGTCCGTCGGACCATTCTCATCGGGTTGGATCGATCGTGTGTACGCGGCCTTACTTTCTGCTTTCAAGCAATGCATCCAGCTTCTTTTCCCAGCAGCAGCATAAGGTAAGTGGGTGCACTGTGATATAAGGGAGAGTGGGGGACTCAACTTCTCATGTTGGGGTGGCTCTTGACATCTAATGTAAAGGGAGGGGATGCGCTGGACATCTAATCTTACAGATACAACCGGTCCTTTTGAGATCTATCACAATTGCTGATGCGGCCCACAATGAAATTGAGTTCGACACCCTTGATCTATGGCTTGCCATAGGAATATGTGGCATCTGCAATAAACACCCCTCTAAACAATTTTCAGAATACAAGATATTTCTACTATAATTGTACTTTAACGTGATCATCATCATCATCATCATTTGCTTATGTAATTGGTCGGAGTTCCTCTCCGAGAAGTCTGCAAAGAGGACAAAAACAGGCAGCCTGTGGGTTGGAATATGGCATCCCATGCATTTCATCTTTTGTGGCATACTTGTACACCTCAAGTGATGCTGGGTGGTGGGGTACTTCATAACATAACACAACACTGGCGTTGTTTGTTGGCTTTAAAGGAAAATCAAAATCTCCCACTTTGTAGTGGAAAAAAATAAAATAAATCAGCACGATAGAAAGTTCTAGGTCATAAGCTATAACGATGAATTTGGCAAGCATACGTTTTAGGCCGCGTACACAGG
The DNA here is from genome assembly GCA_029574335.1 of Rana kukunoris. Lineage (NCBI taxonomy): Eukaryota > Metazoa > Chordata > Amphibia > Anura > Ranidae > Rana > Rana kukunoris. The sequence goes on along the minus strand of CM056049.1, from coordinate 536,980,396 downwards.
ATCAAATCTATCTGCTGGAAACGGTCGGCCCAACGGATTTGGACAGCCAACAGATTTTAAAGCATGCTTTAAAATCTGTCGGCTGGGAATCCGTCCGCCCGATATGTCTGCTGGTTAGTACGCTAACCAGCAGACATATCTGCCCGCACATGCGTCGAATGGATTCGACGCATGCGCGGAAGTAATTTACTTCCTGGTGCGGTGACGTGGCGGCGCAACATCACCGCCACGTCACCGCGCTGTCTGCTGGCGGGGATTTTGGTTTGATCGTTTGTACAGCGATCAAACCAAAACGGTCGGTCCTGAAAAAATATAGAATTTAACTAAATAGTCTAGACTGTAATATAGCTTTTTATAAAAAAGACCAACAAAAATATGCTTTTCAGTTTTGGCCACTAGTTTACAACAAAGATGTTGTAAACAAAAGAGTCCACAAAGATCCCATGAAGGGATTTTTCCCTGCTGAATCACCATTTGTAAAGGCTTTGATTTCTTATAGATCAACTGAAGGTTTAGGGCTCCAAGGATACAGGGTGGGGTTTTTGTTGGTAAAACTTGCACACATCTTTTTTTTTCTCTATGTAACATGCAAACACCCCCGCCCATTCTGGGCCAAATCATCACCCCTAGCTCCAAAGTCAAAAGTCTCGGGGTCATTTTTGACACCTACATGACAATGGACGCACAAATAGGGTCAGTAGTCAGCGGATCTCACAATCTGCTGCGCTTACTATGCAGACTTATTCCATTTATTCCCAAAGAAGACGTAGCAGTTGTGGTGGGAACAATTGTGAACTCCAGACTGGACTATGCAAATGCCCTTTACCTCGGACTCCCGAAGTACCAAATCACTCGTCTGCAAGTCGTTCAGAACACGGCCGCCAGACTTGTGACTGGGAAAAAACCCTGGGAATCAATCTCACCTTCACTAAGATCTCTTCACTGGCTGCCAGTAAAAGACAGAATTGCTTTTAAAGCACTCTGCCTGACTCATAAGTGCATCCATGGGAAAGCCCCGCAATATCTATGCGAAAAGATAGAAGCCCACAATTCCAATCGCGTTCTGCGATCCCCCGACCAAAATTTGGTCAAGGTACCCAAAGCCAGATACAAGTCCAAAGGAGAAAGAAGGTTTGCTTTCCAAGGTCCCAGATTATGGAACGCTTTACCAACCAGCATTCGGTTGGAGGAGAACCACCTGACCTTCAGGAGACAGATTAAAACTCTGCTCTTTTGAGGCCATGAGAGACAGGAACAACGAGCGCCCAGAGGCGATTTAGTTTGCATGTGCCGCGCTATATAAGTTTTCATTCATTCATTCATAATAATAATGCTTCACCTGGTTATCCATGGATTGTGTTTCCTTTACCACGGGGTAAAAACGTGGGGTCTTGCTGGGATCCTGCAGGCGTGGAGTACGGGGAGTTTTAGGAGTTCTAACAGGTATGGATACAGGAGATTCTGGAACACCTGTGTGTAGATAAGGACAATCAAGATTTGGTGCTTGAAGTATACAAAACAAAAACAAATCAGCTTAAAAAGGTCCATAGCATGTTACCTTGGGGAAAAATTGGAATATTTAGCGGGGACTGTTCGGTATCTGGCTGAACTGGTTGCTCTGGTGCAAGACTGTCAAACTCTGCTTTACTGATGAGATTTAATTTCCTGAAGTTTTCTATTTCTTGCTGAATTTTGGGAGGCAGAAAAAACAAACAAACAAAAAAAAACACAATTACACAAAACCATGTTAACAACAATGATTACGATTGAACTACTTCTAGCACTGCAGTCAGACCATAGGTGTAAACATGCAAAGGCTACAAAGAGGGATGCTTTAGTAGATGTGGGTCTACGGTTGAACTTTGTGCAGTCTTTTCTTGACTGTACCTCCATCACGTGATGGTATATTTTGGGGGTAAAAAAACAGCTTTGGCTAAAAAAAACAGCAACAGGATTCTACACAGTATACCATTCAAATCAGTACAGATACTAGCGAGAAAAGATGGAGTCAGTTTGATATACTGATACTGGCTAGCTGAATTTATAAGAATTTCTGAGAAAGACTTGCCTGATGATTAGACCCATGAACAGTGGATCCACACAACAGGGACATGGGGTGAGTGATATGTACAAAGATTACACCACCTATTGCTATTCATTGAATGTGGTTTACATTTTATTCTAGGTTTACAAACATGGCAGTGCTTGTTTCCCTTCTGAAAAGCAACTGGCGGATCGCTTTCCAGAGGCATTTGGAAGGCGCCTCCTCACTGTCTGATGAATGGGTTGCATTTAAGTAGCAGTACTTGGGAATAGTTTTTGCCGTCGTTGCGAAGTGTCAGGTGTACACTTAAAGGGGTTGTAAAGAAAAAAAAATTTTCCTTAAATTAAGGTGACCAGATTTTTTTAATTAAATCCGGGGACATATTTTTTCTTTACTAGTAATTGCAACAATTAGAGACTCTCTGCCCGTCGCCGCCCGCCTCACAGCCTCTCAAGTCTTACTTTTCGGGCCCCGGCTACTACTGGGTGGGGAGCGGAGGAAGATCACTCTGCCAGGGAAGCCAAGGAGATAGGCAGGTGGCTGGCCATGATTTGAGCCAAGGCAGAAGAACATGCGTGTGAAGCTGAATGGGCATGCGCCCGAAACTGAAGAAATATTCCCTCCGCTCCGACCAGCACATGATCATCAGAAAGGGGCACAGATAATGGAAAAAATACAACCCCCCTATGCTAGTAGGCACGGTGGAGCGGGGGGGTGTAATTATTAATTTTTTTATTTAAATTCGGCACTGACTGTCTTTGAAATGGCCCCTGCCCCCTATTAAATCCAATCTGGGGACAAAACCAGGGACAGACTTGGTCCGGGGACAGTGTCCTTAATCGGGGACTGTCCCCTGAAACTGGGGATGTCTGGTCACCCTACCTTAAATAGCTTCCTTTACCTTAGTGCAGTCCCCCTTCACTTACCTAATCCTTCAAGTCAGGACACTTTGCAGATAGAGAAAGGAGCTGTGTGTTAGTGGGCGTCCTGACACTCCTGCTTGCCCCCTCAAGAGGCTTTCTCCACACCAGGGAGAAAGCCTCGCATTACGGTGTGTAGTTACAGACAGAAGAACAGGAAGTGAGGATTTCTCAGAAGAAATAAGGACATTTAAAAGCAAAATGGAAGGATGAGGTAAGTGAAGGAGGACTGCACTAAGGTAAAGGAAGCTATTTAGGGGGAAAAAATTCCTTTACAACCCCTTTAAGTATGCCTGTGTGAATGAGGCCTAAAACATGATGTCGATCAAATTCTCATGTGAAAATTACAAGAAGTCAGTGTAAAGAATGCTGCATTTGATTTTACTGCACAGAAATATATGGCCTTGCAAGGTTAAGGTTGTAAATTACTCCAGGTGAAAAATACCTTCAATACTAGGGGATCCGTTTCACTATCGTCCTTCCATAGGTCCTGCTCATAATAGTACAGCCCATCGTTAATATCCTTGGCTAGTTCAGATGTCATCTTAGATCGTGACGTGTGATTTCCTGTACGGTCTCCACCTGGATGCTTCCTAAGGTGAGGTGGGGTCTGTGTAACAATAAGGATTTTATTCAGGTCTTGATCATCGATCTCATAATCTGTGTCTTCATCAGACCAGTCTGTGAAGTTATTTTTGCGTCCCTCTAGAGGTTCCATCTCCTCATCAAACATGAAGTCCAAGCTCTTCTTGCTCCACTTCCTCAGTCACGTGTTGTTTTGGAGTCACTGGACGGCTCTCTGCTTCCTGTAAGCAGACATGTTTCAATGACTCTGCTATAGAAAACCATTATGCAGTTCAGTTCTAGGTGAAATCAGACATTAAATATTTAACCAATCTCTATACCTTTGGCTTTGTAGGAGAGGCTCTGTGTCTTCTCTTTACTTCAATCCACGGTTCAGAATCCAGATCTGGCAGACTTGCAGATAAACCTTTTGACATTGTCTGCAGGTTGCTGGGTTCTGAACTTCTTTCTGGAAACAGAGGACTTCCTTTCCTAGGAGAATTAGGAGCAGAACCTAAAAAAAAGGGAGAAGGAATATATAAATAAATATATATATATTTTTAAAGCAGACTACAGTATTTCTCTAGATCCTGGGTCAGCAACCCCTGAATCTACCAGCTGATCGCGCCCAAGTGACTGATAGATCGGTCCTGGGCTTGCTGACTTACTGTCACTAAGTGTGGACGAAGGCGGCGGCCAGTTGCAGAAGGAGAGAAGCAGGGCAGGAGGCAGCAGATGGCTACGGAGGCATCAGGTGGCTGTGGAGGCATCAACCTGCCGTATGAGACGATGCCTTGTCTATAGTTCTGGCTGCAATGTCAGGAGGAGTGATACTAATAGCACTCTGCCTCTCATTCCTGGTAGCAAAATCTACAGTGGCTGGAAGCCCTGCAAGAAGTGAAGGTCAGTGGGCATAAAAAGGCACAGTAAAAGCTAAATGGGCACATAGCATCTACATAGGCACAGTAGCATAAAGATGCCATTGTTCCCATATATATGCTATTGTGCCTATATAGATGCTCAATAACAGCTATATGAGCACAACATGGCATGTGTACACCTTTGGCTTCTGCCTCTGCAGCTAAAGGGGGTAGGGATTGGGAAAGGTAAAACCGCAGCTTAACCGCATGGGGTTCTACCAACCTCAACCTCACTTGTAAACAAGCCTTAAGGCCTCGTACACACGATCAAATCTGTCTGCTGGAAACGGTCTGCTAGACCGTTTTAGCAGACAGATTCGATCGTGTGTACGGGCGAGCCGACGGATTTGGCCACCCGACAGATTTCAAAGCATGCTTTGAAATCTATCGGGTGGGAACCCGTCCACCCGACATGTCTGCTGGTTAGTACACTTACCAGCAGACAGGTCGTCTCGCACCGGCGCCGAATGGATTCGGCGCATGCGCGGAAGTGTTTTACTTCCTGGTGCGGTGACGTGGCGGTGTCAACGTCACCGCCACGTCACCGACACGTCAGCGCGCTGTCTGCTGGCGGGGATTTTGGTTTGCTCATGTGTACACGCGAGCAAACCAAAATGACAGCAGACAGATTTGTTCAAATCGGTCGGACAGACCGTTTTGAACAAATCTATTGCCTCGTGTGTACGAGGCCTAAGGGTGCCGCCGCTAAAAGCAACTAAGGTCTGGTTTACAAGTGAGACAGGCACTGATGCTCCTCTGAAAAGTAATCCAAGCATGTTGGACAGGGGGTGAAGAGGTGGATTTAAATCTATAATTACCATGCAATGCACACAATTGCAGTTTGGTAGTACATCCAATGTAGGTTTAAACCAGGTGGTGAAGACGGACCATTTCAGCCGAAAAATCCGCTCGTGTGTAGGGGCAAACGGACTGTTTTGGCCGGATTCCTCCGGCGGAAAAATTCCAAAGCATGCTTTGGAAATTTTTCCTCCGGAGAGCTGTCCGTCAGATATGTCCGCTGGTTAGTACGGCAAACCAGCGGACATATCTGCCCGCACATGCATCGTATCCTGTGAATGGATCCGACGCATGCGCGCGGAAGTGTTTACTTCCTGGTGCGGTGACGTGGCAACGTCAACTTCACCGCCGCGTCACCGCGCTGTCCGCCGGCGGGGAATTTGATCCGATGGTGTGTACAGCCATCGGATCAAAGCAATCCGGCGGACAGATCCGATGGGAACGGTCCGTCGGACCGTTCCCATCGGATATATTCCCTCGTGTGTACAAGGCCTTAGTGTCGCTGTTCCCGCTAGGTAGCTATTTTTTTTTAACTAAACAAAAAAAAGCTGCGCAAATATAAACACTACAGTGTAGAACTCCAATAGTAGTCCTGTGTAGAGTAAGTGAAAGTCCCGTCATGCAGCACGGGAGGAGGATTCAAGAATATATTGCATCAAGAGCACTGGTTTTCTTTTCTAATCAGATGACCCAATGCAGAGACCCACACATGAAATCCATATAAGAAGACCTTCGGGGGGTAGCTTTATTATTGTGGTCTGAGCAAGAAACAGGTTTCATTACAACACGGATCATCGGTCCACTGTTGGAGAAGTCCCGACTTTTGGATATCCTGCCACGTTAACCCCTGGCTGGGGATTAAGCCATCTGCTGTCAGAAGATCTCTAGTTGGGATCTTCCTCTCTGGTAAGGGGCGGTGTGATTGAAAGGTGGAGGTGTTTATCTATCCATGCACTGTTTCTGAGGTTTTTGCATTTGATGTTACCATCTATCTGGAGGAAAGAATAATTGTTTCTGCTATCAGTTTCCATCAGATGCATAACATGTTCCGTACTTGATTAATGGATTTTTTATTTTATTCATCACCTGCATGACGGGACTTTCACTTACAATACACAGGACTACTATTGGAGTTCTACACTGTAGTGTTTATATTTGCGCAGCTTTTTTTTGTTTAGTTGTATTATTGTTGTGGGTATCTCACATTTTAAGTTCGCTAGCATTTTTCTAGACCATTCACATAGACAGCGCAGTATTACCACCTTTTTTTTTTCAGCTATTTTTTTTTTATTGCGATTTTTTTTTTACTAAAGACATGTGGCTGAATACATTTTGGCCTAAATGTTTGACTAAAATTTAGTTTATTTGATTTTCCTTATAACAAAGAGTAAAAAATATCGTTTTTTTTTTCAAAAATGTCGCTCTATTTTTGTATATAGCGCAAAAAATAAAAATCGCAGAGGCAATCAAATACCATTAAAAGAAAGCTCAAAGGAAACTCACAGGAACCCAAAGGAGTACCCAAAGGAAACCCACAAAGACACAGGGAGAACATGCAAACTGTGTGTTGGTAGTGCCATGGCTTTGAACCAATGACCCTAGTGCTGCTAAGCAAACGTGCTAATCACTCAACCACTTTGCTGCACAACCACTTAGCCACTGATCTAATCCCGTTACAGAACCCATTTTAATATGTATAATTTCAATTTTCAGACATGCCCATAACTAGTGAAAAAAAAAGTACCAAGTGTCTGTTGACATTTAATACACTTAATTTAATACACTGTGGGGTGGATTTACTAAAACGGAAGTGAAAAATCTGGTGCAGCTGTGCATGGTATCCAATCAGCTCCTAACGTCAGCTTGTTTATTTAAGCATCGACAATAAGACCTGGTAGCCGATTTCGATGCAGAGCTGCACCAGATGTTGCACTCTCCAGCTTTAGTAAATCAACCCCAGTGAGCTGGGGTTGGATGCAAAATTAGATAGGGGGACTGGTGGACTAGAGTAGGGTAGGCCCTAAAAATTTATAGTAAGTGGAGTAAATTTTCTCCCATTCATCATCCACCATTTTTTCCTTTTAAATTCTGCCACCTGCAATGGTGGGGTGAGGAAGTGTTGATGAATCTTGTAGATTAATTTGGTTGGTGTTGGAGTGGTAAGGATATCAGAAAATAGGGTTGCCTGGTAGTCTACCCTGGACGTTACGACCCTGGGCGGCATAATATATTTAAAAGTATTGAAATAGAATATTGTTGGCAGTTGGAACTCCATTTTTAATTGTTCTTTGGATTTTACTTAATTCTCTAGATTTAAGATCTGTGCAGAAAATACCCAGTATGAACCAATGTTTGGGGTGCGGGGACTGAGAGGAGTTTAGGTAAAGTTGTTTAATCCGGCTGGGTAAAAACATTTTTACTAGCACAGAATCCAATACTTTTGGGGATTTAATTAAAGTGTTTGTAACCAAAAATAAAAGATTCTGTTTCCTTCAAAAGCATGTTATACAGCACAGTGCTTGTGATTTGTAATTTTGCCCCCTGTATCACCTAAAAAAACCTGGCTGATCGTGCCAGTTTTTGCCCTCTCCCCTGTAAACTGGTTACAGTTTATCATGGCTGCTAAGCCCTGACACCGCGGTCAGTTTCCGTGCCTCCGCCAACCGTGGTGTCTTCTCACTCCCCCGAGCGTCCTGTCAGCTCCTTCCACTCCACGATCCTTCCCTCCAGCTTGTAAAATGATAGAGTTAAGTCTCTACAATCCCCTTTATTAGGTAATAACATGTGCCCCACTGTATGTTATTTATTTAAAAAAAAGTGGATTTCTACCTTAGATCAGATCATCTTGCATCGCTCACGTGACTACACGGCTCTCTCCTTCTCTCCTCTCAGCTGACGTCAGTGGCAGTTTGACACTGATACAGTATCCGTCAGACAGGGAGAGGAGAGAGCCGAGGAGTCACGGGAGTGTCGGTAGATGCTCTGATATAAAAGGTAGAAATCCGTGTTTGTTTTTTATAAAAAGGACATACAGTGGGGCACATGTTATTATCTAACAGAGGGGACTGTAGAGACTTAAAGGAACACTAAAGGTTTCATTTTTTATTAGATCAATTGATTGCTGTAAGCTAGAGCATTAAAATATCACTTACCTCGTTTTTCCTTTTGACCTCCAAAATACAGTAATCCAGGTTTGAAATGTAATTTCCTGTCTCTCCTCTTCTTGCTTTCCACCAGCATCTGAGCCATTTTGCATGGTGGAAAGCAGCATGTGCTCACCCCCTCCCTATGACTACAGCCCTGCGTGAAGATGCTCTCTTATCCCTCACAGGCATGGAGGCTAAGCCTATTGGGAACTGTAGTTCCCATTAGGCCGTGATGTAGCAACAATGAATGCGCACCGCAAACCAGGAAGTCAGTAAGAATAACGATTCAGGTGTGACGGAGGTGAATAAAACGGCTCGATTTCAACAGGTATCAAACTAGTTATAATGCAAAACATTACTTTTTACTTTATCAGCTACTGTCAGACTTTAATTTAAGAGGAAAATATTTTTGCATTTACAACCCCTTTAACAACCACTTTAATTTTTGATCTGAGGTGGGTTTAGGATTGGTGCCTTTGAAACCATACGATATAGAAAAGAGCATCAGAGGACTCACTAGGATCAGGCAAATAAAGATTTTTGGATTTTTTTGCTTCTAGATACTTGACATTGTGTTTGTCTATTATTGCTATACAGGCTTTATATAGCAGCAACAGTTAGCGCAGTGCTTTACAAAATTAAGAGAGGCAATACAATTCAATACAAGAGGGTTAGGATATGCAATATTTACACTCCGGGAGCAAAATCCGAAAATGCCTGGATAAAAGTAACAGCAGGAAGCGTACCTGTGTGATTGGCCTGCAGCTTTCCCGGTACAAACTCAGGGCAGTTGATGAAGCGGGTGAAGTCAGTACGTTTCACTTCTTGAGGTGGAGTAGAGAGAATGGGCCATTTTTCTGGATCTACTTTTCTCCTTATTTTCTGGTCCACCAGTTCTACCTCTGTGCTGCCTTTCAAAGCCTAAACAAACATACACAAGCATATTTTTCCATATACACGGTATACACACACACACAAGCTTTGTAAACATGTCACATTGAACACATAGCTGAATTAATCACAGACATAACTCATCACCCCTTCACTAGTGTGTATAGACCTTCAATTTTTTCAATTAAAGACTGAGATATCTGGAAAGGAATGAGCTTCTGGTGTGATCCCCATTTATAAAACCCATGCTTTGGTACTGGCATGCTTGCAACCAGTATTATATGTTAATAAATAAATAAATAAACACACACAAACAACAAATGGTTAAAATATGTAAAACATCAGTTTACACAAAAAAGATATATGTAAATGGCAAGTTCACCTTTACAGAAAATCTGTAAGGAAAACTTACACTGGACCCCATCCCCCTGTACCGGAGTCCCGCAACCCTCAGCTGTCAGGCATTACGACGCAAATTCACCACTCCGGGGATTTAAAACCCTCTTGGATTTCTCTTCCCTCCTCCAGCGCTGACAGGATGGGTTAGATGGAGTCCAACTGCTCAGTGCTGACCAATTATAATGCCTCGTATCCATACACCCTAAGGGTCCTTTCACACGGAGCGGACCGTTTTTCGGTCCGCTCCGTGTGTCCGTCAGCTCAGCAGGGGGGTCTCCGCTCAGCTGTCGGCAGACGGGGCGGTCCCCGCACACTGTGCAGGGACAGCCCTGTCTCTCCTCCGCTCTCCCCTATGGGGAGTCGGATGGAAACGGACCGTCTGTCCGTTTGCATCCGATCCGTTTGGGCGGACGGAAGAAAAATAGGGCATTCTTCCGTCCGCAAAAACGGATGTGGATCTAGCAGACGTTAGCGGATGCATCATCCGCTAACGAATCCGCTCCCATAGGGAAGCATTGAGGTCTGTTACCGGACGTCCAAAAAACGGACGAACGGAACGGACCTGTGAAAGGACCCTAATGCCGCAAACACACGGTCGTTTTTTGGGATGAAATAAAACGTCATTTTTTAAAAACGTCATTTAAAATGATCATGTGTGGGCTTCACATCGTTTTTTGGCTTCTGAAAAACGACAAAAAAAAATTCGATCATACTTCAATTTTTTATGTCGTTTTTGAAAATGTCGTTTTTTGTGTTGTAAAAAATGATCGTATGTGGGCTAAAACGACGTTAAAAACGACATTTTAAACCTGCGCATGCTCAGAAGCAAGTTATGAGACGGGAGCGCTCGTTCTGGTAAAACTACCGTTCATAATGGAGTAAGCACATTCATCACGTTGTAACAGACAAAAAAGCGCGAATCATCTTTTACTAACAAGGAATCAGCTAAAAGCAGCCCAAAGGCGAATAGATCTTCCCCTTTAGAGTGCCGTCGTACGTGTTGTACGTCACCACGCTTTGTTCATCATTTTTCAAAAAAGATGGTGTGTGGGCAACATCGTTTTTAATGATGAAGTTGGAAAATGTCGTTTTTTGGACATGCTGAAATTTTTAATTTTTTTTTCATGCAGAAAAGTGATCGTGTGTACGCGGCATTAAAAGTACGGATAGGAGATTAAGCTGGGCTGGGGAAATGGTGCTCCAGTGCCTTAGAAGTACGGATAGGAGATTAAGCTGGGCTGGGGAAATGGCGCTCCAGTGCCTGACAGCGGGGGATTGAGTGACTTCGGTACAGCAGGACCCAGGGGAATGGGGAGGGGGTCCAGTGTAAGTTCAGCTTAGAGATTTTCTGTAGAAGGTGAAAAGTACACTTTAAATATAAATCTATAAAAACCACTGTAGTTTCAATTTAAAAAAGGACCGTTGCGACATCAAAGAAACAGCTGCAATTTTTTATACAATTTATGGGTCTAGCTATGGGCAGCCTACAACTAAAGCCTCGTACACACGGCCGGGTTTCCCAACAGGAAAACTACGAGGAGAGCTTTTGGCCGGGAATCCCAGCCGCGTGTATGCTCCTCGCAGTTTTTCCGATGGGAAAACTGCCCAAAAACTGTCAAAAAAAAAAATAAAAAAAAAAAAAAAAAGAGAACCTGCTCTCTTTTTTTCCACTGGGATACCCGGCGGACTTTTCCCCATCAGTGTTTTCCCAACAGGAAAACCTCTCGTGTCTACGAGGGAAAAGTTACCGAGCCGGCTCTCTGTTTTCCCCCTGGGATTTCCGACAAATCATTTCCTGTCGGGAATCCCGGTCGTGTGCACAAGGCATAAGAACTCTACTACTGGTGTCATGAAAGCAAATATAGGCATTTTCCCCATGCATGAAGAATTAATGTATTCTTTTGTTTTGGATATGAAAGGCATTACCTCATAAATCTTACTGACATCGGTTGTCAGAGACTGCACTCGACGAAAGCCTGCTATCAGGGAGAGGGGTAAAAATCCTTGGGCATCCATTTTTCTTCTCAAATAAAAATCCCTTTCCAAGTTTTCCAAACTGAAATAATATTCACTGCAAGAGAACAGTGGGAATAATATGGTTATTATGCATCAGTTTTTACAAACCATTAAACCGATTTTAAAACGCATCGGTAACCCAAAACACACACTTACATCTGACGTTTCAGGTACTCCTTCAGCAGCTTTCCATCTAAAGGATACATCTGGACACCAGTTCCATAATTGTAGCAATACATCATACTTCGGTTATCAACCAAGTCAGACTGAAAGGGCTCATTCCCCTTACGGACACCGTACTGAACTGTGATACAGAGAAGAAATAAAGGAATAGTGCTCAGAATCCATATTTAGGTTTACTCTTTCTTACAGGAGGAATTTCATGTTTATGTCCAATACACACAGGGTAATACTATACTGGAATGCACACAATGTTAACTAAATGAAGATATAACAAGATAAAAGTGGACGTCATGAAACCGTTTAAATGGTTATCTGCAGCCAATCTGAACTGCTCATGTTTTCAACTGTTTTATTCCACCGCCTATACATATTTCCTGACAGACTTTGAGGTTCTAAAAGGATTTGTATTCAGTATATTCCATGGAAAACTACATATGGCTGCAATTTAAAAATAAATACACATATATATGTATATATTTTTATAATAGATAGATAGATAGATAGATAGATAGATAGATAGATAGATAGATAGATAGATAGATAGATAGATAGATAGATAGATAGATAGATAGATAGATAGGATAGATAAATGGTACTCAGCATCTGTCAAAGTTCTTGGGAAGCAGAAGGCATGGCCCAAATGTATCCACTCACCACTTGCAGACCAGACAAAAATGATTCTTTAATGTGTTGTTAGCACATGCTTCAGCTTGTATAAGAGCAGAATGTACAGCAAACAACTTGAATAAAGGACTTTAAAGCACCATTAAGCTCCAATTTTGGGAGGAACAAATCCTAATGCCAGTGCTGACTGTTACTTTAAGCAAGCTGCTAGCAAGATTCAGCACTTGAAGCGGTTTTAAATTGCTTCTAGCAATGCCAATTACCACTCCCATTGAGAAACAGATTTTACATCCCTATAGTAAAGTATTCTTTAAAGGCCCAAATAGAGCTGCTTAAAGCAAAACTCAAGTTCCGCTCTTTGCTGCGAACTGGCAGGTATTTGTTTTGCATTCATTTTGACATGCAATATCTCTTCTGCAATAAAATATACTTACCTGTGTGCAGCATTCCCCAGCATGTAAACTGAGGTGGGTATGCACAGCTCAGCTTACACCTGCTGGCCCAATACATGTGTGCCAAAATAGTGGCCTCATGTGCATGTGTGGGAGCAACGTCACCCTGCGCCAGTCAATGAACATGGCTAAAAACCGTCTCACAGAAGATGCTCGTGTCGGAGGGACAGGACCGCAAGTATAAACTGCCTTAAAGCGGAGGTTCACCCTAAATATAAGATCTCCCATGTGATCCAGCATACTGGCGTCAGCGCCAGTATGCTGGGTTTTTTTTTTTTTTAATCGCACACTTACTGTATTATGCCGGAATTTCATTTTTTTTCCCCCGCGGTGGACGGCTCTAGTATTGCTCGTCACATCTTCCTAAAATACCCGATATGGACTCGGGTAATCTCGGCGAAAATGCGGCGCCTGCGCACAGACCTAGGAGCTGACTGCGCAGGCGCCGTATTTCTCCGAGTCCTATTTCGGAGGGCGTGACGCGCCATAGCCGTAGGACTCGGAGAAATACGGCGCCTGCGCAGTCAGCTCCTAGGTCTGTGCGCAGGCGCCGCATTTTCGCCGAGATTACCCGAGTCCATATCGGGTATTTTAGGAAGATGTGACGCGCTATACTGGCGCCGTCCATCACGGGGGGAAAAAATGAAATTCCGGCATAATACAGTAAGTGTGCGATTAAAAAAAAAAAAAACCAGCATACTGGCGCTGACGCCAGTATGCTGGATCACATGGGAGATCTTATATTTAGGGTGAACCTCCGCTTTAAGTTCCCCTTGAAAGCTAGCCCAAAGCGTTACAAAAGCTTGCTGTACACACTGTGCTTCTGAAAACTGAAGCTCACGTGAACTGTACCATACAGGCTCATTTATCAGACTTTTGTGCAGATACAATAATTCCAAGATTAGTCCATTTAAAGATTAAGCTCACCTTTACAGAAATCTTACACTGGACCCTCTCCCCATCCTACACAAACCCGCTGTGCCAAATTGCCAAGATCCCCACACCAGCGGTCTGGGGATTTCAAATCCGGCAGCTTTCTCTTCTCTCCTTGCAGCGCTGACAGTACAGGCTAGATGGTTTCTGACTGGTCAGCACTGTCTATGTGACAGTGCTGACCAATTAGAATCCCTGTAATCTGTACTGACTAAGCAATACGGACACAAGATTAACCGCTTGAGGACTGCCGCACGATGATATACATCAACAAAATGGCACAGCACGGAATAAGGCCGCGTACACATGACCAAATCTGTCTGCTGGAAACGGTCTGCCAGACCGTCCCAGCAGACAGATTCGATCATGTGTACGGGCGAGCAGACATGCTTTCAAATCTGTCGGCTGGGAACCCGTCCGCCCGACATGTCTGCTGGTTAGTACGCTAACCAGCAGACATGTCTTCTCGCACACGCGTCGAATGGATTTGACGCATGCGCGGAAGTGATTTACTTCCTGGTGCGGCGACGTGGCGGCGTCAACGTCACCGCCACGTCACCGCGCCGTCTGCCGGCGGGGATTTTGGTTTGATCGTGTGTACACGATCAAACCAATACGTCCCCAGCAGACAAAACAAATCTGTCTGCTCGTGTGTATGGGGCCTAAGGGCGTACATATACGTCCACTTTAAGATCCCAGCCTTGACTCGCAAGTGAGGACCAGGTGGGAGTACAGTGTAAGGTCACCTTACAGATTTTCTGTAAAGGTAGACTTGCACTTTAACCTTAAAACTACATATATGGCTGAGACTTCAAGTACGCAACTGGAATTTCTTTTTACTCCCAACTCCTTTACTTAAGGTAAAAAAAGATTTTGCAAACATGTGACGGTAGCAGCAGCAGGGATTAGGGTGCCACTGTGCATTTGACACAATGTAGCAACCATGTCAGCAAACGTGCAGATCAATAGAAATTTTATATGGTTAATATACCATGTAAATAAAAACTTATTACAGTATGCTGTGGAACATTACCATTCATAACTGAGCTACACCATTCAGAACCGGAAATGCTGGTTCTGAAAAGACAGTTAAAATTCAGAAAAGGAAAACAAACATTTGAAATCGTATGGATGATTACTTAGACCTTAGCTTTTAAAAGACAAATATATTTAGGACACTTAAAAAAATTGTACATCACCTTATTTCCTGTCCTGATTAAATTAATACAAACTATTTACACTGTCCTTTAAACTTGTATGCCATGTTTAAAAGTTATGTGTTGAACAAGGCATTACTGATTATTGATTACTTGCCTGACGAAGAGGTCCTGTGGCCTCGAAACATTGCACTTTTTGTAATGCCTTCTTTGTATTAAAATATTTTTGGACGCTATCTGCGATTCATGGTGTGCTGGCGAATATTTTTTTACTTTTTAAATATTTTGCAACAGGGCTTAAAAGAACATGTCCCTGGGTGGTATCATTGTGGAAAAGGTACATGGGATACTGAAGTAACTACTCTTCAATTGCTTGGACATGTTTGTTAAAAAAGCAACCACACAATAAAATGGATGACTGATTAAAGCAGAGTTTTAGACCAAAACAATAATAGCCTATTAAAAAATAGAACAAAAAGCAGCCTTTGCGGAAATATTCACTTTCAAGGCACAGACTTTCCCCATAGCATTTATTTTCCATAAGGTGCTCTGACCATTCAACCTACCTGTTCTGAGCCCAGACTGTCCAGTGCCCACCCTTGCTTGTGACTGGCCAGTAAAAACAGAAATTGAAGTCTGATAAGCTCATCTTTCAGTCACTCTGTATTCACCACCTAACAGTACGCTTCTTGCAGCTCCTTCTGCTACAAAGATGCTTAATTTTTATAATCTAACCTAACTCTTGGTGGGATAATTTTATTTGGTAAGCGCCCATGCTTTACGTTAAAAGCCCAGCGATGATGCACTTGCACTTTGTATTTTTTTACTTAAAATTTTATTCAATTTTATCTCGCGTATACATAGTAAAAAAACAAACCATTGCCCACCCCAGTGGAAATATACTTTATCATATTAACCCATACCTTTTATACCCCACCTCCCCCCTAATCCCCCACTAACCTCTCCATTTTACCCTCACCCTACATCCCCTTCCTACGCCTCGCTACATATTCTTAATTTCACCATATTTCTTCATTAATTTGAACTTTTTCCACTCTTCCCATACCATATCAAACCCCTCGCTTGTATCTTCATAGCAGTGTCTTAAATATTCCATATTCCTTATCTCTTCTATCTTACCAAACCATCTTTGGGATTTCTACTTCTTTCCAATTTTTTGGTATCATTCTTTTTGCAGCATTCATCATGTGTATTATCATTGAGTTTTTATATTCCTTTATCGGGATATCTACTCGATGGAATAAACATGTCCAAAGTTCCTCGGGTAGGTCTATCATAGTGATCTCTCTGATATAGCTTAGTACTTCCTTCCAGTATATCCCTATTTTAGGGCATCCCCATAGTTCCCACCTGTCCGCACCTCCATCAGCACTCTCGTTTTTTGTCCTACCTGATACTTTCCTAAGATATCAGAGGTCCCATACCACCTGGTTATACATTTATAATTCATTTCCTTCATCTTATTGTTTACGGATGATCCGTGTACAAGTTTACAAGATCCGTGTACAAGTTTAAAGATTCTACCCACATCTTGGTTCCTTCCTCGTTTCCCTAATTCCATTTCACAGTTTTTTTATGAATGTTGGCACCTCTAGCCTCTCCACTTCCATCAAAATATTATATATTCGGAATATATTCCCCTGAGGCACTTTGAATTATTTTTTATTTGGACAAGCACAATTTTATATGAACTGCATTGTTGGAAGTTGGAACCACGTATTCATTCTATGCAAATACAGGAATTTTTGGAGCACCAATTTATTTTATGAACTTGCGGAACACCTGTTTACTTTACCTGCACCAGCAGGTTTTTAATCACAATTATTAGTGATATGTTTGTATGTTTTAGCATATAATATACACACACACACACACACACACACAAAGACCTTGGATGTTAAGGATGTGTTTAATAGCACTGATACACAGGAAAATTCAGATCTAGGAGGATTATTTGTACACCTCAAAAATCTCATGGTTACAGAAATTCATGGTAACTGGGATGTTGGCTTCCTAGAAAAATACTTAGGCTTCACACCTTTGCAAATTGGATGGGGGTTTCCCCGCACCAAATTCGCATAGCAGGAGAATGTGACTGGCTCTCTATCCCCACAGAAGGTCCAGTGCGAATTGCTGGAAAAGTGTGTGCCTTTTTTGGTGCGTTTTGGGACCGAATTCAGCCCATAATTCGGGCTGAAATTGGACCTGAAACGGTGAACCAGTGCGCATCAGACCCCTGCTGTGCGATGGATACGGCGATAGTGTGAACCGAGCCTTAGAGAACAACATAGTTCCCAGAAGTCTCAGGTCGAGTCTCAGGTTTGAGACCCCCCCCCCCCTCCCCACAGGAAGATGAACAAGATCTCCTGGGTTGGTTTGAATATTACAATGATGTGGGTTTTGACCTTTTATGTATAACCTACAAAAGGCAAACTTCAGAAATTAGACAAGGATATTATTGAATTAAAGGATAAATTGTCATCTCATAGGGATTTAGGCGAGTATAAAAATTCTTAAAAAAAGGATTTTTAATAAACAGCTTACCTGTAAAATCCTTTTCTTGAAGTACATCACGGGACACAGAGCGCATAGCCATTACACTTGGGTTATATGGGTACCTTCAGGTGTGGACACTGGTGTAATCCATTTCACAGGAAGTTTCCTCCCTATATAACCCCCTCCCACTGGGAGTGCTTCAGTTTTGTAGCAAGCAATTCTCCCGAGGTTACACAATGTTCCCCAAAAGAGGGGTGGGAGCTCTGTGTCCCGTGATGTACTTCAAGAAAAGGATTTTACAGGTAAGCTGTTTATTAAAAATCCTTTTTTCTTTATCGTACATCACGGGACACAGAGCGCATAGCCATTACACTTGGGATGTCCTAAAGCAATGCTCTATGAAGGGAGGGAGACCGTAAGGCCAAGAATAGCCAAATAAAAACATTGTCAGGAGAAAACATGGCTCCATCAACAGAAACACAAGGGGGCGTGAACCGGGCCAGAGGATTCTATACTGCTGCCCGTAGGACCGCCTGCCCAAAAGCTGCGTCCGTACTCTTTGCAACGTCCAACTTATAAAATTTAGTAAACGTATGTACGGAAGACCAGGTTGCCGCCTTGCAAACCTGTGCCATAGAAATCTGATGGTGTGCCGCCCAGGAGGCACTCATGGCCCTCGTAGAATGGGCTTTAACTGATAAGGGAGGTGGAACGCGCTTCAGACCATAGGCCTGAAAAATCAGCTGCTTAATCCACCTAGCCAAGGAAGACTTGGCAGCCGGCTGACCCTTCTTGGGGCCATCCGGAAGAACAAAAAGCACATCTGTTTTCCGAATCTTCTCTGTAGCCTTGAGATAGACCCTCATGGCTCGAACCACGTCCAAAGTATGAAGCCGTCTTTCCTCTCTGGACTGGGGAGTAGGAAAGAAGGACGGTAGGACTAGGTCCTGATTCAAGTGAAAACTGGATATGACCTTAGGAAGGAAAGAAGGTTGAGGCCGCAGAACAACTCTGTCCTTATGCAGAATAAGGTATGGCTCCCTGCATGATAAGGCTGCCAGCTCGGAAACCCTTCTGGCTGAAGCCATAGCCACCAAGAAAACTAACTTTCGGGTTAGTAGCACAAGAGGGATTTCTGTCAGAGGTTCAAACGGCTGCCTTTGTAAAGCTGACAAGACCAGATTTAAATTCCAGGGGCAGAGGGGAGCTCTAATAGGGGGATTCACATGCAAGACCCCCTGCAAGAAGGTTTTCATAAGCGAATGGGTGGCCAAGGGTCTTTGAAACCATATTGATAAAGCCGACACCTGCCCCTTTAGAGTACTAAGAGCCAACCCTTTGTCAACGCCAACCTGGAGGAATCGCAAGATCCTGTCAATAAAAAACTTTCGAGGATGCCATTTTTGAGACTCGCACCACTCCCACATAGGTTCTCCAGACTCTGTAATAAATATTTCTGGAGACCGGTTTCCTAGCCTGAATCAACGTAGCTATTACCTGATCTGAGAGGCCTCTGCCTTTAAGAATTAGGGATTCAGCCGCCAAGCCGTCAAATTTAGCTGCTGTGAAGCAGGATGGCAGATTGGGCCTTGAGACAGCAGATCTGGGCGCAGGGGTAGCGGCCACGGCGCCCCGACTGACATCTTCACGATGAGTGCGTACCAAGCCCTCCTGGGCCAGGCTGGAGCCACCAGGATCACAGGCCTGCGCTCCACCCGGATTCTCCGTAGAAGGCGGGGAATCATCTGCAGTGGAGGGAACGCATACAGAAGAGAAAACTAGTGCCAAGGGCAAACCAAGGCATCGGTCCCGTAGGCCGAGGGATCCCTGGCTCGGGATATGAATTTGTCCAACTTTTTGTTGGATCTCGTTGCCATAATGTCCACGTCTGGGACTCCAAATCTTTGGCAAATCTCTTGGAATACCTGGGAGTGAAGCGACCATTCCCCCGGGAGCAACTGTTGACGACTCAAAAAATCTGCTTGAGAATTGTCTATCCCTGGGATGAACACCGCCGAGATGCAGGGTACATGGGCTTCGGCCCATGAGAAAATCAGGTTTACTTCTCTTTGGGCTGCTGGGCTCTTCGTGTCCCCCTGGTGGTTTATGTATGCCACCGCAGTGGCGTTGTCGGACTGTATCCTTACTGGCAGACCCTGAAGGGGGAGAGTCCAGGCGATCAGGGCCAGTCGAGCAGCTCTGATTTCCAAGATATTGATGGGAAGCAGTTTCTCTGCCCCCGACCACAGCCCTTGCTGGGTCTGTTCTTCTAGAACTGCCCCCCAACCTAACAGGCTGGCATCCGTGGATACTATCTTCCACGTGATGGGGCAAAAGGATTTCCCTTTTGACAAATTTTGAGAGACCAGCCACCAAGACAGGCTGCGCCGGACCTTCGGGGAGAGCACTAACGGACGATCTAACGCCTGAATGGACTTGTTCCAAGCAGAGAGAATGGCTGCCTGAAGATATCTGGTATGGATCTGGGCGTAGGGCACAGCCTCGAAGGCGGCCACCATCTTCCCCAGCAGTCGCATACATAGGCGAATAGTCGGCCTCTTCTTGCCTAAGATCATTTGAACTGCTTGGGCTATTGATCTGATCTTTGCTTGAGGTAAAATTATCCTCTGGCAGTCTGTATCTAGCCGAAGGCCTAGATATTCCAACTGCCTTGTGGGTTTCAATACCGATTTTTCTAGATTTACAATCCATCCGAATTCCTCTAGATGCTGAACTGTGCGACCTACTGCCTGATTGAGGTTGGAGGCTGAGCTGTCGATAACCAGAAGATCGTCCAAGTATGCCAAGACTAAAATGCCTTCTGTCCTTAGGACGGCTAGCACCGGGCTAACACCTTTGTGAATACCCGCGGAGCTGTTGCCAACCCGAAAGGGAGGGCTACGAACTGGTAATGGCGGTGATCTATCATAAACCGAAGAAACCTGTGATGTGCCGGGTAGATCGGCACGTGCAGATACGCATCTTTTATGTCTATAGATGCTAGAAAGTCGTCTTGATGTAGGCTGGCTGCCACCGAACGTATGGACTCCATACGAAAGGTCTGAATGTTTAGAAAGCGATTTAGGCGTTTGAGGTCCAAGATAGGCCTGACGTCGCCATTGGGCTTTGGTATTATGAAAAGGTTGGAGTAGAATCCCAGACCCCATTCCTGGGTTGGTACTTCTACGATTACTCCTTGGAGTAAGAGACGATCCAATGCTTTTGCAAGAGAGGCCCTCTTTAATGGGTCGCTTGGAAGACTTGACCCCTGAAAATGAGGAGGGGGGACTTCCCGAAACTCTAGCTTGTAGCCCGTGGTTACCACGGATCTTACCCAAGAGTCGGGAATTCTGGTCTTCCACACTTCGGAGAAGACCCGAAGCCTTCCCCCCACCCAAGAGAGTGGGGGCGCCCCTTCATGAATCTGACTTAAGGACTGGTTTAACCGGCTTGCGAGACCATGGCCTCTTGCCTGTCGTGGCTTGTCCTTGTGGGCGGCTATTAAATGCCGAACGCCCGGGAGGCCGTCGATACTGACGGGAAGTTGAAGGGGCCGAGCCTGCGAAGGCCTGTCGCTTAAACGCGGGCCCACGTGATCTTTTCTTGATGGGCAAGAAAGAACTTTTACCACCTGATATGGTCTGGATATATTTATCTAGGTCTTCACCGAATAGTCTCCCACCATGAAAGGGAAATCCTGCTAAAAGCTTTTTGCAGGGTGCCTCTGCTGACCAGTTTTTTAGCCACAAAAGGCGACGCATATGAACCAACAGCAGAGATAAACGGGACGCCTGTTGAACGGAGTCCTTAATAGCATCTACTGCAAAGCAGAGAGCTCTTGGGAGGTCAGCCAATTCACGAGCTTGCTGAGCCGGTATGTCCCTTAATATCTGTTTAGTCTGATCCTTTAAAGCCTGACAAACGCCAATGGCTGCCACTGCTGGCTGAACCACGGCACCTACTGTGGTAAAAGAAGCCTTCAGTAGGGTCTCCAATTTTTTGTCGACTGGATCTTTAAACACCTGGACATTTTCCACCGGACAGGTCAGGGATTTATTTACGCAGGAAATGGCTGTGTCCACGGTAGGGAGTGCCCATTTCTTTGCAAATTCTTCTTCCATAGGATAGAGAATGGTAAACCTTTTAGGAGGGATAAAAATCCTATCAGGTCGAGCCCAATCCTGAAAAATCACGCTCTCCAGAAGGGGGTGAACCGGGAAAGATGCACCACCCAATGGTGCCTTCAAGGAACCTAAAGAGGATACCGCGGGGGCTACTTGTTCTGACACTGGAAGTTTAAAAGCAGTGCGAACCATATCCGTCAGAGACTGGATCCACAGGCTCTCTGCTTGAGAAGCCGAAAAAATGTCATCTATAGTGGAATCTTCAATGTCTGACCCGTCAGGACTCAGGTCCGCTTGATCCCCCTGTGGGTCCAATTCCTCCGAAGAGAGGACCTCTGCATCTGAACACACCGTTTTAGGTGACGGGGATCTAGCCCGTTTGCCACCCGGCAAAGAGCGGGCAATTAAAGCAGTTAACCTTTTCTCTAGCCCACCCAGGGTGGATTCTAGCATTTCTTCCGTAACATAAACGGGAATGGGTTGATTGGGGGCCGCCTCTGCCCCTAGCACCCTCAATGGCTCCTGCACGATGCTGTTCGGTGGTCTATCTGGTGAGGGTGGGACCACTGGAGCCTGGCCCAAATCCTCTGACCCCGTTGGAGACCCCTTTACTTTTTTGGCACCTTTTGCAGCCTTAGCTGGTCCTGATCCCTTGGGAGCCATTGCACAACCTTGAGACACCCCTACAGCCAACACCCAACTGTTGTAGCTAGAAGTGAAACATTAATAAGGACAGGCTATGTAAAATCTTTTCAAAATTTTCATACGCCTGAGAAGGCGGCAATACAGAGGAAAGCCCTGTGAGTATTGCCACACCAATGCCCGTTAGCTGGAGTCCAAGGTTGCACCGACTCAGATACTGTCGGATCTAAGGCTGAGTCCCTTTAAGCAAAAAAATATATATATTTTTTTTTTTTTTTTTGTCAGTGTGGACTTTTAAGTCCAGACCTGAAGATCCACAAACCACCACTGGGTGTCACTGTTAGCCAGAACTGGCTCAGCTGCGCGCTCTGTCCTCACTCTCCACTGCTCTCAGGAGGGAATGACCAGCCAGGAAATGCTTTTTTGCTTTATCTGAGACTGACGCTGCTGGCCCGCCCCCCCCACGCCCGCTGACGTTGTAAAAGGCGGCGCGCACGCGCGCGCGCCCCCCCACGCTGAAACCAACATGGAGGAAGCAGAGAGCAGAGGAGAAGCCCGGACCAGCGCTAGAACACAGACACCTGGTAAGCCACTATCTTTGTAGTGCACCCATAGAGGAAGCTGTCTCCCTAGGCTTCCTAGGAACAGGAGTTTTGTCAGCCCTTCCTCTCTATACACGTGGGGCTGCAGTATCATGCTAACAGGCAAATCTGGGGGGAGTAGCAAAATACATATCTTTTAAAAGCATATATATATCTACATGTTATCTGGGTAAACATTAGTACATCCCATCCTGCCTCAACAGACATAGTGGAGATAGTGGCTGATGCACAAGCATACCATTAGCCAACCCAGAACCCCCAGGGGGATACCTACTGTCGAACCAAGTCCCGCAGGTTCCCTCTTACCTGCTCCACGCCGCAGGGTATTGCAAACTGCAAGAGGCCCAGCCTTCCCCCATCTCCGTGGGTATTGTCTTGGACCTTCAGGGACCGGGGTCCTGTGTTAAGGAACCCACACCCCTGGACCTATATAGCATCCTGGAATCAGTAGCGTTTAGTTCTTGGAAGAGACTAAAGGCACTGGAGCCCAGAATCCAGCCCTCCAAGGAGAGGCATTATAGGCAAAACCCCACTCCAGCAGGGCCCGGGTACCGCACACCTTGGCTTTGAAGCACTTCGGACGGATCCGGCTAGCTATCCTGGGTCCCGAGACCTCCGAGGGACAGCTAGACGTGACCAACACCTAAGACACTGGCGAAAAAACTGAAGCACTCCCAGTGGGAGGGGGTTATATAGGGAGGAAACTTCCTGTGAAATGGATTACACCAGTGTCCACACCTGAAGGTACCCATATAACCCAAGTGTAATGGCTATGCGCTCTGTGTCCCGTGATGTACGATAAAGAAAATAGTTTTGCAGAAAAAGGATCTTGATCAAAAAGGAAAAATAAATAAAATATCTTAGGGATCTGGATGGCTACAAAAATAATTCAGTATTCAAATGGCAGGTTAAAAGGAATAACCTTGTTATTTCTGAAGGGAACCCTTCTGGGGTACAAGTGGCACCCTTGGGGGAGGTTGGAAACAAGTTAGGAGGAGGCCCCCACGCCTACAGCCATTCCAACACTTGGGTGGAACCCCTAGGAGAGGTGGGTCCCCCCTAAGAGGAATAATAAATGGAATTCCTATAATAATCTGCATTATCCCCAAGATAGTGGGCTTCTTCCCACACAATTATGAACCTTTGAGAAGGGACACAATACCGTTCTGAATAAGACTTGCCTCAATGGGATAATCCAGCATATCACCCCATAGAGATCTGATCAAAGCGCTTCTGGTCCACCACAACCTTCTTTTTTTTCCCCCTGAGAGGTCCCCCAAAAATACAAAACATGGAGATCCAAAAGAGGGACCAGAGGGGGGAGGCAGCACAGACAGAAAGAGAAAAAGGGTATAAAAGATCAGGGTATATTCAATCTCAGTAAATGTGAACTTAGTTGTAATGAAACATTTTTTTGAATCATGGTTTTAAGTTTGCCCCTGATAAACCACGTAAATTTGGTGCATTTATAGATGTACAGAAGTACATTAGAAAGATTAACATCAATAGATACTTTCTTTCCAAGCCTCCTCGGGCTCCTGAGGGCAATATGGGGGCATTAGGCATTCACGGTAGTCGAATGCTTCTCTCTTCAATCCACCTGGAAACCCTGCTCCTATTTCAGTGTTTAAGGAGTTGGTTCTTAAAGACAGAGAAATAAAGATTAAAAAATGTTTTAATAATAAAAGATTACTTGATGGGTTAAAGTCCCTTATAAGTAAGAATTACATAATTGTCCGCCCTGCTGATAAAAGGTGTGTGGCATTGTTTTTCTCGATAAGTCCTCCTTTAGAGTGGAAATTATGAAAATTCTTTCCTATAAGGCGACTTATGTATCGCTCCCTAATGATCCAACTGTTAAATATAAGAAGGCTCTAGGAAAGTTGATCAATGAGGGCTTTGAAGATAATATTACTAGTAAAGAAAAATAGTTTATTCTGCCTGCTGCACCCAGAATACCAGTTATTTATTATCTTATCACAAGGACCCAGTTAAGGCCTATTATAAGTGGACTGGATTAGTCAACATTGTGAATAGGGAAGTATATACAGTGCAGAAAATAAGTATTTGAACACCCTGCTATTTTGCAAGTTCTCCCACTTGGAAATCATGGAGGGGTCTGAAATTGTCATCGTAGGTGCATGTCCACTGTGAGAGACATAATCCAAAAAAAAAAATTCCAGAAATCACAATTTATGATTTCTTAACTATTTATTTGTATGATACAGCTGCAAAGAAGTATTTGAACACCTGTCTATCAGCTAGAATTCTGACCCTCAAAGACCTGTTAGTCTGCCTTTAAAATGTCCACCTCCACTCCATTTATTATCCTAAATTAGATGCACCTGTTTGAGGTCATTAGCTGCATAAAGACACCTGTCCACCCCATACAATCAGTAAGAATCCAACTACTAACATGGCCAAGACCAAAGAGCTGTCCAAAGACACTAGAGACAAAATTGTACACCTCCACAAGGCTGGAAAGGGCTACGGGGAAATTGCCAAGCAGCTTGGTGAAAAAAGGTCCACTGTTGGAGCAATCATTAGAAAATGGAAGAAGCTAAACATGACTGTCAATCTCCCTCGGACTGGGGCTCCATGCAAAATCTCACCTCGTGGGGTCTCAATGATCCTAGGAAAGGTGAGAAATCAGCCCAGGACTACACGGGAGGAGCTGGTCAATGACCTAAAAAGAGCTGGGACCACCGTTTACAAGGTTACTGTTGGTAATACACTAAGACGTCATGGTTTGAAATCATGCATGGCACGGAAGGTTCCCCTGCTTAAACCAGCACATGTCAAGGCCCGTCTTAAGTTTGCCAATGACCATTTGGATGATCCAGAGGAGTCATGGGAGAAAGTCATGTGGTCAGATGAGACCAAAATAGAACTTTTTGGTCATAATTCCACTAACCGTGTTTGGAGGAAGAAGAATGATGAGTACCATCCCAAGAACACCATCCCTACTGTGAAGCATGGGGGTGGTAGCATCATGCTTTGGGGGTGTTTTTCTGCACATGGGACAGGGCGACTGCACTGTATTAAGGAGAGGATGACCGGGGCCATGTATTGTGAGATTTTGGGCAACAACCTCCTTCCCTCAGTTAGAGCTTTGAAGATGGGTCGAGGCTGGGTCTTCCAACATGACAATGACCCGAAGCACACAGCCAGGATAACCAAGGAGTGGCTCTGTAAGAAGCATATCAAGGTTCTGGCGTGGCCTAGCCAGTCTCCAGACCTAAACCCAATAGAGAATCTTTGGAGGGAGCTCAAACTCCGTGTTTCTCAGCGACAGCCCAGAAACCTGACTGATCTAGAGAAGATCTGTGTGGAGGAGTGGGCCAAAATCCCTCCTCCAGTGTGTGCAAACCTGGTGAAAAACTACAAGAAACGTTTGACCTCTGTAATTGCAAACAAAGGCTACTGTACCAAATATTAACATTGATTTTCTCAGGTGTTCAAATACTTATTTGCAGCTGTATCATACAAATAAATAGTTAAAAAAATCATACATTGTGATTTCTGTAATTTTTTTTTTTGATTATGTCTCTCACAGTGGACATGCACCTACGATAACAATTTCAGACCCCTCCATGATTTCCAAGTGGGAGAACTTGCAAAATAGCAGGGTGTTCAAATACTTATTTTCTGCACTGTAGATGTTTTTTGCAACCCCTGGTGACTGAGACCTCTCCTCAGATCATTAAGATCTTGGGGGAGATTGAGAGGAGGGATGTCTACAACTGATGTGGCCTCCTTCTACATGATCATTTCCCATTAGCATAAGTATGAAGCAGTAGAGTCATATTTGAAAAGGGATGACTCTTTATCTACATATCATGAATCTTTTGTGCTGAAACTACTTACTTTTGCCATGTCACACAACTATTTTTGATTTGGAGGTTCCTTTTATCGCCAGGGTCGTGGTGTGGCCATGGGGGCTACATTTTCCCCTAGCATGGCCAACCGCTTTATGGCTAAATGGGAGGGCATCATCTATGCTTCCCGGAGACCAGAGTTGGTCTTCTGGGGAGGTACATTGATGATGTACCCCTCCTTTGAAATAGTGATTTGACATCTCTGAATGAGTTCTTTAAACAGCTTAACAATAACCGTTTGGGGATCTCTTTAAAATAAGAGAGTCCATCTAAGATCCATTTTTTGGATCTAAATATAGAGGTGAGAGATGAAGTTTTGGTTACGTCAAACTAATTTAAGTCCACCGATAGAAACAGTTATATTGGTAGGGAGAGCTGCCACCTTCTTGGTTGAATAGAGTCCCCAAAAGTCAATTTATCTGCATTAGACAGAATTGTATGGTTTATGGAAGACTATATTAAACAGGCAATGGTCCTAAAATCCAGATTTGTCGCCAAGCGCTATGCTTCTGATGAACTAGATGAAGATGATAGATCCCTATTAGGTTGGGTTCACACCTATGTGAATTGGATGTGGCTTACACTGCAGCCAATTCTCAGAACATTTTAAAAACCATTTGTTTCAATCAGTCTATTTCACATATTGCATTGCATTCGCATTCCGCATTGCCCAAAAAATGTGTGCGTTTTCTAAGCAGTGCAGTGCGAATTGCAGGCACATATTCTTCTACGGGAAAGCATCCGATTCGCAGATGCGTTCTGTTGTGAACAGGCATTCTCTCCCCTCCCCCTGCTTAGCTGATCGGCAGATACAGATTCTTTGCAGAAAAAATGGAGCTGGAATTCGCACCGCACATGTGCGAATCCAGCCTTACTCACTGGAGCCACTTGGGTTCAAAGATTTTGGTTTTGCTTTTATCACAAGGTTTTCACAACAATATCAGGACATTGTAATGTTCTGAAGAATGACAGGATGTTGGGGCCAACTGTTCCAGACCGTCTGGATGTGGTCTTTCGAGGTGGGCCTCCATTAAGTCTTCATGTGGCACCAAACATCATGGATACTCCGAACAGGGTTTTAGTCTTTCATAAATTGAAAGACTACATCCCATGTAGAGTTTGTAGCCTCACTAAAATTAAGAATAGACGGATTGAACAATTCAAATCAAGTACTACTGCCGAACTGTTCAATTATGACACCTTCATCACCTGTACTTCTATAAATGCGGTGTATCTCATTATCTGTCCATGTGGTCTTCAGTATGTTGGCCGCACTACGAGAGCCATGTTTGTAAAAACATGTGACCAATATTAGACGTGGCTTTCCCAAACATAGTCACCGCCTAGAATGCCACAACAAAGATCCAACAGGTACCAGTTTGGTTGCTATAGACCGGCTCACCCCTAATTGGAGGGGGAGTTTTATTAGGTGTGAGATATCACGACTTGAATCCTGTTGGATCTATAAGATCAAATGTTTTGTGCCACATGGACTTAATGTAGATTGGGATGTTAACTGTTTTATTAACAACAGCTAACAATCATTCTAGTTAAGTGAGGTTAGTTGACAATAACCTATATATCTTTTTTTTCTCTGTAGAATGATCCTTATGTTTGTCTTGATTTTCACTCAGCATCTGTAATGCATTGTTTTTATATAAATGTTTTTATGAAATGTTATATTGATTAAAAAGTGTAATTATACATAAAAAATTGTTAATGTGATATACTAGGTTTGACCACTAGGTAAAAGTGTTTCGCCATTCCTGGTGATCCCAAGTATTTGTATATTATATTTTTCATTCATCTTTTAATTCATTTTTTTTTTTTTTTTAATATGGGTTTTATTAACCAATGATTGAATTATTCTTGGTGTTCCCAGTTTTTATTTATTTTTGCTATATTTTAGTTCCAGATGTGCTAATTTACATTACTATTTGTTATTTCTGGCCACTGGAATGCATTCAGACGAGATTTGGCCATGACATTGCTTGTGAAACACATCCGGCGGTGAAGATCCCAGCTGTGTGTATTTATTAGAAGGTATGCTTCCTCCCTTTCACACCTCTGATGATGGCCAATAGACTGAAATGCATCAGGTGAGGACGCCAGTGCGCTGCAACCGCAGTTCTTTTGAATTCTACTCTCAATGCTTGTTTTTATCATCAGTTTGTGAGTACCCCCTTTTTTTAGATAAATTGAGGTATTGTTTGTATGGGCTTCACTATGCATATCTTCATTGCTTTTATGGAGTGCATCCTTCTCACTGAATGCCATTGGAGTTAATGCTATATTACCAGGTATTGGAGGCTGTAGAGCACAGGTGTCAAACACAAGGCCCATGGGCCGAATCCGGCCCTCCAGGCCATTTTATGTGGCCCTCGTACCTCTCCTGCAGTTGCAGGAGAGCTCCAGCACTCCTCTGGTCCTCCTCCAGACCCTTACTTTCTGCTTTCAAGCAATGCATCCAGCTTCTTCCCAGCAGCAGCATAAAGAAAGGGGGTGCACGGTGATGTAGGGAGAGTGAGGGACTCAACTTCTGATGATGGGGTGGCTCTTGACATCTAATGTAAGGGGAGGGGATGCGTTGGACATCTAATCTTACAGATACAACCGGTAATTTTGAGGGCAATCATAATGCTGATGCAGCCCACTATGAAATGGAGTTTGACACCCTTGCTGTAGAAGATCTTTTGCCTTTAGTGTTCCTGTGCCGATATTGATGAGCAAGTAGATGACGCTGCCTGTATAATATATAGGATGTGCCATATGCCTGTTTTATCTGGCTTTCTGGTAAGAAGAATAGATGTGAGCATGGTGTTGTGTTTTGATTATACACTGAAGCTGGTGTGATGCTTTCAACTCCTTTGTTCACCCGTATCCACCGTTTTCTACTTCCTACCCTTAGCACTGCATACGGACTTTATGTGTTTATTTTTATATTGCAATCATTAGAATTATGTCAGCTTTTATTTATCATACAACTGAGCGCATATATCCCTGATATATACACAGTTGTCATGGTCACATAGTTAGAGTGATATATTTTTATTATTTATTATTATTTCACCTAAAGATATTTTTGTTATTACAAAAAGGGCAGTACAATAACTGAAAAGTAGATGCTTTTTCCACAAAAATAGTTTAGGACAGAGATATCCATTATTAAGG
Source organism: Rana kukunoris (assembly GCA_029574335.1). Lineage (NCBI taxonomy): Eukaryota > Metazoa > Chordata > Amphibia > Anura > Ranidae > Rana > Rana kukunoris. The sequence goes on along the minus strand of CM056049.1, from coordinate 536,950,415 downwards.
GAATGCATACTGGTTTAAGGTTTTGTATTTTTTTTTCCAATAACTGAAATGTACTTCTTTTTATCAAAGTATAGACGCATTAAAGAAAGGTAAATATACCAGCATCAAATCATATTCTGCCGTACATAATATATGTATATATTTTTTTATTTACAACAGTCAGTACAAAAAAAAAAAAAAAACAGCAGATTTTACATTTCTAAGCCGGATAAATATGAACCATTGCATTTTCTTGTTTTCATATATGCTGCATTCTTCTTTTGAGCCAGCAGGTGGAGCTTTAAGACCTTTTCACATTTTCAGCCTCTAGCTGTGCCATAAAGCCTACTTAGAGCAGTATTTTACAAAACGTATAAAAAAAAAATACAGGCAAACACATGATTTACTTGAATTGTGCCCTAATCTTGTTAGTCTTGCCTACAGCCCTCACCGTTATACACTGATACTCTACAGCCATAACTGCTTTATGCACTTTAATTTTAGTTTTAGTAAAATTCCTTGTCTTGATGCTTCCATCCAGCATTTGTATTTGTAGAAAGCCCTGTGACTTCAACTATAAGACTTAAAGCAGAACTCTGGGGGAAAAAAACAAAAAAAAAACGTTTCCGTGTCCTTGTTGCTGATGTCCAACCTTCACCAACTATGCCATACATGTTCTTCTGAGCTCTGCAACAGCTGAATGATCTTGCTGAAAAAAACGTCATTGCTTAGCGATTTCCTGTTTGCAAGACCGCTGGCTGCTATTCCTCCTGTATCCTTAGCCAGCGGTCTCGTCACTGTCTACCAGTAGTTCTCTCAAGCTGAGCAGGGATTTCTATTTCCACCCTGCTTGCTTTTGTGGGCGGAGGGGTCTCACAGCCCCCAGTCTATGCCGCCCACCGAGGTGGCGCCATCCTCCTCTTCCCTGCCAGCACCACCCCAACCTCTCTCCAGTGCAGATCAGGGATAGTTAGTAGAGAGCATCAGCAAGACAGAGCAGAGATCTCGGCCCGATAGGTCTTGTAAGTGAAAATACTGCTTCCCGCAACATCCAGTCTTCTGTACCGGCATTGGAACAGTGCGATGTCTATCACAATGCCGGTCCGGGAGGCGGGACATTACAGCAAGCAGTGTTTTCACATACAAGACCTGTCAGCCCGAGATCTCTGCTCTGTCATGGGATGATCTGAGACGACTATCCCTGCACTGCATCGATAGGCTGCACTGGTTGACACTGGTGAGACCGTACTGATAAGCTGCACTGGTGGGACCACACTGATGGGCTGCACTGGTGGGACCACACGAGACCGCACTTATGGGTAAGTGTTAAACTGCACTAAGGAGGCTGCACTGATGAGCAGTGGACACCATCCACTGCTTTACTGACCCCATCCACTGCCAAATATCTGTAGAAGGGGGTTTCCACCATTTCTGCAAACTTTTCAGTATTTTTTTATGTCTTTTCAGTTTGATGTGTATTATATGTGACGTGACATATCAGAGACTGGTATTGTGGTAATACAACGTGACATTTGAGCTTTCCATACATTAAAGGGTTCCACCATTATTGCGATATTAATTAATTAGCGCTGCACTTTTTTGTTTTGTTTTTCCTCATTCTGACATTTACTTGTATCACATGCCGATGTAAAGTAGAATGTCTCGGCTCTCTTTCTGTGGTTCGGCAAAGGGTGGTTCTCGCATACACCATACAAGCACTGATTGCTGTTAGAAAGATCTCAAAGCTGCAGCATGAGGAGGAATAATCCAAATACTAAATTACAGCAGAGTACAGTGTGAATAATGTATAAATATGGGCATGTGTCTACAGTTCAGTAAGGATTACATAAAGCATGTAAGGGAAATACAGGCATAGCCCACTTTTAAGTACACAATGGGACCAGAGCATTTATGTAAAAACGAAAATGTACATAAAGTGGATGTAAACTCAATATATATATATATATATATATATATATATATATATATATATATATATATATATATATATATATATATATATATATATATATATATATATATATATATATATATATATTTTATGTCACAATGTACAGTATAAGATTTTCTATCATCTGTGCCCAGTCTTGCCACACAGAGTTAATCCAGCTCTGAGCAATCCTCTTTTATTGTTCAGTGAAATAAACCAGACTTAGAGAAAAACCTTAGTCCGTTCTGCCCCCTTGCTGTGAATGACAGGTTATTTACATATCTCATGCACTAGCCTGAAGACAGGCATTATTTTTTAATTCCCACCCCGTTACTTTTCTTGATTTTGACTGGATGTTAGTGATCATAGCAGAATTCAGTGTAAGGGGAGTGTAGAGGAGGGCGGGGAGTATACCGACATCACTACTCCACCCATAAAGCTCCAGACAACAGATCCACCCACAGAATCTGCAGTTTTTAAGTTCTTACAACAGACAGAGGGGAAACATTTGACAGGTAAGGATACATGCAGGAGGCATCTATATCCTTATAGATCAGCACTATGGCAGTAGTTTAGAAAGGATGAGAGTGGGTTTACATCCACTTTAAGGTGAAGCAATACTCTTTTTCAGTGCATGTACTGTATTGCAATAGTCTTTTACAGGCATAACTGATTACTTAGGCAAGCCGACCAACCCCATGTCACTTATGGTTTAGGAGCAATGCCATGTCAAGCTGAGCAAGATTTGCCATAGACGCCAATGTGTCTGTACTCGCGAGCTTACATAAAGGGTACATAAATCAGGGTATGCCTGTATGTTGTATTTGCGGTTGTATCTGGAGAAGGAGAGTACAAACATGCTTTGCATTTATAAAGCTGGTAACCCATCTACCCTGCTGTGTGCTACTGAGCAGCATGTTGACTTATGTTGAAGTGGGCTTGTTCACAATTACATGTACAGGCCTAGTGTACCTCCCACATTCATTGCAATTTGTAAAGCATGAAGGGAAATGTAGTTTGATGGCAGTCTAAAGAGAGGGTTGAGTGTATGATGTAATCACTGTTCTCACAACTCCTCCTTGGCAGAATGCATGCACCATTTTTTGAACTACAGAGAGCACTTCCTGAAAATTCAATTCGACTTTTCTCTTCAATGGTAAGGAATTTCACAAATGGAATAACTATTTCGTGTTTTCTGTTAGAGGAGTGTACTAATAGGGGATTTTTTTTGCCGATCCCAGAGTTCTGCTTTAAGGTTTTTTATTTTCCGATTGATCTCTTCTGTATATCCCCCCCCCCCCTTATGAACAACCCCTTTAAAAACCGAAATAAAACGTTTGGGGTCAAAAATTAAATAAAGTAACACAACCAAATTAAAAAGAAAGTCAATGGTATTTGGGCAATTTTAAGAATGGCCTCACAGGGTTATACTATACGTTTTCTATTTAGATGGACATATTTAAATGATTTTAGAACTGAAAGAAATAAATCAATGCAAATTATATTTTCAACAAAAACAAAAAAAGTTAGGTACCTGTTAACTCCTTTTCTAGAAAATCTTCCAGGGCAGCATCTGAGAGATAGGACACCTCCCACCTAAAACATCCACCATTTTAAAAGGCGTCCCATACCGCAGTAATATACAAGTCCCGAAGTAACAGCAGACAAATATACAGGCATTCTTCCATAAAATTGTTGCCTAAAAAATAGGCATGGGTTTAAGTGCTGCCCTGGAAGACTTCCTAGAAAAGTCATCTTCCAGGGCGGCATTTGAGAGGATTTAGAAAAGAATATTACTAGGGGGCACCAGAAGGACCTTCCACTGAAAGATTGGTCTTTGCTGGACAGGAAATCTATCCTGTAGTGTTTTGTAAGGGTGCCACCTGGCAGATCCGGTCTGGTATAGCTCCTGCTTTCTCCACATATAAAGATGGCCAGGCCCTGGTAGCATGGGCTGCGATTGCCTTGGGTGGTACCCGGTTGAGACTGGTAGATGTAAGAGATGCTCGGATAATCTAACTGCCAGCTCTGTGGAGCTAGGCAAACCACTTCCTCAATCAATACTGATGTCAAACATTTTTCAAATTACCTCTGACACCACTGAGAGGTTGTACATATAATTGTGAAGAACAGCAGGAAACCCCTAAATTAAATCCGTTTTAGGAATTGTACTGCAATCAAGTAATCTGTGGGTCATGGGAATAATTCTTTGCACGGTAGGAACCAAAAACCCCTACAATGATGATCAGAATGCCACCCTTAAACGTGGCCACAAAAAAAAATCATTGCTGTAATGCCACATGGCTTGCCAAGGGTCATTGGCCCCAGAACCACCCGGGCACCATCCAATGAGCAGCCAATTAGGCACTTTAAGCATGGAGATGCTGCATTTTATCCTTGGTCGGGGCTGAAAATAGCCAAGAGATCACCCATACCCGAGTTGGAATTAACTACTGTAAGGACTATAGAGACTGGAGGATAAAACCCTATAGTAAAATTCCATGATACTAGACCATAATTGCCCTGCAACTCCTGATGTGTCCAAACAACTACTTAAAGCATGGACTCACAAACAATGCCCTTTACCATCAGTGTGGAAAGGGGTGACCAGGTAAGCGCTCTGAGAAGATCCCTGCTTAACCACTTTAGCCCCGAGCCTGTTTTTCAGACTCAGTGTTTATGAGACTAAAACTATAAAATTACTTAAAACCCCCAAACATTATATATATATATTTTTTTTTCTAACACCCTAAAGAATAAAATGGCAGTCATTGCAATACTTTTAACCGTATTTGCGCACGGTCTTATGCCCGTAACACGGTCGTTTTTTGCATGAAAAAAAACGTATATATATATCGTGTGTATTTTTTTCTAAAAAAAACACCCAAAAAAAATTCCAAATGCTTGAATTTTTTGTGTCGTTTTTAAAACGTCGTTTTTTGTTTCACAAAAAGCACCGTGTGTAGCAAAAACGTCGTTTAAAACGACGTTTTTCACCCGCGCATGCCCAGAAGCTAGTTTGAAGCGAGCTTCAATGGAAAAGAGTGGTGAACGTAACCTCGCTTTTTGTGAAAAAAACGATGGTGTGTGCAACATCGTCTTTTGCGCACGCGTTTTTTACTTCACAAAAAACGTCTTCACAAAAAAGCGCACTTTTTTTGGAAAAAAATCACTTTTTTAAATTAAAAAATAAGACAATAAATTTGGCCCAATTTTTTTACATATTGTGAAAGATAATGTTACGCCGAGTAAAATGATACCCAACATGTCACGCCTTAAAATTGCGCCCGCTCGTGGCATGGCGTCAAACTTTTACCCTTAAAAATCTTGATAGGCGACGTTTAAAAAATTCTACAGGTTGCATTTTTTGAGATACAGAGGAGCTCTAGGGCTAGAATTATTGCTCTTGCTCTAACGATCGCGGCGATACCTCACTTGTGTGGTTTGAACACCGTTTTCATATGCGGGCGCTACTCACGTATGCGTTCGCTTCTGCGTGCGAGCCAGTCGGGACGGGGCGATTTAAAAAAAAAAATTTTTTGTTTTCGTATTTATTTTTTATTTATTTTACCAATTTTCAACACTAAAATAATAATAAAAAAAAAAATTATCACTTTTATTCCTATTACAAGGAATGTAAACATCCCTTGTAATAGAAAAAAGCATGACAGGTCCTCTTAAATATGAGATTGGGGTAAAAAACCTCAATCTCAATTTAGGCTTAAATGCAAAAAAAAAAAAAAAAAAAAAAAATGTAAAATGTCATTAACCTCCCTGGCGGTTTCCCGAGCGTGACTCGGGGTTAACATTCAGTGCCAGAAGCGGTAACCCCGAGTCACGCTCGGGGTGCATTTTTTTTTTCCCCCGGTCAGACTAGCCTCCCTGGCGGTCTTCACGTGTGTGGCACGGGGTGAGATTTTTAAGCTAAATCGGTAACCCCGTGCCACACACGCGCTTACCTCGCTGGATGCAGAAAAAGTTTACTTACCTTTTCTCTGCGATCCAGCGATGAATCCCCGCAGTAACGGCGGGCGGATGTCCGCCTGATGCTGTGTGTTCCGCCGATTCCCTTCCCTGCGAGCGTCGCGACGTAGGGGGGGGAACGGCGCCAAATTTAAAAAAGTAAACAAACACTATACATACAGTACACTGTAATCTTATAGATTACAGTACTGTATGTAAAAAATACACACCCCCCATGTCCCTAGTGGTCTGCCCTGTACACTACATGTCATTTTGTATAATAAAAACTTTTCTTTCTCCCTGCAAACTGTAGATTGCCCATAGCAACCAAAAGTGTCCCTTTATGGCAAAAATTGTTTTAGAGCAGCTAAAAAACAGCGATAATAAATCAGAATCACTTGCAGAATTTAGCGATAGCGATTTATGGGGAAATTCGTCATAAAAAAAAAAAAAAAATGACAGCAAAAATTCTGCAACTGAGCAAATTTCAGTGATTTTGATTTGATTACATTATTGAATAATTTTTACTATAATTATATTATCATTTGTGATCATTTTTTATAATTATTTATTATATTATAATTTTTAATTAAAAAAAAAAAAAAAAATAAATGCTATTAGACTCTTGTTTGAAAAAAGTGAAAAAAAAAAAAAAAACGCCAAATTCCCTTGCAAAAATGGTACCGCTTTTAGCACCTAAAATCTTAAAGAATCATACCGCCAGGGAGGTTAAAAAAAATAAAAATAATGTCTCTTTAAGACGCTGGGCGGGACTGACGTTTTGACGTCACTTCCGCCCAGCAGAGCTATGGGGACGGATGAGGGAAATTTTTCCCTCACTCGCATCCCCACTGAGCATGGGAGCGGACCCGGTCGCCTCCGCCGCTACCGACGGCTCTGGTAAGCGGCGGAGGGCGCGGGAACGCAGCGGGAGGGGTCCGCGGCGGAGACCGCCATTATCGTTTGACCGACCGCCCACAGAAGAGATGGATATCTCGGTTGTGGCAGCAGCTGCTGCCGTTACCGAGATATCCATCTTTAAAATCATGACGTATAACGACGGTGGGCGGTCAGGAAGTAGTTAAAGAGACCGAGTCTGTAGTAGCAACAGGATAAACCGTTTATGTTGACGGTTACACCACGTTCTGGAACTTTAGTTAGAAAGTCCTGCTGATCACTTCAGGTTGGCCCCTTTTGCAGATATAGATATGTAAAACATAAAAAATAAGTGTCTATACTTATAATACACCGTCTCATCCTGCGCTGCACATGCTCAGTTGCTCTCCATTTTAGGCAGTTCTAGGCACTGCTGAGTTCGTAGACCAAACTGCCAACAGCCCTAAAGCAGAATTAAACCCCATTATCCCTTACAGCCAAAGAAAGCTGCTCCTGTCCAATCCGCAACCGTCACGGTGCTTCACATGCGATCAGCCACTCAATGGCCCAACAGCCCGGCTGATGCAGCAAGCAAATGTGACAGTCAACAATCCAGGCACCCCGGCAATACAATTTTTTAGATAACTAAGAAGCGGAGTTCCACTTGTTTTTTAGTTTATTAAAAGTTGGCAGCTAGAAAAAGCATAGATGCTGACTTTTAATAAAACAGACACTTACCTATCCCACGGTCCAGCTCCTCTTCTTGACGCAGTCATAGCAACTGTGAGCACCTGGCCGTGATAGCTACCGGTTTCACGGCCGGGAGTGCACTGCACACCGCTATTGGCCAGCCAATCTTCTGGGATCTATGATGTGTCCCAGAAGATCACCGACAGGGAGGGGCTGCCTAGGGCAGCCAAGAAGAGGAAGTGGGACAGGAAGTCCCTTTGAAAACAAGGTATCCATTTCCCGCCCCAAACCATTTAATTTTTAATATATATATATATATATATATATATATATATATACAGGGCTTTTTTTCTGGGGGAACTTGGGGGAACTCAGTTCCACCACCTTTGGCACCTTTGGCTCAGACCCTTTGGTGCCTGCTCACCACAATCACTTGTGAACACAGAAGTCTGGTTTCTGTGTTTACAAGTGACTGCTTTGTAACCACCTGAACTCTGCACACTGTATGTAATGCAATTCTGGTATTTAATGCCCCTTTAAGACCCTTCTACTGTTTGTGAAATCTGAACGGGTCGTGGTTGAGTTCCTGCACCTATTTTCTGAGAAAAAAAGCTCTGTATATATATATATATATATATATATATATATATATATACACACATACATATACATACACACACACACATTAACTAGATTTGAATGTAGTGCCATAACAACCCAAGTCTGAGTGATATTCTGAAACACTGCCTATAAACCCTGCACATAAAATGTGCTGCAGAGTATTATGTGAATGACCTGGGTGCCTCTGCAGCTTTGGCCCAGGATATTTACGATGGAATAGAACAAGTGGTCCCATTATTGGGGAGGTTTTATTATACATGCTTACTGCTTTAACTCCAGACTATGGACAATATGGCTGCATATGGAGACCATAAACAGTGGCCACACATGTGTATTGCCCTCACATAACCAGGAGAAACAACTCCTCGCCGAGTGACGTGATCAGAGGTGTTCTGAGGCTGTCAGGAACCGAGTGAGAAGATCGCTCCACTGAGCTGAGTATACAGCTGTTTTCCCTGGTTATGTGAGTGCAATACACATGTGTGGCCACGGTTTACGGTCTCGACATACTGGGCAATGAGTGCACCTCTGTCTGTGTTTTATTTTATATGAGCATATCACCAAGATTCAGAATAAGAAAGGGTTACTGCACAGTCCCAGGAACGGATTAGTTGGATGATCCGATTTTGATTGCGCTGAGTGATTAGACACACGGACTGTCATCTCTTTTGTTGCTCTGGAGGTTTTTTCCTGAACAGGACTATATATTGCCACTTGGAGTGAATTTAATTGACAAATATAGTCACTTTATATTTATTGCAGGAGTTTGCACACTGGCTTCGCGGAGCAGTTTTTATTTTAATTTATATCACTGTATTATCCACAAAGGGTTGATATTAGGGCATCATTAAATTAATACCATTATGCCCTCAAGCAGTTAGCAGAATCCAGGGCCTAGGTATAACTTGCTCTGTGGTTACCAATGCTTTGTATGTCTACCCAGTGGAAGAACTGGGGGACTTGGGGTAAAGGAATTGTAAGGTTGAGTACACCAATTAGTGTGTTTAGTGGATACTGGTAACTAATAGGTACAGCTTCCATGCCTCCCTGACCATAGCCAAATGTTTACTTGGAATGAGTCACCCATATAGCGAAAAGTACACTGAAGTAAACATGATTGTCTCACTCAGGTGAGAAGAAACCAAAGTCTCTCAATTCCTAAGGTCTCAACCTGTTCATACCTGGTAATAAATTAAAGCTGCTTACCCTGGGAATGTAGTCAGAGCAGTCCCAATACAACACCTGCCTGTGATGATGAACAGTCATTAAGCACAGGTTTCTCTTTGCAGCCCTTGCCTAGGGGACTAGTCCAGGAGCCAGTCAATTGTATGTTGCAGGATCTACCCAAAAAAAAAAAAAAAAAAAAAGCACAAAAAAAACCTGATTGCACCCCAGACTGAAGGGAGAGGAAGGTGTCGGACATCTTTTACTGATGAGACTAATCCCAGGGATTCTTTTGCCACATGCTTGCTCTTTTGGCAAAGATTTTTGGCCCAGCTGGCTGCAATTTTGCCCTCACAAGAAGCACATGCTTAGGGAGGGAATGCAAGCCACTGGTCTTAGCCTTTTAAAAACCAATATGATACGAAAATCGCTGCTACCACTCATTCGCATTATGTGCATAATTGTTGGTAAGAACAGGAGGTGGCCTCAGCATGCTTTGGACTATCTTGGAGGGGCCCTGGTTCACAGGCTCTGCAGGGCAGGTTTGTGCGGCGTCTGACATGGTCAGCTTCAAGCAAACATCCAACACATGCTCCTTGAAAGCTTTTCTTGACCCTGCTTCGGCCCCGCCTTCAGTGTGAGAAGGGTGCAGATAGCCTGCTGCATAGGCCGAATGGTGCTTGGCATGTACAGAGGTGACCTGTGCATGCTCTGGCTTGCAGGATCCGCAGGGCAGGGGGGGGATACAGCTTCTGACATGATTAGCCCACTGAGCCTCCTGCCAGTTGCTCTTTTTAGTCCTCTGCCCCTGCTCTGGCCCCACCCCAGCTGCCCTGATAGAGGCATGGGTGGATACATACCTCTTGTTGTAATTTGCATGTCTCCCTTACTTCCTAGGAGGAGATACTCTGTCCAGGTTCCAATCTGTTTTCCCCCTCAGCATCCAGGAACCCACTGAAAAGATGCCATCTGCATCACTGAAAATGCCTCGCCAGAAGTGACACACTTGGCATCCTGGCTCCTTGACACCATCTTGCTACACCCCTCTGACCGACCAGACAGGGGAGAGTAGATCAGACGGTGTCCTGAAGACACCAGAGGCAAGCAGGATTGCTGCTGCATCACAGCGCAAGAGGGGGACTGCAGGGAGGTTTACCAAGATACCTTTGTCAGTTGGGGGGAGCGAAACCTCAGGCTGAATGAGGACCCCAGCGGGTCCCTGGAAGCCCTGGCCAAAGTCGCCTGACCCCCTCAGAAGTAACTGAAGAGTCCCCTGCAACTAGCACAGGGACTGGAGAAAAAAAAAAAAAAACTGTGTGCTGATCCTGTTGGTCTGGAGAAAAACACAACTGAGGTATGCGACGGCTTTAAAAATGGTGAATGATGCATTTCCTGTATTAGGTGGGAGGAGCCCTATCTCAGATGCTGCCCTGGAAGAAAACTTGAGCGAAAGTTATATCAAAAAAATTGCCAGGGCATAAAAATAGTTAGCACAGCATTCATTACTTACAATAAGAATGCCCTCTTCCTCTGCCTCTTCCACGGCCTCCTCTTCCTCGTCCTCTGGAGCTTTCCCTGGTAACACTAGATTCACTTCTTGTGCTTGAGACTTCATCTAGGTCACTTTTTCTATCTCGCTGCCACCCTGTAAAGACACACATCTTGTTAAACTACTTAAAGGGTCACTAAAGGAAAAAAAATGTTTTGCTGAAATGACAGTTTACAGGATATAGAGAGACATAAAAGTTAACCAATACCTTTTAAAAATGATTAAAAACAGATAACAATCAATCATATAATGTGCCTACAGTTTTAGTTTCACTTTTAACCACTTAAGACCCGGACCAAAATGTAGGTAAAGGACCTTGCCCCTTTTTGCGATTCGGCACTGCTTCGTTTTAACTGACAATTGCGCGGTCGTGCGACGTGGCTCCCAAACAAAATTGGCGTCCTTTTTTTCCCACAAATAGAGCTTTCTTTTGGTGGTATTTGATCACCTCTGCGGTTTTTATTTTTTGCGCTATTAACAAAAATAGAGCGACAATTTAAAAAAAAATGCAATATTTTTTACTTTTTGCTATAATAAATATCCCCCAAAAATATATAAAAAAACATTTTTTTCCTCAGTTTAGGCCGATACGTATTCTTCTACGTATTTTTGGTAAAAAAAAAAAATCGCAATAAGCGCTTATCGGTCGGTTTTTGCAAAATTTATAGCGTTTACAAAATAAGGGATAATTTTATTGCATTTTTATTAATTATTTTTTTTTTACTACTAATAGCGGCGATCAGCGATTTTTTTCGTGACTGCGACAATATGGCGGACACTTCGGACAATTTTGACACATTTTTGGGACAATTGTCATTTTCACAGCAAAAAATGCATTTACATTGCATTGTTTACTGTGGAAATGACAGCTGCAGTTTGGGAGTTAACCACAGGTGGCGCTGTAGGGGATGTGTGCCTATGTGTGTTTGTTTACAACTGTAGGGGGTGTGGCTGTAGGTGTGACGTCATCGATCGCGTCCCCCTATTACAGGGATGACGCGATCGATGCTGCGGCCACAGAGAAGCACGGGGAAGACGTGTGTACACACGGCTCTCCCCGTTCTTCCGCTCCAGGGACGGATCGCCGCACTCCAGCGGCGATCGGGTCCGCGAATCCCGCGGTCCCGGAGCTTCGGACCGGGTCGCGGGCGTGCGCCCGCACGCCCGTTACCCACGGCTGGGTACTAAAATCAACGTATATATACACGTTGATGTGCCCAGCCGTGCCATTCTGCCGACGTAAATGTGCAGTAGGCGGTCCTTAAGTGGTTAAACTGGTTTCATGTTTCTGTGATGTAAAGAGACACACAGAACAAAAAAAAACAAATCCAGGGCAGTGTTTTGTTTTTAAAATGAATCTGATTGGTTCTGAGGAGTTTTAGACACACAGTAATGACAGCTTGGACCACAGTGAAAAGCGGCCATGAGATTTTTCATAAGGAGCCAGACAAGCAGGAAGTGTGGAGATCAGAGCAGAATTACAGCAACTTCAAAGCAAAAACGAACAATGAGGACATGAAACCAGGACTGCAGTAAGGTAAAGGAAGCCAATTAGCTAAAAAAAAAAAAAAAATTCCTTTAGTGATCCTTTAACTACTAGCCTGTATACACCCATTCATTACTAGGCAATTTTCCAGTGCTGTGATAGTTTGAATGACAATTACTTCATCATACAGCACTGTATCCAAATACATTTTAATGTCTTTTTTTAAGAGATATAGAACACCTCTTTTGGTCGTATTTAGTAATCACCAACGAGATTACATTAAAAAAAAAATAAGTTTCCTTACATTCTGTTATAAAACCTAGAGCTTGGTACACTAGTTACATTCAGACCGGATTCACACTTGTGCGGTGCAAATTTCACCTCTCTTATCTCTGCAGAGAGATAAGACAACTGTTCAGCAGGTCAGCTCCGTTTTAAATGCGAATTTGGAGACCTGGGAGAGTGGGGGAGAAGTGTATTGAGCTGAATGAGAGAAATCCTGAAGAGAAATGAACACATCTGCGAATCAGCTGCGTCCCCATAGAAGATAATGGGCCTGAATTCGCACCTGAGCCGCACCGCAAGGCCTAAAATACGCACACGTTTTTTCGGCAATGAGCAGTGCGAATGCATCGCACATACGATAACCAGCCTCTTTGAAAACAATGGCCCAGATTCACAGAGCGATTACGCCTGCGCAACAGGAGATGCGCGTGCGTAAGTCTAAATGTGCGCGTGCGTTTCGTTGCGCGGCATCCCCAGAACGAGATACGCAAAAAAATCGACTTATTTTTGTCCCGCGTAATTTCGTTAGACTGGCGCATCCTTCCGTGCAAAAGTGCGATAGACACACCATTGATTTGCTAGTCAAATATGCTAATGAGGGACTTACGGGGATCCACAAAACAACGTTGGGGTAGCGCAGGCGACGCAGTGTGCGCAACAGCAAAATGTCCTGTCTAAAATTAGAGCATATAAAAGCTGGTCTAAAAAATGAAAAAAAGTCTACTTGTCAGATAAAGCAACACTGTTAGTGAGGAGTTCAGCAGTCACACGTGTTGCCCAACAATCTGTATGCCAACATGCCAGGGGCATCGTCGCGCATAGCTATACTACTGACTTTAGATGAACAAAGAAGGAGGAGGGCACGGAGGATGGCACTAAGGAGGGCACGGGAGATGTTTTTTTATTTTTTTTATTTGCTTATATAAAATGTACAATTTAATCTAATCTAATACAATATTCTTATCTGATACAAGCCCCTCACTCTTCACTTGATATATCACACACGCATAGACATCTTTGGCATGAGTGATTCTGAGGTGTCTCGCATCTTCAGATTCACCCCTCATGCCATCATGGAATTACCACAACCTTGCAGGAGGACATCAGCAGCCCAACACATGGCACCACCCATGACACCCATGACAGCTACATATACAATCAGAGCCCCATCCCCACAGATTTCGAACAGAACATGTATGGGGACAGCTGGCTGGTTGGTGAGTGACATGGGAGTCAGGCATGACTATCCCCTCCCGTGATGCACACCTCACAAGTGGCACATGCATGACTAACATACTCCTGTCTTTTCCCTTCAAGGTGACTCTGCATATGCACTGGTACCCCATCTCATGACCCCATCTCATGCCAGCTCACATTATGCATCTTTGCACATTAAACACACACATTAATCATGGCACAATGAGAATGCATGCATGCATGCACACCACTGTGGTCCCTAGCACACACACCCCACATCCTCATCACATTGGATTGGCACCAGTCCACCATGCAGGACTGGTGAGCAGTAACGCCACGTCAAGGCTCCAATTATGTCACTGAACATTCATACACCAATCACACGGACCTGAGGATCACTTCTCCCTGGTCCTGGGGAACCCTTCTCCACCAAAATTGAGGATGACACCCCTTTTCCAGCAGGAATGTCACCCCCACATTCAAACAGCATGCACAACCCAAAATTAAAAAAAAATGGTCAGCAAAAAAAAAAAAAGGGGGGAAAAATAAATTATTGCCCTCTGCGTGAGCCACGCCTGGGGCGCCCCCGGCCCCTCGGGGGAGACTCATGGGGGAGGGGCAAACCCGGGGAAGGAGGAGCAGCCCCCGATCTCTGCCCACCTGGCGGCCTGCCCTCCAAGGCCACGGCAATTCTGTCCAGGGCAGCACCAAGTGTTGCCGTGTTGGCCTGGATAGCCTGGGTAAGGGCCCTCACATCCTGCCCAACGCCTGCTGATGTCGTCTGCAGTTCGTTTAGGCAGGTTGTGAAAGCCCGGGAGTGGGAGTCCAGGTTACCCAGCGTATCCTTGATGGAGGACAGGCTCTCCTCCATCCGCCCCAAAGTCTGGCTGAGCTGTCCCATATGGCGGGTCTGGAGGGCCTGGTCCCTTCTCAGACTGGCGGGCAGGAGATTGGGCGCCCCCCTGGTGCTCTGGGATGAAATCCTGCCTCCAGCTGATGGTTGTGGCCGGGGAGAAGGGGAGGCCCTTGTGAGGGGAGCCATGTTGGGGGAGGAGGGGGGGGGGGCTGCCCCTTAGGGAGGGCAGGCTTCTGCCAGCCAGAGGGGAAGAGTCCACAAAACCCAATCGTCCAGTGCCTGACTCCTCCTCCTCATGATTCCCCTCCTCCTGTTGAACCTCCTCCGCGGACTCCGGCCTTGTTGGGGGGGCCTCATTAGGCTGCTGTCCTGGGGTTGGTGCGGTCAGCCCAGATGGCCCTGCACCCTCCTGCACATCTGTGGATGACACAAAACATTCACAGGTTGGAGGATCCACACACTTGCCACATATTCCCTTTCACCCCCTCCCCCACACATGCTACACACCTGATTGAAAAAAAAACCTTACCTGGCACCACGGGGACCAGACTTGTGTCAAAGCCGGGCAGGCCCTCAACTTCATGCCGATGGAAGGTCAGGGCCACCGCACGCTCCGTCGCTGTCAGACTAATACGGCATGGTGGGCCCCCTCCTGTGCCCCTTGCATGGGCATGCATTGCGGCCAGTTTCTTTTTGACCAGACGCCGGAGGTCGTTGATTTTTTTGTCAATCCCAGACCTGGTCCGTGTCTCCCCCGATGAATTGACCTGCTCAGTGATCAGATCCAAAATCTCCCTCCTCCTGGCCGGGGTGGTGTTGGCACTCTGCGGGCCGTGGAGAAAACGCCCATACTCGCTAATGGCCCGGGCAAGAATTCTTTTTTCCCCCACAGTAAAATTGAGCTTTCTTTTTCTCTCAGTCATACTTCCAAAAACAATCAGTCCCAGTCAACAAAATTCAATCACACAAACAAGCACAAACAATCAAGCAAGAACACACACAGAAAACTACTCAGCAAGAAACTGTCACAAAACAATATAAACAAAAAAAACTGCAAGAAAAAAAACGAACAAAAATATATCAAACAAACAGTCTCTCAAACACTTATCAAAAAACACTTTCACAAATATACCAACAAGCACTTGATCACACAGAACACTAATCTGACAACTACAAGACACACTGCAACGAACAACAGGAACAAAAGCACTTGGTTAAATGGGAAGGGACAAAGGGATGTACTTTTGCAATGCAAGTGCGTTTGTGTGTGTCTATTTATGCTGTCTGTGTAGTTCACAACGTTGCCCTAGTCCATTTCCAATTTCACGGATTGCGCCGCTCCCGAGTTGTGAGCATGCGCACAGCAGAGCTGACATGGTCTCCTTCAGGCGCGCATGCGCGAGCCGGCCGGCCCTTCATTTGCATGGGGTCACGGCTCATTTCAATGTAACACGCCCACGTCCTTCCCAATTTGTATTACTCCTCCTTACGCCTCTGAAAAAACGTTACGCTTGCGCAATTTCCTGCGCAAAAGCTACGAGAATAGGGTGATTACGCGGCTACATTGCGCAAGTCTAACGTAAAGGCGGTGCGCTACGCCGGTCCAATAATGCGCAGATGTACGTGAATCTGGGCCAATGTATTTTATAATGTTATTCGAATTGGATGCGGTTTAAGCCACAACCAATTCGCATAAGTGTGAACCCGGCCTAAATGTACAGGTCATACACAGAGGAAAGCGGTTAAGGGGTTCATGCACAGATTCAGTGGGAAGATAGCGATGAAAGAGTTGATGTATAAATGTACAAGATAAGGGTTAAGATACAGGTTGCCAGAAAGAGAAGATGGAGCTTACGTATGAAGGAGAAAAGGGGGGGGGGGAGGGGGAGCAGAGAAGACTATGACTTACTATGGGGTCTACGTTGTCAGCTGTCCCTCCTCATACTGAAGCCGGTTTGGAAGCCAAACATGTGACTGGACCAGAGCGGCTTCAGAATAGGCAAATATAGACTTCTTTTCTTTCATAGGGTAATTAGAATAGGCTCAGAATGGGGGTTGGAGTCGATTTAGGATATGGAATGCTGGAATTCTACTTTAACCACTTCCCAGCTGGGTCAATTTTGGCACTCCGCTCCTACATGTAAAAATCATATTTTTTTTTCGCTAGAAAATTACTCAGAGCCTCCAAACATTATATATGTTTTTTTAGCAGAGACCCTAGGGAATAAAATGGTGGTTGTTGCAACTTTTTGTTACATGGTATTTGCGCAGCAATTTTTCAAAGCATTTTTTTGGGGGGGGGGGGGGGGGGTGATATATGAATTTAAAAAAAAAAAAAAAAAAAAAAACCACACACACACACACACAAACACTCAAGTTAGTCCAATTTTTTGGTAAAATGTGAAAGATGATGTTAAGGTGAGTAAATACATTTCTATACAGGTATTTGCACCCACTTCTGGGAATAGACTGCCGTGGGAGTCACGCCCCTTTGCGTAACCCCCCGCTGTCTTCTGGGAAACACACTGGTCCCAGGAGACAGCGGGACCAGTGTGGAATTGCCGCACAACTTGCGCATGCGCAGTAGGGAACCAGGCAGTAAAGCCGAAACGCTTCACTTCCCGATTCCATCAACGAAGGATAGCGGCGGGGGCAGCAGAGAGACGAGCGATTGCTTGGCTTCAGCTGCCGACATCGCGGGCACCCTGGACAGGAGAGTGTCCATTTATTAAAAAAGTCAGCAGCTGCAGTATTTGTAGCTGCTAGCTTTTAAATATTATTTTTTTCCTTGGACCTCGCTTTAAATAGTAACTTCAAGTGTTTCTTTTATGTGTACTCATTTCAGATCTGCTAGAACTGTAAACATCTGATCACCATAAGCAGCTATATTTACACAATCAAGCTAGCCATATTTTAATATGAGATCTGAAGCACTTTTGAGTCCTAGAGAACGGAAAAAAGTGACAATATGCTTATAAATCACCTACAAGTATGTACTTACCATGTGTATGGTGCCCTCGTCTGAAATGTTTAGATGCATTTGGTTCAGATGGAGAATCTGTCTGAGAAGCAGGCCTTTCCTGATTATTGGACTTCTTTTCCTCCAAGTGTAATGGAACCCATTTATTTTTGGCAACTATAAAACAAACAAGACAACTATACCAAACATCTAACATACTTATTTACTTGGTATTGTTTAGATCTCTTTTAAAGTGATCCTGCGATGAATTTTTAACAACAAAAAAACAAAAAAAAAGTACCATGTGGTTTGTCATGGCGCATTTTTAAAAAGTAGTGAATGCGCTACTTTTTCCAGCGTTTCAGTGCAATTTGCAGCCTATTCAAATAATTAGGCTGCAAAAAAAATAAAAAAATCACAGTGCATGTTCTGCCAACCTCTGCACCCCAATCCCACTCTACTCACCTTTGGACCCCAATCCCTCTGCTAATCTCTACACCCCAGAACTATTCTGCTTACCTCTGCACTGCAACCCCCTCTGCTCACCTCTGTACCCCAAAACCCCCCCTTAGCACACCTTTGTACCCCCACACTCTCTGCTAACCTCTGCAAGCCAACCCCCACCCTCCTCTTCTGATCCCCTCTGCAAATAAGGGTAATTATAGTTGCGCTAAGTAGAACAAATTGTGTAGGCGATATTTTCAATACTAACAGTGAGTAAAAACTTTAAATGTACCATCAATGACAGATCTCTCTGTCAGCATAGGTAAATATCACCTTACATATAAAAAATATATAATATATAAAATATAAATATATAATTGCAAGGAATTGATTCAAGTGAATAAACAAATATAATAGATGTCCTTATAGGAACAACCAGGAAATGTCCAAAGCAAAGAAAAAAAAAATTATATATATATATATATATATATATATATATATATTAAATAAGTGTACACAGGTTCCACTCACCTGTGTACACTGATTATTATATATATATAAACATTTTCTTTGCTCTACTTTCTACTACAAGCCCCACAGTTGTGGATGGTGCTGGCTGGGTACTGTCCTGTATGGGGAGGCAAAGATTTCAGCATACAGAAAGCTGCCTCCTCCTGCTCTTCACTGCATTGTGCCGAAACAGTTCCTGTTGTGCTGCTGATCAGCGGAGCGGGAATTCGGTCAGATCCAAGAGGCTTTTTCAACCAGAATTCCACGGCAACCTGGTTGAGAAAGGCTGACTTATCACATGGTTTACTTTTTTCCTCTTTAACTTCACTGATGTCATTCAACTCTATGTGGTGCAGTGAGTTGCACTGTGTAAAAATGTAAATATGGTGCATTTTTACACTGCGCACATTACTACGCATGTATGGTATAAACAATTGTTTTCTATATGCCCCTTTGATGATTCTGCGTTGCTCTATGCAGATCATGGTGTTAGAGCCCCAAATCAGCCAGGATTATCAAGCCAGCAACTTTATTAGCGTAAAAAAAGTTACGCAGCAGGGGTTGTCTCAATTCATTTGTTTGATGTACATTAAATGAATACAGTAAGAAGAGGAAGACCAGCTTACAAGGACAGTATCAATTGCACAAATGATATCATTTTTGGCTGTACAGACATTTAAAGTGGGATAATACAACACATTTCCACCAATCCCAGCGATACATACTCTTTTTCTTTGCAGCCGATGTAGGCCCTTCCTCGCTTTGGCCAGGAGTGACAACCTCGCAGTTCTCTTTGCTTTCAGGGTTACTTTTCCACTCAGGTTTACTGACGCTTTTGTTCTCCTTTTTAGAATATGAGTTTTTGTTGGGGGGAGTTATAAGGTTCGGCTGGTACTGTAACACACCAAGCAAAACAAGAACCATTAGGAACACGTTAACAACTTTGCCTGTATTACGATAATGATGCAAATAGTTACCTGGCCACATATTACAATATAATCCAATTATGATACATAACATAGGCTGCTGCTGTCAGCAATTCACAGGAAAACTGTAAGGACAGAAATAAGAGCGGACAAAGCTTATTTTTAAAAGGTTTAGGCTCCACGGCTGTCATCCTCTTCCAGGCGTCATTCATTACATACTAATTTCGTGATCCAGAGCAAGCATGCAGCCAGTGAAATCTACAAAATATGAACTCCAGTCTAAAGTTTGTTCCAGGCAAGTGGCTCGCTAGATAGTGAAGCCATAATAGGGTGGATGCAACAGGATTCTCGTCCTCTTAGGCATTTACCCAGAAGCTGGCGGTTCTTGTGGGTTAGTGTGTACTGGGCAGGACAGCATAATGGGGCGTGCACTTATTGTCCTGCACTCATAGGGGTCGATTTAATAAAACTAGAGAGTGCAAAATCTGGTGCAGCTGTGCATGGTAGCCAATCGGCTTCTAACTTCAGTTTATTCAATTAAAGTGATCCTAAAGTGCTTGCTCCCCCCCCCTTTAAGAATAACAAACATGTTATACTCCCCTCCTCTGTGCACCGGCTTTGATCCTCATCAGATCACGACCCCCTCCTTCCTGTCGAGTGCCCCCACAGCAAGCAGCTTGCTATAGGGTATAGGCTCTTTGTCATCCGACCCCCCCCCCCCTCTGTCTCTCTCTGGCCACACCGCAGCTCTTTGTCCATTTAGACACAGAGCTGTTTTTTTTTATCTTCATGGTCATGAAGATATAAAAAAAAAACAACCACTTCAGCCCTGGGAGGATTTACCCCCTACCTGAACAGAGCATTTTTTTGTGCGATTCTGTACTGCGTCGTTTTAGCCGACAATTGTGCGGTCATGCGACGCTGTATCCAAACAAAATTGATGTCCCCCCCCCCCCCAAATAGAGCTTTCTTTTGGTGGTATTTACATTTTTTTTGTTCTATAAACAAAAAAAAAAGAGCAACAATTTTGAAAAACAAAACAATATTTTTTACTTTTTGCTAAAATAAAAATGCCCCCCCCCCCCCCCCAGATTTCTTCCACAGTTTAGGTACTCTTCTACAAAAAAAAAAAAATAAATGATATCGCAATAAGTGTATATTGATTGGTTTGCGCAAAAATTATAGCGTCTACAAAAATCGGGGATAGATTTATGGCATTTTTATTAGTAATGGCGGCGATCCACGATTTTTATCGGGACTGCGACATTATGGCACATCGGACACTTTTGACATTTTGGGATCCTTTTACATTTATACAGCGATCAGAGCTACAAATAGCCACTGATTACTCTATAAATGACACTGGCAAGGAAGGGGTTAAACACTAGAGGGCGATCAAGGGGTTAAGTGTGTCCTAGGGAGGGATTCTAACTGTAGGGGTGATAGTCTCACTGCAACATGGCAGAGATCACTGCTCCCGATGACCAGGAGCAGTAGATCCCTGTCATGTTGCTAGGCAGAACAGGGAAATGCCTTGTTTACATAGACATATCCCCATTCTGCCACTCAGTGTCACGAAGGCACACCGCCGGTGAACATAGAGTTTGCGTGCGGGCACGCTCCTGCCAGGCGGCAAATTTAAAAGTTGCACCCATTTGCCTGCCCCTGCCATTCTGCCGATGTGCGGCAGTCGGCAAGTGGTTTAGCTTTGACAAGAAAACCTGGCAGCCGATTGGTTTCTATGCAGAGCTGCACCAGATTTTGCACTCTGCAGTATTAGTAAACCAACCTCATTGGGTCTTTCCTCACTCTGCCAGCTTGAATGCACCTAGTATGATACAACCTAAAGACTCAAGACATTTTGTGTTAAAAGGAGAATGCTGTGGGCACAGCTCCTGATTAAAAAAGCGAGTATCGTTTTGTTTTTAAACAATTACTTTTATTTAATTTTGGCTGGAGTTGAGCTTTAAAGTAGGGCTGTGCAAACTAACTTTTAATTAATCGATTAATCTTTAATTTTTTTGATCGATCAAAATCTTTTTGATCGATTTAAAATTCTTTTGATTGCCACTCACCTCTCTGCCGGCTTCTGGGCCTTCAGGAAGTTCCATCGGAGATCCGGTGATGTCACGGACACCGGCAGGGCTTGCCGTGTCCATTCTGAAGGGCTCCTTTGCTGTGCCTTCATATCTGCATGCCGGCGGGAACTTACTATCTGCCACACGCAAGGGCTGTTACACTTCCCTCTATTAGTTCCCTCTATCAACCTGGGATTTTACAGCCATCCACTGGGAGTTGTGATAGTTCCAGCTTCATGGGACATCTACATGCCGACGGACTGATGTGAACCTCTCCTCATCTGGATTCAGCAGTGATATCGTTGTACACATTTTTATACCAGTATCATACTTGGCAACATGTTTTTTGACTGCTTTTGGTACCGTTTGGTATTTTTACAGTTTATGTAGCTACATCGATTTTTTTTCTCCAGTGCAATATTTATTTGGTTACCTACTTGAAGACTATAAAAGTTTTTATGCTATTCCCATTCGAGCGCTGCCTTTGTGTGTTTTTTGTATCCTGCTATCCATTTTTCCAGTGGTTGGTAGCTGCACTGGGAATCGGCCTGCAAGGAGATCAGCTAAAAGTAGTTGGATCTGTATGTGCGTTATAATTAATCAAAATTAGTCAATTAATCGATTAAAAAAACAAAACGATTAATCAAACACAAAAATTTTGACTGTAAAGTGTTCATAGTTGCCAGACTAATTACCAGATTTTAAAATGATAGCTTTCAGATAAAATGTACTGTTGCCGTAAAACAGTTCTCCATGGCACATCATACAAACTGCTATTCCATGGAGAGAAACTCTAACAGCACACATATTAGCCCCGCTGTTTTATGATATGAGCTGTTGCAGTTTTTGCACGTGTGTGCGGTTTTGTATCACTAGTATAGGATTATATTTACAGTTCACATTTTTCATATGCCATGTTCCAAAAATAGAGAATGATACAAGTTTACATTTGTGCCCATGGGCTACACCTCAAGGACACACTAGTAAATTCATTTGCTTCTGTCTAACTTTGGTCCTAGCATGTTTATACATGCGAGATTGCGACCTTAGATTGTAAGCACTTTGAGGGCAGGGCACGGATGGGAATGCAAGATGTAAAGCGCTGCTGAAATTTCCAGCATTATATATAGTAAATACCTGAAATAAATAAACATGGTGTTATAGTAGGGGATATTTCTAATTAAAAGGCGTGGGATTCATATTAATAATCCGGGTAATAAAGACCTGGGAAAACTATTATTTTTCTGTATTTTGGTATAGATTCTTTAGTCGAGTATCATACTTTGGTCGCGATGCTAGGTGTGCACATGGGTTTATGGTAATTACTGTATATACTCGAGTATAAGCCGAGTTTTTCAGCACATTTTTTGGTGCTGAAAATGCCCCCCTCGGCTTATACTCTACTCACTTTTTTGCGCCCGATACCCCAGTACCGGCCCGCCGCAAGTCCCCTGGACCCGAAACTGGCACACATATAGCCCCAGTTCTCCTCTACAGGTGTGCAAAGTTTGCTGTCTGGGGTACCTACGTCCGGGGAGCACCAATTTTACAAAGCCGGGCACCCCTTCCATAGACTCCCATGTTAAAACGTAAGTCTAGTCATGGACACAGTGAGGCATGCACATGGACATCCTAGGGCAGTGATGGCGAACCTTGGCACCCCAGATGTTTTGGAACTACATTTCCCATGATGCTCATGCACTCTCTAGTGTGGTTGAGCATCATGGGAAATGTAGTTCCAAAACATCTGGGGTGCCAAGGTTCGCCATCACTGCCCTAGGCTTATACTTGAGTGAATACGTTTTCCCATTTTTTTGTGGTAAAATTAGGATGCCTCTGCTTAAATTCAGGTCAGCTTATACTCAAGTATATACGGTATTCAAATGGTTTCAAAGACTTCAACCAATACAAATCTGTCTTCCAAAAATAAAATTCTTGTCTCCACACTGCCAAGCAGACCTATTTTATTACTCATTACACCTTCTCATCCAGTCCCCATCAACTCTTCTCTACTTCATCCTCCACCGCTTTCACCAACTAACTCACTCACTGCCCAGCAGATTGCCAATCACTTAAAAAATAAGATTGATTCAGAATTTATCAGATATCCGATGAATCCACCATCAGTTAAAAAAAAAAACGGTCGTGTCAGAATGCGGTGACGTAAAACACAATGACGTGCTGAGAAAAATGAAGTTCAATGCTTCCGAGCATGCGTCAATTTGATTCTGAGCATGCGTTGATCGTTTTTTTTTTCCTATCGGTTTTTTAACCATCAGATAATTTTAAAACAAGTTCCTAGTTTTTTCACTGATAGATAAAAAACCAATGGGGCCCACACACGATCGGTTCGTCTGATGAAAACGATCCATTAGACAGTTTTCATCAGACGAACCGATCGTGTGTACGCGGCTTAAAAATAACCTTCTTGATCCCCTTCAGTCTGGATTCCACCCTCAACACTTCACAGATCCTCTCCCATCTTTTGGAATTCCCTACCCCAATCTGTCCGACCATGTCCAACTCTATCCACTTTTAGACGATCCCTGAAAAACTCTCTTCAGAGAAACCTATCCTTCACACACCTAATAACCTTACTTCTATTTTCTCCATCAGCTCATCCCCCACAGTTATTATTACCTTTTTGTATCACTCGACCCTCCCATCTAGATTGTAAACTAACGAGCAGGACCCTCCGATTCCTTTCTGTATTGAATTGTATTGCAATTGTACTGTCCGCCATCAGGTCGTAAAGTATTGCGCACACAGTTGGGGGTATATAAAGCCTGTATAATAATCATTTAGGGGCAGCGATTTGTCACTCTTATTGTCAACCACATTCTCTAATTAAAAAATAAAAATACAGAAGAAATCTATCCATGCTTTGAAATGGGGTAGAGATACATACCACATGGTTGGCAGTTTCACTCGGTGTTGGCCAGTTAGTTATGTCACTGAAGTCGCTAGCCTAGAGAAAAGATGAAAATACAACATTCACTTTATTGAACCACTGTTCTGCACTGTAATAACTCGATACATATAAAAGCAGTGTATTTGCTGCTAGCACACATACAAATTCCAGCAGAAGCAGAAGACTCCCCAAAACAAGAGAAAGAGGACAGGTTTTAGTTTTAAACCTTTTTCTAACTGCACCTAAAACATTTGTGCCATTCGCTGATTTGTAGCTCACATTGCTATTGCCTACTAGCCTTTTGGTAAGCTGGTCTGAATTATGGTGGTCGGCCACTTGTCTCTCCATTTGTGTCACGGTGGTGCCATTTAATTGGAGGATTATTTTTCTTCTTATGGACATATTTGCTCAATTTATCATTTTAATATGAGTCACCGTGATGTTAACCCAAAGAGCACCGTTTCTGCATGGACTCTGTACTATATATATATTTTAATGTACCACATAATTTAAACACTCATTTTTGTTTACCTTCTTGGCACAGATTTTCCTTGTTTTTTTTTGCTGTTGTTTTATGTGTATATCCCACTTTTAGCTGCCGCCTCATTCATATTAGTTTAATTGGTTTAGCGCGGTTTCTTTTTTACAAGTTAGAAGAAAAAAGTGGATACCCTGCGCTGCCAGGTGAGTATAAATGGTAGCAGCTAACACAACTTTTTCAAAAAATCAAAAAAACAAAGGAATACATAAGTGTAGCGCTGAAATGACTGGGTGAAAATCAATTACCATACAATATAGATTGCAACATATAACAGCGATATATTAATGTGCATAAGAGTCCTTCTAATGAAAGAAACAACTATTGTGCCTGTCTGGCACGTAGTGCAAGTGGACAGTTACACCAGAAAAACCTGATAGTCCAAAATTTGGATGTAAAAAGTTAATCTGGTGGTTGAATCAAGTGAATAAGTGACTGAACGTGAAAATGTGACTTCAACGTGACCGTCCCACCACCTAGAAGGATTACAGGCTTACCGCAACGTGTTGACCAATGATGACATATGCCACAAGAGGTCAAACAGGGCTTTGAATGGCGGATGTCATGAACAGTCCTCGGCAGGAATCATGCGCTCGATCAGTCAAGATGTCTTGCAGTGAGATGGAATGGGCTGGAAACTGTACTTAATTTTGTACTTAATTTTCTGCTTATAAAAAAGGCACCATTAACATATTGAGCCTATCAATGGCGATTCCAAATTAAGTACAGTTTCCAGCCCATTCCATCCCTCTGCAAGACATCTTGACTGATCGAGCGCATGATTCCTGCCGAGGACTGTTCATGACATCCGCCATTCAAAGCCCTGTTTGACCTCTTGTGGCATATGTCATCATTGGTCAACACGTTCCGGTAAGCCTGTAATCCTTATAAGTGGTGGGACGGTCACGTTGAAGAAGTCACATATTTTCACGTTCAGTCACTTATTCACTTGATTCAACCACCAGATGAACTTTTTACATCCAAATTTTGGACTATCAGGTTTTTCTGGTGTAACTGTCCACTTGCACTACGTGCCAGACAGGCACAATAGTTGTTTCTTTCATTAGAAGGACTCTTATGCACATTAATATATCGCTGTTATATGTTGCAATCTATATTGTATGATAATTGATTTTCACCCAGTCATTTCAGCGCTACACTTATGTATTCCCTTTTTACAAGTTACACTGGTGGTCAGAATACAATGGCTGCAGAAGAAGATGCAATAACTAGTTTGATTCCCCCCCCCCCCCTTGCCTGTGTATGGCACTTAGCTTGTCCAGGTTTAAAACTTTAGTACATCAGTGGCGACTAGTTAACATGCAGATCGGATGGCGATGGCTGGACAAGGGTGAAATTTGGGTTTTCCTGTATTGGCTTGTGTCTGGGGAAGAATCTTCAGGGTCCAAAAAGATCCCTGAGATTATATTATTGGTTTTCAATAAAACATTCCTTGTATACATATTTGCCAAAAATAGGAGTTTAATTTTTTTATACACACGCACGTGAACGTGCAAATGTCTTGTGAATCATAGAATTGAGATTTTTAATTCTAGAGATTCTCGGCCTTTAACCACTTAAGGACCGCCTAATGCCGTTGGCAGAATGGCACGGCTGGG
Source organism: Rana kukunoris (assembly GCA_029574335.1). Classification (NCBI taxonomy): domain Eukaryota; kingdom Metazoa; phylum Chordata; class Amphibia; order Anura; family Ranidae; genus Rana; species Rana kukunoris. Next base: position 536,923,813 of record CM056049.1, on the reverse strand, counting down.
CACAATCACATACCTGTACGTCCTCTTAAGTGCCCAGCCATGGGTCGGGCGCACGCCCGCGACCCGTTCCAAAGCTCCGAGGCCGTGGGACCCGATCGCCGCTGGAGTCCCGCGATCGGTCACAGGAGCTGAAGAACGGGGAGGAGGTTCCCCTTTCTTCACAGTGGCACCATCAGTGATCGTTTGTTCCCTGATATAGGGAAAGGGGATCAATGACGTCACACGTCCAGCCCTGTCCCCCTACAGTTAAAAACACATACGAGGTCACACTTAACCCCTTCAGCGCCCCCTAGTGGTTAACTCCCAAACTGCAATTGTAATTTTCACAGTAAACAATGCATTTTGATAGCACTTTTTGCTTTGAAAATGACAATGGTCCCAGAAATGTGTCAAAAGTGTCCGCCATAATGTCGCAGTCAGGAGAAAAAAAAAAACGCTGATCGCCGCCATTAGTATTAAAAAAAAATATTAATAAAAATGCAATAAAACTATCCCCTAATTTGTAAATGCTACAAATTTTGCGCAGACCAATCGATAAACGGTTATTGCGATTTTTTTCACCAAAAATAGGTAGAATACATATCGGCCTAAACTGAGGGAAAAAAATTAAAAAATTAAAATAAAAAATGTTATATTTATTATAGCAAAAAGTAAAAAAATATTGCATTTTTTTCAAAATCGTCGCTCTATTTTTGTTTATAACGCAAAAAATAAAAAACCGCAGAGGTGATCAAATACCACCAAAAGAAAGCTCTATTTGTGGAAAATAGAAAAGGGACACCAATTTTGTTTGGGAGCTACGTCACACGACCGCGCAATTGTAAGTTAAAGCAACGCAGTGCCGAATCGCAAAAAGGGGCAAGGTCCTTTACCTGCATATTGGTCCGAGTCTTAAGTGGTTAAAGAGGAGTCCCCCTTACATGCCACTTTTGGCTTCAGTAGGAGTGGGACTTCCTGTCCCGCTTCCGCCGAGGGGCTGGTTAGGCGATTAAGCCTTAATCGCCTACACCAGCCTCTACCTGTAGGCGATCACATGGGACAACATGACAGGTCCCATGTGATCGCCTCTCCAATCAGCGGCGAGCAGTGCTGCTCGCGCATGCGCAGTGGGTGCCCGGCCGTGAAGCTGAAGGCTGTCATGGCTGGGTGCCCACAGTAGGAATGGAGACGCCGGCTGGGGAGGGGGGGAGAGGAGCCCCGGTCGGCGCGTCGCTGGAACGCAGGACCAGGTAAGTGAGTGTTTATTAAAAGCCAGCAGCTACACTTTTTGTAGCTGCTGACTTTTAATAAACACAATTTTGGGCTGGAACACCCCTTTAAGAAACATTTCATTTTGATGGTCTTTAGCACATTTCTAAGCCAACATACATTTAAATATTGGTGTAAAAAAAAAAAAGGAGGGGGGGCAGGCAAGCAGAAAACGGTTTAAATGCATTATACCTCATTGGTAACTGGCAATATAGCCCTCTATGAACCTCCCAAACATAACTAAACTCATAGTGCGTTTGTCCCTTTTAAATGATTTTAAAGGATGTGATCAACTCATGTTTGTGAATGTCAGAGCAATGCCTCATGAATTGCACAGCTGTAGTTTGAGGATCCCTGATTTAAAGAAACTGATGATTCAGCATTATTTAAAGCAATCAAACTTGTCTTGGGAGACTGATGACCTATAAAACATCCACACTCAAGGTATATAGAAGAAGGAATACGTATACACAACAGAAAATTCTCTACCTTTTTAGACACGGGTTTTGCAGCTCTTACGATCTTTGTGGGACACGGCAGGTCTAAAATGAACAGACATTTATTTGTAACAAAACAGTATGCCCATTTTTTTTTTAGTACATTGTGCAATTACAATACCCCAACAATGATACTCCAGACATACATTTTCAGAGTTACATTACAATAATTATGTAAGACCAGACAGTCCAAGTGAAAGTAGCGGTAATGGACCTCTGGACAACGTCTAAGGCCGCGTACACACGATCGGTTTGGTCCGATCGGACCAAAGTTTTAAAACTTCCTTTAAAATTGTACCGATGGACGCCTGACCATCGGTCCAAACCGATGGTTAGTACGTAAAAGCATCAGTCCAAAAATCCACGCATGCTCAGAATCAAGTCGACGCATGGTTGGAAGCATTGAACTTCGTTGTGTTCTACATCACTGCGTTCTGACCCGATCGGATTTTGGACTGATGGTGTGTACCCACATCAGACCATCAGTCTGTGAATTGATGAAAACGGTCCGTCGGACCATTCTCATCGGGTTGGACCAATCGTGTGTACGCGGCCTAACAGAACACAACTGACAGACTAGGCAGCTTGTACAGGCCCAATGGTACTAAAGAGCAGAAATAAGCCGGATCATCTGGATCAACGTATTACTATTGATGGATGTTGTTGTTGCCCTTTCATTGGATATAAATGACACTCTTCTCTTGTTACATGTATAAGAGCAGCAATTTGTACACCAGGATAGCCGTTTAATGATGGATTCATTTTCACCAACCAAACAGAAACAGTAAAGTGATTGGCAAATCATGTAGGCAATATAAGTATGTAGGATGCCACTGATGACCTTCTTACTTAAAACGTTAGTTATTTGGCTATGGAGCTGACCCTGTGACTTTAATACTTAGAATTCCTGATCTCGGCACTTGTTCTGGGTCAGTGACTTGGACCAGATTTGTTTCATATACTGTACTTAAAGTGATTCTAATTATTTTTTTTCTTCTTTAAAAATAACATACATGCCATACTTTCCTGCTCTGTGGAATAGTTTTGCACAGAGCAGCTCCTTCTCAGTTCCCTCACCGACACTCCTAGCTCCTCCCCCACCGAGTGCCCCCATAGAAAGATGCTTGCTTTGGGATCACTCGTGCAAGCTCATTTCCGACCCGCCCCCTGCTGCCTTGTCACTGGCAGTGATTGGCTCCCGCTGCTGTCTCTGAGCCAGTGAGGAGGGAGAGAGCAGACATAGCTGCTACTCTCGTGCACATTTCTGGATCAAGATTGGGCGCAGTCAAGTATAAGGGGGGCTGTATTCAGAAGGTTTTTTATGTTAACGCATTAAAAGTAAAAACACTTCCACTTCAACGGTGTACATATATTTGACAGTTATTGTACTCTGTCTTTCGAACTGGTATTATGACTTACCATGGTTTGACATGTTTTTCTTTCCTTTTTTTTTTTTTTATGTACTCTAGACTGTTCTTATTTGTATAACAGATATGTCCTTATGCTGTTTTATCTGTTCTTGCTACCCAATAAAAATTTGATTGAGAAAAAAAATTAAAAATAAAAGTAAAAACACCTTCAGACTTTATACAACCACTTTAAAGCAGAACTCCAGCTATAGTTTTAATGTAGGGCTGTTACTGTTCGATTAATCGATTTTTTTTTTAAATCGATTAATCAACTAATTTCGATTAATTATAAAGCACATACAGATCCAACTACTTTTAGCTGATCTCCTTGCAGGCTGATTCCCAGTGCAGCTACCAACCACTGGAAAAATGGATAGCAGGATACAAAAAACACACAAAGGCAGCGCTCGATGGGAATAGCATTAAAACTTTTATAGTCTTCAAGTAGGTAACAAAATAAATATTGCACTGGAGATAAGATCGATGTAGCTACATAAACTGTAAAAATGGTGCGAGTAATACCAAACGGTACCAAAAGCAGTCATAAAAACATGTAGCCAAGTATGATACTGGTATAAAAATGTGTACAACGATGCCACTGCTGAATCCAGATGAGGAGGGGTTAACATCAGTCCGTCGGCATGTAGATGTCCCATGAAGGGAACTATCACAACTCCCAGTGAATGGCTGTAGAATCCCAGGTTGATAGAGGGAAGTGATAGAGGGAAGTGTAACAGCCCTTGCGTGTGCAGATAGTAAGGTCCCGCCGGCATGCAGATATGAAGGCACAGCAAAGGAGCCCTTCAGATGGACACGGCAAGCATCACTGGTGTCTGTGACATCACCGGATCTCCGACATAACTCCCTGAAGACCCGGAAGCCGGCGGAGAGGCAAGTACCAATCAAAAGAATTTTGAGCGATCAAAAAAAATTTAAGATTAATCGATGAATTAATAGTGAATTTCCACAGCCCTATTTTAATTGCATAGTTATATTAGTCTAGCTTGGACTAAGTATACATATTTCATACCCGTGGGACTGCTGTTGAATTGAAAAACAAAATAAAAAAAAATCACTTTAGTGGTCATTCCCTTCTGCATGACGAATAGGCAGGGGGGAGAAATAGGTGTCACTCTCTTGCCACAATAGCCATTCAAGGGGTATGAAAGCATTTTCAAGGCACTGTATATATCCCAAATATTTCCTTGGTGGTTGAGTTTAAACCTGGTCCTTTTAAATTCACTTTTTACATATGTTAGAATGGCCCAGTCAAAGTCCAGACCTAAATCCAATTGAGGATCTGTGGCAAGACTTGATAATTGGTGTTCACAGATGCTCTCCATCCAATCTAACAGAGCTTGAGCGATTTGGCAAAGAAGAATGGGCAAAAACGTCACTCTAGATGTGCAAAGCTGGTAGAGACATCTAATAAAACTTGCAGCTGTAATTGCAGAGAAATGTGGTTCTACCAAATATTGACTCAGGGTGCCTGAATACAAATGCACGCCACACTTTTCACGTATTTGTAAAAAAAAATAAAAAAAATTTACTGTATCATGGGAGCGCGCCCGCAAGGACTACACACTATGCAAGCTCTCTCGCATGAATGTGTGTAGTTCGTGCGGGGAGGACCAGAGACAGCCGCCGAGGGACCCCAGCAGACGTGGATTGGGGCCACTCTGTGCAAAACGAGCTGTGGAACAGTGGAAGTATAACATGTTTCTTATTTTAAACAAAAATAAAATATTCCTTTAGTGACCCTATAGGCCGCGTACACACGATCGAATATATCTGCTGAAACTGGTCCGCAAACCAGTTTCAGCGGACAGATTTGATCGTGTGTACGGGCTAGCAGACAGGTTTCCAGCAGACAAAAGTTTTAAAGCATGCTTTTAAACTTGTCTGCTGGAAAGCAGTCTGTCGGATATGTCCGCTGGTTAGTACGCCTAACCAGCAGACTGAAATCTCCCGCATGCGTCAAATGGATTTGACGCATGCGTGGAAGTATTTTACTTCCTGGTTCGGTGACGTGGCGGCGTCAACGTCACCGCCACATCTGTCCGCGGAGATTTTGGTTTGATCGTGTGTACACAGATCAAACCAAAATCTCCCAGGAGACATGTCCGATGAAAACGGTCTGTCAGACCGTTTTCATGGGATATATCTCCTCGTGTGTATGAGGACTTAGAGTCGGTTCACACTGAGGCGATCTGCTATACGACTTCAGGTCGCCTCAAGTCGTCCCAAGTCGCGCTGTCCAGAAAAGCAATGTAAGTGAATGAGAGCCGTCTTAATACACACTACTGAAGTCGCTCCGACTTCAGAAGAGGTTCCTGTACTACTTCAATCCGACTTCTAGGCGATTTGTACCCATTGATTTCAATGGAAGTCGCCTCAGAAGTCAGATCACTGTCTTAATTGAAGCAACTTTCCAGGAAGAGAACATACATTTCTCAGGCAAACCCCTACCTCTCCCAGAGCTGATTGTTGTTTGATTGGCCACTGGAAAGTCTCCTGTCCTGGAGACGACTTCAAGTCCTGTTGTAAATCGCCCCAGATCGCCCTGTGGTTCATGCTCAAGTCGTGTTGGAGTTGTCTCTGAAAGGCGTGTCGCCCCAGTGTGAACCAACTCTAAAGCCTCGTACACACGGTATGATAATTGACCAACCTAGCGTCTGATTTTTGTCAAAAGGGCATGTGCCAGGATCTTGTCTTGCATGCTAACAGTACACAATTGTCGCGCCACAAACAGGAACATAGTGACGTACTAAGCAGAATTTCAGCTCTTGAACCCAACCCTTTGGGCCCCTTCTGCTAATTTTGTGTTACCGAGCATTGATTCCGAGCATGCGTGTTTGTACTTTCGACTTTTGTGTGACTGATTTAAACTCAGCAACCAAGGAAATACATTGAGTGTGTGTGTGATAGATAAATACATATATGTGCAAATTGTATAATGCCGTAAAATGGTACCAACCCACGTCATGCACGCCTAACATGCATCCACCTATCTCACTACATAAAAGTACTCAATAAGCCCCTGGAAAATATCATTGTATATTGATATAAGGGACCCAAATTATCAAATACTCCAAGGTGCCAGGTAAAGGAACAAACAAAGGCCAGGAGGTGGTCAGCCTGAAAGGGTTACAGTGGTTGTAAACCATCCCATATACCAAGTGGAATGACTGGCCTTAGGTGATACAAAGACGAAAACAAACATTCCTACATAAAGTTATAACTGGTTATCTTTGGCCCTCTCTTCTCTACATCCGTTCAAAGTGCACAATTTATACAGCTTGTCTGAGATTTTAGAAAACCGGGCCGGGAGATGAAGTTACACTCTGCAGAGCTCAGTGGGGGGAGCTGACAGCTGATTGGAGGAAATGGGACACACCCCCCTTCATAGAGCAGAAAGGAATAGAGCGGAGGCTGTCCATCAAAGGCTGTGTGCTGAAGGTCCCTCCCCTGTCACTGTTACCGCTGTTAGCGCAAAAAAATAAAAAACCCAGATGTGATCAAATACCACCAAAAGAAAGCTCTATTTGTGTTAAAAAAGGACAAAAATTTCAAATGGGTACAATGTTGTATGACTGAGTAATTGTCATTCAAATTGTGAGAGCACCGAAAGCTGAAAATTGGTCTGGTTAGGAAGGGGGTTTAAGTGCCCAGTGGTCAAGTGGTTAATAAACACACATTCACCTGCTCCACGCTCCAACGACGGGGGCTCCGCTCCTCTCCCCCCTCCCCGGCCGCCATCTTCATTCTAAGTGTGGGCACCCGGCCGTGACAGCTTTCAGCTTCACAGCCGGGCACCCACTGCGCGGTGGTGCGGTGCTGCGCCATCTGATTGGACAGGCGATCGCATGGGACCTGTCACGTGTCCCAGGCGATCGCCTACATGAATTGACTATTCGCCTTAGCAGCCCCTCGGCGGAAGGAGGAAGTGAGACAGGATGTCCCACTTCTCCTGAAGCCCCCACTCCCCCCCAAAAAAAATGACATGCCAAATGTGGCATGTAAGGGGGCGAGGAGTGAATTAAGCGCAAGTTCCAATTTTGGGTGGAACTCTGCTTTAATTTGTGAAAGAGACCTTAGTGAGAACCTATAGAGCAGAGATCTCAAACTTGAGGCCCTCCAGTAGGGATGAGCTCCGGAGTGTTCGGACACTCCACGTGCAGAGCCCCACAGGAAGTAGGCACGGCGCTAATCACAGGCACGTGACATTTCCCAATCTCTGCAGCCACGCATTTGGACAAGATCTCCCTGCCTGTGATTAGCGCAGTGCCGCGCCGACTTCCTTGGGGGCTCTGCACGCACGCCGGAGCTCATCCCCACCCTTCAGCTGTTGCGAAACTACAAGTCCCACCATGCCTCTGCATGGGGCAGTCATGCTTGTAACTGTCAGCCTTGCAATGCCTTATGGGACTTGTAGTTCTGCAACAGCTGGTGGGTGGCAAGTGTGAGAGATACGCTTTGTTCAGATTTTATGTCTGGAGGTTTACAACCACTTTAAAGGTTCAGAGGACACCCGAGTTCATTTCGAAACAAATCCCACAAGTATTATATCTCTAGATGTGTGTGGAATACCAATATAATCATCAGCTGTGACAAGATAACAGACATTATAACAGTACAGCACATGGTAAACACACATGACGTACCTGCGTGCCCCGGGGCCCCGTACACATTGCTCAGCGAGGGCCCGCTGTTCTTCTTGATCCAAGGATTGACCTTTGGTAGTGGGGCCTCCATAGTTCTGATCTGGGAGGGTGTGTTCTGGTCGTTCTCCTTGTTGTGGCCCTGAGCCTTGGGCTCTATGGAGTCCTGGCCCTCACTTCTCTCCACCTCCCTGACAGGGGCTGGCTGGTGCACCTCAGCTGCCATGTTTGGAGTTCAGGGCTGTACAGTAGCCTGGTGGGTTGGTGGGTGCCGAGCCTGGCCTCTACAACACTCATACACAAGTGCTGGCCTTGTGTTCTCCACACATACAGGGAGGACACTAATGACACATACAGGGGCCTGACAAACAAGGACTACACACAGCACCCACTTCACCACAACCAGCCCCGACCACCAAACTCCTCCAACGAGTGTCACACCCAGGCCAGCCTATGTACTCTTCTGTCACTAGGTGTCCGAAGCGCGTTCACCGAGCAGATCAACACGGGAGCGTTTATTTACTTACAAACACTGCACGTCCACGTGCCCCGCCCATTCTGGGGAGCGCGCCTAGCTTAGTGCAGAAAGATCCGAGGCGCGCATGCGCGCAGCTGTCAGTTTGTGTGTATGCGGGGCGAGAGCGCGCACCCCCTGGTCACCTGACTCCAATGACAGCTCTAAGTTACGAGCCACTGCTGGGAGCACTATATTTGTCTGCCTCTTGCTCCAGCCTTGTGGCGAACAGCTGTAAAAGGAAACATGTTCTTTTCCAAGGCATTGCTACTGATTCGTCCCAAACCATAAAAAAAAATAGTTATACTCAAGGACAGGGCCTATTTTTCAAACTTGTTAAAATATTTTTTTTGCTAGAAATTTACTTAGAACCCTCAAATATTATATATATTTTTTCAGACACCCTAGAGAATAAAATGGCGGTTGTTGCAATACTTTGTCACACCATACTTGCACAGCAGTCTTACAAGCGCATTTTTTTTTTGGAAAAAAATACACGTTAAAAAAAAAAAAAAGACAACATAGCCCAATTTTTTATTATTTTGTGAAAGATAATGTTACGCCGAGGAAATTGATACCCAACATGTCACTTTCCAAAATTGCACCCACTCGTGGAATGGTGACAAACTTTGACCCTTAAAAATATCCATAGACAACATTTAAACGTTTCTACAGGTTACCAGTTTAGGGTTATAGAGGAGATCTAGTGCTAAAATGATTCCTCTCAGTCCAACGATCGTGGCGATACCTCACATGTGTGGTTTAAACACAGTTTTCATATGCGGACACGACTTATGAGTTTGCTTGGCGTGACGGGGGGCTTTACATTTTTATTTTTATTTTTTAAACACTGTCTTTTAAAAAAAAAAAAAAATTGGATCACTTTTATTCTAATTAAAAAGTAATGTAAACATTCCTTGTAATAGAAAAAAAAGCACGACAGGACCTCTTTAATGTGAGATCTGAGGTCAAAAATGCGGTGCGCACACCGCCCAAAATTTGCTGCAAATTACGCACAGCATCAGTGTGAACAGGGCCTAAAAAAATGTATAAATAACAACTCAGACAAGACTCTGTTTTGGTCCTGGTGTGAAACAGGAAGTCTGTCTTATAGCCGCAACCCAGCACTGTGTATTGTAGCTGAAGTTATGAGAACAATAATTCTAGCACTAGACCTCCTCTGTAATTCTAAACATGTAATCTGTAAAAAAATAAAAATTAAAAGCGTCGCCTATGGAGATTTTTAAGTACTGAAGTTTGGCGTCATTCCATTAATGTGTGCAATTTTAAAACGTAACATGTTAGGTACCTATTTACGTGGTGTAACATTATCTTTCACATTATACAAAAAAAAAAAATCGGGTTATCTTTAGTGTTTTTTGTTTTTATTTTCATATATTCATTAAAGTTTTTTTCCAATAAAAGGCATTTGAAAAATTGCAGCACGAATACTGTGTAATATATAAAAAAAAAGTCCACCATTTTATTCCCTAGGGTGTCTGCTAAAACAATATATACAATGTTTGGGGGGGGTCCGAGTAGTTTTCTAACAAAAAAATCATGATTACTACATGTAGGAGAATTCCTACAAATGTTAGAACTGGCCTGGGTGGCATAATAATTATTATATATTGGTTTTAAGGTAATTTATTATACTTTCAAAAACTGTACTCAAGCAGGTAGCATAACGGACAAAATGACTGAAATTTAAAGTTATAACTTCAAACCAGTAATTTCACAATAAATAGATAAATAATAAAATTATCTTATAACATATAGCATAATAATATATTATTTAGCACCTTTTTCAACAGCAGCAGATTCTCATTCTCCCTCTTAACACAGTTAAAGGGGTTGTAAATGTTTGTTTTTTTATTTTCTAAATAGGTTCCTTTAAGCTAGTGCATTGTTGGTTGACTTACCTTTTCCTTCGATTTCCCTTCTAAATGTTTTTTTCCTTTGTCTGAGTTTCTCACTTCCTGTTTCTCCTCAGTAAGCTTGCCCCCATCATCTGGATGGGGGGGGGGGGGGTTAGTCAGCCAGAACAGCTTACTAAGGAGGAACAGGAAGTGAGAAATTTAGACAAAGAAAAAAAAACATTTAGAAGGGAAATAGAAGGAAAAGGTAAGTGAACCAACAATGCACTAGCTTAAAGGAACCTAGTTAGAAAATAAAAAAACAAACCTTTACAACCCCTTTAACTGTGTGAGGAAAACATGGGATTGTGGGTAAATCTTATACACATAAACACGTTTTTTGTCCTAGTTAGGAGGGCTTGGATCGAAGGGAGCATTTGTCTTTTAGACACATGCCCCTTCTATGACACTGCAGTGAAAGGCCAGCCTCCACTGCAGCATTTTTATTGGACAGCTGGGGCTAATGGTAGTTTACCATTGGTCCAAGACTCCAAGCTGTCCATTGAGCTCAGTGCCTCTGACAAGAAGTCCTCTCAGTCTGCTGCAAACAGAGGGGGTCATTTCCAAAAGGCAAATCCACTTTGCACTTTGCTGATTCTATCATCCAATCATGTGCAAGCTAGAATGCTGTTTTGTATTTTCCTTGCATGCCCCCATCAGATCTACAGCAACTTTCAAGTGCACTTTGTGGATTTGCCTTTCCTAACTAACCCCTCAGTGTGTCAGCTTGTATTTAAACTGGTTGCTCTGTATGTAGCTTCTGACAGGCTGCGCATCTCCGGGAATCATGAGTCTTAGGAGTAAACCTCGGTGGGGTAGGACTTCGGCTACCTAATCCCCAAATTTGGGGTCTCTGTGACCTCAGTTTGCTGAGTTACGACCCTCAAAGCTCAATTTTTTTTATTTCTCTGCCTCACCTGCCTGCATGTCCCTGTCACAGAAAGGCTGCAGGACTTAGTGAAGCAAATAGATCGTTTGGACCATCTTGGTCCCAACAAACTATTTAAAGTGACATGAAAACATGGAGATCAGCTTTAAAGTTCATGCATGCCAAGTAAAGGTGTAAGGGCCCAATCACACCAGTTGCCCAGTGGTGTGTGCTGGCAGGAACAGAGCCAGTGTGCCATCACAGGGCACCCTGTTTACTTTTTTTTTGTCAGAGGTTTATTGAAAAATGTCAAAGTGACATTTTCATAAAATTATTTTCACACAGGTGCATCGCCATATGGTAGTTTGCATAACAACCCACTGCATTGAAAAAAGTAGTGCATGTAGACAGCATAGTCCCAGTGCATCTGATGTGACTATGCCCTCTCATAAATTACATTTTTTTTAATTCTTTATTTAAATTGTCACATTACAAAAATGTGCCAATATCGACAGTAACCAGCAATAGTGTAGAATCTTACTGATGGATCCAAAGAGTACATGGTAGCCAATGCCATCATGTACGTGACCAGCGTTTTACTGAGTCCCATACATTATAGATCAGGAAAGATACGTTTTTTTATCCAACACCTGAAGATAGCATAAGTGACAGATTTATGTAAATTCTGGTACATGAGCAGTACTTAAATATACATACATGCCTGACAAAGATCAGACAGTTGCTGCCTCCTCTCACTTTGTGCCCTGATACAAAGTTACACCATATAGCATGGGTGCTTAAGCTGTGGCCTTTCAGCTGTTGCAGAACTACAAGTCCCATGAGGTATTGCAAGCCTGACAGTTACAAGCATGACTCCCAAAGGCTGAGGCATGATGGGACTTGTAGTTCTCTAACAGCTGGAGGGCCACATGTTGAGCACCCTTGCCCTACAGTCTGATCACCGGGGGGAAGGAGACTGAGAAAGTGCTTTTTCATGCCTGCAGTAGACTGATGACATCACCTGAAACTAGGCAAAGTCACAGGACCAGACCTCAAACTGCTTTTTTGATAAAAGAGCGAGCTCATCCCCCGAGACCCACGCGCGTGCACCCGCGATTGCTCGTTACAGAGCGGGGAACAGGAGGTATGTGTGTAAACACATACCTCTCGTTCCTGTCAGCGGGGGAAACGCTGATCTTCTGTTCATACAATGTATGAACAGAAGATCAGTGATTTCCCCTAGTGAGGCCACCCCCCCCCCATACAGTTAGAACACACTTAACCCCTTCCCTGCCCCCTAGTGTTAACCCCTTCACTGCCAATGGCATTTTTATAGTAATACAATGCATTTTTATAGCATTGATCGCTATAAAAATGCCAATGGTCCCAAAAATGTGTCAAAAGTATCCGATGTGTCCGCCATAATATCGCAGTACCGAAAAAAAAAACGCTGATCGCCGCCATTACTAGTAAAAAAAAAAAATAATAAAAATGCCATAAAACAACCCCCTTTTTTGTAAACGCTATACATTTTGCGCAAACCAATGAATAAACGCTAATTGCGTTTTTTTTAACGAAAAATATGTAGAAGAATACGTATCGGCCTAAACTGAGGAAAAAAAATGTTTTTTTATATCTTTTTTGGGGGATATTTATTATAGCAAAATGTAAAAAATATTGAATTTTTTTCAAAATAGTCGCTCTATTTTTGTTTATAGCGCAAAAAATAAAAACCGCAGAGATGATCAAATACCACCAAAAGAAAGCTCTATTTCTGGGAAAAAAAGGACGCCAATTTCGTTTGGGAGCCACGTCGCACGACCGCGCAATTGTCAGTTAAAGCGACGCAGTGCCGAATCACAAAAAGTGCTCTGGCCTTTGGACAGCAATATGGTCCGGGGCTAAAGTGGTTAAAGACCAATATTCAAGTTATTGTAGGAAAACGTCTTGGAGAACCCGGGCCTTACCCCAGGGAACATGTATCAATGGAAAAAAGTTTAAAAAACTGTCGTTTTTTCAGGAGCAGGACTTTTTTTTCCATTGATACATGTTCCCTCGGGCAAGACCCGGGTTCTCAAAGACGTTTTCACAGGCAAACTTTAGACACCCAGCAGGTACAATATTTAAAGGAAGCAGGAGCAGTGATTTTATTGATGCTTAAATAAATAAAATAAAAAATTCCTTTGAATATTGTACCTGCTGGGTGTCTATACCTGTGATAACGTCTTTAAATAGCACAATCACCTGCCTGCCAGTAAATTAGGAATAGCTGATCAATCTAAGCTATACAGTGTATAAATATATGTACAACTCCTAGGGATGTATATATATATATATATATCCTCTACACACTGTAAATTAAACTAAACTGACTAGCCTGCCTGCCTGCTCTATCTAGCTATATAAAAAGACAAATCTCTCCGTCTCTCTGACTGCTTTCATTAACAAGCCGGAACACTCTACACGAGGCCGCCCAGCAGGCGGCCTTATATAGTGTGGGGCGCGCTGTGATTGGCCAAGCATGCGGGACATACAGCATGCTTGGCCAATCATCAGCGCGCAATGCCGCAGTGAATTATGGGCCGTTTTGCGTCACTCGAATTTGGCGCGAACGACCGATTTTGTTCGAATCGAACGCGAAGCTCATTCCTATTCAGCAGTTTGTTAATAATCCCGATAGCACCAGGAGATTAACTCTTGGGACATTAATAAAAACCAATGGACCTGTCATCCAGAGTGGTGACTATTCCCTTCTTTTCTGCCCCTCCTTTAATCATAAAAGTTCAGCTATAGTTTCCAGCAATGACAAGTGTTTTGTGAATGGAGGAGGACCTTTCATTCATTCACCAACCCTCCATTAATAGAGCGCAGCTTCTATGAATGGAGGAGGGAACAATTCCTGTTCCTTTATGTATTTGCTTTTTTATTTATTTATGATATCTATGGAAGGAGCAATGGTTGTCACCTTTGCTGGACTTCAAACTTGTCTGCCTTTATTCATCTAGAAAAGAAAAAGGGGGTTCCCCTGGGTGGACTTTTAGGGCACTAATAGTATTCCAAAATATACAGGATATTGAGAGTAAAAAAATAGTTTTATTCACAATTGTACATATTTATCAAAAAATCTGCCTTTATTCATCTATTACACAGTGGACTAATGGGACTAGTAGTTTACACAAGAAAGATATGTTTATGCTTTCTTTTCAGCTCACGGGTAATGACAAGGATACTGCCATTGCCATTTCCAGAAAGTGTAAAACTGGCCATATGCAGATGGAATTTGGTCCATTTCATGCTAAATTCACCAAAATTTGATCCATGGATGGTCCTATCTATACCACTATTTGGGTACTTAAAGGGTCACTAAAGGAAAAAGTTTTTTTTTGCTGAAATTACTGTTTACAGGGTATAGAGGCATAATAGCCAACTGATTCCTTTTAAAAAATATTAAAAATAGATAAAAATCAATCATATAATGTGCCTGCAGTTTAGTTTCACTTTTCAACTGGTTTCATGTTTCTGTGATGTAAAGAGAACAAAAACAAACAAGTAAAGGGCAGTGTTTTGTTTTTAAAATTAATCTGATTGGTTCTGAGAAGTTTTAGACACACAGTAATGACAGCTTGGACCACAGTGAAAAGCTGCCATGAGATTTTTCATAAGGAGCCAGACAAGCAGCAAGTGTTGAGATCAGAGCAGAATTACAGCAACTTCAAAGCAAAAATTAACAATGAGGACATGAAACCAAGACTGCAGTAAGGTAAAGGAAGCTATTTAGCAAAAAAAATAAAAAATTCCTTTAGTGATCCTTTAAAATACAATAGCCAGCAGGGGATATTTGTCCGCCCACACTGTTTATTGTGGATGGATTTTATTTTTACAAATTTCTTGCATGTATGGCCAGTGGCAACACCGCCTGGCATCACTGGGGTCATCAGTTTGAATACCAACCATGACCGTATCTGCATTGAGTTTACATACTCTCCCTGTCTCTGGCTGGGTTTACTCCTTTGCACTGCAGTTTCCTGCTACATTCCAAAAGACATGCTGGTAGGTTAATTGGCTCCTGTATAAATTGTTCCTAGTATGGAAAAATGCGAGTTAGGGACCTTAGGTCATAAGCTCTTTGAGGGCAGGGACCGATGTGAACGTACAATTCACCAAGCAGCCATAACTTCATGATAAGTTAAGTGGACATTAATTCATTTGTTACAATAGCATCTGAACATTGGTGGCATATATTAGACAGCAAGCAAACACACGGTCTATGAAGTAGTACTGAAATAAAAAAAGAAAGTGGGTATTGCAGTGTGTTGTGTATGGGGCCTTGTAGCCCCAGACCAGTCAGTCAGTTTGCCCATAGTGACCCGTGTCCACAGCTAGAGTGCCCACAGTGGACAAGTGAGCATCAGAACTGGACTATAGAGCAATGAATGAATGTGACATGGTCTGATAAATTATGTTTTCTTTTACACCATGTGGATGGTTGGGTGCGTGTGCATCACTTACCTGGGGAATAGATCACATCAAGATGAAGTATGTAAAGAAGGCAAGCTGATAGAGGCAGTGTGATTCTTTGGCCAATCTTCTGCTGCGAAACCTTGGTCCTGGCAATAATGTGGATGTTACGTTGTACCACCTACCTAAACAATGTTGGTGATGATGATCAAGTACACCCCTTCATGGAAACGGTATTCATTGATGGCAGTGCCCTCTTTCAGACGCAGGATAATATGACCTGCCACACTGCTAAATGGGTTCAAGAATAGTTTGAGGAGCACAACAACAAGTTTGAGGTGCTAACCTGGCCTCCATATTCTCCAGATCTTAATCAAATTGAGCATCAATGGCATGTGCTGGAAAAACTGAATGTGCTGGAGGCCCCACCTAACAACTTACAGGTCTTAGAGGATCTGCAACTGACAGCTTGGTGCCAGATACCACAGCATACCTGTAGAGGTCTAGTGGAGTCCATGCCTCAACAAGTCGGGGCTGTTATGGTGGCAAAACGGGGACCTACTAATTGCTCAACACTCATGCTCTTAAACGGTATTGTTAATCTGTGTATATAATGTATACATAAATTGTTAGTACTATAGAAATACCTGTAATAAATAAAAAAGTAAGTATTATTTACTTAAGTGAAAATGTTCTTAGCCAGAGAGAAAAACACAAATGCAGCCACCACATCTAAGCATTGCAAAGAAGCAATATAATACATTTAAGTTTGAGTTTAGAAATATTTTAATTATGTAAAACAGATACATTTAGGTGTCTATGGAATTTCCTTGTGTCACCAATGAACCACAGAAGCCCCATTAACATCTGGTATTTGCACAGTTTTGAATGCTCATTCTGAGGTTGATTTACCAAGACTGGAGAATGCAAAATCTGGTGAAACTAACAAACTTTAATTGTTTTTGTCAAAGCTTAAAGGAGTTGTAAAGGAAAAAAATGTTTGGGCTGAAATGACAGTTTACAGGGTATAGAGACATAATAGTTAACTGATTCCTTTTAAAAATGATTAAAAATAGATACAAATCAATCATATAAATGTACCTACAGTTTAGTTTTGTTTTTGCTGTTGGTTCCTGTCTCTCTGATGTACAGAGCCAGAGAGCCAATAGAGGGCAGTGATGGTTTGTAAAACAAAACTGGATTGGTTTAGACACACAGTAATCACACCTCCTTGATTAGTGACCACAGTGATAAAGCTCCCAGCACTGTGGTTATAAGGAAACAGACAAGCAGGAAGTGTGGAGATCAGAGCAGGATTACAGCAACATCAAAGCAAAAACGAACAATGCGGACATGAAACCAGGACTGCAGTAAGGTAAAGGAAGCTATTTAGCTAAAAAAAAATCCTTTAGTGACCCTTTAATTGAACAAGCTGAAGTTAGAAGCTGTTTGGCTACCATGCACAGCTGCACCAGATTTTGCACTCGCCGGTTTTAGTAAGCCCCCTTTCACATTTGTGTGATTCCTCCTGCGACTTGGGACTGCAAAGTCACATAACAAGTCGTACTCCATGATTTCCAATGAGTAGCTTTCATATCTGTGTGACTTCAAAGTAGTACTACTTTGATGCGAGTTGTGGTCTATAGACCTCAAGATTACATTCCCTGAAACCGCATCAAAATCGCAGGACATTCGAGTCACAGCAGTGTGAAAAGAAGCCTAAATCAACCCCTGTGTGTCATGGCAATATGTCACTCAGATACTCAAGTATTACATTGTGGGAAACAAGGCGTTACAGTATTTCAGTGGATCAAGTGGGATACTGATTAGGCGGGCGTTACTGCCAAGGGAGCCATCACATGTTAATTAGCTTTTTTTAACGTTCTTACATTTTTCCTTAAGTAGTATTAAAACTAGTATTAAAAAAAAAAATAGTGCACCTCTTTTTTGTTAATGCACAAATAACCAACAAAGATTTTGGTTTGTTTGGCTGTCAAGTTAGGACCCTGGGGAAGCACACAGCAAATCAAGATCTGAGGGGGGAGTACAGTATGTTCCTGCAACATTTCCACCAGGTCTTTGATCTCATGGCGCCTGGATGTTACTTGTCAAGATATGCCGGCTTCTAAGTGAGGTTTTAATACCAATGGAGCAATGCTGTCAAATCAATGTAAAGGAGACATGCAATGATAAAAATATAGGGGCTTCTGTTACTGACCTCCTCCTGAAAATGACAGTTTGCTCAAGGTTATGCCAACCTACATGTTTCAGTACGGCTCGAGTCACTGATGTGGAACTAGTATAGAGATTAGGAAAGTCAGAGAAAACGTAGTCCTTATTTGCATACTTGTTTCAGATCATTGACTTAAAGTACTGAAGCAAAAGGGTGCGCATGTGACATCCAACTAGCATTTTTTTTAAGCTGAATTTAGCAATCTGGCACAAAGCTAAATGCTCATCTCAGAAGCCTCTGATACAGCAGCCATTTTCAGACTATCAGGCTCTCAATAAGGTTTCATGTACACTTGGGCATGATATACCACGGCCACGGGAAAACAAAAAAAAAGCGGCAAAACCTTTCCACGATTTTGCAAACGTTTTCCCGCACCCAAAACTTTCCTATCCTGAAAGCGTCTCTTTCACATTCAGGAGAGCGAAGTTAAACCTCCCCTAACCGCTGCCAAAAGCCTATGGCCCAGATTCACAGCGAGTTGGGCGCACATTATGCTGCCGTAGCGCAAACGCTGTACGCTACGCTGACGCAGCGCGGAGAGTTTCGAAGGCGCAGGCCAGCGTAGGTGAAAGTGGGAGTGAGCATGCAAATGATGGTCCGAACATGGTGCAGTGTTTTACGCCCGGAGTATCACGAACTGCGCATGCACCGTGACGTGAACGCATGAAACAGCACTCTTTTGCGCATGCTCACAACCACGCCGGGACAAATGCCTAAGCTACGCCGGATCACCACGTATGCCGTGAACGTAACGTACGCCCAATAGAAAAACTGGCCATGCTGTGCTCTCATGCCTAGCGCACTCAGCTTTTAATAGGAAAGCAGAGGGACTGGCAGAAACACCAGGGATTCCACACAAAGAAGGCAATTACTTTGATGCAGTTGGTCAGCTTAAACATGTATAGCCATATATGTGAACTAAATATCCCTGTTTTTCATTGTTCATAGTTGCTGGGAAGAGTGTAGCAGTGTGCAGGGGGGTCATCCAGAATTGGTAGTGGCAATACAACGAGAACAGGATACTTTTTCATACAAGTACTTGGTACTGTATTTGGACCACAGTGAAAAGCTGCCATGAAATTTTTCATAAGGAGCCAGACAAGCAGGAAGTGTGGAGATCAGAGCAGAATTACAGCAACTTCAAAGCAAAAACAAACAATGAGGACATGAAACCAGGACTGCAGTAAGGTAAAGGAAGCTATTAAAGCGGAGGTTCACCCTTAAATCTAGATATACTGTTATAACCAATTGCTGTTTTTTTTTTTTTCGGGCTGTACTTACGTTTTTTTCTTGTTTTCACCCGACTTCCGGGTTCTCGATCCCCCCCCGGGGAGTAGGCATCGCATAAATGATTGACGTACGGGTAAAGCGCGTCATCGCCTTCCGAAAATATCCGACAGGGACTCGGCACTTTACGGCGCCTGCGCAGTCAGCTCTACACGGCAGGCGCAGGCGCCGTATAGCCTAGTAAAGAGCCGAGTCCCCGTCGGATATTTTCGGAAGGCGATGACGCGCTTTACCCGCACGTCAATCGTCTCCTGGGAGGATCATCACTCACTCCCAGGAGACATTGCGCAGAGCTCCCCGTCGGGGAAAAGGAGCAACACGCCCACTCCCCGCAAGGAAGAAGACCCGGAAGTGCGGCTGAAGACAGGTAAGTGTATACATTAAAAAAAAAATGACAACACTACAAGCCTTTATTAAGGCTGCAGATAGGTTAGCAAAAAAGTTCATTTTGAGGGTGAACCTCCGCTTTAAGCTAAAAAAAAAAAAAAAAATTCCTTTAGTGATCCTTCAAGCTCTTGCACTCTGCAGTGTAGTTGAGCATCATGGGAAATGTAGTTCCAAAACATCTAGGGTGCCAAGGTTTGCCTTCACTGGCCTAGAGTCAGACACAACTCAACGAATAGCAATCACACAGTCTAACTTTTCAAAAGATATATTACCAGACATACACATTTATTATTCATCAAAATGACGTACTCCATAAATCAGTAAACAATCGGCATGTTAACATGTTGGTATGAAGTATCCTCCTGACAAGAAAATAATTTACATTCAATTAGGTTACAGTGCAAAACTGTTACATTTAATGATGTTACATCATTTTAAATCATTAAACACTGAAGGCTGTTAAAAAATGGGTATAAAATGCTAAAAACGATTAAAGTACAAATCGTCACACATAATGGTTTCAAGGAGAGAAAAAAGTTCTAAAATCGTAATTCAAAAACTTTTTCCCATCAAGAAATGAATCACTTCCTCAAATAAGATCAAAAATCACTGTCAGTAGAAAAACTTCCACATGTCCTTTAGTATGCATAAAGAGCATTATAGAGGCCGCTCCTCTGCGTTTACCTCTCTGTAATGGCAAGAAAAGTAGCACCATACTGGAGACCGTGGGGATACTTTCCCTTCAGCTCTGGAAATGTGCTTAGTATAATTAGTAAAGCAATCTCTTAAGGACGGAATGAACGTGAACACACCAAAGAAAGTCCACACATATTCACATAGGATACTTCTGAAGAAAGCGATTAAAGGCATCATAGATGGCTTTCCTAGAAAGAAAAGAGAATGAACATGAACTATAGTCACAACAGGTAAAAGTATCTACAGCAAAAAAAAAAGATGTTCACCATGAATACCTGAAAAGCCCTTGTTTGAAGAGGTAGGCACTGACATGGCCGCCTTCTATATATCGAACCTCACAACCAGGCCAGATTTCTTGCAGGCTGCGTACACCAACCCTTGGGACATATGCATCTTCCTTGGCTTGCACCACTATAATTAAACTGGGGTCCACCGGAACTAAGTAAGGCAAAATAATGTATTATTTTTTCACCCAAATCTCAGGATTAAAAACACATGAAAAAGTAAATAAAAAAAACCTGGAATTGGAATTCACTTGCTGGGTCTCGGCTTAGTGATTACTGTACATACTCAAGTATAAGTCGGCCCGAATATAAGCTGAGGCACCTAATTTTACCACAAAAAAAATGGGAAAACTTATTAACTCGAGTACAACCCGAGGGTGTCCATGTGCATGCCTCACTGTGTCCATGACTAGAATTACGTTTAACATAGGAGTATATAAAAGGGGTGCCCGGCTTTGAAAAATCAGTGCTCCCCAGCCGTAGATCCCCAGACAGAAACTGGGGAGAACTGGGGCTACATGTGTGCAAAGTTTCGGGTCCAGGGGAGCTACGACCTGTCCGGTATCGGGTCCCCAAAGGTACCAGAGAAATTACCATTTAACATGGGAGTCTATGGAAGGGGTGCCCGCCTTTGAAAAATCAGTATTCCCGGCCGTAGGTCCCCCGGACAAAAAACATTGCACACTTGTAGAGGAAGAGTGGGGCTATATGTGGGCTGGTACCGGGTCCCCAAAGACCGGGAGATCAGGCGCAAAAAGGTGACTCGAGTATAAGCCGAGGGGGGGCATTTTCAGCACACAAAAAAAAAAGGATTTTTAATAAACAGCTTACCTGTAAAATCCTTTTCTTGAAGTACATCACGGGACACAGAGCGCATAGCCATTACACTTGGGTTATATGGGTACCTTCAGGTGTGGACACTGGTGTAATCAATTTCACAGGAAGTTTCCTCCCTATATAACCCCCTCCCACTGGGAGTGCTTCAGTTTTGTAGCAAGCAATTCTCCCGAGGTTACACAATGTTCCCCAAAAGAGGGGTGGGAGCTCTGTGTCCCGTGATGTACTTCAAGAAAAGGATTTTACAGGTAAGCTGTTTATTAAAAATCCTTTTTTCTTTATCGTACATCACGGGACACAGAGCGCATAGCCATTACACTTGGGATGTCCTAAAGCAATGCTCTATGAAGGGAGGGAGACCGTAAGGCCAAGAATAGCCAAATAAAAACATTGTCAGGAGAAAACATGGCTCCACCAACAGAAAAACAAGGGGGCGTGAACCGGGCCAGAGGATTCTATACTGCTGCCCGTAGGACCGCCTGCCCAAAAGCTGCGTCCGTACCCTTTGCAACGTCCAACTTATAAAATTTAGTAAACGTATGTACGGAAGACCAGGTTGCCGCCTTGCAAACCTGTGCCATAGAGATCTGATGGTGTGCCGCCCAGTAGGCACTCATGGCCCTCGTAGAATGGGCTTTAACTGATAAGGGAGGTGGAACGCGCTTCAGACCATAGGCCTGAAAAATCAGCTGCTTAATCCACCTAGCCAAGGAAGACTTCTTGGGGCCATCCGGAAGAACAAAAAGCACATCTGTTTTCCGAATCTTCTCTGTAGCCTTGAGATAGACCCTCATGGCTCGAACCACGTCCAAAGTATGAAGCCGTCTTTCCTCTCTGGACTGGGGAGTAGGAAAGAAGGATGGTAGGACTAGGTCCTGATTCAAGTGAAACCTGGATATGACCTTAGAAAGGAAAGAAGGTTGAGGCCGCAGAACCACTCTGTCCTTATGCAGAATAAGGTATGGCTCCCTGCATGACAAGGCTGCCAGCTCGGAAACCCTTCTGGCTGAAGCCATAGCCACCAAGAAAACCAACTTTCGGGTTAGTAGCACAAGAGGGATTTCTGTCAGAGGTTCAAACGGCTGCCTTTGTAAAGCTGACAAGACCAGATTTAAATTCCAGGGGCAGAGGGGAGCTCTAATAGGGGGATTCACATGCAAGACCCCCTGCAAGAAGGTTTTCATAAGCGAATGGGTGGCCAAGGGTCTTTGAAAACATATTGATAAAGCCGACACCTGCCCCTTTAGAGTACTAAGAGCCAACCCTTTGTCAACGCCAACCTGGAGGAATCGCAAGATCCTGTCAATAAAAAACTTTCGAGGATGCCATTTTTGAGACTCGCACCACTCCACATAGGTTCTCCAGACTCTGTAATAAATATTTCTGGAGACCGGTTTCCTAGCCTGAATCAACGTAGATATGACCTGATCTGAGAGGCCTCTGCCCTTAAGAATTAGGGATTCAGCCGCCAAGCCGTCAAATTTAGCTGCTGTGAAGCAGGATGGCAGATTGGGCCCTGAGACAGCAGATCTGGGCGCAGGGGGAGCGGCCATGGCGCCCCGACTGACATCTTCACGATGAGTGCGTACCAAGCCCTCCTGGGCCAGGCTGGGGCCACCAGGATCACAGGCCTGCGCTCCATCCGGATCCTCCGTAGAAGGCGGGGAATCATCTGCAGTGGAGGGAACGCATACAGAAGAGAAAACTGGTGCCAAGGGCAAACCAAGGCATCGGTCCCGTAGGCCGAGGGATCCCTGGCTCGGGATATGAATTTGTCCAATTTTTTGTTGGATCTCGTTGCCATAATGTCCACATCTGGGATCCGAATCTTTGGCAAATCTCTTGGAATACCTGGGGGTGAAGAGACCATTCCCCCGGGAGCAACTGTTGACGACTCAAAAAATCTGCTTGAGAATTGTCTATCCCTGGGATGAACACCGCCGAGATGCAGGGTACATGGGCTTCGGCCCATGAGAAAATCAGGTTTACTTCTCTTTGGGCTGCTGGGCTCTTCGTGCCCCCTGGTGGTTTATGTATGCCACCGCAGTGGCGTTGTCGGACTGTATCCTTACTGGCAGACCCTGAAGGGGGAGAGTCCAGGCGATCAGGGCCAGCCGAGCAGCTCTGATCTCCAAGATATTGATGGGAAGCAGTTTTTCTGCCTCCGACCACTGCCCTTGCTGGGTCTGTTCTTCTAGAACTGCCCCCCAACCTGACAGGCTGGCATCCGTGGATACTATCTTCCACGTGATGGGGCAAAAGGATTTCCTCTTTTGACAAATTTTGAGAGACCAGCCACCAAGACAGGCTGCGCCGGACCTTCGGGGAGAGCACTAACGGACGATCTAATGCCTGAATGGACTTGTTCCAAGCAGAGAGAATGGCTGCCTGAAGATATCTGGTATGGATCTGGGCGTAGGGCACAGCCTCGAAGGCGGCCACCATCTTCCCCAGCAGTCGCATACATAGGCGAATAGTCGGCCTCTTCTTGCCTAAGATCACTTGAACTGCTTGAGCTATTGATCTGATCTTTGCTTGAGGTAAAATTATCCTCTGGCAGTCTGTATCTAGCCGAAGGCCTAGATATTCCAACTGCTTTGTGGGTTTCAATACCGATTTTTCTAGGTTTACAATCCACCCGAATTCCTCTAGATGCTGAACTGTGCGACCTACTGCCTGATTGAGGTTGGAAGCTGAGCTGTCGATAACCAGAAGATCGTCCAAGTATGCCAAGACTAAAATGCCTTCTGTCCTTAGGACGGCTAGCACCGGGGCTAACACCTTTGTGAATACCCGCGGAGCTGTTGCCAACCCGAAAGGGAGGGCTACGAACTGGTAATGGCGGTGATCTATCATAAAACGAAGATACCTGTGATGTGCCGGGTTGATCGGCACGTGCAGATACGCATCTTTTATGTCTATAGATGCTAGAAAGTCGTCTTGATGTAGGCTGGCTGCCACCGAACGTATGGACTCCATACGAAAGGTCTGAATGTTTAGAAAGCGATTTAGGCGTTTGAGGTCCAAGATAGGCCTGACGTCGCCATTGGGCTTTGGTATTATGAAAAGGTTGGAGTAGAATCCCAGACCCCATTCCTGGGTTGGTACTTCTACAATTACTCCTTGGAGCAAGAGACGATCCAATGCTTTTACAAGAGAGGCCCTCTTTAATGGGTCGCTTGGAAGACTTGACCCCTGAAAATGAGGAGGGGGGACTTCCCGAAACTCTAGCTTGTAGCCCGTGGTTACCACGGATCTTACCCAAGAGTCGGGAATTCTGGCCTTCCACACTTCGGAGAAAAACCGAAGCCTTCCCCCCACCCAAGAGAGTGGGGGCGCCCCTTCATGAATCTGACTTGAGGACTGGTTTAACCGGCTTGCGAGACCATGGCCTCTTGCCTGTCGTGGCTTGTCCTTGTGGGCGGCTATTAAATGCTGAACGCCCGGGAGGCCGTCGATACTGACGGGAAGTTGAAGGGGCCGAGCCTGCGAAGGCCTGTTGCTTAAATGCGGGCCCACGCGATCTTTTCTTGATAGGCAAGAAAGAACTTTTACCACTTGATATGGTCTGGATATATTTATCTAGGTCTTCACCGAATAGTCTCCCACCATGAAAGGGAAATCCTGCTAAAAGCCTTTTGCAGGGTGCCTCTGCTGACCAGTTTTTTAGCCACAAAGGCGATGCATATGAACCAACAGCAGAGATAAACGGGACGCCTGTTGAACGGAGTCCTTAATAGCATCTACTGCAAAGCAGAGAGCTCTTGGGAGGTCAGCCAATTCACGAGCTTGCTGAGCCGGTATGTCCCTTAATATCTGTTTAGTCTGATCCTTTAAAGCCTGACAAACGCCAATGGCTGCCACTGCTGGCTGAACCACGGCACCTACTGTGGTAA
The DNA here is from genome assembly GCA_029574335.1 of Rana kukunoris. Lineage (NCBI taxonomy): Eukaryota > Metazoa > Chordata > Amphibia > Anura > Ranidae > Rana > Rana kukunoris. The sequence goes on along the minus strand of CM056049.1, from coordinate 536,898,622 downwards.
AAGAAGCCTTCAGTAGGGTCTCCAATTTTTTGTCGACTGGATCTTTAAACACCTGGACATTTTCCACCGGACAGGTCAGGGATTTATTTACGCAGGAAATGGCTGCGTCCACGGTAGGGAGTGCCCATTTCTTTGCAAATTCTTCTTCCATAGGATAGAGAATGGTGAACCTTTTAGGAGGGATAAAAATCCTATCAGGTCGAGCCCAATCCTGAAAAATCACGCTCTCCAGAAGGGGGTGAACCGGGAAAGACGCACCACTCAATGGTGCCTTCAAGGAACCTAAAGAGGATACCGCAGGGGCTAATTGTTCTGACACTGGAAGTTTAAAAGCAGTGCGAACCATATCCGTCAGAGACTGGATCCACAGACTCTCTGCTTGAGAAGCCGAAAAAATTTCATCTATAGTGGAATCTTCAATGTCTGACCCGTCAGGACTCAGGTCCGCTTGATCCCCCTGTGGGTCCAATTCCTCCGAAGAGAGGACCTCTGCATCCGAACACACCGTTCTAGGTGACGGGGATCTAGCCCGATTGCCACCCGGCAAAGAGCGGGCAATTAAAGCAGTTAACCTTTTCTCTAGCCCACCCAGGGTGGATTCTAGCATTTCTTCCGTAACATAAACGGGAATGGGTTGATTGGGGGCCGCTTCTGCCCCTAGCACCCTCAATGGCTCCTGCACGATGCTGTTCGGTGGTCTATCTGGTGAGGGTGGGACCCCTGGAGCCTGGCCCAAATCCTCTGACCCCGTTGGAGACCCCTTTACTTTTTTGGCACCTTTTGCAGCCTTAGCTGGTCCTGATCCCTTGGGAGCCATTGCACAACCTTGAGACACCCCTACAGCCAACACCCAACTGTTGTAGCTAGAAGTGAAACATTAATAAGGACAGGCTATGGTAAAAAAAAAAATATATATATTTTTTTTTAATTTTCATACGCCTGAGAAGGCGGCAATACCGAGGAGAGTCCTGTGAGTATTGCCACACCAATGCCTGTTAGCTGGAGTCCAAGGTTGCACCGACTCAGATACTGCCAGATCTAAGGCTGAGTGCCTTTAAGAAAACAAACTTTTTTTTTTTTTTTTTTTCTGGTCAGTGTGGACTAAGTCCAGACCTGAAGATCCACAAACCACCACTGGGTGTCACTGTTAGCCAGAAATGGCTCAGCTGCACGCTCTGTGTCCTCACTCTCCACTGCTCTCAGGAGGGAATGACCAGCCAGGAAATGCTTTTTTGCTTTATCTGAGACCTGACGCTGCTGGCCCGCCCCCCCCCACGCACGCACGCTGACGCTGTAAAAGGCGGCGCGCACGCGCGCCCCCGCCCCCCCCACGCTGAAACCAACATGGAGGAAGCAGAGAGCAGAGGAGAAGCCTGGACCAGCGCTAGTAACACAGACACCCGGTAAGCCACTAATCTTTGTAGTGCACACATAGAGGAAGCTGTCCCCCTAGGCTTCCTAGGAAACAGGAGTTTTGTCAGCACTTCCTCTCTATACACGTGGGGCTGCAGTATCATGCTAACAGGCAAATCTGGGGGGAGTAGCAAAATACATATTAAAGGGGAGGTTCCCCTAAAAAGAAACTTTTAACATTGCCTGTGTCTTGTTAATAACATTTAGAATCGGCTGGTAGTTTAAAAAAAAAACACCCGTACATACCATTTTCGGCATGTACTCTCACCACCGCTTCCGGGTCTGGCGGCCGGGGATGGGAGGGCCTGCTTCATTGACAGGCATCCGATCGACGCATACAGCGCGTCACGAGATGCCGAAAGAAGCCGAACGTTGGTGCGCATGCGCCGTATAGAGCCGCACCAACGTTCGGCTTCTTTCGGCATTTCGTGACGCACTGTATGCGTCGATCGGATGCCTGTCCCCGGCTGCCAGACCCGGAAGCGGCGGTGAGAGTACATGCCGAAAATGGTATGTACGGGTGTTTTTTTTTAAAACTACCAGCCGATTCTAAATGTTATTAACAAGACACAGGCAATGTTAAAAGTTTCTTTTTAGGGGAACCACCCCTTTAAATGCATATAAAGGGATTTTTAAATACAGCTTACCTGTAAAATCCTTTTCTTGGAGTACATCACGGGACACAGAGCGGCATATTCATTACTATGTGGGTTATATGGAGTACCTTCAGGTGTGGACACTGGTAATCAATCTCAAACAGGAAGTCCCCTCCCTATATAACCCCCTCCCCTAGAGGGAGTCCCTCAGTTTTGTAGCAAGCAGTATGCCTCCCGAGGTTAAAATGGTCACCCAAAAGAGGGGTGGGAGCTCTGTGTCCCGTGATGTACTCCAAGAAAAGGATTTTACAGGTAAGCTGTATTTAAAAATCCCTTTTTCTTTCTCGTACATCACGGGACACAGAGCGGCATATTCATTACTATGTGGGATGTCCGAAAGCAATGCTTTAATGAGGGGAGGGAGACATCTTAAGGCCAAAGAAGGATTCAATTTAGAGGTAAACTCAAATAATAATAATAATTCCAACTTAGTCAGGAGAAAAATGGCTCCACTTTTTTTTTTTTTTTTTTTTTAACAGAAAAACAAGGGTGCTTCTGATCGGGCCGAGGATTTCAAACTGCAGCCTGTAGTACTGCCTGTCCAAAGCTGCAGAATCCGTACATTCCTTCTCACGTCTAGTTGATAAAACCTTGTAAACGTGTGGACTGATGACCACGTTGCCGCCTTGCAATATCTGAGCCATAGAGATCTGATGGTGTGCTGCCCAAGAGGCGCCCATGGCCCTGGTAGAATGGGCCTTTACCGACAACGGAGGAGGCAACCTCTTCAAACCGTAGGCTTGAATGATTAATCAGCTGTCTAATCCATCTCGCCAATGGTGGATTTTGCAGCTGCCTGCCCCTTCTTGGGGCCATCTGGTAGAACGAATAAGCACATCTGTTCTTCCGGATCTTTTCTGTAGCTTTAAGATAGGCCTTCATGGCCCGGACAATATCCAAGGTATGCAGCAACGTCTTTCCTCCTTTCTAGATGGGGAGTAGGTTTTGGAAAGAAGGATGGAAGTACCAAATCCTGGTTTAAGTGAAATTTGGATATAACCTTTGGTAGAAAGGAAGGATGGGGCCGGAGAACTGCCCTGTCCTTATGCAGAACGAGGATATGGTTCCTTACATGATAAGGCTGCTAATTCTGACACTCTCCTGGCCGAAACTATGGCGACCAAGAAAACCAACTTTCGGGTGTCAGTAAGACTAAAGGAATTTCTGTCAGCCAACGGCTCAAAGGGTTGTTTCTGTAAAGTGGACAGGACAAGATTTAAGTCCCATGGACAAATTGGTGACTTGACAGGAGGATTAATACGCAAGACCCCCTGTATGAAGGTCTTCATACCAGCGAGTGGGTGGCCAGCGGCCTCTGAAAACCACACTGACAGAGCTGAGATCTGTCCCTTGATTGTGCTTAGTGCCAGGCCTTTATCCACTCCTAGCTGGAGAAAACTTCGCAACACCCTATCAATAGTATATTTGCGGGAATTCCATCTTTTGGATTCACACCAGCCTCCACGTAGTTCCTCCACACCCTGTAATAAATCACCCTGGAGACCGGCTTTCTAGCCCTAATCAGGGTAGGAATTACCTGCCTAGACAGACCTCTACCCCTGAGAATCAGGGATTCAGCCTCCAGGCCGTCAAATTTAGACGCTGTAATGTAGGGTGGAGGATCGGGCCTTGTGAGACAGTAGGTCTGGTTGTAGAGGAAGAGTCCAAGGGTCTCCCCGACTGCCATCTTCAGGACTAGTGAGTACCAAGTCCTCCGGGGCCAAGCCGGAGCTACTAGAATGACTGGCTTGTGCTCCACTCTGATCCTGCGCAACAGGCGAGGGAGTAACTGTAGCGGAGGGAATGCATATAGAAGTTTGAATTAACTGGTGCCAAGGGCAAACCAACGCATCGGTTCCGCAGGCCATAGGATCCCTCGCTCGAGACACGAACCTGTCTAGTTTCTTGTTGAACCTGGATGCCATTATGTCCACATCTACGTCCGGCATTCCCCACCTCTGGCAGATTGTCTGAAAGACCTGGGGATGCAGAGACCACTCCCCTGGCAACAGACTCTGGCGACTTAAGAAGTCTGCCTGCAGGTTGTCCACTCCGGGAATGAATATCGCCGAAATGCAGGGTACATGAACCTCTGCCCACTGAGAAAAATCAAGCTCACCTCCCTCTGAGCGGCCTGACTCCTTGGTTCCCCCTTGGTGGTTTATGTATGCCACCGCCGTGGCATTGTCTGACTGGATTCTCACCGGGAACCCCTTTAATCTGGAGGTCCATGCCAGAAGGGCTAGGCGAGCAGCTCTGATCTCCAAGATATTGATGGGGAGTTTTTCTGCTCCGACCCTGCCCTGCTGGGCTTTCACCCAAGTTCCCTGGCGAGAGAACCCCTCGAAGACCGCCCCCCAAGCCTGCCAGGCTGGCGTCTGTGGTAACTACCTTCCACGTGATGGGGCAACAGGGCTGAAGGATTTTCCCTTTAGACAAGATTCTGGGGGTTCACCACCACCAGGCCAGGCTTTGTCGGACCCTTCGGGATGATAGCGTCACTAAGGGACGACTCTAAGGCTGAATGACTTGCCCTCTTGCCCAAGCAGGCTGCTAGAATGGCTGCCTGTAGGATACGCGAGTGTGGATCTGAGCGTATGGTACTGCCTCGAACGTGGCCACTAGCTTGCCTAGTACTCGCATACATAGGCGAATAGTTGGTTTTTTCTTGTGCCTTAGAACCAACTGAACCAACTGCTTGATAGCTATTGATCTGATCTTTACCAGGGGCTTGAGGTAAAATTATCCTTTTGCTGTTCTGTGTCTAACCTCATGCCGAAGGCCTAGATATTCCAACTGCTTTGTAGGTTTCAATGGAACGCTGACTTTCCCCGGTTCTAGGTTTACAATCCAGCCGAATTCCTTCGAGGTACCGAACCGTGAGGTTGCGACCTACTGCCTTGATTGCAGGTTGGACCCGAGCGTGAGCTGATCTATGATTAACCAGAAGGTCGTCCAAGTATGCCTAGGACTAAAATGACCTTCTGTCCTTAGGATCCTTAAATTGGCCAGAACTGGGGCTAGGATCTTTCGTGAATACCCGGGGGGCCGTTGGCCAGCCCGAAAGGGGAGGCGCTACTGAATTGGTAAGTGTCGCTGCCCCACCGCGAAGCGTAAAAATCTTTGATGCGACGGGTTGACAGATTGGTACATGAAGGTAAGCATCCTTTATGTCTATGGAGGCCAGAAAAATCGTCCTTCTGATGTAGCGCGGCTGGCTGCCTGACCGAACGTATGGATTCCATCCGGAAGGAACTGAATGTTTAGGAAACCGATTTAGGCTCTTTGAGGTCCAAGATTGGCCTGACATCGCCGTTGGGCTTTGGTATTATGACAAAGAGATTGGAATAGAATCCCTAGACCCCATTGCTCTTGGGCTGGCACTTCTACAATTACGTCCTTGGAGCAAGAGACAGGTGATCCAAAGCTGCTTTTACAGCATTGAGGCCTTCCTTGCTGGATCCCTTGGTAGCCTTGACCCCTGAAAATGAGGAGGGAGGACTTACCTTAGAAACTCCAGTCTGTAGCCCTGTGGTTACCAGATGCCCGGATCTTACCCAAGATTTGTCGGGGAATTCTTGGCCTTCCCAAACTTCTGAGAAGAAACGAAGCCTTCCCCCCACCCAAGAGAGTGGGGGCGCCCCTTCATGAAGGCAGACTTGAGGGGCTGTCTTTGTTTAACCGGCTTGCGATACCACGGCCTCTTACCCCCAGGGGCCTGTCGTGGCTTGTCCTTGTGGGCGGCTATCTAAATGCTGTTAACGTTGGATCGTGCAGGCGGCCGTCGATACTGCCTGGAATTTGAGGGGCCCCGAGACAGCGAAAGAGCCTGCCTTGCTTAAATGCGGGCGCCACGCGAATGTCTTTTCTTGACCGGTAGGCAAGAAAGGGTACTCTTGCCATTTGAAATAGTCTGGAATATATTTATCCAGGATCCTCTCCGAAGAGTCGTCCCTCCATGGAAGGGAAACCCTGCTAAGAAGCCTTTTTGCATGGGGGCCTCCGCCGCCCAGTTTCTTAGCCAACCATAAGAGCCTTCGATGCATGTGAACCAAAAATAGTGATAAACGGAGACGCCTGCTGGATGGAATCCTTTTATAGCATCTACAGCAAAACACAGAGCTCTTGGGAATGTCAGAAAACTCTTCACGAGCTTGTTGAGCCGGTAGGCATGTCCCTTTAACATTTCCTGTTTAGTCTGGTCCTTTTAAACGCCTGACAAACACCAATCGCAGCCACAGCTGGCTGTACCACTGCACCTACTGTGCCGTAGCAAAGGATGCCTTTTAAAAGTAGGGTCTCCTAATTTTTTATCAACCGGATCTTTAAACATATGTATGACATTTTCCACCGGGCAAGTTCAGGTGATTTATTTCACACATGAAGATGGCTGCATCCACGGTACTGGGAGTGCCTCCATTTCTTTGGCAGAATTTTCTCCTCCATGGGGTAGAGAATGGTGAACCGCAAATCTTTTCGGAGGGCAGAAAAATCAGGTCCGAGCCGTACCCAATCCCGAAAAGATCAACGCTCTCCAGAAGAGGATGGACCGGGAAAAACTGCGTTGCTTACCACTCAATGGAGCCTTTCAAAGAAGCCTAAGAGAGGATACCGGAGGAACCTGAGGCTAATTGTTCTGGCAATGGTAAGTTTACTAAATGCCGAGCGGACCATGTCCGTCAAAGACTGGTACCCACAGTCTTTCTGCTCTGGGAAGTCTGAAAAAATGGTTCATCTATAGTGCAGAACCCCTCAATGTCTGAACCCTCTTGGTTCAGGTCTCAGGTCCGCTTGATCCTCCTGTGGATTCCAATTCCTCCGGAGAGAGGAATCTCAGCATCCTGAGGATACACCGTTCTTGGTGATGGGGATCTAGCCCGTTTGCCTTACCAGGCAATAGCTCTAGCGGATCAATTAAAGCTGCTAACCTTCTCTCTTCTAGCCCACCCTAGGGATACGGATTCTAGCATTCTCCTCCTGTAACATAAACACAGGGCAATGGGCTGATCTGGGGGCCAGCCTCCGCCACCTAGCATCCCCCTCAATGGCTCCATCCAAGGCGCTTTTTATGTTAATAAGTTGCGGGGAAAGTATCGGCATATCTGGTGAGGGTGGGAATCTGGAGCCTGGCCCAAATCCTCTGACCCCGGGAACCCTTTTACTTTTTTGGCACCTTTTGCAGCCTTAGCTGGTACCCTTTGACCCCGAACCTTTGGGAAGCCATAATGCACAAAATCTTGAGGGACACCGCCCACAGCCAACACCCAACTGTTAGTGGGCTAGGAGTACAAAACCAGAGTTTAGGGGACAATAGATCACTAATGCCCAAAAACTGATGGGATCCCGTATGTTTTTTTTTTTTTTTTTTAAATATATATTATATATTTTCTTTTGAGAAGGCGGCAATACCGAGGAGACCCCAAACTGTGAGTATTGCCAGCCTCCAATGCCCGTTAGCTGGAGTCCAAAAAAGGTTGCACCGACTCAGATACTGCCAGATCTAAGGCTGAGTCCCTTAAGAAAAAAAACTTTTTTTTTTTTTTTTTTTCTGGTCAGTGTGGACTAAGTCCAGACCTGAAGATCCACATGTACTACCCCTCTTCCGCCACTGGGAGTCACTGTTAGCCAGAAATGGCTCAGCTGCACGCTCTGCGTCCTCACTCTCTTTGAAAATCACTGCTCTCAGACTGAGGGAACTGACCAGCCAGGAAATGCTTTTTTGCTGTCTATAACTGAGCACAAAGGCGCGCCCCTGTATGACGCCGCAGGCCACGCCCCCCCCCACGCACGCCGCTGACGCTGTCTAAAAGGCGGCGCGAAAAACGTCAATAAGACGTGCGCGTGCGTATGCCCCCCCCACCGGAAACCAACATGGAGGAAGCAGAGAGCAGAGGAGCCGCGCTGCTGGAGATTCAGGAACGCTAGAAACAGGCGGCAGATTCAAACCCCGGCCAGGTAGGCCACTAATCTTTGTAGTGCACCATAGAGGAAGCTGTCCCCCTAGGGATCCTTACTAGCCCTAGGAAGAAACAGGCAGTTTTAGTCTAGCAACACTTCCTCTCTAGACACGTGGGGACCTGCAGTGATGGGGGAGAAAAGGGTGTCATCCTGTCTCTCTTAGACATAGTGAGCAATCTGGGTTGCCCATGCAGTAGCAAAATACATATTAAAGGGGCTAGGTTCCCCCTAAAAAGAAACTTTTAGGTCCCCGGAGATTGCCTGCTGTCTTGTTAATAACCATTTAGAATCCCGCAGGCTGGTAGTTTCCCCCTTACCTGCTCCATGCTGCAGGATGTTTGTCCAGCAAACTGATCCAATCTTCTCCCATCTCCGTGGGTAGCGTAGTAGACCTTCAGGCCCTGGGGTCCTATGAAGGTACCCACTGTCCTGGACCTATATAGCACCCTGGCAAACAGGAACTTATGGTTTTTACAAACTCCAAGTCCTGGGCCATACAGGGTCCAGCCCTCCAAAGAGGACGTTGGTGCGCATGCGCCGTATAGAGCCGCAAAACCCCACGGCTTGGGGCCCGGGTACTGTCCACTTTGGCACTGAGGCTCCTTGGACAGATCCGGTTAGCCCGCTGCCTTAATCCCAAGGATGTGGAGCAAAGCTATTCCGTGACCAACACCTAAGACACTGGCGAAAAAACTGAGGGACTCCCTCTAGGGGAGGGGGTTATATAGGGAGGGGACTTCCTGTTTGAGATTGCCAGTGTCCATTCACCTGAAGGTACTCCATATAACAAGACCAGGCATAGTAATGAATATGCCGCTCTGTGTAGGGGAACCACCCCGTGATGTACGAGAAAGCATATATATATCTACATGTTATCTGGGTAAACATTAGTACATCCCATCCTGCCTCAAAAGACATAGTGGAGATAGTGGCTGATGCACAAGCATACCATTAGCCAACCCAGAACCCCCAGGGGGATACCTACTGTCGAACCAAGTCCCGCAGGTTCCCTCTTACCTGCTCCACGCCGCAGGGTATTGCAAAATGCAAGAGGCCCAGCCTTCCCCCATCTCCGTGGGTATTGTCTTGGACCTTCAGGGACCGGGGTCCTGTGTTAAGGAACCCACACCCCTGGACCTATATAGCATCCTGGCATCAGTAGCGTTTAGTTCTTGGAAGAGACTAAGGCACTGGAGCCCAGAATCCAGCCCTCCAAGGAGAGGCATTATAGGCAAAACCCCACTCCAGCAGGGCCCGGGTACCGTACACCTTGGCTTTGAAGCACTTCGGACGGATCCGTCTAGCTATCCTGGGTCCCGAGACCTCCGAGGGACAGCTAGACGTGACCAACACCTAAGACACTGGCGAAAAAACTAAAGCACTCCCAGTGGGAGGGGGTTATATAGGGAGGAAACTTCCTGTGAAATTGATTACACCAGTGTCCACACCTGAAGGTACCCATATAACCCAAGTGTAATGGCTATGCGCTCTGTGTCCCGTGATGTACGATAAAGAAAAGTGCTGAAAAACTCGGCTTATATTTGAGTATATACGGTATATCACAGGTACATTTTAAAGGTAACATTTGGGTATGGAAAAACACTTGGTACAAAGCTGAGATATATTTATATATATATATATTTTATGAATTCTTAAAGTAGAAGTCCACCGTAACACTAATATCCCTGCATCTACAGACATCCCCAATCTAAAGCCTCAAAGGGCGTTAGCCATGAACTTGTTCTGCATAGACGGCAGAACTTTTTCAGCCAACATACATGAAACAATGTAATTTTTCTGCTCTTTAGCGCCACCCTTTGGGCAACTTTTGCTAATGTTGTGTTTTGGTTAGCATTGGTTCGGAGCAAGCGTGTTTGTACTGTGGATTTTTTAACTGACGGACTTGTGTACACAAGATCGGATAATCCATCAAGACACATTTATTGTCGGACAGTTTTAAAGCATGCTTTAAAACATTTGTTGTCAGAATTTATGACAACAATTGTCCGATGGAGCATACAAATGGTCGGATTTTCAGACAAAACCCTGCCATCACACATTTGTTTTCGGAAAACACTAACCTATCTAGCCCTGTAAAGAAGAAATCAGTATACATAACTTTTTTGAGGCAGATCCAGTCTGGTCTCCAGTGGCTCAAGCTCTGCAGAGGACACAGTAACTCAGGGGTGCCCAACCTTTTGAAGAGCGAGGGCCACTTAAGCAACTTGGTAACCAGTCGAGGGCCAACAATGAGAACAGCGGGAGGATGACAGGTCACGGCTACTCTATAGGCCCTCCGATCCGTCCAGATGGAAGGGGACAAATTTCCTTCTGTTTTTCGGATTGGAGTAAACGGACATCTGTCGCTCTATAGAGGTGAATTGAGGGTCCCATTTGGTTGGGCTGATCGTGTGAAAAGGGCCTAAGACTGCATTCACACTGATGTGCTTCGGTTTACCCACACCATGGGTGCAGCGTAGTGCACCTGCGTCTATCCTGCGAGTTAGCTGAACTTTGCCTTAGACTCTGCCTGTGGCAAAAGCCGGCGGTCTAGAGGAAGCATTGGCTTATAGGGCTTATATGTTTTTCTTCCTCTACCACCAGCTTCATTCACAACACTGATGCTGTGGTATGGCGGGTCGGCAACCTGCAATCTGGGCTTGCCAACCCACCATTCCAGAGCAGGAGGTCGCGGGCCACATCAGAGGGCTCCGTGGGCCACATGTGGCCCCCGGGCCACTGGTTGGCCACCCATGCAGTAACTATGAAGGTGAAGTCACTCCCCATTCAGTCAGCTATGGGACTTCCTTTGTCGGCTGCCTCATCTGCACCTGCCTCCACAGCAAAGCCGCAACTCACAGCTCAGCGTGGGATTGGGTCGCATCGGCTTCAGAAAAGGTATGTATATTTCTTCTTTACAGGGTTAGATAGGTTAGGGTTAGATCATGGATTTCTGTAGATGCAGGGATTTTAGTGTTAGGGTAGACTTCTACAGACACCCATTTTGAATTTACAGTTTAACTCTCTATATCTGCCTGGAGTTCAAGTGGAACATTGAACTTAAAAAGACCATTGCTAAACCTTCTTCTTATCCAGTGCTTGTGCATAGAAAGAGAGAGGCTGTTGTAAACCCTTTATTGCCCCTGCCATAATGTTGCCCCTCTATGGTGATGTGAAATTCTGTGTGATCGCTGTCAATCATGCATCAAGAATTCTTCTAGCCCATGCATCATTGGTAATTTCAGCTTCCAGCATAAAGGATCCAGGTTCCTGAGGCGAGTTCAAATCTCAAATACAAGCCCGGGCACTTGGAGTAGCTTAGCATCAGGAAAAGGGCTAGTTTATGAATCTGGAATCACCCCACAGGTCTGCTTAAAGAGACACTAAAGGTTCAGGGTTTTTAAATAATTAAAATAAACATATACTCAAAGCAGAGTTCCACCCAAAATTGGAACTTCCGCTTAAACCACTGCTCGCCCCCTTACATGCCACATTTGGCTTGTCATTTTTTTGGGGGGAGTGGGGGCTTCAGTAGGAGTGGGACTTCCTGTCCCACTTCCTCCTTCCACCCAGGGACCGCTTAGGTGATAAGTCATATCGCCTTTTGGCGGCCCCTCCCTGTAGGCGATCACCTGGGACACGTTACAGGTCCCAGGCGATCGCCTGTCCACTCAGGTAGCGCAGCTCGCGCATGCACAGTGAGTGCCCGGCCGTAAAGCCGAAAGCCGTCATGGCCGGGTGCCCACAGTTAGAATGGAGGCCCCGGCAGAGAAGGGGGGGGGGGGGGGAGAGGAGCGGAGCAGGTAAGTGTATGTTTATTAAAAGCCAGCAGCTATGGTTTTTGTAGCTGCTGACGTTTAATAAACATAAAAAAAGGCTGGAACTCCGCTTAAACTCCACTGTGCAGTTTGTTTTGCACAGAGTGGCCCTGAACATCCTCTTCTGGGGTCCCACGGCGGCTGTCTCGGCTCCCCCCGCAAGAGCAAACCCTCTCTGGGAAGCTCTCTCCCGAGGGGGTTAATTTGCGGGCGCACTTCCAGGTTATAAACTTGGCGTACATAGACGCAGAATCTATGACTCAGCCCCGCGTCCCACATCACTGTATTTGTTTGACAGCAGTGGGAGCAAATGACTGCGCTGCTATCAATATATCCAATGAGGAGCTCATAAGGAGAACGAAGCAGGATTGCACCCACGGAGATTCGGGGCTCAGGTAAGTAAAATATGGGCTCGGGGGGCCGGAGAGTGCAAGGTGTTTTTTCCCCTTAATGCATAGGATGTGTTAAGGGGAAAAAAACACAAAGCTTTACAACCACTTTAAAGTTACCATTAGGCACCTTGTGGATAGCTAGAGTTATATTTTCTAACACACAGATAACTTATGTTAAGTGATGCCACAGGAAAAAGACATCAATGTAAAAATGATTTATTTCAGGTCTGTGAGTATTTGCATGGTGGTGTTATAAATATTTCTTTTACACACAGTTGGGTAAAAGTAAAAGGATCAAAGTTCCTTTAACTACGCATGCATGTTAACGGTAAGCTAATTTACCATGCTGTGGCATGTAGGTCTGTGGTAAATTTAAATTACCTTTAGTTACATTTGGGCCCAGGAAAGGACAGGGAATGAAAGTGTGAATTTTCAGGACAACGTAAGAGGGCACAGTGCATACCTGAGAAGTTTCCTACGTGTGTGCACTCATCCATGACGCCTTTCATAAATAACCAGGACTCCCTTTGCAGAGCTTCGTTCTTCTTTGTGTCTTCTCTCTTTTGGAGATTACTGACTCCAGCAGTCATTGCTTGTCTAATATATGACAATTTGGAGTCACCTTGGAACGTAAAGCTTTTGTCGCTGCTACTTGCTGTTTGAAGAGAATCAGGAGATGATGGCTTTCGGGTCCGGTTCAGGTGGAAAAGGCTGGCAGCTAGTTTCAAATGGGTCAGACTATCAACACTTCTTGGGGAGTTTTTCACAAAGTCCTGCCCCATCTTGAATGAATCTGCCTAAAATGAAGGAAAAATTCTAAGAACCACATACATATAGATAACAAATGTAACCAGTTAAAGACATTGGGCATACATAAAAAAAATCATATATGTCTATATGAGACAAAGATGAAAATAATAAAAAAATAATAATGTGGTTGCATAAGTGTGCACACCATCTTATAAATGGGGATGTAGCTCTGTTCAGAATTAAGCCATAACAATCAAACTCATGTTAAAACAGGAGTCAGTACACACCTGCCATCATATAAAATGCTTCAGATTAACTCCAAATAAAGTTCAGCTGTTCTAGTAGGTCTTTCCTGACAATTTTTTTTATCCAACAAAAGTTTTTTATTGATTAAAAGGTGTTTCCTGACATTTTCTTAGTTGCATCCTACAGCAAAAGCAATGGTCCGCAGAGAGCTTCCAAAGCATCAAAGGGATCTCATTGTTAAAAGGTATCAGTCAGGGGAAGGGTACAAAAGAATTTCCCAGGCATTAGATATACCATGGAACAATCAAGACATTCATCATCAAGTGGAGAAAACATGACACAGCAGTGACATTACCAAGAACTGGATGTCCCCACAAAATTTATGAAAAGTCAAGAAGAGGGGGCTGCCAAGAGCTTTAACTGACAATTGTGCGGTCGTGCGACGTGGCTCCCAAACAAAATTGACGTCCTTTTTCCCCCACAAATAGAGCTTTCTTTTGGTGGTATTTGATCACCTCTGCGGTTTTTATTTTTTGCATTATAAACAAGAATAGAGCGTCAATTTTGAAAAAAAATGCAATGTTTTTTACTTTTTGCTATAATAAATATCCCCCAAAAATATAGATATAAAAAAAAAAAAATTTCCTCAGTTTAGGCTGATATGTATTCTTCTACCTATTTTTGGTAAAAAAAAAAAATACAAAAAACTACTAATGGCGGCGATCAGTGATTTTTTTCATGACTGCGACATTATGGCAGACACTTCAGACAATTTTGACACATTTTTTGGACCATTGTCATTTTCACAGCAAAAAATGCATTTAAAATGCATTGTTACTGTGAAAATGGCAATTGCAGTTTGGGAGTTAACCACAAGGTGGCGCTGAAGGGGTTATGTATGACCTCATCTGTGTTTTTAACTGTAGGGGGGTGTGGCTGCAGGTGTGACGTCATTGATTGTGGTTCCCTATATAAGGGAACACATGATTCATGACAGCGCCACAGGGAAGAACGGGGAAGCTGTGTTTACACACAGCTCTCCCCGTTCTTCAGCTCCGGGACCGATCGCGGGACTCCAGCGGCGAGCTTTGGACCGGGTCGCGGGAGCGCGCCCGCGACCAATGGCTGGGCACTTAAAGAGGACGTACCTGTAGGTGCATGTCCCCAGCCGTGCCATTCTGCTGACGTATATGTGCAGGAGGCGGTCCTTAAGTGGTTAAAAGGAGCTTCAGGAATATCTGGCAAGTTTGCCACAAAAACAACACTGCACATCACTAAAAGAACAACCTACCCACATCATGCTTAATTCTTTTTTACATCTGGAAACTGTTTTGAGTTTATCAGGTTGTCTCCAAACATCTATGTAGGAGCAAGTCTATCCCTCAGTAGAGGTCACTCAAATTGTTTATTCGCAGATTTGAGCATTACTTGGGTCTATAAGATTAAGTAGGGGTAAAATTGGGTTCTAATAGAATTGTATGTACCGTGGTGTTTTAATATAGAAAAGACACACAAAATTCAGCTTAGGAGCGAGCCTGCGTGAGTGCACTCATAGCAAGAAGCTTGTTATGGGGTCCCTCAAAGAAGAGGAGTGCCGTAGGAATCAGCAAGGACCCCAGAAGAGCAGGTTCGGGCCTCTCTGTATGAAACCATTACACAGGCAAGTATAACATGTTAATCACTTTAATTTAAAAAAATGTATATAAACCCCTTTAGCGCAGAAGAGTGAGCTCCATGATTAGAGGGGAAGTAGTCATGTGAACAGGCCTTCTGGCTTATTGTTTTATTTATTTTTCTTAACTCTGCACTGTTTAAAACCACAGTATGCACTATGTTTCCCTAAATTGGTCTTTATTGATTTTCTTCAGTAGAAGTAATAAAAGATTTAAAAAAAAAAAAAAAAAAGGGGTCACATTTTTTTGGATTGACTCTTATGGTATTAAAAGCATCTTCCACGTGACTCCTCGGCAAGATGCAACCAGCATAGGTTCGATTTTGGGAGCATCTTGCAAGTTCGTAATGAGTTGCGATCTTCTAGATCCAGGGCAAGGGCAGGCATGATGTACAAAGAAGGGGAGATAAAAGAAAAAAAAATCTGAAAAACCTCAAATACTGGACTTATTGAAACTCAAGCGTACACCTCAGTTACAAACAGAATATACGCAGTTTCATCAATATAGAGGAATAGTATTATAACTGTGGCCATAGCTTTACCTAAATGACTTCTAAATAATGTATGTCATTGCTATTTGTAGTTTTCCTAAGACCACTTTTCACTGTGACGCACCTGCGGCACTGTTCAGGTGGTTTACATACCCCACAATATTCAAGCAAGTGCAAGATCTCATCCTCATATACTGTCTGTGTAAAGTACTGTTTCTCCAGCTCTCTCCAGTTTACAGCTTTGCTTAGAACTCCCTAAAAAGACAATAAGTAATACATTTTTAACAATTTAGTCAGGGCAACAAAACAAAAAAACACAACTTATGCATCTCTACAATGCATGCACCCTTTCTCATGATTAATCTTTTAGGTTGGACTTGATGGATTTGTGTCTTTTTTCAACCTCACCTACTATTCAACTAGGTAAAGACTCTGCAAGTACAGAAAAATACCCGCTGATCTATCAGAAATGCAGTCTGCTCCTAATCCCTGTTGTGGGCTTACACAGTCATTTTTGTTGTGTGTTTGTTGTCAGCCCTGTTCAGTTTTACCTTGCCAAACTACTCAGAACCACCTACTCAACATTAAAAAAAAAAAACAATCATTCTGTGGTCCCTAAAAAAGGTCTGGGAGACTTCATTAGGCTTGGTTCACACTTATACGATGTGACATGCAAATGCATTGCCGCATGTTTTTCCCACATTTCTATGTGTTGTGGTAGAGATGCCAATTCATTTGAATGGGCTGCCTACTGCATCTAATGACCCTTGAAAAAAAAAAAAAAAAAGTTCGGAACTGTGGCCATTCTTCTGGTCATTCGATTTTTTAATGTACTTCAGAAAGGTGCATTGGGGAGCCTTTAACAACTAATGGCTCTGCTGTGTACCTGCAAAAGGGATGTATGTTTTTTTGTCCTTTGCAGGAACATGTGTGATACTGCGTGCATTCCTGCATCGGACAAATGTGTACCTGGACTAAAGCCAGAGACACTGCTAGTCGTCTTTTTTTTAAAACCCAGTACGAAAAAAAAAATTGACAGCTTGGGAGGAGCCGCTGTACCAACGTTGCGTTGATAGTACAGCAATTTTCCCCCGCTGAGCAATTGTGTCCTGACAGAATCCAGCTTGGCTGGCGTACACACGGGCCGAATGTTGGCCGGTTTCTATTGAACCGGCCAATGCCACCCAAAATTTGGCCCATGTGTACTAGGCTTTACTCTAGAGAACACAGGAAGTAGGCACAAAAAATTCAACAGCTCTGAAATTTTTACACAATTAACAGGTGTTTTTATTTTTTTATTTTTAAGTTATAAGGAAAAGCTTGCAATGGTCGTATTTAAACAAAAGAGACGTTTGTCATTACAGCTTATTTACATTTTAATGGTTTATTTTTTTCTTTAAATAAAGTGTAGCTTATTAGAACATTTCAAATGTAATTGTAAATGATAGTTCTAAAGGGCATCCAACAAACTATCAATGTACCTAAAAAGTACATAAAATATAGAAAAACCCTTCAATTAAAAGGTAATGTCCTTAGGAATGGCGCAGAAGTAATTTGACAACAGAAGACTCAGAAACCCTTCTAAGATCTGTGTTAGCATTATTTAGGTTAAAGATCCTAGGACACCAGCAATTACAAGAGTTGGGTCCAAGAAACTGATTAATGGAAGGATACTCTGCCACTGGGCACTACCCAACCAAAGAGGTTTTCAACTTTTTTTTAAAAGGGAAAAAAACGTACAATACAAGCAGCAGATGTTAACTCACCGTTGTAAAGACCGCAGAGGCAGTTGACCAGGAAAGACATGGGATAAGAGGAATTGGTTTTGACCAATTGGTCACTGCCAGCGATGCCATCTGAAAATACAAAGCACGATTTCAAAGCAATAGTTGTTTTGCCTGAATTATTTAGCCTAAAAATGTAACCCCAAAAAGAATGGTTTCTCTTGACAATTAAAACACTGACTGTTGAAAGCTCTGTATAACTATCAGAGATTGCAGCACAAGTAATCTGCACACAGTAAATATAACAAAAAGGGAAACTTCATAAAATTGCTTTAGGGAAAACACGCCTGTAACCTAAAAACTGTCCTACCAGTTGGCTATAAGGAAAGCCTTGCATTATAGTTTGCTAAAAATACAGTAAATCTTTATAATAGTAGTTTACATTATAAAGTAGATAACCCCACTTGGTAGATGGGTTATCTCCTAAATTACCCTCCTTTTCCAAGTCTGACCACCTGCTCTGGCCATTATGAATCGCACTTGTGTTGGGATAGTCATTATGGGCAATACAGCAGAAGTGAGACCCTGTGGCAGAGAGGGTGCAGACCTGAGAGCTCCAGCATAGAAAGATCACTACAGGAACCCTAAAAAGGTATAAAATACAGAAAAGTCCATGGCGTTTGTTAAAATAACAAACACGTTATACTTACCTGCTCTGTGCAAGTGGCCATGAACCTCCACTTCTAAGGTCTCCCGCTGAAACTCTTGGCTCCTCTGCTCTTTTGACTGCCTTCTTGCTTTGGGGGTAATCGTGTGAATGTGCTCCTTAGCCTGGATGTGTGCACCCACAGACACACACAGTGCAGTTTGGCTCCACCCCTGCTTCCTTCTAAAGCCTCGTACGTTATACGACCAAGCATCTGATTTTTGTCAAAAGCACGTGTACAGGATTTTGTCTAGCATACTAACTATGCGCAAATTGTCATTCGACAAACACGAACATAGTGATGCACTATGAGAGTATAAAGAGGAAGTTAATTTCTCAAGCGCCACCCTTTGGGCCCTCTGCAGTTTTTATTTCTTTCGCTATAAACAAAAGAAGAGGGACAAGTTTAAAAAAAATAAAAATACATTTTTTACTTTTTGCTATAATAAACTTCAAATATTTTTTTATTAACCACTTAACGACCAGGCAGATGGGCATATATACGTCCCTGCCTTCTAACAGGTCGGGGGTCCGATCGGGACCCCCTTCGCTGCATGCGGCGGTCGTCTTACCTTTGGGAGCGATCCGTCTTGAGGGGGCGGCGGTTCGATTCTGTCCACCCCCTCGTGATCGCTCCCAGCCAATCCCGTGCGCCGCCGCCGTGTCACTTCCTCTGCCTGTAAAATGTAAACATAGGCAGAGGAAGTGATGCAGCTCTCATCTCGGCGGTATTTTCAAACCGCCGAGATGATCGAAGAGGCACAGTAAGTCTGCACCAACACTACACTGACACCACACACACATAGGCACATTTAACCCCTTCTGATCACCCCCCCCCCCCCACCCCCCTGTCACAGTGTCACTGAATGCAGTGGTCATATATGTACTGATCACTGCATTTAGTGTCAGTGTGATAGGCAGTTAGTGTTAGGTTCAGGGTAGCCCCGTACCCCCCCCCCCCATATAAAGTTTTAACCCCTTGATCACCTCCCTAGTTAACCCTTTCACTCCCTATTGCCACTAAGTGTCACTAAGCGATAATTTTTCTGATCGCTGTATTAGCGTCACTGTTGCCGCTAGGTAGCTAATTTTTTTTTATTGCGATTTTTTTTTACTAAAGACATGTGGCTGAATACATTTTGGCCTAAATGTTTGACTAAAATTTAGTTTATTCAATTTTTCTTATAACAAAAAGTAAAAAATTGTTTTTTTTTCAAAAATGTCGCTCTATTTCTGTTTATAGCGCAAAAAATAAAAATCGCAGAGGTGATCAAATACCACCAGAAGAAAGCTCTATTTGTGGGAAGAAAAGGACGCAAATTTTGTTTGGGAGCCACGTCGCACGACCGCGCAATTGTCTGTTAAAGCGACGCAGTGCTGAATTGTAAAAACGCCTCTGGGCATTTAGCAGCATATTGGTCCGGGGCTTAAGTGGTTAAAACACATTTTTTTCCTTAGGTTTTTGCCGATACATATTCTTCTACATATTTTTGGTAAAGAAAAACAAAAAAAACGCAATAAGCGTATATTAATTGGTTTGCGCAAAAGTTATAGCGGCTACAAAACAGGGGATAGATTTATAGCATTTTATTTTTTTTACTAGTAATGGTGGTGATCAACGATTTTTATTGTGACTGCAATATTGCGGCGGACACATCGGACACTTGACACATTTTTGTGATTACTGTATAAATATGACTGGCAGGGAAGGGGTTAACTCTAGGGGGCGATCAAAGGGTTAATGTGTTCCCTAGGGAGTGATTCTTACCGTGGAGGGATGGGACTGACTGGGGGGGTGACCGATCTGTGTCCAAGGGACACACCATCGGGCTCCTCTCCCCGATACGTCCTGCTCAGTTACTGGGCAATTGCGGGTGTCCGGAGGCCATCGCGGCTGCCAGGCATGCACATCGGGTCCCCAGTGACGCTTGTGGTGCGCCCCCTAGTGGCATTGGAAGGCGCAACGTCATATGACGTCCGCCCAGAACAACAGGCTCTTCCTCCTGCCGTCATATGACGGCGGGCGGTAGAGAAGTGGTTAAAGAAGATGAGAATGAGAATGTGTGCTGCATTTCGACATTTTATCAATTGCCACAAACTCTTTCCGGTCGTTCCTTGATTCCGAGCATGTGCGTTTGTACTTTCGACTTTTGTGTGATGATTTCTGTACTGACCATCCGAAAATGAGATGTTAAGTTCACATCCGACAAAAATTTTATAGCCAGCTGTTGTTTGACCAAAAAGTGAAAGTGAAATCGGCTGTCGAAAGCACCGTACTAACGATCCGAAAAGCCGTAGACAGCATGTCTCATGAATTTTCCCTTCTGATTTTCATATCGTGTGTACGGGCCTTAAGGGGATTTGACTGACTGCAGCAGGAGCTCTTGGTAAAGCCTGTAAATGCAGGAGAACAGCAGGGCTGCTGGTGGGGACAGTGCTGGATCTCGAGTGGTGTTAGGTAAAGGTTTAGGGAGGGGAATGGGAGGCACATACAGTGGAAGGTTTTTTACCTTAATGCAGAAAATGCATTATGGTAAAAAAAAAAACTTTCTGCCTTTAGAACCACTTTAACTCACACCTTCGTTTCTAAGGTGAACTAAATCTGCAGGTCAATAGCGGATGCTGAATAGAAAGTTAAATCAAAATCAAGCGTTGGTAATGGATATCCCTCTAATGGATTTTTACAGCAGGTTTTTTTTTCCCCCCGAAACACCAGCTCAAAATAAAAAACACAACATGAAAACTTACATGTCCTCCCATTGAAATCCCAGTCATGCCCAGAGGACCATATCCTTCTCTCTCCAGCCAGTGGAGGAGGGCAGCAGACTCCAACACCAGGGCTGCACCCATTACAAACAAATCAGAGACATTCTTAAGGCTGGATCTCCTAAAGTACAAAGAAAAATTGTTTAGGGGTTCATGCAAAATGACATTCCAGGCTTTTGTTTGCAGACTGTGTACGATTTAAAGTTATGTGGTTAGTAATGCGATGCGAGAACTGACAGTTTTAAATGAACACTATGAAAAACAAAAAGACAAAGTGTGGCACTGGTGGCAATGACATTCTAAATTTATGAAAAATCTCGACAAGTAAGAATTTGACAATATAGTAAAACCTTGGTTTGAGAGTAACTTGGTTTGAGAGCGTTTTGCAAGACAAGCAAAATGTTTTAATAAATTTTGCCTTAATATACAATCGATGTCTTAATATTAGAGTAGCGTCATGTCACAACTGATTATAAAAAAGAAGAGAGGAGCAATATGGTTACATTTAATGAAGGTACAACATTTAGCAACTTATTGCTACAATTAGAGGTGCCTCTCTTCTCTTTTATACCCTGTAAATAAAATAAAAAATGCTTTGATACACAAACGCTTTGGATTACAAGCATGTTTCTGGAACGAATTATGCTTGCAAACCAAGGTTTTACTGTACTTTGATACAAATGTATGATTTACCAGACACATCCAGATAACAAATGAAAAAAACAAAAACATTTCAACAGGTCCTCAGATCTATGGTCACCTACGTTTACATTTTCCTGGGCACGGGCAGGGCTAGGCATGATCTATTGTTGATATGTTGTAGTAATGTGTTGGGTGTTAATATATTATATATATTATATATATTTATATTATTAGTCTGAAATTGACCAGGCCAAATTTCAGTAACCTGTAATTACATGTTACACATCAAAAGACACTTGTCCATTGTCAAATAGGCAACGAGACAGGATGTCTTGTTTACACATCAAACCATTTCTTAGGCCACAGGTAATCTAATTACTTATTAAAAGAAAGCTAATTGGTATACAAGGATGTATACGGGTTGGCTCCCGAATACTAATATGTGACTCCTACTGGGAGTGACAATTACCTGACACTCTGCAAGACAGGAAGTGGTTCCTGTCTTTCAGTTTAAAGACGGCCAATCAAATTTCTCAGCTATTCAGTGGATAGTAAATATATTCTGTGAGTGAGTCTTGCCATTCAGAGAATGTAGTCCCGGTAGATTCTCTGTATGAATATAGCACAGGTCTATGCAAAGATGGGATTCTGAATTACTCTGTTGGACTTTGTATCATCTGTGGACTTTGGACTTTATTCTATATTGGAAGTCAGTTGAATTAAATTTGCGTTCTCTGGAGGGCCTGGTGTTTTGCTACGAAAACAACTTATTAACATCATACTAACATCTAAATATTAATTATCTAATCGGAGGATACATACTATACTTTTATGAGATCACTACAGTTGACTGCAGTGAAAGTCTGGCCCCAGTTGAGACCACTACATTGTGTTTTGTTCTAGTGAACACAGCCAGTGCAAAGTGTGACAATGGGGATATTTCTGTGACTAATCTACAGCATTGTTACTTGCTTACAGAAAATGGGGAAAGGGTCTACGTCTAGCCATCAAAAGGCAGCTTTTTTTATGTGACAAGGAAAATATGTTAAAAGGAACAGCACTCTGTTACAGAACTGATCATGCTGCATAACAATGTGTGTAGATTTAGACCAAGGCTCTACTTAAAAATCAGTGTGGAATTGACAGTATCAAGAAGTTTGAGTATTCAATTCTAGGTAACAAAATCAGCATGTTGTGGTACACTGCTGACAGCAAGGTAACTAACTTACCATACTGTGCAGGCATACACTATGCTAATCTTACCCAGTTAGTTATTTAATAACACAGATTTGTAGTGCAAATGTACTATATATTGCATTTTTAGTCATAAAGAAAAATTATTCTTATCATACATTTCACATTTCCTGCGTGAAATAGCAACACAAAGTTATTAAAATAAACCAGGACAGCATAAAAAGCAACAATGTAAATAATGGAAAAATGGTTAATTGAAGCATACACATTATTTGTGAATATATAACATATTGGATATATACTAGCGCTATCTGTATATCTATCTATCTATCTAAATAAATTTAGCTAAAATTAGATCTAAAATAATTTAAGAGCAAAAAAAAAACACGGATAACTTCTTTCTATACTATACTCCAGAATGGTTCACTAGAGCAATGGCTCCACCCAATCTCCCATGAGCCATTACCTTAAGTTAACAGTAAGATAAACCTTAACCATTCATAAAACAAAGTTAGGAAACAAGGGAGGGAGCGACCCATCCTGTGGGATTCATGGAAAATGAGTTATTATTTAATAACTCAGATTTTCCGATATTATTCACCAGGGCAGTTTACTACAGCGATTAGCAAGATATTACCTAGAGTGGGACCATTGCCCGAAGCATTATCCTGCCGAAGGCATGATCTTGGCTGAACAGGAGGTCAATATGACAGTGCTTCAAAAATGTAATAATGCTGGTCTTTGTGAAAGCTTTTGAAATCTGCACAACAGATTCACCAAATATTTTAGCTCATTGGGAGAGAGCGTGTGGAATGAGCTGCGACACATAGGGGACAGGTTTTCCTGCTGCTTCGCTAGTTATGATCATAGCAAATTAATGCAATGGATGCTTTATATTCTTTCTTGGGTCTGCTGAAGAGAATAAAGATGGCATTAGATTTTCTAAATGGTCTGGTGTTCTCAATGTATTTGGACATACATCTTCTGACATCCAAATGGGCAAAGCTGGCTTTTTTCATCCCGATTCCTGTAAGAACTCGCGACCACCTTGAAGAAAGCACAAACTGTGCTCCTGAAGCACCTAAAAACTGAGATTTAACTGTAAGGTGCTTGATAGGAGCATTTTTAATTGCCTCAAAGGGGAAGCTTGTAAGTTCATCCAGTACCATCTGCAGGTCTCTAGGACAACTTCTGGAAGTCTGAATCTAAGAAAAACCTGACATGGGGTTTTTGGCTAGGTTTTTGTTAAGAAATGCTGACAGGGCTGTGACATGAACTTTGTTTGAGAGTGCTGGAGCCTAGGCCATTGTCCACACCACTTTGTAAGTAATCCAGTACTGTGATTTCTAGTAGTTAGTGCTGTTACTGTTGGCCTAGGACAGGTATGCTTTCAAAATCTCCAACGAGATGGCCAGTTTTCTGAAATATTATTAGACAAACCTTTGTTTTTATGTATATACAGGCTGCAACTCCCTTTGAGCTGCAACAGGAAATCCCCCTGTTTGGGAATAACAATGGTGGTTCTTCTATCATCTGCTGGAAGATCGAGAACCAGACCCCCAGGAGCCACCCAAATGCCCACTGATTTATCCAGAGTCCTGCCTGCACCTGTCCAGTTCACAATGCACCGGATGTGCATCAGCTGCAAGCACCCTTACGCTCCAACGTTGACAAGCCTGTGGCACCACTGTGCTCTGCGTACCTACATCACTTCAGGTCATCATTTAACTTAGCTTGGGTCGCACCAGAAGCAAGTCATTGGCCCATGCTCCATGGGCACTTAGCAGCCAACCCACCCCCATGTGAGGGAAAGGGTGGCTACAGCTACAGAGCCTGAAACGGTCTGTAGGGTAAGAAGGTTGTAGTATGCAATACCTCCCAGGAACCCTTCTTTGGCCCCACACTTAAGGCTTGCTAAGTCCCAGTGCCCACAATCCTAACCTTCAGTTGTCATGGGGAAACGGGCCTCTGAGCTCTGCAGTTGACACATGGAGAAAGAAAACACACACCAGGAGCAGGTACATGAAGTATCTGCAGGAGGTAGGAAACATGTACTAATGGCAATAGCTCCTGGAAGCCTTTAAATTCATCAATCTTATGTTTTCTGCAGATGGATATGGCCATTTCTCTAGTGAACTACCCTGAGTAGATAATTAAAGAAATGAGGGCTACTTGAGAGCAATTTATCATCAAACGTATGCAATAGGAATTGAGTGAAGCCCATTATTTTTAAGCACAAGGTGTTAACAGACTTACCGTAATTATTTTTATTTTTTCAACCACTTCAGGCCCGCGCTACCGTCGGATGACGGCAACAGCGCAGGCCTGAATATCCAACATGCCGTCATTTGACAGCATGTCCTTCAGGCGTTCCCAGCGCGCGCTGTAGAGCGCGCTGCGGGGAAGCCCTGTGTTGTCCGTGTCCCTTGAATCAGAGTGGCCGTTTGCGATGCGATCTGTGGGCGAATGAGAGATGATCTCTCATAGATCATCTCTCATTGCCGTTTTACACAGAGACAGCGTCCTGTCTCTGGAGAGGAGGAGCCCGATCTGTGTTCCTTCCTACATAGGGACACAGATCGGTCACCCCCCCAGTCACCCCCCCTCCCCCCACAGTTAGAACACACCTAGGATACACATTTAACCCCTTCCTCACCCCCTAGTGTTAACACCTTCAATGCCAGTCACATTTATACTGTAATTAGTGCATATTTATAGCACTGATCGCATTATAAATGTGAATGGCGCCAAAAATGTGTCAAAAGTGTCCGATGTGTCCGCCATAACGTCGCAGTACCAATAAAAATCGCAGATCGCCGACATTTCTAGTAAAAAAATAAAATAATAATTCTCTCCCCTATTTTGTAAGCGCTATAACTTTTGCGCAAACCAGTCGCTTATTGCGATTTTTTTTTTTAAGGGATATTTATTATAGCAACAAGTAAAAAATATTGTATTTTTCTTCAAAATCGATATAGTGATATGTTTCTATGGTGGGAAACATTAACAGCGCTGTATGGGTTAATTTAAGTAATCTGTGGATCCTAAAAAAACACATAAAATCTGCTAAAATTATCTAAAAAAATCACATTAATAATGATTAGTATATAAGATAATAATAATAATGTCCAGCAATGAATAAACATTAGCAGCAATCATATATATATATGTTGTCAGTTCTGGCTGAATCATTAGTAAAGTCTCTTCAAGAAAATCATATGCTTCCAGTGAGGGGTTAATCTTGTCTGTATCTCTCTGCTCTTTGCAAGGGTGTCTCCCTTAGGAGTTCTACTCACCAGATAGTAGTGATATGTATGCCTGTAGTAATCAAAGATGAGGTCTCCTCCTCGGTTCAGATATTCTCATTCCTCTTACTCTCCACCAGGAATCCAAGTTGAAATCACCCAGGTGATCAGTGTTGGTTTATGGAAATTGATTCATGAGTGGTCATGGAAGTGAGGAGAGAGGAGAAGAATATAGTGTAATACAATTTTTATTCAAGGTTAAATGCCCCACACTAGCATATGCTTACAATGTATATGCGATAAAAACAGCACATCAAAAGAGACACTGGAATGCGGATAGCTGCGGGTAGCTGTGCTTGTCAGCTCGGCTTACTCTGCTGGATCTCGGGTCCAGATGACTCCTTGTGTGTACGTGTATTACACTATATTCTTCTCCTCTCTCCTCACTTCCATGACCACTCATGAATCAATTTCCATAAACCAACACTGATCACCTGGGTGATTTCAACTTGGATTCCTGGTGGAGAGTAAGAGGAATGAGAATATCTGAACCGAGGAGGAGACCTCATCTTTGATTACTACAGGCATACATATCACTACTATCTGGTGAGTAGAACTCCTAAGGGAGACACCCTTGCAAAGAGCAGAGAGATACAGACAAGATTAACCCCTCACTGGAAGCATATGATTTTCTTGAAGAGACTTTACTAATGATTCAGCCAGAACTGACAACATATATATATATATGATTGCTGCTAATGTTTATTCATTGCTGGACATTATTATTATTATTATCTTATATACTAATCATTATTAATGTGATTTTTTTAGATAATTTTAGCAGATTTTATGTGTTTTTTTAGGATCCACAGATTACTTAAATTAACCCATACAGCGCTGTTAATGTTTCCCACCATAGAAACATATCACTATATCTATTTTTTTTTATTATAATAGCTGCTTATCTGCACAAACCTTTTACATAGCGTAAGCTTTACATCACCATAGTGCGCTAGGATCAGATTTGCTTAAAAAACAGATTCTGATATTTTCATTCTCACATTTTCTTCAAAATCGTCGCTCTTTTTTGTTTATAGCGCAAAAAATAAAAATCGAACAGGCGATCAAATACCACCAAAAGAAAGCTCTACTTGTGGGGAAAAAAGGACGTAAATTTTGTTTGGGAGCCACGTCGCACGACCGCACAATTGACAGTTAAAGCGACGCAGTGCCGGAAGCTGAAATTTTACCTGGGCAGGAGGGGGGTGTAAGTGCCCAGTATGCAAGTGGTTAAATAAGTCACAATGGCTTGTTATTGTCTACTTTTATTCTAATCTATTTCTAAAAAAAATAAAAAAATAAAAGATATACTGTAGTTATAAAAAATAACATTTAGGCGGCAACAAGTAATTCATACTTACAGTTGGTCCTTAGGTTTTCTGCAGCCATGTAAGAATTTGGTCAAGGAAAAAGTATGAATGTTAGTATTAGTAAAACAGATAAAACAGTAAAGTTAAGCAGTGTGGCACTTTACCAAAACACACAAGAGTTTTATTAGCACAAGTACACAATATGAAGGTCAAAACCTTCTGATTAGAAAAGCTGCCACTAGAATGAGAAAACAATCTTATTGATATATAAAACAAAATAATTTCTACTATTTGTCATGTAAATGGTAGTACCATCAGAATTAATGGCACTGTAGAAAAGTCATAGATACAAGGGTCGGTACCAAATAAATAAATAAATTCTAGGGGCAAGTTAACACAATAGTATACATAAAAGTAGGAACAAGAAATGTCTCTGGACAGCCGCACTCTGAACAAATTGTAGCCTTTATTAAAAGAAGGACAGCACTACAAGTCACAGCAAAAATTTAAATAAAACCTGGCTGCTGACACATTTCGCACTGGAACTAGTGCTTCGTCATAGCTACATAAAAGTATCAATAAAAAAATACATGAAAGAAGTAGGAACTACAAACAAAATTAAATTAAAATAAATCAAATTTCAGAGCAGTGATTTTTATGCAAAAAAACGTTGCATTCCATTTTTTAACACAACAGCACACTAGAACTGCCGTGATAGCATTTCTCAATGTAACAGCACATATTTCACCTGGGACAAAAATCTTATTTTGCAAAGTTGATAAGTGCATAGTACATGTGACAAAAGCTCTATGTGCAGGAAGTTCAAGGGGCAGAATAAAAAAAGTTAGAGGCTGAAAACCAACCCACCAAGGAAAGAAGGTGGACAATGGACAGTTTTCCAGCTAGACAACAGATGTGCCAGTTGTAGTTGAGATCTGCACTTTAGAGCCTGAATCTCTGTAGGAGTAAGAATATGGTCGGTCAGTGAAAATATGGAAAACTACCATACAAGTCTCTTTTATAATATAATTACTGTCAGACTTTAACCACTTAACCCCTGGACCATATTGCTGGTCAAAGACCAGAGCATGTTTTGCGATTCGGCACCGTGTCGCTTTAAGTGATAATTGCGTGGTTGTGCGACGTGGCTCCCAAACAAAATTGGCGTCCTTTTTTCCCCACAAATAGAGCTTTCTTTTGGTGATATTTGATCACCTATGCCGTTTTTAGTTTTTGCGCTATAAAAAAAAAATAGAGCGACAATTTAAAAAAAAAAAAATGTTTTACTTTTTGGTATAATAAATATCACCCAATATATATATATATATATATATATATATATATATATATATATATATATATATATATATATATATATATATATATATATATATATATAGGGTGATATTTATTATACCAAAAAGTAAAACATTTTTTTTTTTTTAAATTGTCGCTCTATTTTTTTTGTAGAATATGTAGAAGATATATATATATATAATCAAAAAGATCTGAATAAGCATTTATTGATTGGTTTGCGCAAAAGTTATAGCGTTTACAAAATAGGGGGTATTTTTATGGCATTTTTATTTATATTTTATTTTACTAGTAATGGCGGCGATCAGTGATTTTTTTTCCGGCACTGCGACATTATGGCGGACACTTTTGACACATTTTTGGGACCATTGGCATTTTTATAGCGATCAGTGCTATAAAAATGCATTGGATTACTATAAAAATGCCACTGGCAATGAAGGGGTTAACACTAGGGGGCAGGGAAGGGGTCAAGTATGTTCCCTGGGTGTGTTATAACTGTAGGGGGGGTGGACTCACTAGGGGAAATGACTGATCTTCTGTTCATACATTGTATGAACAGAAGATCAGCATTTCTCTCCCTATCAGGACCGGGAGCTGTGTGTTTATACACACAGCTCCCGGTCCTCGCTCTGTAACGAGGAATCACGGGTGCCCGGTGGTGATCGCGCCCGCAGGGCACGCGCACGGAGTCGAGGGCGAGCGGGGGGCGCGCCCGCGCCCCTAGTGCCCGCTTTTAGAGCCGATGTTATACTATGGGCTCTCGCGCAGGGGAGCCGACCTGCCGCCGTAGAACTGCGGCGGCTGGTCGGCAAGCAGTTAAAGAAAAACAGAGCTGAAAAAATATGTACATAATCACTACAAAACTCTCCTTCTGAATATGCTAGTCTTCTAGCTCTAAAAAAGATGCAACAAAGAAGAAACTTACTTACCTCATACTATACAGAACATTTTTTTTTTTTTTTAAAGGATATAGTACGGATTTTCCAACAACAGGGAAGCCATTCCAGCCTCTTTAAGCATAGGACGGGCTATTAAAGTTCTTCTCCTCCAGTAATACTATATGACAAGAAAAAAAAGTACATTACAATAATTTATACCATCGATAAACAAAGTTTGGGCTTTCTAAAAATAGAATCTCAAGCAGAGCTGCATATCTTGGGTTTAGAAATTTTATCAAGTTCAGGTCAGATTCCAGATGTTTTTTCCTAATTCAGGTTCCAAAATTAAAGAACATCTAAACTGTACAAGAGCATAGAGACCGATTTACCAAAACTGGAGAGTGCAACACTTGGTGCAACTGTGCATGGTAACCAATCAGCTTCTAACTTCAGCTTATTCAATTAATGTGGATGTAGTCGATACATAGAGATGAAACAAATCTCCCTACATAAGTTTTACACGTATATCTGCCTTCTTCCCCTCTATATTCTTTAAAAAGTGCACATTCTGTTAGAATATTTACTTCCTCATTTAGTAGTTGGAGTGGATTCTTGGCTTACACTGTGTGACAGCCGATTGGAGGAAAGACACACCCCCCCCTCCACATAGGGGGAGGAAGGAAGGAATGTGCAGAGCTGTGCCAAGACAAGCTCTCTGCTAATCTATTCATAGCACCCACCCGACACTAATTGAAGTCTGCAATTAGCTTAATTGTGGGAGAACTTGACAGAACTTATCAGGTTCATAACAGAAGAACGAAACAGCAGGACAAGGGACTTAGTGCTTTGGAGAGAGATTAGTAAACACTACAGATATACTATATTTGCATAGGTCAAATTTCATGAATTGGGTTTACATACACTTTAACCTCTTGCCAACCAGCTGCCGCAGTTATACTGCGGCAGGTTGGCATAGCTGCACAAATCGCTGTAGCTATACGTCAGCTACTTAAGACGCTACAGCAGGCACGCGCGCGCGCACAGCGTGTCCCGGGGCCAATGCGTGTGCCTGGCGAGTGCAATATCCCGCGCTTGCTCCTGACTGAACGAGAGAAGGGCTCTACTAAATAGGAACAACGATATACGTCTCCTCACCAGGTCAGTCACATCCCCCCACAGTTAAAAAAATACCTAAGGAACACACTTAACCTCCTGATCACCCCCTAGTGTTAACCCCTTCCCTGCCAGTGACATTTATACAGTAATCAGTGGCTATTTTTAGCTGATCACTGTGTAGCGCTACCCCCAAAGGAGCCGCTGGTTGTTTGGGATCTACTTTTTCTCCGTTTGGCTTACCCCTCTTTAACTAACTCAAACCTTCCCTTGACACATCAGAAGTTTGTTAGGTGTATTGTAGCCCCTATTTGTCTAGAGGGTACAATGACAGGGCATATAATACTCAATAGCAATGTAGTAACAGTATTACCTGAAGTTTGGAAGGTCCCTCCAGACAAGAAGAATTCACTTCACACAGTATTATATTTGAATCAAAAGGAGTGAGTTTACTTCATGAACACTCAAAGAGAACAAGCATAAACTTAAATCAGCAAATAAATAGTTGCTAGGCAACAACACCATATGATTTCACAAGGACCCTTGCAGAAATCAATAAAATACACTAATGAATGAAACAGATCTATGCTAAAGAATGGTACCATTCAGCCAAACTAAAGTGAAACAGTCTGTGCTTGTGAGCTCCCTCTAGCTAGCGATCCTGCAGGCAACTAAAGTTCACATTCCCGCAAGACGGTGCACGTTAAGTTTGTAATCCACAAGGAACAGGTAACAAAGGGGACTTAATCCGGTAATGGGTGATCAACATCAACGTTGGTGAGCTGATCGCTAGTCAGTGTCAGTCACGTCTGTATTAACACTATGAACAGTGAACGGCCTATAAGTTTAAGCTGGAGGCCAAACAGGGGGGGGGGCAGGAGGCCTGTGAGGTGGCACTAAAGTGTCTGTCTAAAGGGAGAATTAAGAGCGGAGCATGTGCCCTCTCACCCGACAGGCCGATCCGCCTGAATTCCCCTCAGAAAGTGCACTGGTGAATCACTGCTCCACAGCACAAGGATCCCGGACGAGGGTGTTCCACTGTTTCAGTTGTCAGCTGGGCTTCCTCTCCGGTCTCCGGGTACACAGGCTGGATACAGGAGTCTTGCTTCCTTCTGGATGGCTGGTCTCTGTGAATTTAAGCCCAGGCTTCTGAGCCTAGCAGCACGGCTGACTCTGTCAGCAGCTCCGAAGAGGAGAGAGGGCTGGTCCCGAGAGAGAGAAAAGGCGCCATTCCCTCTCCTTAAGTAACCTCCCCACCAGTACCGGTGGAGGCGTCACATGATCCAACAGGCAAGGCATTGCGGGAAATGTAGTCCATTTCTTCTAAGAGTCAATGGAGTCCATATCTCATGCTACTTGTAGTCCCGCAATGCATAACTTCACAATAATGTCTAACATATTTACAAGCGTGTATAAAGTCTTAGCAGGATGACCTGTCACTAGACTCAGACAGGGAAACCCCGCTACAACTGCTGTATAAAATGTCAAGGGGGGGGGAATCTGGCCCGGTCACAAATATGAATTATAAGATCTGAATATAACCATTTATCACAGAATACTATACTACAGGTATTGATATAGCACCAGCAATTTAAGCATAACTTAAAGCGGATGGTTCACCTTAAATAAATATTAAAAGCCAGCAGCAACAAATACTGCAGCTGCTGACTTTTAATATTAGGACACTTACCTGTCCTGGAGTCCAGCGGCGTCCGCAGCAGAGGATGAGCGATCGCTCATCACCCTGCTGCTCCCCCCTCCATCCACGGCGAGGGAACCAGGAAGTGAAGCGATCCGGCTTCACTGCCCGGTTCCCTACGGCGCATGCGCGAGTCGCACTGCGCCCGCGATTGGCTCCCGCTGTGTGCTGGGAGCTGAGAGTTCCCAGCACACAACGGGAAAAGCCCGTCTTTTGCCCGAGACTGCGGGCCGGAAGTGGGTGCGGATACCTGTCTTTAGACAGGTATCTGCACCCCCCTCCCCCCTGAAAGGTGTCAAATGTGACACCGGAGGGGGGGAGGGTTCCGATCAGCGGATCTTCACTTTAGGGTGGAGATCCGCTTTAAGCATACTTTCACATTAATCCCTGCCCTTAGAGAGCTTACAACCTAAGGTCCCGATTCTACATGCAAACACATACTAAGGCCAATTTAGGTAGGAGCCAAACCAAAAGACCCAGAGGAAACCCACACAAGCCTATGCATGAGGAGTTTACTGCCCCCCATAGACAGAAAATACATAAATATGTTTCTAGTGTGTCATATATAAAAGATACTTACATGGTCACCTGTACCAGCCAGATGAATGCACACCGGCCTGTACTTGCTCTTCCATTCTTTAGGCACTATGAACTGAAACCTATAAAAAACAAAACACTACTCTAACATAATAAAAACCAACCCCAGACATATCACCTTGAATGGAAGCGAAAGCTTATAATTACTTTTTATTTCCAATGAGATTTATTTGTATTCATCATGAATTACCATCGACTTCAAAATGTGCCCCGGTGAAAAAACACAGAAATGGAAAATACAGTAGAAAGTAAAACTTTCTAGAGGTAATACCGCTGGTTTACATTTATAGGCAGTGGAAGGGGGTCCCACAACCTCCTGCTGCCTTTATGGGGCTCACCTGAGTGATCGGGGAGCCCAGTAAGGATGCAACTGGCAGCATCCGGCTCCTGGCACACAGTGAAGCGTCATAAACCAGAAGCATCGAGGATATGGTCCGGTTTCGGCTTTGTGTTAACTGGCCCGGTGATCAGACTGACCTGTATCTGATTGGCTGCATTGGAGGCCAGAGGAGAGATCTGGGGTATAATAGACCCCAGATCTGTCTATAAAGAGGACCTGTCACAGCCTATGCTGTCACTAGGGAAGTTGTTCACAAACAAGGAATCTTGTTTATCGCTTGTGACAGCAATAAAGTTAATTAAAAAAAAAATATATATATATATATATATATTAAAAAGAGACAGTGTCAAAAATGTTAATTCAAATAAGATAAACGTTAGTGCCCCTGTCTTCCCACACATGAGAACAGCGATCACAAAACACATGTGAGGTATTGCTGCAAATGTCAGAGCGAGAGCAAGAATTCTACCACCAGACCTCCCGTGCAACCCTAAACTAGTAACCTGTAAAAGCTTTTAAAGTGTCGTCTATGAGGTCTTTGAGGTACCGAAGATTGGTGCTGTTCCTCGGCAGACACAGTTTTAAATTTTGACACGTTTGGCATCTATTTATTTGGTGAAACATCATCTTTTATATTTTACCGAAAAAATGGGTATTATATTGTGTTTTTGTGCATTAAAAGATAATAAAGTTTTTTTTTTTTTTTTTTAAATCTGCATTTGAAAAAACACTATTGTGCAACATAAAAATATGCAACACACACCATTTTATTCTCTAAGGCCTCTGCTTAAAAAAAATATATAATGTTTGGGGGTTCCAAGTAATGTTTTTTACATGTAGGAGAGGAATGTCAGAATTGGCCCCGAACTGAAAGTGGTAAATAAGTGATAATAAACATGATGTGACTATTCAAAGCCAGACCTATGCAAGTACTGTTCAGTTGTGACAGCTGAGCTTGGCAGGTCTTTTCTATAAGTAATAATGTACACTTATGACCACTTGTTATCATGGGCTGCAAAATCTCTGTACAAGCATTAACTCTTCCCTTTTCAAAGGGGAATAAGTAACAAGCATCACTGCTTTTGTGCCATCAACACACATTGTTCGAATGTCACTTCAGCCGATGTATCTCTGAATACTAGATATATTCCCTGTATTGAATCTGCAGCCATGCCACCAAGACCAGTTGCTGATGGGTCTGCAGTGGGTCCTGACCCCAAAGCAACCAATTCCAAGGTTAGATGTCACACTGCCTGTTATTTCTCATATCTACAAAAAATGCGTTTTGGGAAGGTCACCAGCCAAGCTTACCGTGCTACAACTGTTTCACTGGGCATAACATCTGGCACATAGTGAACCAAAGGTGAGGTAAAATGTCCATCGAGAATCTTGCAATCTGTTTGTTCTTCAACCTAAATCAAAGCACAAAACATAACCACAAGTTATACATTGTTACATAAAAAGGAAATCAAACATCATCCGATCCATTTTCTATCTGGTCACACAAATAAATAACAGTCGAGGTTTAATTGATCCAAATGTTACAGCAGGAACCGAGATATAACCAGCAGTCATACACTAATTGTGTAAATGAAAGCCTTACCTTGTCAATATACACTGGGTAATCTTTAGGCACCAGATGCTGAAATTTTTCTCGATTTCCAATAATCTTACGAAATTCAAATAGTCTGGAAAAGGTAAATATAAAATGAAAGATTTATATGATCACATATATCATATTTGTATGCAATTTGATCTCCATATAAACACATATCAATTTTAATCTACAGGGGGTTAAATTATTATTTGACCCCCTGCAGATTTTAAGTTTGCCCACTTACAAAGAAATGAAGGGTCTATCATTTTTTATCATGGGTGTATTTTAATCGATAGACAGAATATCAACAAAAAAATCCAGGAAAAAAACATGATACAAATGCTATAAATTGAGTTGCAGTTCAGTGAACTAAATAAGTACTTGATCCCCAAGTAAAACATAACTTAAAAGTTGGTAGAGAAACCCTCATTGGCAAACACAGAGGCATTTCTTGCAGTTGTTTACCAGGTTTGCACACATCATAGGAGGGATTTTGGTTGACTCTTCTTTACAGAGCTTCTCTAAATCCTTATGCCGTGTACACACGGTCGTTTTTTGCGATGAAAAAAAACGACGTTTTTTAAAACGTCATTTAAATTGATCGTGTGTGGGCAAAACGTAGTTTTTTGTCTTAAAAAAAAACGACCCAAAAAAAATTCCAACATGCTTGAATTTTTTGTGTCGTTTTTCAAAACGTCGTTTTTTGTTTCACAAAAAGTCACCGTGTGTAGCAAAAACGTCGTTTAAAACGACGTTTTTCAACCTGCGCATGCCCAGAAGCTAGTTATGAAGCGAGCTTCAATGGAAAAGTGTGGTGAACGTAACCTCGCTTTTTGTGAAAAAAACGATGGTGTGTATGCAACATCGTCTTTGAAAGTGACGTTTCAAAAACTTCGTTTTTTACTTCACAGAAAACGTCGTTTTTTTTCATCACAAAAAATGATCGTGTGTACGCGGCATTAAGGTTTCTTGGCGGTCTCTTGGCATCTCGAAGTTTCAGCTCCCTCCATACATTTTCTATAGGATTAAGGTCTGGAGACTGGATAGGCCAATCCATGACCTTAATGTACTGCTTCTTGAGCCACTGCTTTGTTGCCTTGGTGGTATGTTTTGGGTCTTTGTCTTGCTAGAAGACCCATCCTCAGTGTTCTGGCTGAGGAAAGAAGGTTCTCATCCAAGATTTTACAATACATGAGCCCGGTCCATTAGCCCCACAATGCGGAAAAGTTAAACAGTACCTTTAGCAGAAAAACAGCCCCAAGGCATTATGTCTCCACCTCCGTGCTTGACTGTAAGGATGGTGTTCTTAGGGTCATAGTCAGCATTTTTCTTCCTCCAAACATGGCGAGTCGAGATAATGCCAAAGAGCTCAATTTTAGTCTCATCTGACAACAGCACTTTCTCCGAATCCTCCTCTGAATCATTTAGATGTTCATTGACATGACTGTACATGTGCCTTCTTGAGGAGGGGGACTCGTTGTGTTTGGAGGAATAAAAATGCTGACTATGACCCAAAGAACACCATCCCTACAGTCAAGCACGGAGGTGAGAACATTATGCTTCTCTGCTGACGGTACAGACTGACTTTGCCACATTGAGGGGCCAATGGATGGGGCCATGTATTATAAAATTTTGGATGAAAACCTTCCTCTCTCAGCCAGAAGATGGGTCGTAGATAGGTCTTCCAGCATGACAATGACCCAAAACATACCGCCAAGGCAAGGAGTGGCTCAAGAAGAAGCAAATTAAGGTCATGCAGTGGCCTAGTCAATCAGTCCAGACCTTAATCCTATAGAAAATGTATTGAGGGAGCTGAAGCTTCGAGATTTTTTTTTTTTTTTTGATGTCACAATGTAGAGTATAAGATTTCCTATCATCTGTGCCCAGTCTTGCCACACAGAGTTAATCCAGCTGTGATCAATCCTCTTTTATTGTTCAGTGAAAATTAACAGGCTTCCAGATAAAAACCTGTCTAAATCAAAATTCTTTTTCTCTCTTCTTGCTTTGAGTGACAGGTTATTTACATATCTAGCTTGGACGTGTTTAACTTAATATGTTATGTTATGTTTATCATAACATGAGGTGATCCAAAGTTCATTGTATATTACTAGGATGTGTTATGTGGGGGAGGGGTGGATTTCTCACTTTTTATACTGTGGATCACCTCATATTAGGATAAACATAACATAACATATGATAAACATGTCTAAGCTAGATATGTAAATAATGTCACTCAAAGCAAGAAGAGAGAAACTGACTTTTTATTTTGACCGTTTTTTTATCTGGAAGTCTTTTAATTTTCACTTAACAATAAAAGAGGATTGCTCAGGGCTGGATTAACTCTGTGTGGCAAGACTGGGCACAGATGATAGCAAATATTATACTCTACATTGTGACATCAAAAAAAAATTGGGGTTTACATCCACTTTAAGGATTTAGAGAAGATCTGTAAAGAACAGTCAACCAAAATCCCTCCTGAGATGTGTGTAAACCTGGTCACTAACTACAAGAAACGTCTTACCTCTGTGCTTGCCAACAAGGGTTTCTCCACCAAATACCAAGTCATGTTTTGCTTGAGGATCAAATACTTATTTCACTCACTGAACTGCAACTCAATTTATAACATTTGTATTGTGTGG
The DNA here is from genome assembly GCA_029574335.1 of Rana kukunoris. Taxonomy (NCBI): domain Eukaryota; kingdom Metazoa; phylum Chordata; class Amphibia; order Anura; family Ranidae; genus Rana; species Rana kukunoris. Next base: position 536,861,402 of record CM056049.1, on the reverse strand, counting down.
TTTTTTTTCTGTATTTTTGGTTGATATTCTGCTGACATCATTTAAAAATACACCCGTGTCAAAAATGATAGACCCTTCATTTCTTTGTAAGTGGACAAAATCTGCAGGGGATATCATAATTATTTTACCCCACTGTACAATTCCAGCTGCAAAATAGAACATATTTTAAATTGTGCATTAAATATAATATAATTACTGTATTTATTGGCATATAACACTCACTTTTTTACCCTGAAAATAGAGGGTAAACTGTGCCTACGTGTTATACGCAGGGGGCTGTGGAAAGTTTTTCTCCTGAAACTTCCATCTTAAAGTTAGGGTGCGTGTTATACGCCGATAAATACGGTACATATAATAACATTGTATGCAGGTAGTGTTCTCTGTTATAATACATTTTAACACCAGAAGGAGAGTTCGGCATATTTTATACATACAGAAAACCCCTAGGAAAGGCTACAGTGTATTTTACTTAACTACGTAGGGGATGATTTACTAAGACCACTAATAATATAATATGAATTCTATTTCAGGTCTATACTCATACCGCTTTAAATCTTCAGGTTTTCCCCATCCACGGATGAAAAATTTTGTTAGAAGCAACCGTCTGTATAGCACATCTAGTTTACTCAAACCCATTTAGGTATGTCACAGCTGGAAAAAGAAACCCAATACAAATGTTACATAGTCAAAGGCAATAATCGATCAATTCACATTCGTTTTTCCTCTCAAGCTGCTTACAGTCTTATGTGCTCCACTTATAGTCACAAACACTGCAGGGGTGATGTCAGCAGAAGGCAATACAAACTGGACATACATTATACAGTTTTCCTTTGGATTTACCAAAACCATAGAATATAATATGGGGTCAAACCTGAACACTTTCAATTTGTATGCAATCAGGCTGGCCCTTGCACGACATAGTTTAGGATAAAGCGAAAGCCGGCCATTGACAATTCAAATCATGTATGGGCAGGCTGAATGTACCCAAGTTGATCAATCAACTTGAGTACAACCAGCCTAGTGGATTTTACATGCCATTATTGCCAGCAGCTGTTATAGCCGCTAGCAGTAATCACTGCGTGTTTTTTTTTCCAGAAGGAAAACACAACGGCTACAGGGAAGGGATTCCCCAGTCAACACTGTTGCAGCAAAGAAATTTGCTCTGTCTATGGTCAGTCTAGAGGAAACTGAATAAGAAAATTGTATATTGTATGACTAGCTCTACATTATCACGTAAAACCCATAACCCCAGTACTTCTAGGCAACGCTATACAAGGCTAACATGCTACCCACTGAATCCCAAAACGCTCTAAATATGCAAATACTGACACTTTTTGGTAACTTGCTATTGGACAATAAGGCTGCCTATGGTAGGGATTGGTGCTGGAGGTGGCCAACCATTGGCACGTTCAGGAAGTGTTGGCATTTGTATGTATACAAATGCCCTCAGATTCAGAGCTCTAATTTTGTCACTACAGAACTAGGAGTACTGCTTCCGCTGTTTTGTTTTAAAGGTACATTCTTTGAAGTGGCCATTCTTGTCCATGCTACACAACAACCACATGCGTGTCAGGTATCAGAGAACTTGATAGGAACACGCCTTTCCAGGGTCAGAGGACTCACCTAGTAGGGAAGGAAGATCTAGGATGACAGTTCCAGTGACTGCACCAGTAAAAACAAGTCAGCAGTGGCAGCTCTCCTGTTTCTTATCATATATCATATTACAAATAGGACTTTTGTACAAATGCAGGAGGGGAAGGAAAACCTCAACACTACCTCTAGGTGCCTGCAGCTTTATTTGGGTCACTTTACTAAAACCCTTAAACAGGGATGGACTGGCCATTGAGACTACAGGGAGTTTCCCGGTGGGCCGATGGCTCAGTGGGCCGGCTTCAGTGAAAGCGGACTGCCGCCCCCTCTGCTCCTCTCTCTCTCCCTCCCCGCAGCGCTCACCTGGGGGGAAGATAATAAGCAGGGGGAGGACCAGAGGAGCAGGGGGGACGACAGAGGAGCATGGGGGGAGGGGACAGACCGCTGACTCAACAGCTATGGCCTGGGAGTTTCTCACTTCTGCCTAATCTTGTCCCATAAGGGGGGCACCGAACTGATTCTTTGCCCTGGGTGAAATAATGTCTAGTTTACCCACTGGTACTGCCTATAAGAGTACCAGTACCAGCCCTTCTACTCTAATAAAGTAGAACGGCTAGTGGCTAGTGAAGGGGGAGAGGCACTGCGGATGGCCGGGGGGGGGTGCGGGAGTTGTCCGGCTGCGATGGGAGAGACATATCAAAGTGGGCCAGTCTGGATTAAGTCCAGGGCCAAATTTCTGTCCCAGTCCAGCCCTGCCCTTAAAGCAGGGATCCTCAAACTACAGCCCTCTAGCTGTTGTAGAACTACACATCCCATGAGGCATTGTAACACACTGACATTCACAGACATGACTAGGCATGATGGGAATTGTAGTTCCTGAACAACTTGGAGGGCCGTAGTTTGAAGACCCATGCCTTAAAACTTCTGACTCAAGAAGGAGGAATTCAGAAACAAAGCACAAAATAATATTCAACATTACAAAACTAAGTAACAAAGTGTATCAATGTTTAAAATGTAATTCACATACAGTACATTCATTTCTATATTGCATTTGAATTCTCTAGCACAGTGGTTCTCAACCCTCCTAGTGCTGTGACCCCTTGATAACATTTCCCAAGTTGTGGGGACCCCTAACAGTAATATTTTTGTAGAGTGGGTTGTCGGCACCCAAGGCAAGACAAGTAATTTGTGCCCCTAACCCACGGATATTTAGCGCTACCCGAGTCCCTTCCATTCGTACAATATTAATACCCCTTATGGTACATTTTAGGACGTACCACTCTTTCTCTTTGTTCTCCTTTTATCTCTCTCTTTTCCCCATCCCTCTCTCTAGCTGTCTTTCTTATTCTTTCTCTTCCTTTTTCTTTGTTCCTCCCCCTCTTTTCTTTTTCTCTCCCTTCCATGTATTCTGTATTTGCATTCCTTCTCTTACTCCTTGTTGGGGGTGTGGGGTGAATGGGCTTGGCTTCACTGTGTCTCCGACTTTGTGGTGTCTCGAAGCAGTGACACCTATGCCGAAATCAGGAGATAGGGTCTCCTCCAGCCCCTCCCACTTCACATTCCTCACCAGTCAGCTGACCTCTAGTTTCTGCCCCCCAGCCATGCCATGAACTGAATGGGTGGCTGCGAAGAGGCTGAGTGGGTGGCCGCGGGCTCCAGTAGCAGCCCAGCTGCGTGGCCACAGGCTCCAGGGACAGCCCTGCTGGACAGCCGCGAAAAGGCTGGGAGAGCAGCGTGGGCTTCAGGAACAGCCGAGGATTCGGTGACCCCCGGAAAATCGTCATTTGACCCCCAAGGGGGTCCCGACACCCAGGTTGAGAACCACTGCTCTAGCGGCTAGTCTACTCCTAATAAAGAAGATCCATCATTAAACATTTTTCATTTTTAACTCCCTAAGGGACTAACACATATAGCACTTGGTCCTGTTAACATATGTCCCTCTATCAGTGGCTGCTTTTGAAATGAAAGCGTATGGTATGACCACAGAACTCCTATAGGCCCCTTGTACACTGAGGCATTCAGGAGCAGTGCATCCCTCCCAAATCTTCAGAGCACAGGCGCAGAGTCTAGCCCTGCTGCAGGCAACCTGTCAAAGTTTGTGGCAGGCTGCAGCTGGACGGGGCAAATGCCACACTGAATGGTACCAACATTTAATGCCCTGTCTGTTCAGGTACAAGGAACCAAAAACGTTTCCAAAAAGGTATACACCGTTCCTCCACGGCACCAAAGATGCTGCTTGCAGGACTTTTTTTAACGTCCTGCCAGCTCAGCGGCCCAGTGTAAAAGCACTCAGGCTGGGGTGGCAGGGGAGGCATTTTACATCTGCTATTTTTAGCCCTTTAGCGCCCTGAAAAACGTCTCAGTGTGAAAGGAGTATTTTTCTTATTGATGTTGTGCAGTGAGTATTAGATCTTCCATTTTATTAAGGCAACTTGCTGTAGTCAGCATGTAACATTTTCACCAAGTTTATATCAATCCAGCATATTGGTGTAAACTGGGCCCATCAGAAACAATAGCTTTCATTTTGTCATTGCATTGGGCCTGCGTTGAGCAATTTAACAGATGTAGTGTGACTGGACCCTAAGGCCTCGTTCACATCATGTGCAGAGTTTTTCTGTATGGGCACAAATAAAACAACCATTCTGTATGTGCCCTGCTCACACCAAGCCCTTGTTCTTTGCAGATTTTTCCGGGAAGAAATCTGCATTGAGTGTAGTGTTTTCTGCACAAAAAACGAGTTTGGCATTTGTGTGAACACAGACATCACATGTGACTCACACCCGCACTGCGGGGCCGATCGAATTCGGTGTCTGTGCAATGTGAGTTCAGCCATACAGTTGTATGGCTGAACTCACATTAAATTCACACAAAAAAGGTGCAGGGACTTTTTTCAGATCAGTTCGCACTGTGATCTGTGAACCAATATTGACACCCGCAGTGGTTCGCAGAAGGCAGTGTGAACTTCCTGTGGGAGAGATGTGATGCGGGAACCAGTCCGATAATCGTGCTGGTTCCCGCATCACACAAGTGTGACCTAGGCTCATGTCAACATTCTGGTGTGAACAGGGCACATAAACAACAGTTTTTTTTGTGTGTACCTGTGCAGAGAATTTATGTTACATATTTCTGCACAGAAATAAAAGCTTAAGCGACTGCAGTGTTAGACTCCTTTCACACTGGGGCCGCAGCCGCATTAGCGCTAAGACCCCATTCACACCTGAGCGTTTTGTAGCTAGAAGCCTGAAGCTACAAAACGCTGGAGGGGAAAAAATCTATTATTCTCTATATAGATGGTTCACATATACACTACAAAACGCCTGAAGCCAGAAGTTCCAAAACGCCTGAAACTCAAACAAGATCTGGGACTTTTTTTTTTAGGCAGATTTGGGCATTTTTCTGCTTTTAACATTGGTGACCCTAGACCTGTCCAAAAATTGCGGCAAAAAAACTGCAGCAAAAATCGCGGCAAAACACGATGCAAAAAAAACGGAAACCGCTATGCTCAGGTGTGAATTAAGCCTAAAGCTGCTGCTTGTAGGACTTTTCCGAATGTCCCGCAAGCGCACCGCTGCAGTGTGTAAGCACCCATTTTTAAATGAATGGTAGGCAGTTTTCAAGCGCTTTACATGCGCTATTTCTAGCGCTAAAACGCCTAAAAACTGCCTCAGTGTGAAAGGGGTCTTAAGGTGGAATTAATTGTTTTCCTTATGTCCTTGCAGAGACCTACGTGATAAATACGCACATCTCTGCCTATGGCGTGAACAAGCCCTAACAGCTCTTGGATTTGCTGAATTCTGACATGTGACAGTAAACATGACAGTTCTCTTCTAGAATGTGATACTACAATATTTACATCAGTGACAATTTATCAGCCCAACCAAGCTTTCTATATTTAGTGATGTGAAATCAGATGACAACTATTTGCACTGTGTAGTATTATACTCATTACACATACATTGTATACCATACATGCAGGAAAATCCTGACCTTCACATTTCACCCACATTGCTATCTCCACCCACCATACAGCCTTATCATAATCATTCCCTATACAGTAGTGATGTGACATGTCATGTGATCAGGACGTATAATGTGAGCAGACCGGAGTCTCTGAAATAAAGCTGCCCCATGCACAGACCAAGCCTTTATATGGAAAAAGTAAACGACAAAATGAAATGCCAGTGTTTGTTGTTGAATAATCATAGCTGTTGCAGGTTTGTCCTTCTTGCCCTCATATGCAACAGCTATGATTATTCAACAACAAACACTGGCATTTCATTTTGTTGTCTTACTCTTTTTTTTTTTACATTTTTTCATATGCAGCGATACCCCCTCAAGGGCCGCTGGTTGACTTGGGATCGGTGTATTAAGTTACATCCAAGTGTTGTCCAGGGGTGAAATTAGTAAGTAGAGCAGTAAACGAATGTCCAATCAGTAGTTAAGATTTTCCAAATGCTTTATTTCTTGGGTCCAACATCAACAGAAGGTAGATAGGACAGGTTGATGAAATAAAGAAAACCTTGCAGTATCAGGCTTGGATGAACAGGAAAGCAAGCCTGCTTTCAGTAACTGTATATTGCGACGCCACTCTAGCCAGAGTGGGTGAAGTGCTGCCCCGGACAGACCTCTGCCACAAGCCTGGCAGCCGGAGTGCCACTTTAGGGTTGCTGGAAGGAACAGGTCCTTGCCATGGACCTGGCTCCGATTCGGCTTAAGATGCCAGATGAGGCCTCTGCCACAGGCTCTATGCTGACAATGTGAACAGCAGAGCGAATCCCTCCAGTCAATTACATTTGGGTCACCGGTTGACAGTAGAAATGTACCTGTCAGGGTATCGGTCACCAGATCCCCGATGGTTCGTTCAAGTCTCTCACATAACCTGCCTCCGGGTTCTCCTTGAGCCGATTCCCCACCGTACAGCTCGCAGCTTAGGATCTTATAGAAGTGGGGGACCCAGTAAGTCACTGGGGCCCCTCGGCAGCATCCGCAAGGAACTCCGCGTAGCTAGCGACCCCGGCCTGGTAGGCCATATCGCCGGGGTCTGTTAGATGCGCACACCCTAAAGGTGGGCGCCGCACCTGGAACCAGGAACCCGCGAAGAACCGCGAAAAACGGCGCCCGCCACAGACACACCCCTCCCCAGCATGCCCCGCAAGGGAAAACCCCTCCAATTGGCTGCCGAGGAAAAGCAGCTCCGCCAGAAACCCTCAGACGCCACCCGTCGCCCAGGAGTGGGATCGCACCCCCAGACCGCAGACTGACCCACAGGACAGTTCCGGAACAACAGCCCAAACTCAAAACAAAATTAGGAGTGGAAGCAACATAACTCTCCCACTCCCCCACTAACTTTAACGTAGTGCCCATACTGAAAGTAAGGGGGCGCTACACATATAAAGTTACAAACTTAAAGGGTCACTAAAGGAATTTTTTTTTTTTTTAGCTAAATATCATCCTTTACTCTAATGCAGTCCCGGTTTCATGTCCTCATTGTTCGTTTTTGCTGTAATCCTTCTCTGTTCTGCACACTTCCTGGTTGTCTGTTTCCTTATGAAAGAGCTTCTCTCTGTGGTCTCTAATCAAGGAGGTGTGATTACTGTGTGTCTAAAACCCCTCAGAACCAATCAGTTTCATTTTAAAAACAAACACTGCCCTGTATTGGCTCTGTGTCTCTGTCCTTCACAGAAGCATGAAACTAGATGAAAAACGAAACTGAAACTGCAGGCACATTATATGATTGGTTTTTATCTATTTTTAATCATTTTTAAAATGAATCAGTTAACTATTATGTCTCTATACCCTGTAAACAGTCATTTCAGCAAAAAAATCCTTTACAGCTCCTTTAAAGACAGTCAACAAACAGCACTACAATTCATCAGCACCAATGAACAATGCAGCTCCTATATAACATCTGTGACACTCATTCAAAGAAATAATGTCATTCATGTTGTTTAAATCAGTGGTCATCAACCCTGCCCTTAGGGCCCACCAACAGGCCAGGTTTTATGGATTACCTTGGGGAGATACAGACTAGAATACTGCAATCACTGAGCAGCAAATGATATCACCTGTCATGTATTTCAGTTATCTTGTAAACCTGGCCTGTTAGTGGGCCCTGCAGGACAAGGTTGATGACCACTGGTTTAAAAGACAACATAAAACACAACTTACACATATGGTGGCAAGGTGGCTCTGTTGTGCCAGATCAGGTACTTAGTACACTATACGACCAGTGTTAATTTTGTTAAAGTGGATGTAAACCCAAAAAATGTTTATTTATATTTTGATGTCACAATGTAGAGAATAAGATTTCCTATCATCTGTGCCCAGTCTTGCCACACAGAGTTAATCCAGCTCTGAGCAATCCTCTTTTATTGTTCAGTGAAAATGAACAGACTTCCAGATAAAAACCTGTCTAAATAAAAAGTCCTTTCCTCCCTCCTTGCTTGCTTTGAGTGACAGGTTATTTACATATCTTGTGCATTAGCTTGGACATGTTTATCATATTTTATGTTTATCATAATATGAGGTGATCCACAAAGTTCATTTAGCCTTACTGGGTGTAAGTATAAAAATCCACCCCTCCCCCCACATAACACATCCTGGTAATATACAATGAACTGTGGATCACCTCATATTATGATAAAGCTGGGTTCACACTATTGTGAATTGGATGTGGGTTCCCAAACACACAATAGAATCGATATACTGTAAGAACCATTTTACATGTCAAAGGATTTGTAATTCTTTTCAGCCAGCCCATGATCTGGGCACCCCTGCCAAAAAGCACAACCAGGTTCTGGATGTCTCTGCAGATAATGCAGTTCAGCAATACAGTCACATCAAACACCTGCACAGACCCTGAAACCCCACAACAATGTATTCCTGCAATGGGATGGAGGACAATCCTGCTGTATTTCCAGCCTTGAGATGCAGTGATGTCACTCGTGCCTCTTGCAAGTTTCTTTTACCTCTGTTGAGTGAGCCAAATCTAATAGCTTAAAGATAGTATTAAAGGTTCGGCTTTTCTTCTTTTTTTTTTTTTATAGCAAACATGTTATAATTACCGACTCAATGGTTTTGAACAGAGCAGCCCTGATCCTCCTTCTCAGGTGCCCAGCCAGCTCCTGTCTCCTCCTCCTCGACCAGTGCCCCCAATAGCAAGCCATCTGTGATGGGGGCACTGGTGTCCATAAGGCTGTGGCTTGGCCCGCCTCTACTTTCTTGTCATTGGCTGTGATTAACAGCAGCGGGAGCCATTGGTCTGAGCCTATGAGAGGCAGAGCCAAGGCTCTCTTCAGACTTTACAACCACTTCAAGGTTTTTTACCTTAATGCGTTAAGGTAAAAAAAACTTCAGTATGCAGCCCCCAATTATACTTATCTGAGGCCCATCTAAGAAAGCGGGTCTCTCTCTCCTCATTGGCTCACAGCCAGTGAACCAATGAGGAGAGTAGGGGGCAGGGACAAACCACAGGCTTGCTATTGGGGGCATTCAGCAAAGGGGAGGAGCCAGGACCGCCAGCAGGGGACCCAAAAAGAAGAGGACCAGTGCTGCTCTGTGCAAAACCAATACACAGAAGAAGTATAGCATGTTTGTTTGTTTATACAGTATATATTTATCCTTTAGAATCACTTTAAAATAGAATTGTAGGCAAAAAACATCTATTGTATTTTCCAAGCAATAACATTTCTGTTTATACAATTCTGCAGATTTCTGATGAACCTGGTTATTCTGCATGTTTGCAACGTGAATGTTTATTTCCATTTTCACGCCAAAAACCAAGCTTGTCAATCCCAAGACTAGATGGACAGAAATGCAAACCCTTTGGCAGGTAGAACAGCTTGAAAATAATTGATTTATTTTTTGCCTGGAGTGTAGTTTTAAAGAATATGTCCATATTCAAACAAAGTACACTCTCTTTTTTATTTTCTCCCTCGGCCCTGAGCTGACTGACACCCCCCCATGTATACTTACTGAGATCTAGCAAGTGCATCCTCCATGGTTTACATCCCGTGGTGAAAGGCTCCCTCTCCTGGCCATGGCTGTGTAGTACAGACCCATAGACCTCTATGAAGCTGTTGGAGATGGAGGTAGACCAGCCCCATAGAAGACTATACTGCACAGACCTGGCCGGGAGACGGAACCTTTCACCCCTGGATGTAAACCATGGAGGACGTGGCTGTCAGACACATCTGTGGAGGAGGGATGGATTAGTCAGGGCAAAGGGTCAATAATAAATACATAAGAAAGTAGACTTTGTTTGAAAGCACAGTTATTTTTGTGGTTGTAAACATTAGAGATGAAATATGTATAAAGCATATCCATCTATAGTGTGTACTTGACTCAGTCCACATCACCAAGTGTCAATTATGCCTGCTGCTTTGTTCCTCTGCTATCAGCATTAATCACTTCTGACAAGTTTTTCTGACACCAAGAGAAAAATGGTGACAGGGGAGGGATCTCCAGCCTCAGCTCTGTTTGCTGTGTGAAATGGGGTGTGCCCCTTCCCTCCAATCAGCTCTCAGAGTTCTCCTACCTGATCCCTGCAGAGTAATTTCAGCTCTCCACCCCTTTTTTCTGATAGCTCAGTAAATGTTGCACTTTGAAAAGATGTAGAGAAGAGAAGACAGCGAATAAACAGGTACAACTTATGTAGGAGTATTTGTTTAATCTCTGTGTATCATCTGAGGCCAGTCACTTCACTGGGTGTATGCAAGGGTTTTTAACCACTTTAACTTTCAAATCTATGTTTGTCAAGTGGGGTTAGCAGGGCCACCTATGGCTTGAATTGCTAAGTCATATACTCCAAAATAAAAACCAAGGGTTGGATTATTAAAACAGGTGAAAATAACATCCCGGTAATATATATACATGTTCTATATATTAATTTCTACACATATGTCTTTTTTTTCCCCATCATTCCCTCTAATGCAGTGGTTCTCAACCTTCTAGTGCCGTGACCCCTTGATAAAATTTTCCAAGTTGTAGGGACCCCTAACAGTAAAATTATTTTCGTAGCGTGGGTTGTCAGCACCCAAGACAATTAATTTGCACCCCTAACCCACAGACATTTAGCGCTCCCCGAGTCCTTTTATTGGCAACTATAATCAAGGGTAGTGTCACTCACTGTGTTTCTGATTGTGTGGTGTCTCGTAGAAGTGACACCTATGCTGAAATCAGGAGATGGGGTCTACTCCAGCCCCTCCCACTTCACATTCCTCACCAGTCAGCTGACCTCTAGTCTTTGCCCCCCAACCATGCATGAACAGCCCAGGATTCGGTGACCCCTGGCAAATCATCGTTCGACCCCCGAGGGGGTCCCGACCCCCAGGTTGAGAACCACTGCTCTAATGCCAGCCACACGTGACTCAATTTTTCCCAATTCCTGCTGAATTAACAAATTCAAGCCATAGGTGGCCCTGCCAACCCCACCTGGCTTGAAAAAACTTGGGCTTGAAAGTTAAAATGGTTATAAACCCTTACATACACCCAGTGAAGTGACTGATCTCAAGTGATACACAGAGATGAAAAAAAAAATCCTCCTACGCAAGTTGTACCTGTCTATCTGCCGTCTTCTCTACGTCTTCACAGTGCAGAATTTATACAGCTTGTCTGAGCTGTCAGAAAAAAGGGGTGGGGAACTGAAGTTACAAGCTGCAGTGTTTAGTGGGAAGAGCTCTGAGAGTTGATTGGAGGGAGGGGACACACTCTTTTCCACAACACATAGGAACAGAGCTGAGGCTGTCAATCTGCTGGAGCTTCTTCCCCTGTCACCATTTTTCTCTTGGTGTCAGGAAAAACTTGTCAAAAGTGATTCATGCCGATAGCAGAGGAACGAAGCAGCAGACAAAAAAATGACACTCTATTGCTCTTAATTGAGACAAGTGCACACTATAGAGGGATATGTTTTGTTCACATTTCATGCCTGAGGTTTACAAACACTTTAAGCCTGGGTTGACACTATTGCGAACACGGATATTGCATGTGATTCGCACCGCGATGTCTGCGCAATGCAAAAAAGTACCAGTTACTTACCGGTAGCTGGATTTCTACGATGTCTTACAGGACGGCACTGTGAGAGTAGACTGGCTCACCTGACAGGAAACACAATCAAAAATGAAGTTTAAAAGGCCCCACCCCTCCCGTGTGCCTCAGTTTAAGATAAGTAACCGCTCTTTAGAACACGGTATAAACAGAGACTAAGAAAAAAGGAGGAATATAGATAGAAGTAAAAGGGGAGGGAAGTAGGCCTGCCGTCCTGTAAGACATCGTAGAAATCCAGCTACCGGTAAGTAACTGGTACTTTCTCCCTCGTCTTCCAGGACGGCACTGTGAGAGAGAAGCAAGTAATCTTCAGGCCTACCTTAGGGTGGGACCACCGTCTGTAAGACCTTCCTACCAAAACTCAGGTCTTGAGGAGACAGTAGTTCGACTCTATAATGTCTGATGAACGTATTCCGGCTGGACCAGGTTGCCGCTCTACAGATCTGCTCTATGGAAGCTCCTGCCCTTTCTGCCCAGGAGGTTGCCAGAGAACGCGTGGAATGAGCCTTAATAACAGGAAGTGGTTTACCTGCCTGTGTGTATGACAAAGAGATAGCCTGCCTAATCCATCTGGAGATGGAAGCCTTAGTTGCCTGTTGGCCCTTTTTCTGGCCTGAAAAATTAACTAAAAGGTGAGGGGAAGATCTGAACTCGCTAACCCTCTCTAGGTAAACTAAAAGGCAGCGTCTTACGTCCAGACAATGGAAAGTGGTTTCCTTTTCATTGCTGGGATTTGCGCAAAAAGAAGGAAGTATAACTTCCTGAGACCTATGGAACCTGGTTGCCACCTTGGGAAGGTACAGAGGATCCTGAGTCAAAATAACCCTATCTTCAAAAACCCGCAGAAAGGGTTCTTTGATAGAAAAAGCATGCAAGTCTCCAACTCTCTTGGCAGACGTGATGGCTAACAAAAAAGTAAATTTAATCGTAAGAAATTTTATAGAAATGCTGTCTATAGGCTCAAATGGTGCCTTAGTCAGCTGTTCCAGGACCAGGGGAAGATCCCATGAGGGGACCCTGGAAATCTGTATAGGAGAAAGTCTGTCCCTGGCTGTCAGGAACCTCTTGATGAGGGGTTCCGCTGAGAGGCTCTTCTCCAAAAAATATGATAAAGCTGCCACCTGGACTCTTAGAGTTCTAGTAGCTAAGCCTAATTCCACGCCATCCTGAAGAAACTCCAGGATGTCGGGAGTCTTGGGAGAAGAGATCCGCTTAGCGGTGCACCAATTCCAAAAGACTGTCCAGACCTTTGTGTAGATGTGTCTGGTGACTTTCTTGTGGCTGGATAGTAGGGTATCTATGACTCTATCCGAGCAGCCCTTCTGTTGCAAGTTCCGCCTTTCAATAGCCATGCCGTCAGGCTGAAGAAACCTGGGTTCGCATGAAAGATCGGCCCTTGCCGCAGGAGATCCGCCCGGAGAGGCAGGGGAAGCGGGGGGGCTAGAGACCAGAGCTTCAGAATGGGAAACCAGGATCTCCGGGGCCACCAAGGAGCGATTAAGATTAATTTCGTCTCCGCGGAGGCCAGCTTTTGTAAGATCCTTGGGATCAGATTCAGTGGGGGAAAAGCGTAAGCCAGACGGAAATTCCAGTCCTGGGCCAGCGCATCCACCCCCTGGGAACCCGGTCCCTGGACCAGGGAAAAGAATTTGTTCACCTTTCTGTTTTTCCTGCAGGAAAAAAGATCTATGTCCGGGACCCCGAACCGTCGACAGATCCAGTCGAAGGTTTTTTGGCATAATTCCCACTCTCCCTGACAAACGGGTTGACGACTCAGAAAGTCGGCCTCCAAATTGGTGGCTCCTTTTATGTGAATTGCCTGAATAGAGGGTACTCTCTGTTCCGCCCAACCCAGGATCTCCAGGGAGAGTGTCAGGAGGGACTGGGACTTGGTGCCCCCCTGTCTGTTGAGAAAGGCGACTGTTGTAGCATTGTCGGAAAGGACCAGGACGTCCTTGTCCTGAATTCTTCCTTCGAACGCCCTCAGAGCTTCTCCCACTGCCAGTAATTCTCGGTAGTTGGAGGAGGTCCGCCTTTGATGATGATCCCAGGATCCCTGAGCCCGTAGTTCTTGTACATGGGCTCCCCAACCCCAAGCACTGGCGTCCGTAGTGACCTTCAGTGGATCGGTCTGACTCCACGGACGGCCCCTCAAGAGGTTTTGGCGGTGGAGCCACCACTCTAGGGAGTCCTTGACTAGGATCGGAACCCTGACCCGGGAATCGAGAGTGTCCTCCTTTCCGTTCCAGGCGGAGAGGAGGAACCTCTGAAGTGGTCTTGTGTGCAATTGGGCCCAGGGGACCGCTGGAATGCAAGCGGTCATCTGACCCAACAGCTTCATGATCTCTCTGAGGGAGGGATTTTCTGCAGCCACTAAAGACCCGATCGTCGTCACAAGCCTCTGGAACTTCTCTTGGGGAAGAAAAAGTTTCTTCTCTCGGGAATCTATGATAACCCCCAGGTATACCTTCCGCTGTTCCGGTAGAAGGGAGGACTTTTGCTTGTTGATTATCCAACCAAGCGTCTCCAGAGTGGTCATGACGACGGTCAGGTCCGAAAGGAGCTGATCCTGACTTGGGCTGAAAAGCAGGAGATCGTCTAAATAGGGGACGAGGGAGACCCCCTTCAGATGTAGATGAGCCATTACCTCCGCCAGGATCTTCGTAAATACCCTTGGGCTGGAGGCCAGACCAAAAGGGAGGGCAGCAAACTGCCAATGCTGAATTCCCTGTGCGGAGGCGAGGGCAAATCTCAGAAACCTCTGATGTCCCGAAAAAATCGGGACATGCAGGTAGGCGTCCCTCAAATCTATGGTTGCCATAAAGACGCCCTCTAACAAAAGACTCCTGAGGCTGTGAACGCTTTCCATCCGGAATCTTTTGTAGAGGAGATGGGAGTTCAGAGGTCTCAGATTGATTATCAGTCTGAACTTGCCGTCCGGCTTGGGAACCACAAAAATGTGGGAGTATACTCCCTGACCTTGTTGGTCTGGCGGGACTGGGATTATGACCCCCTGTTCCGCCAGACTTGTAATATTCTGGGAGAGGCCTACAGCTTTGCTGGAGTCCCTTGGGAGGTGGGTGAGGAGAAAGGCCGGGGGGGGGAGCTCTCTGAACTCTAAGTGGTAACCCTCCCTGATTATCTGCAGGACATGGGGACTCTGGGTTATGTTCTCCCAGGCTGGAAGAAACCTGGCGAGCCTGCCCCCCACCTTCCCGTCACTTGGTGTCCTTTCCGGATGGTTTGGGATTGGCAAAAAGGATCCCCCCCTTTGGTCTATCTTTACCAAAGGGCCAACGACGACTGGTGGATTGTCCTTTGTCCGGGGCCGGAATCTTTCTCTGGCTGGGACGAAAGGACCGCTTCCTAGTCTGCCTAGGTTTTGAAGGGAACTTATTCCCCTTCTCAGAAGACCTGGACAAAGCCTGATCTAAGGCTTCCCCAAACAAGAGGGAACCCTTGAAGGGGAGAGCACATAGGCGGCGTTTTGAAGCAAGATCACCCCTCCAAGTCTTTAGCCAGACGGCCCTCCTAGAGGCATTAATAAGTGCCCCAGTTTTGGCTGAGGCGCGAATGGTTTCTACCGCTGCGTCTGCCAGGTAGGCCACTGCCCCGCTAATAAGTTGGAGGGAATCTCGTATCTCCTTAGTCTTGGAAGAATTGGGGATATGGTCTAGAAGTTTTGAAGTCCAGGCGTCGGCATTTCTTGCCACGCAGGCTGAGGCCAATGCAGGACCAAGGGAGGCTGCATTGGCTTCCCAAGCTCTACGGAGAGAAGTGTCGGTACACCTATCCATGGCATCCTTTAGACTGCCTGAGTCCTCAAAGGAAAGGTCTGACTGTTTTGAGACCTGTGCCAAGGAGGCATCAAGCTTAGGGACCCTAAAAAAGGTGTCTACTACCTCCGTTTTAAAGGGACAGCGGCGTTTCCAAGTTTTGAAACTAGGTAAGCTCTTTTCAGGTTCTGCCCACTCCCTGAGGATAATGTCCTTTAGTGACTGATGGACCGGGATGGTCATGGTTTGAGGTTTTATTAAACCCCTGTACATCCTGTCCTGGGCTGAGACCTGCTCTGCTGGTTCCTGAATGTGCTCTGTAGCATAGATAGCCGCTAAAAGACCCTCCATATCATCAGAAGGAAACATATATTTTCCTGTCCTGGTATCCTCCTCCTCCTCTTCCTCCTCCTCTGCCTGGCTGTCAACCAGGGATTCACTACGTAAGGCTAACTCGGACTCCTCAGAATCCGAGGGGTACATTCTACGAGCCTGTAGTGGTACAAACGGACGAGAGGTTGAAGAGGATTCCTGGGAGGAGGGGCCCGGAACCGGAGAATCAATGTTCTTTCTACTTAGGGAAGATTGAAACTCCTTTAGGGTAGATAGCATTTCGGTCTGAACCGAGAGAAATTGCTTCATGATCTGTGAGGTTTCCTTCCCTGTAAGCTTACAGATGCACTTAGAACAAAATGGCTTGTTATGCTCAACTGGTAACTTGTCATTGCAATTGCCACATCTCCTAACACGTTTAGGAGGCTTAGCCACTCTGCTGGCCTCCCCCTGGGCAACAGGGTCTTCACCTAAACATATCAGGGAAAAACATATGCCCATTAGCCTTCACCTCTTAGGATTAGGAGGGGGGGGGGGGGGGGGGGGGGGGGGGGGGGAGGACAACAAACCCCCTATGAAAAAGGAAGGACTCACCCTTGGTGGTTTCCTCTGCAGCCATAGGAAAACGACGGTCCTCCTCCATAGTCGCGTGCGCCGAGGAGAGGTCTTCCATGGATACGCTCTGAGACCGCCAGGCCCCTCTATCTCCCTGGCTGCTTTATCGTGTGCCCCGACCGCCTGCAGCGTCTGTCCGGTGGGGGCCGCCATCTTGCCGCGCGGGAGCGGAATGACGTCACGGCGCCGTGCGCGTCATCAACAGGCGCCCGGATGCTAATGGCGCCGCTCGGAGCGGCGCCTAACCACCCGCCATGCGGTCCGGCGAACCCCCGGATGGAGCCAGCAGGAAGGGGGAGGCCTTCGTCCAACCTCCAAGGTAGGAACCAGGCGGGGGGAGAGAGGATGTGGCCTCTTCGGAGCACTGGAGAGCCCTGCCCTCCTAGGAGGCTCCGGCGTCCAGGGGAGTCTGTGACTTCTCCTGTTCTCCCCTGGACTAAGATGAAGGGGAAACCCCCCGGGGGGTAGCAAGCTACACCGGACCCAACGGCACCCAGTACCTGCGGTCCGGGCTCCGGGAGGGGGACCACCAGCCCCAGGCCTTAGGTCACAAGAAAAAAATAAACGTTTCGCTGAAAGGGAAACACAATCAGAACTGAGGCACACGGGAGGGGTGGGGCCTTTTAAACTTCATTTTTGATTGTGTTTCCTGTCAGGTGAGCCAGTCTACTCTCACAGTGCCGTCCTGGAAGACGAGGGAGAAAAAGCCATACAGTTGGTATGGATGAACTCGCATTGGATTTTGCCACACTAGAATCACGCATCGCAAATGTGTGAAGCCAGCCTTAAGCCTCGTACACACTGTACGATTCTTGGCCAACCGAGCATCTGATTTTTGTCTTAAGGGCGCGTGCCAGGATCTTGTCTTGCATACTAAGGGTACACAATTGTCGTGCAACAAACACGAACTTAGTGACAGACTACGAGGAATTTCAGCGCCACCCTTTGGGCCCCTTCTGCTAATTTCGTGTTTGGTGAACATTGATTCCGAGAATTTGTGTTTGTATTTTTCAA
Organism: Rana kukunoris; assembly: GCA_029574335.1. Classification (NCBI taxonomy): domain Eukaryota; kingdom Metazoa; phylum Chordata; class Amphibia; order Anura; family Ranidae; genus Rana; species Rana kukunoris. The sequence goes on along the minus strand of CM056049.1, from coordinate 536,844,030 downwards.
CTTTTGTGACACGGATTTGGAGTACTGACCATCCGAAAATCAGACAACAGACCATTGTCTGCCAAAAATTGTACTAGCCTGCCATCTAATATTTAACATTTGTTGGCCGAAAGTTGGACAATTGTCAAAAGGAGTGTAATAAATGGTAAGATCTTAGGACAACAGTCTGTCTAAAGACAGTCCCCTGCCAACAATCGTATCATGTGTACGAGGCTTAACCACTTAAGGACCGCCTCATGCCGATATACGTTGGTAGAATGGCACGGCCGGGCAAAAGCACGTACGGGTACATTGCCCTTTAAGTGCCCAGCCGTGGGGCACGCTCGCGACCCAGTCCAAAGCTCCGTGACCGTGCCCGTGGGACCCGATCGCCGCCGTGTCCCGCGATCGGTCACAGGAGCTGAAGAAAGGGGAGAGGTGAGTGTAAACAAACCTTCCCTGTTCTTCTTTGTGGCTTGTCACTGATCGTCTGTTCCCTGTAATAGGAAACGACGATCAGTGACGTCACATGTCCAGCCACGCTCCCCTACAGTAGAAAAAACACAATAGGACACAGTTGACCCCTTAGCGCCTCCCTAGTGGTTAACCCCTTCACTGCTATTTTCACAGTAATCGGTGCATTTTTATAGCACTTTTCGCTGTGAAAATGACAGTGGTCCCAAAAATGTGTCAAAAGTGTCCACCATAATGTCGCAGTCACAAAAAAAAAAAAGCTGAACGCCGACATTACTAGTAAAAAAAAAAAAAAAATTATTAATAAAAATGCCATAAAACTATCCCCTATTTTGTAAACGCTATAACTTCTGCGCAAACCAATCAATAAACGCTTATTGCGATTTTTTTTTACCAAAAATATGTAGAAGAATGCGTATCGGCCTAAACTGAGGAAAAAAAAATGTATATATATATATTTTTTGGGGGATATTTATTATAGCAAAAAGTAAAAAATATTGAATTTTTTTTTTTTTAAATCATCGCTCTATTTTTGTTTATAGCGCAAAAAATAAAACCCGCAGGAGGTGATCAAATACCACCAAAAGAAAGCTCTATTTGTGGTAAAAAAAAGGACGCCAATTTTGTTTGGGAGCCACGTCCCACGACCGCGCAATTGTCAGTTAAAGCGACGCAGTGCCGAATCGCAAAAAGGGGCCAGGTCCTTTACCTGCAAACTATTTTTTTGTGGCCCAACAGCCAATCAGTTGTAGCCGTTGGGGCATCGTGACATTCGCGGGCTGTCAGAATACAATAGCGGGAAGCGGTAGATTCCGCATTTCCCTTGATCAGGTGGGCACATGACATCAATGGCTCTCCCTGAAACAAACACCCATCACTAATAACAGACTTGTACGGCTTAGTCCGTGAGGTCACGTTCTTTGTGCAATGTGGCCAATCAAGAGGAAGGCTGGGTGACACCTTGAGTTGCATGGTGTCACTGATCATAGCTGCCAGTTCCAAGGCTTATTGCTGGACCACAGAGGTGAGCTTGGGCGTCCTCTGAACTCCACTCTACACAAACCTGCACTCTTCTTCTACATCAATGAGTCCACCATGTTGTTTAGGTGGGAATGAAGCGATCCAAGCCGCAGTAAAAAAAAAAGAGCGCAAGTTTGGCTAGAGTTGAGTTTGGAGGAAGCCTGAGTTCCACTCTACTGGACAAAATCAAAGAGCGGACAGACATCCCACATGTTATATGGAGGTTCAGTGTCCAAATAGTCATTTTAGGATGGAGTTCCCCTTTAAAAAAAGCATATCTACAAATTGGTGTCCCCACACAGGACATTGGAGGACTAAACCCATGTCACTGAAAATATGAAGGAGCAAAGGTCACCCAATAACATGTGCACTGCCATGACCCCCATTCATTAGAGCGAGGTCATGACCCTTGCCGTCCTCCATAGACAAGTCACTAGAGGGACACAGCCCGCCCCCTCCCTCCATTCTCCCAGGTAATCTTAGGGGACCGCTCTACTCACGGGGTGACATCCGCCGCTGTACCGCCAGGAGGCGCTTCCGCTTGGCTGCTACTGTATGGGACCCAGCCCGGGACACAGAAGACACGGGGCGGGGCCATGACGTCACATCTGAACGGGCGTCCCGTTCCTGTGAGCGGAATATAGAGGGGAGCGGCACGGAGCACATAAAACACAGCAGACGCACATAATTGCACTACAAAGAGATTAACATAACTCTAAGCCCGTAAATAGATAATTCGTTTATACAAAGTAATAATTAATCGCGAAAGGGAGTTGCGCGGGCTACGACAAAATGGCGGAACTGTTCATTCGTTTTCTAAGAGGCTTTAAACAGGCGGAGTTTTGACTAATAATCGCTTCTTAGACGTGTATAGTTATTATCAGCACAATTGAATATTTAATCACTCTTTCGCTGGAGTTGGCTACTTTTTGCCCACTATGAATATGGCGACAACTGGCGGAAGAATGGGAACATGGTCACGTGACACAGTCCTTTGACCCACATTTGGAAGCTTAGGGAATCTGGTAGTAATGTAGCTTGGTCTGGCTGCGCAAGGTAAGTAAACAGTCCGCTGATTATTTTAAATCGACACTTTAATGAAGGTTTTAGTTTACATATAACATTAGTAGATACAGGACGTGCCCCTGATTTCCAAAAACTGACCTCCTCAGCAATAGTCATTTTTTCCCTGCATGTTGGTTTCAGTGTTTAGATGTTTTTTTTTTTTTTTTTTTTAATCTGTAAGGTAAAACTTTTTTTGCATCATGGATGGAGTATGGGAGGGTTATAACCCCTGTCAGTTTTTTTTTTTTTTTACCATCTGATCCCATTGGGAAGATTCCCCTCTTTACTCTGTCCAAAACTTTAGAAAAACTTGCCTGTAGTTATATCTTAAATCACTTCAGACTGGCCCCTTTTGCAGGTATAGCTATGTTACATAGTTATTCCCCATACACACTATCCGAAAATCGGACAACAGATCATCTGTTTTTTTTGCATGCTAGTCGTATATCGAACACCAAGAGCTTACTAAAGTGACAAAAATTCTCATACGACAGAATAAAAAATCAAAAGTGATTTTAAAAGTTGTATTTGTATTTTATGACAACAACTGTACTGAGTAAACAAAATTTAATTTTTTAATTTTTGTGCTTGTCCGATCGGATAATATGGGATGAACTGTCACATTCGTACGATCACTTCAAAGCGGTACTTTTCGGATCGTGTGTACGGGTTGAAATAAGACACAAGTCAATCTAGTTCAGGGGTCTCCAAACGTTCTAAACAAAGGGCCAGTTTATTGTATTCAGGGGGGCTGGACTGTGGCCAGCGGGATATATGTATCATTATGTGATTATATGTATTTTTTTTTTTTTTTAAATAGATAGTGCCTGACAAATGTAAATCTCCTGAGGAAGCTACTAACAGTGGGTGAAACATGTTGAGAATTTTGTCATTCTGCACACTCAAACAGTTTTGTATATTTTGATGGATTTTATTCTGTCAATTTTTAACTTTTATAAATAAAATATATTTTTTGATATCATCTGTTTGTGTAATTTGCACCCTTAAAATCCCATTTATTCACTTCTCATATTGTATTTAAGGTTTTAGGGGGACCGGCTGTGGCCAGCGGGAGTGGAAAGCATCAGAGGGAATAAACTTTACCACATTTGGTATTTGGGGGGGGGGGGGACTAGTGCCCCATTGTTGGTATCATCGGAATGACTAGTGTCCTGTTATTGGTGTTAGTGGGAGAAATGGAGCCCCGTTGTTGGTGTCAGTTGGCAGAACAGTGTCTCCATCAGTAGGAGGAATAGTGTCCCAAGGGCCACAGTTTGGAGACCACTGATCTAGTTCAACCAATAAAGAGAAACGAATGATCCAAAAAACACAATCTTATACCCACAGTTGATCCAGAGAAAAGTGGGGAAAAAAAAAACACAGCAAAGCATAATTAGATTAGTTGCAGCAGGAATAAATTCCTTCCTGATCCCCCGAGAAGCAATCGGTTATTCTCTGGATCAACATCACCCATAAATGTTAGTACCCAGTTATATTATGTACATTTATGTCTTGTACATACGATCGGATCGTCTGATGAAAATGGACTGTTTTCATCGGACGAACTGATCGTGTGTGGGCCCCATCGATGAAAAATAGAACTTGTTTTAAAATTTTCATATGGTTAAAAAACCGATAGCACCGATAGAAAAAAACGATCGTCTGTGGAGAAATCCATCTGTCAGAAATCCACGCATGCTCAGAATCAAGTTGACGCATGCTCGAAAGCATTGAACTTAATTTTTCTCAGCACGCCGTTGTGTTTTACATCACCGCGTTGGACACAATCGGATTTTTAACTGATGGTGTGTAGGCAAGACTGATGAAAGTCAGCTTCATCGGATATATGATGAAAAAATCCATCGGTCCGTTTTCATTAGACGAACCGATCGTGTGTACAGGGCATAAGGAAATAATTTAAAAATAACTATCTATACTGTGTACAATCCTGTGTCCTGCTCTGCACATGCTCAGTTGCTCTCTATTATTGAGCACTGCTGAGTTTGTAGAGGCTGATCTTCTGACAGCATTAAAGTGGAATTAAACCCTCCTATTCTTTACAACCAAGGAAGCTGCTTCTGTTTGATCTGCAACTCCCATTGTGCTGCACTTGTGATCAGTTATGACACCAGCCATTTATTGATTTGACAGTTTGGCTGAGGACACAAGCACATGTGACAGCAATTCCGGCATTCCAAGAATGTAACTCTTTTTTGAAATGGTTAAATCTAATGCCGCGTACACACGGTCGTTTTTTGCGATGAACAAAAACGACGTTTTCTGTGAAGTAAAAAACAACATTTTTGAAACGTCACTTTTCAAAGACAATTTTGCATACACACCATCGTTTTTTCACAAAAAACGAAGTAAAAACGTTCACACTCTTCCATTTTTGAAGCTCGCTTCATAACTAGCTTCTGGGCATGCGCGGGGAAAAACGTCGTTTTGAAAGACAATTTTGCTACTTTTTGTGAAACAAAAAACGATGAAAAACGACAAAAAATTCACCATGTTGGAATTTTTTTTTGGTCGTTTTTTTGAAGACAAAAAACGACGTTTTGCCCACACAGGTTACGTTCACCACTCTTCCATGAAGCTCGCTTCATAAAAAACGTCTAGCTTTTTTTCATGCGACCGGGTTGAAAAACGTCGTTTTGCGGCAAAGAGTTTTTGCTACACACGCTTTATGATTTACTGCTGTTCGGGGGTGAAACAAAAAACGGCCGTTTTGAAAAACTGACCAAAGCAATTCAAGCATGTTGGAATTTTTTTTTGGTCGTTTTTTTGAAGACAAAAAACGACGTTTTGCCCACACACGATCAATTTAAATGACGTTTTAAAAAACGTCGTTTTTTTTCATCGCAAAAAACGACCGTGTGTACGCGGCATAAGGGTTTAGTTGCGCTTTATGATTTACTGCTGTTCGGGGCTCTGGCCTTCAGCAAGATGGCAGCCTCCAGCAAGAGGAATGCTGAAATCACTTTACAGCACACTTTAATTTTGGTAGAATTATTATTGTGGAATGTGTGTTGCTTGCTAAAGAACATTATTTTCTATTAAGTTGTTATTAATTTAAAGTGGAACTTTACCCATAAGGAGATTAAATAAACATGTTAGAAAATGATGCATTGTTTTTGTAGCGTGTCTTCATTGGCGGTATGATCCGACCGTGAGCATCTTCCATATACACAAATGGGATGAAGTGATGAGCTTTGCTTTGTTTGTGCTCGCACTTTATTACTAACTGAGTGACGATGTTGTCTCCTTAGGAGTCCAGACTTCTGCCTCATTCTTCTGCTATGTATGGTATAAAGACGTGTGATTACTGACCAACATCATGGCTTCAGTGAGTGAAGATGAGTGCTCGCCGCTTCTGCAGTCATCGGCACCGGACCCGGGGTAATGCAGCAAATGTTCATCAAAACGACCAGCATAAATTGTCCGTGACACCTGACATCTCGCAGAGAGTGATTAAAGTGGTTGGAAAGGATTTAGGTTTTTACCCTAAAGTGATTGTAAAGGCAATTTTTTTTTTTTTTAAATACCAAATATGTCATACTTGCCTCCTCTGTGGAGCTCGTTTTGCATAGAGTGGCCCCGAACGCCATCTTCTGGGGTACCTCGGCAGCTCTGGCGGCTCCTCCCTGCATCAGATAACCCCCTAGGAGAAGCGCTCTCTGGGGGGGGGGGGATTACCTTGCAGGCGCGCTCCCGAGTCCAACATTTGCGTCCATAGACACGAATGCCGGACTTGGCCCTCCCCCGCGTCATTGGATTTGATTGACAACAGCGGGAGCTGTCCAATCAAGAGCCGGGACCCTGTGGAGAGTGACATTGCATCCCCACTGAGGGAAATACGGGGCTCGGGTAAGTAAAACGGGTGGGCTAGGGGGCCGGTCACTGAAAGGTGTTTTTTTCACCTTAATGAATAGGATGCATTAAGGTGAAAACACTAACCGTTATAACCCCTTTAACCACTTATTGTCTGCTCTATAGCCGAATGACAGCTACAGCGTGGACCTGAATTTCTGGGAGGCCATCGATAGACGTCCTCCCCTTTGCATGCGCCCTGTGCAGGAGGGCGCGCGCTGTGATCGCCGAGTCACTGAGACTCAGGTGATCACAGATCCGAGTAAGGGGCTGGTCCCAACCCCTTACCACGTGATCACCTGTCAGCCAATGACAGCTGATCACGTGATGTAAACAAAGCTGACAGCGTGAGGAGAAAAAAAATCCGATCACTGGCTTTCGTGTAAGGGACATTGGTCTCATCAGTGCCCACCAGTACCACCTTCCAGTGCCCCCTGCCAGTGCAAAACAGTGCCACCTATCAATGCCCATCAGTGGTGCCAATCAGTGCTGCCTATCAGTCTCACCTACCAGTGCTGATCCGTGCCACCTATTAGTGCCCACCAGTGTCGCCTATCAGTGCCACCTTTTCGGTGCCCACCAGTGCAGCCTATCTGTGCCCATCAGTGCAGACACATCAATGAAGGAGAAAAATTACCCGTTTGCAAAATTGTATAACAAAATATAAAACGGTTTTGTATTTTTTTATTTTTATTTGGTCTTTTTTTTTTAATTAACAAAAAAAAAAATCCGCAAAGGTGATCAAATACCACCAAAAGAAAGCTCTATTTGTGGGAAAAAAATGATAAAAATTAATTTGGGTACCGTGTTGTATGACCGTGCAATTGTCATTTAAAAAGTGAGAGAGCTGAAAATTGGTCTGGACAGGAGGGAGATTTAAGTGGCCAGTAAGCAAGTGGTTAAAGTAGAACTATAGGATTTTTTTTTCCATTTTAGAGCAAGGGACAGTTATGTCAAATTTTTTTTCCTCCACCTCAGAGATTTCCCTTCACTTCCTGTCCCAAAGCTAAACAGGAAGCGAGAGAAAATCCCTGCAAATTAAGGAAATTTCTTGGGGACCCCGATTCCACCAGAATTGGTGGTGGACTAGAGCTCCCCTCTATTAATTTTCTGGGAACAACCCAAACCTGGACACCTACCAGCTGTACCCGATTTTGTGTGCTCCAGTCCTAGTAAGGCTGTACTGATCGTGTATTGCCGAGAGCTGCTTGGCATTTTAATAAGGCTTCACTCAAGATGAAAGTAATTGCATTACAAATAAAGTGGTTTGCTTAAATTAACAGAGAGCACTTAGATTGTGTTTTTTTCAATGTCTCATGACTTCAGGATGACGGTTATCACCTGAGAGATCATGTGACAGGGTATTATCCACTGGTTTCATCTCCCCTGTGAGTGGGAAAACTGGTGTATTTTGACCTATCTATGGCTACAGAGGTCAACTTATTGCGGTTAGCGAAGCACTATAAGTGACGGTGGTGGGCTTATTCACACGAGGAATTTGGTGTGTTCTGTCTTGGGATTTCAAGCACAAAGGAGTCTCCAAAAGTATTTCTTTTTGTCCCTCTCATCTGGATATGGACATTCTGTCATTTATTATATGCACTGTTTATTATTATTATTATTGTTTTTTGGGCTTCAGAATTTCCCAGGTGTTCAGCTGACGTAATGTTTTGAATTTTATGTAGTTCAGTAATATTTGCGCTGATTGTATTTTTCTTTATATATACCAAAGTATTCTCTCTATTAAAATGTTTGTAACCCTAAAAAAATTAAAATAAAGAGAGATCCTATTCCCTTGGAGCAGGTTAAACAGCCCAGTGCTTGTGCTGTCTATCCTGCATCCCCTGGAAGCTGTGAAATATCTGGCTGGTTCTGCCCTCCCCTGTAAACTGACAACGGTTTATCATGGCTGCTGAGCCCTGACACCTGACAGACTATTTTATGTCTTTCAACCTCAAATTACGGTTTAAAATTGTGCACATTTGTTAAAAAATCGCGCGCGTGTGTGTGTGTGTGTGTATGTGTATGTGTATATGTCTTTAATATATATTATTGTTTGGGGGTTCTAACAAATTTTCTAGCAAAAAATACTGATTTTTTTTAACTTGGCCTAAAATAACCTACCCTCTACCTTCCCAGATGTATACTTACTATAATCCGAAGGTCATGGCCTCCAATGATTGTTTACATCCAGGGTTGCAAGTTTCTCTGTCTTGGCCATGCCTGTGCATTACAGCCCCCCTACAGACTTTTAGAGCATTTTCACACCAAGCCGCCCTGAGCATCGGCGGTAAAAAACGCCACTATTTTTAGCGACACTTTACCACCGGATTTGTGTCTGCTAGCTTTTTGTCTGCTAGCGGGGCGCTTTTAATGTTTGCTAGCGGCTAGAAATGGGTTAACAACCACCGGCAAAGCACCGCTACAGCGGCGTTTTGGTGGTGGTACGGCGGCACTGCCCTTTGATTTCAATGGGCAGGGACACATTAGGAGTGGCGAGTTCATCGCTCCTAATGCGCTTCAAAGAAGCTGCTGGCAGGGCTTTTTTTCTGATGCCCTTCCAGCGCACCGTGAATGGAGCAGCTTTTTTAGGGAGCTTTGCAGGTGCTGTTTTCACCGATATAGCGCCTGCAAAATGCCCCAGTGTGAAAGGGGTCTTATGGGGCTGTGATGCAAGGCTGGGGACCATGAAAGACAGTCCCATAGAAGTCTATGAAGCTGTAATGCTCGGGGGCAGTCAGAATGTAAACAGTCACTAAAGGCTGCAACCATAGGGTCAAAGTAAGTTTATAGCCCTTTATAGTACAAAAAGAGTAAATAATCACTACTGTTAAAGCGGACCTCCACCCTAAAGTGAAGATCCGCTGATCGGAACCCCCCCCCCCTCCGGTGTCACATTTGACACCTTTCAGGGGGTGGGGGGTGCAGATTCCGGCCCACAGTCTCGGGCAAAAGTCTGGTTTTTCGCGTTGTGTGCTGGGAACACTCGGCGGGCACAGCGTGACTCTTGCATGCGCCGTAGGGAACCGGGCAGTGAAGCCGGAGCGCTTCACTTTCTGGTCCCCTCACCGTGGATGGAGGGGGAGCAGCAGAGAGATGAGCGATCGCTCGTCCTCTGCTGCGGACGCCGCTGGACTCCAGGACAGGTAAGTGTCCTAATATTAAAAGTCAGCAGCTGCAGTATCTGTAGCTGCTGGCTTTTAATATACCTTTTTTAATGGGCCATCCGCTTTAATATTATATCAATACGAAAAATCTTTCTACATTTGCTGAATGAAAGAATGTTGTTTGAAATTTTCACTTGCTTTTAACATTCAGTTTTAAAATTAATGTAATTTCTGAAGGAAAACCACATACACTGTCTGAAGATTCCTTTGACCAAGAGGTTTTCTATCATTTCTAACCTTCCCCATCACTGTGGTTAAAAAAGAATGTTGATTTGACCCCACTGACGATTAGACAATCGAACAAACGTTCTTAAAAGATTTTTTTTTTTTTTTAAAGGGGTTGTAAAGACAAAAATATTTTCCTCTTAAATGAAAGTCTGACAGTTTCTGATAAAGTAAAAAGTAATGTTTTGCATTATAACTAGTTTGATACCTGTTGAAATCGAGCTGTTTTATTCACCTGCGTCACACCTGAATTGTTATTCTCACTGACTTCCTGGTTTGCGGTTCTTGCTACATTCTTGCTACAACACGGTCTAATGGGAACTACAGTTCCCATTAGGCTTAGCCTCCATGACTGTGAGGGATAAGAGAGCATCTTCATGCAGGGCTGTAGTCATAGGGAGGGGGTGAGCACATTCTGCTTTCCACCATGCAAAACAGCTCAGGTGCTGATGGAAAGCAAGCAGAGGAGAGACAGGAAATGGAATTTTCAAACCTGGATTACTATATTTTGGAGGTCTAAAGGAAAAACGAAGTAAGTGATATTTAAATGCTTTAACTTACGGCAATCAATTGAACTAATAAAAAACAAACCTTTAGTGTTCCTTTAAGGAAGATGCTGTATGGCCTTTTTTTTTTTTTTTTTTTAAGGTTATTAATTGATTAATCTAAACAATAATCGGCCAACTAATCAATTTATTATCCACTTAAGGACCGCCTCCTGCACATTTACATCGGCAGAATGGCACGGCTGGGCACATGCATGTACAGGTACATCCTGTGCTAGTGCCCAGCCGTCCGTCCGAAGCTCCGGGACCGCGGGACCCGATCGCCGCTGGAGTCCCGCGATCGGTCCCCGGAGCTGAAGAACGGGGAGAGCCGTGTGTAAACATGGCTTCCCCGTTCTTCACTGTGGCGGCGTCATCGATCGTGTGATCCCTTTTTATAGGGATACACAATCGATGACGTCACACCTACAGCCACACCCCCCTACAGTTGTAAACACATATTAGGTCACACATAACCCCTTCAGCGCCCCCTTGTGGTTAACTCCCAAACTGCAATTGTCATTTTCACAATAAACAGTGCATTTTAAATGCATTTTTTGTTGTGAAAATGACAATGGTCCCAAAAATGTGTCAAAATTGTCCGAAGTGTCTGCCATAATGTCGCAGTCACGAAAAAAATCGCTGATCGCCGCCATTAGTAGTAAAAAATATGATTAATAAAAATGTAATAAAACTATCCCCTATTTTGTAAACGCTATAAATTTTGCGCAAACCAATCGATAAACGCTTATTGCGATTTTTTTTTTTTCACCAAAAATAGGTGGAAGAATACGTATCGGCCTAAACTGAGGAAAAAATATATATTTTTATATATTTTTTGGGGGATATTTATTATAGCAAAAAGTTAAAAATATAGAATTTTTTTTAAAAATTGTCGCTCTATTTTTGTTTATAGCGCAAAAAATTAAAACCGCAGAGGTGATCAAATACCACCAAAAGAAAGCTCTATTTGTGGGAAAAAAAGGATGCCAATTTTGTTTGGGAGCCACGTCGCACGACTGCACAATTGTCTGTTAAAGCGATGCAGTGCCGAATCGCAAAACCTCGCCGGGTCCTTTAGCTGCCTAAAGGTCCGGGTCTTAAGTGGTTAAAATAATCGTTAGTTGCAGCCCTTTTCCAGTGTGTTAAGTAAAACATTTTGACTAGAGAGGGTTAACAACCATTGACCAAGACATGTAAATACTTGTTCTGGTGCATTAAAACACCTATTACATAAGAATTATGATAAGCTGACTTTGACCTCTGTGGCCCACAAAGCAATAAAATGCACAAACAAATGAACCTTTTGCTGGGAACAGACACTATCTTTATTATGAGAAACCACGACGACATGTGTCTTTGTACATTGGAACATGTTCATTAAAGCTTAGGCGTGTAAATAGCCATTAACTGTTACAGTTAAACTCTTGGCATATGTTTGCTTTTCTTCTTCTAAAATATCTATCATCTACTTTATTAGGAAATATTTCCATTAAAATGATTTTGTGTTTTCAGTGTTGTCATTGAAACTCAAGATCAGAACAAAAGCAGATGGTGGTCCATCAGGGTTATGTACCTTACCATGTTTCTCAGCAGTGTAGGTGAGTATTGACCAGCCACATAAGACTTGTTGAACTTTGGAGTATAATTATCAGATAATGTCTTGCTGCATTTTAAAAGTGGAATTACCGTATATACTCGAGTATAAGCGGAGGACCCTAATTTTACCACAAAAAACTGGGAAAACGTATTGACTCGAGTATAAGCCTAGGGTGTCCATTTGCGTGACTCACTGTGTCCATGACTAGACTGATGTTTAACATGGAAGTCTATGGAAGGGTTGCCCTTTGATAAATCGGTGCTCCTTAGCCGTAGCTCCCCCCCAGACAAAAAACTTTGCACACTTGTAGAGGAGAAATGGGGCTACATGTGTGCCAAGATCCTGGTCCAGGGGACCTACAACTGGCCAGTAACGGGTCCCCAAAGTCTACCGTTTAACATGGGAGTCTATAGAAGGGGTTCCCGGGTTTGAAAAATCGGTGCTCCCCGTCCAACAAACTTTGCACACTTATAGAGGAGAAATGGTGCTACATGTGTGCCAAGATTGGGGTCCAAGGGACCTATGGCCGGTGGGTACCGGGTCTCCAAATTCTGGAAGATCAGGCGCAAAAAGATGACTCGAGTATAAGCCGAGGGGGGCCATTTTCAGCACAAAAAATTGCTAAAAAAAAACTCGGCTTATACTCGAGTATATACTGTAAATGTAGAAAATATTTTGAATAAACATTAAAAAAGCCTAGAACTCCACTTTAAAGCAGAGTTCCATCCGAAAATAGAACTTCCGCTTTTCGGAACCCTCCCCCGGTGTCACATATGGCACCTTTCACGGGAGGGGGGTCTAAGACAGGTATTTGCACCCACGTCCGGGAATAGACTCATGCAGGAGTCACGCCCCTTTCCGCACCCCAGCTGTCTTCTGGGAAACGCACTGTTTCCTGGAGAGAGCGGGGACCAGTGATGGCGCGCCGCGCTATTTGCAGTAGGGAACCTGGCAGTGAAGCCGCAACGCTTCACTTCCTCCCGATTCCCTCACTGAGGATGGCAGTGGGTGCAGCCGAGGTTGGCGCGATTGCTCGGCCTTGGCTGACGACATCACGGGCGCGCTGGACAGGTAAGTGTCTATGTTTTAAAAGTCAGCAGCTACAGTATTTGTAGCTGCTGGCTTTAAAAAAAAAAAATAATAATTCGGCGGACCCTCTGCTTTAAAAAAAATTGTTACTGAACATTATTTCAGAGGTTTCTAGGGATTTGATATATCTTGTTAAATACATGTGTTTTTCCATGTGGCCTTGTTTGTTAACTGAACAATACAAGGAACAGATGAGCCTGCATTGTGGCCAACAGCAACTGATTGTTTTTTATTTTTTGACCAACACAGGATAAGATACAGGTGGCAAAATTGATTTTTAAATTCTTTTATATCCAAATTTTTCAAGTGAAATGCCAGCCAGGTATGGTTATATACATGTGTAGAGTAAGTGAAAGTCCCGTCATGCAGGTGATGAATAAAATAAAAAATCCATTAATCAAGTGCGGAACATGTTATGCATCTGATGGAAACTGATAGCAGAAACAATTATTCTTTCCTCCAGATAGATGGTGACATCAAATGCAAGAACCTCAGAAACAGTGCATGGATAGATAAACACCTCCACCTTTTAATCACACCGCCCCTTACCAGAGGGGAAGATCCCAATTAGAGATCTTCTGACAGCAGATGGCTTAATCCCCAGGATATCCGAAAGTCCAGATTTCTCCAACAGTGGACCGATGATCCGAGTTGTAATGAAAACCAGTATGAAGAAGAAAAAAAGCTACATAGTGTGAACCCATATTCCTTGTTTAATAAAAAAAATTAAAATCACACTTACAGGAAAGTAGATAAAATTTGCATGTGAAAAATATAGCCGGCCGGCTAGCACACCCGTTCACTCCAGGACACAGTTTGCGGTTTAAAGGACGTCAGCACGCCGCTACCCTACGCCGTTTCGCTACCCTGCCCCAGGACGAAGTCTTTAGGAGACGAAACGGCGTAGGGTAGCGGCGTGCTGACGTCCTTTAAACCGCAAACTGTGTCCCGGAGTGAACGGGTGTGCTAACCGGGCGGCTATATTTTTCACATGCAAATTTTATCTACTTTCCTGTAAGTGTGATTTTAATTTTTTTTATTAAACAAGTTATATGGGTTCACACTATGTAGCTTTTTTTCTTCTTCATACTGGTTTTCATTACAACTCGGATCATCGGTCCACTGTTGGAGAAATCTGGACTTTCGGATATCCTGCCACGTTAACCCCTGGCTGGGGATTAAGCCATCTGCTGTCAGAAGATCTCTAATTGGGATCTTCCCCTCTGGTAAGGGGCAGTGTGATTAAAAGGTGGAGGTGTTTATCTATCCATGCACTGTTTCTGAGGTTCTTGCATTTGATGTCACCATCTATCTGGAGGAAAGAATAATTGTTTCTGCTATCAGTTTCCATCAGATGCATAACATGTTCCGCACTTGATTAATGGGTTTTTTATTTTATTCATCACCTGCATGACGGGACTTTCACTTACTCTACACAGGACTATTATTGGAGTTCTACACTGTAGTGTTTATATTTGCGCAGCTTTTTCTTGTTTAGTAGTATTATTTTTGTGGGTATCTCACATTTTAAGTTGCTAGCATTTTTCTAGACCATTCACATAGACAGCGCAGTATTACCACCTTTTTTCTTATGGTTATATACATAGTTACATTGCTATGTAAAAAAATACCATGCCTGGAATTTATCATTAAAGTATACACTATATTACCAAAAGTATTGGGACACCTGGCTTCACACGCACATGAACTTTAATGGCTGGCCATACACTGTACAATTTTCTTATTCAATTTCCTTTAGATTTAACTTTAACTATGAAGTACAAGGGCCTGTCTGATTGCATACACATTCAAAGTGTTTAGGTTTGACCTGATCATGTATGGTTTTGGTAAATCTAAAGGAAAATTGTACAATGTGCTGCAAGTCTTAGTCTGTAGAGGTCAATATTGAGTTGGCCCACCCTTTGCAGCTATAACAGCTTCAACTCTTCTGGGACGGCTGTCCACAAGGTTTAGGAGTGTTGTCTATGGGAATGTTTGACCATTCTTCCAAACGCACATTTGTGAGGTCAGGCTCTGATGTTAGTCTCCGCTCTAATTTATACCACAGGTGTTCTATTGAGTTGAGGTCAGGACTCTTTGTAGGCCAGTCAAGTTCCTCTACTCCAAACTTGCTCATCCATGTCTTTATGGACCTTTCTTTGTGCACTGGTCCAAATCATTTGGTGGAGGGGGGAGTATGGTGTGAGATTGTATTTCAGGGCTTGGGCTTATAGATCAGGAGACATTATTTCTCGGGATAGGTCCGCTTTGTTAAAAAAAAAAATATATATCTTTTTATAGTATGGGTATAAACGCATATGTGTCTGTAGACATATTTTACCTTTTAATTGTTTTTACTAAAGTAATTTTTTTTTTTTTTTTTGTTTAAAGGGTTTTCTATTGTGATGACCTCAATTTGGCCATATCTGAAAAAGGTTAGTTATGTTCTTCATCACTTGCCCCATGCTCTATTTGCTGTTAGCTTTGGTGGCGCTAAGGGTAATGAGTAAGTTATGCTTTCTCTGACCATACACATAACCACAAACAATAGATTGCAGTGTTGCTTGCTTCATATAATCATTTGTTTAAAAATATTTCTTGAATAAAACAAAGAAAAGGTTGATTTGGTTGACTTTAAAGTGGTTGTAAACCTCTGACATGAAATATGAAAAAAGCATATCCTTCTATAGTGTGTACTTGTCTCAGTTAAGAGCACTAAGGCAAGGCCATAGTTGATACGATTTTTCTTTCCTGCAACCACGGGTGCCACATTTGGTGCCTTATAGGGGGGGGTAACTGTTTTTGACAGGTACCCTTCCCCACTTCCGGGAGACTGCACCGTGGGCCCATCCCTCGGAAGTTCGGCCCCCCTGTCTCCAGGCATGTGCAGTAGGGAACTGGCTGTGAAGCCATAGGGCATTACTGCCGGTTTCCCTTACGATGAATGGCGGTGGCAGCACCTGACAGCTGATCTGAAATAGGCTGGGGTGCCGACATTGTGGGCTCCCTGGACAGGTAAGCGTCCATATAATAAGTCAGCAGCTACAGTATACTGCTGACTTTTTTATTATATTTTTTTTTCCCCAGGCGGAACTCGTCTTTAACGTCAGCTCCCTGCCCCCTTTTTTCCTGACAGCTCAGGCAAGCTTTATAAATTCTGCACTATGAACAGATGTAGAGAAGAGAAGACAGCAGAAAACAGATGCAACTTATGTAGGAGGATTTTTTTTTTAATCTTTGTATATGAAAGGGATTACAAGCACTGCCTGGAGCAATTGCCTCTATTTGATAAAAGAGATTGTTTATCGACTTAATGCCGTCTATTTCTGCAAGATTTAATGCGTTCATTAACCTCTTAAGGACTGCCTACTGTACATTTATGTCAGCAGAATGGCACGGCTGGGCACATCAACGTATATATACGTTGGTTCTAGTACCCAGCCGTGGGTCACGGGTGCGCGCCCGCGGTGCGCTCCGGGACCGCGGGACTCGTGGACCCGATCGCCGCTGGAGTGCGGCGATCGGTCCCCGGAGCTGAAGAACGGGGAAGCTTCCCCGTGCTTCACTGTGGCCGCAGCATCGATTACGTCATCCCTGTAATAGGAGGACGTGATCGATGACGTCACAATCTACAGCCACACCCCCTACAGTTGTAAACACACACAGGGAACACTCAAATCCTACAGCGCCCCCTTGTGGTTAACTACCAAACTGCAACTGTCATTTTCACAGTAAACAATGCAATTTAAATGCATTTATCATTAAAAATGTGTCCCAAAAATGTGTCAAAATTTTCCGAAGTGTCCGCCATAATGTCGCAGTCACGAAAAAAAACGCTGATCGCCACTATTGGTAGTAAAAAAAAAAAATGAATAAAACTATCCCTTATTTCGTAAACGCTATAAATTTTGCGAAAACCAACCGATAAATGCTTATTGCGATTTTTTTTTTTTTTTTTTTTTTAACCAAAAATAGGTAGAAGAATACGTATTGGCCTAAACTGAGGAAAAAAAAAATTATATATATTTTGGGGGGATATTTATTATAGCAAAAAGTAAAAAATATTGCTTTTTTTTTTCAAAATTGTCGCTCTATTTTTGTTTATAGCGCAAAAAATAAAAACCGCAGAGGTGATCAAATACCACCAAAAGAAAGCTCTATTTGTGGGGAAAAAAGGACGCCAATTTTGTTTGGGAGCCACGTCGCACGACCGCGCAATTGTCAGTTAAAACGACGCAGTGCCGAATCGCAAAAAGGGGCAAGGTCCTTTACCTGCATTTTGGTCCGGGTCTTAAGTGGTTAAAACAAGACTATAATGATAGATTATATTGTCACTTGTAAAAAAGAACACACTGTGGTATTCCTCACAAGATAGTGTTAAATTCCCAGCTCTTCCTGCTGTAAAGTGAGGAAATCCTTGGTTGTCACCAGAACTAGTGTCTCCACTGGAAGATTTCTCCTCCATTCCTGTTCTGGGGACCAATCAAAATGTGGGATTTTCTTTTACTTTAGGTAATGGCAGTCCTCAGAATAATTGAGAGTGTGAATCCTCCCCAATTGAGCGCAGACAGCACTAAAAGTTTTGCCTTCATTTATGATCAAAGTTTGGCTCAGTATGACAGCTTTATGGTATTCTCAGTAATATTGTCATTTCTTCTAGCTTTGTGTGCACTTTTCCATAGCACTACTTTAGAAGGCATGATCGAAGAAAACATTTTGGTATTACCTATAGTAACCAATCACACGCCAGCTGTCATTCATCCATAGCCGATTGTTGCTATAGGCAACCCAAATACCTTCCATTTTTTTTTTTTTATGAACATAAACCTGTAAAACATGCTGGTAAATAGTTTGAAAAGGTGATCAGTGTTATAAATGATTATTAATATATGTGTTTATATGTAAACTATTAAGTGGCATGAAGTTTAGTGAGATTATATACATTCGGAATGAACTTAGATTTTTCTTGCTGAATAAAAAGCTCAATATAATCCATGTTTACTGTTGGTTTTTTCTCAGATTGACTCAAGTGCTGATGCAAGTTTCCTCGGCTGGGTGATCGCTTCATACAGTTTGGGTCAGATGATTGCCTCACCCTTGTTTGGTTTATGGTCTAATCATAGGCCACGAAGAGAGCCTCTAGTTGTCTCCATCTCCATACTGGTGGCAGCCAGCTGTCTTTATGCCTATGTACATGTTCCTGCCAGTCACAACAAGTATTACATGCTTGCCGCCCGTGCCCTGGTTGGCTTCGGATCAGGTGAGTTGCTACAGAAATAGTAAAACCTTGTGTTATAGAGCAGTGGCCTGCGGGCTGGATGTGGCCCTTTGCTTGCCTGTATCCGGCCCTTGAGGCACCATTCCATCCACCGACACCAATGATGGGGAACCGTTCACCCCACAGACACCAATGATAGGGCACCATTCCTCTGAATACCGACAATAAAGCACCATTTCTCCTGCTGATACCAACAATGGGGCACTATTTCTCCCTCTAAAACCAATGAGGAGGCACTGTTTACTTCCACTAATCCCACTGCCCCCCCCCCCCCAAAAAAAAAGCCTGAAGGACAGTTAACTGGTCCTTTGTTTGTAGAGCCCTGTTGTAGAGGATTAGTCTGTTGAAAAACATACTTGGGCAGGGCTCGACAAACCCCAGGCGACAAGAATGCCTACCCCTCCACTATGTATCCCAGGCTGCATTTGCCCACCTGCGGGCCCGGGACCAGCATAGCGGGGAGGGGAGGGAGGAGAGCGGACACTAAAATTTAAGGTTTGACATGTTGTGTATCCATTTACTCGGTTTATATTTTACAAAAAAAATAGTGTAATTAATTGCATTTTAGTGCCCCTTGAAATGACCTTTTTAATGTGTTTTTTACTGAAATGTTGTGTTAGCTAGACCTTTGCGGTAATATCGCGTGACAAAAATTGGCACTACCACTAAAATAGTGGTAGTGCCAATTTTTGTTACACGATATTCTCTAGGGCAGTGATGGCGAACCTTGGCACCCCAGATGTTTTTGAACTACATTTCCCATGATGCTTATGCATTCTGCAGTGTAGTGGAGCATCATGGGAAATGTACCGTGTTTCCCTGAAAATAAGACCTAGCGCTATTTTCCAGGAGGGCTGCAATATAAGCCCTACCCCGAAAATAAGCCCTAGTTTGAGGCGATTGTGTGATTTTTGAGGAAACGCGATATAATCCTGTTACGGCGATGTGCTGTGTGTCTGTAGCGGTGTCAGGTGCTTTTAATGTAGAGCGGCGCTCAGTTGATCTCCCCGCTGGTCTCCTCTTCTCCTGCCTCTCTGCGTGGGATCTTGGCCCCCCCCCCTCCCTTCACAGAGCTTCGGTGGGTAATTGAAGCACTGTACGGTGCGGAGCCTCTGCAATCAACGTGTGCGGTATGCAGCACGGATACTCCGGTCTCCACAAGGTATTTACAGTTTTTTTTTTTTTCCTCACATGCTGGTGTGCCCTCTTCCCTGCTTTGAGCATTGCAGAGGGAGGGGGGCTGGGGTCCCTCACTGGTGGCTGGGAGAGGTGGAGGAAGGTGTTTAGCACTGTTGGATTGCAGAAGCACACACATTCTGTATTGTGTGCTACTGCTGTAAAAGAAAGGCATTTAAAATTTGGGCATTTTAAGTTTGTTCAAACTGTGGATTCCTGACAGACAGGGAGAGAGCGAATATATTAAGACCTACCCCGAAAATAAGCCCTACTGGGTCTTTTGTTGCCAAAATTAATATAAGACCCGGGCTTATTTTCGGGGAAACACGGTAGTTCCAAAACATCTGGGGTGCCAAGGTTTGACGTCACTGCTCTAGGCAGTCAGAAAATATATAATGTTTGGGAGTTTTATGTAATCTTCAGGCTTAGTATGATGTTTTAAACATGTGCAAAAGACACAAAAAGTAACCCTGGTTGTGAAAGGGTTAAAGGATAGGTTCACCTTCAGGAACATGCTACATGTTCCATCGTAAGCTTTGTTGGTTAAAAAAAAAAAAAAAAACTGGCTACTAACTTTTTTTAGCTGGCTCCTAGATTCAAGGCAAATTTGTCAAGCCCTATACTCAGGCAACAGAACTAGGTTCTTAAAGCGGATGTCCGCTCAAAAAAAAATATTAAAAGCCAGCAGCTACAATTACTGCAGCTGCTGACTTTTAATATTATTACACTTACCTGTCCTGGAGTCCAGCGCCGTCCGCAGCAGAGAGATGAGCGTTCACTCGTCACCCTGCTGCTCCCCCTCCATCCAGGGTGAGGGAACCAGGAAGTGAAGCGCTCCGGCTTTACTGCCCGGTTCCCTACGGCGCATGCGCGAGTCGTGCTGCGCCCGCCGATTGGCTCCCGCTGTGTGCTGGGAGCCGAGTGTTCCCAGCACACAACGGGGGGGCGACGGGATGTCAGAAAAAAAAAACGTCTTTTGCCCGAGATGTGTGGCCGGAAATGGGTGCAAATACCTGTCTTTAGACAGGTATCTGCACCCCCCTCCCCCCTGAAAGGTGTCAAATGTGACACCGGAGGGGGGGAGGGTTCCGATCAGCACGACTTCACTTTAGGGTGGAGCTCCGCTTTAATTCCATCTGTCATTACTCCCATTTTTTAAAGCCATCAGATTATTATCATCTTACATTTTTCTTAAATCCTAGGCAACGTTGCTGTTGTTAGATCGTATGTTGCTGGTGCAACTTCCATTTCAGAAAGGACGGGTGCAATGGCAAACATAAGTGCATTCCAAGCTCTAGGATTTATCTTGGGCCCTGGTAGGTAGGTTATTGGAGCGGGTGACATGGGATTGTGCACAGGCCTTTCATTTTGGATAAATAAACTTTTCTCTTCTCTAGCATTCCAGGCTGCCTTTACTCTGATTGGAGAACAGGGTGTAACCTTCGCTGCTATTGATCTCCAGCTGAACATGTACACCACCCCATCGCTCATGGGAGCGTTCCTTGGCATTGTGAACAT
Organism: Rana kukunoris; assembly: GCA_029574335.1. Lineage (NCBI taxonomy): Eukaryota > Metazoa > Chordata > Amphibia > Anura > Ranidae > Rana > Rana kukunoris. The sequence goes on along the minus strand of CM056049.1, from coordinate 536,823,024 downwards.
CATTCTAATCTTTATTATATTCAGGTATTAACTTTGTTTTCCTAAAACTGCGTTACGTTTTTTTTTTTTTCAAATATCTACTTTGGTGAGGAAATGTAAATAATCCGAGGAGTTATATTCGTGCTCAACCTGTGTCTCTCCAGCTGTTGTGGAACTACAAGTCCCATCGTGACTCTGCCTTTAGTCATGTTGTAACCATCAGCCTTGTAATGCCTCATGGGACTTGTAGTTCCGCCACAGCTTGAGCTTCCCTGGTTAGAACCATCGTGTTTATCATATTGCTGGATTTCGCTCTTAGGAAAAGTCACTCTCTCTGATTATACTGATCACCAATGCCACCGCAAATAAAAACGAGGGTAAATCCAACAATATGAGTTGTCACCAGAACAGGAATAGAGGGGAAATCGTTGAATGGGTACACATGTTCCCAGACAACCGTCTGACAAGAGATGATATCCCTCATTTTTGAATATCTGCTCACTTACTGTTGAATCTTTAGAACACAAGGTTAAGGAAATCTTCTTAATGAAACGCAGACGGCAAAAAAAGTGGTTTTAACTGGCGTTGCACCGATACTGATTATCGGTATCTGTGCAGATACTGAGCATTTGCACGAGTACTCATGCAAAAGCTCTGATACCTAAAACCGATACCTTTTGCGGTGCGATTTGAGCCCATACAATATGAATGGGCTCAAATTGCACTGCAAAGAATCGCATGTGGTTTGAACAGAAATACAGTGTGATTCCTGTCTAAATCGCATTTGGTTTCCCCCACCACTCCTGTGTGAACCCAGGATTCTCATAGTGACTTCAGCCACTTCAGGTTTACAAAAGAGTGGTGTGGGAAACCATATGCGACTCGGACAGGAATTGCACCGCATTCCTGTTCAAACTGCATGTGATTCTTTGCAGTGCGATTTGAGCCCATTTATTTTGTATGGGCTCAAAATGCAGCGCAAAGTTTTTCAGTAATGGTGAGCACAAATATCGGTACTCGCCAATAAAAAAAACAGTATCGGTGCAACCCTAGCTTTAACCCTCTCCTACTTTATCCAAAATAAAGAAAGTTTTTTCCATTTAGTTATACATTAATTACTTGAATTATTCAACGTGTAAACAAGTACTAAAAAAATAAGAATTTACAGGCATATCCCGCTTTATGTACCCTCACTTTACGGACACATTGGCATCTATGGATAATCTTGGCCAGCTTGACATGGCACTGCTCACGGTACTAACATTGGTGTCTGTGGGAAATCTTGGTCAGCTTGACATGGCACTGCTCCTGCTTTACGTACCCTCACGAGTACGGACACCTTGGCGTCTATGGGTAATCTTGTTCAGCTTGACATGGCACTGCTCACGGTATTAACATTGGTGTCTGTGGGAAATCTTGGTCAGCTTGACATGGCACTGCTCCTGCTTTACGTACCCTCACGAGTACGGACACCTTGGCGTCTATGGGTAATCTTGTTCAGCTTGACATGGCCCTGCTCACGGTATTAACATTGGTGTCTGTGGGAAATCTTGGTCAGCTTGACATGGCACTGCTCCTGCTTTAGGCTGCATTCACACCTAAGCGTAGGCGATTTGCGGCCTTTTTTTTTACGGCGATTTGCCACGACAAATTGCAGCGGTTTTTTGCCACGACAAAACGCTGCGTTTTTTACCGCGGTTTTGTACAGGTCATTGGCACCAATGGAAAACTCCCCAAGCTGCCTGATTCGCGCGACAAAAAAGGGTCCGGGACTTGTTTGAAATTCAGGCGTTCGTTCTGCATTTTGCAGTGGAGATGTGAATCATCTCCATAGAGAATAATGTTATTTTTCCCCTCTAGCGTCTTTGAGCGTCGCGCTTCAGGCGACAAAATGCTCAGGTGTGAATGCAGCCTTGCGTACCCTCACGAGTACGAACAACTTGCCGTCTATGGGTATTCTTGTTCAGCTTGACATGGCCCTGCTCACGGTCGTTAACATTGGTGTCTGTGGGAAATCTTGTTCAGCTTGACATGGCACTGCTCCTGAACTATAAGTGACAGGGACACCAAACTTAGGGAGCACCAAGAGGGGACCCAGGACTACAACATATTTTGGGGTAGACCAGCTTGCCTAGTTAATCTATAATGTTGTAGTCCTGGGTCCCCAAGTTTGGTGTCACAGTGTCACTTATGGTTCAGGAGCAGTACCATGTCAATTTGACCAAGATTTCCCATCTGTCCGTACTCGTGAGGGTACGTAAAGCGTTGTATGCCTGTATAATATTTTTTTTGCTGTGGTTTATGAAAATTGCAGTTAATCAGTATTTTCTCACTGCAGAGAACACCGAGTGGATGACCTGGGAAGGCACATGGGAAATATAAACTATGAGCCTGAAGGTAATATACTTTTAAGATTCCACACATACCTACAGCGCATCCAGAAAATATTCAGGGCGCATCACTTTTTCCACATTTTGTTATGTTACAGCCGTATTCCAAAATGGATTAAATTCATTATTTTCCTCAAAATTCTACAAACAATACCCCATAATGACAATGTGAAAGAAGTTTGTTTGAAATCTTTGCAAAAACCTGCACGGTTTTGGAGATATTTATCATATACGCAATGTCATCGGCACATTTGCTGTGAAGAAGCATTTTTCTGTGCCGTGACTGACGGCTCCCACGTATATGCAACTCCGGCCAGTCACAGAGCCGTAGTCCCCAGCCCTGGAAGGAACAGGGGCGAAGATGGGATGCGGCCACCAGCGGGGACAACGCGGGCTTCGTTTGCAGGTAAGTGCCACATAATGGGCTAGTATGCAATGTATACTAGCATATTATACTTTTAATTTGCTGGGGGGAAAAAAGAGTAAAGTAAAAGTAAAGTAAAGTAAAACCCATCAGGGTTTACTTCCTCTTCAAAGGGGTTGTAAAGGAATTTTTTTTTCCCCCTAAATAGCTTCCTTTACCTTAGTGCAGTCCTCCTTCACTTACCTCATCCTTCCATTTTGCTTTTAAATGTCCTTATTTCTTCTTAGAAATCCTCACTTCCTGTTCGTGTGTCTGTAACTACACACAGTAATGCTACACTTTCTCCCTGGGGGGGGGGGGAGTGAGCAGGAGGGTCAGGACACACTCTACTTTGCAGACAGAGAAAGGAGCTGTGTGTTAGTTGATGTCCTGACACTCCTGCTCGCCCCCTCCCCTCTCAAGAGGCTTTCTCCACACCAGGGAGAAAGCCTTGCATTACTGTGTGTAGTTACAGACAAAAGAACAGGAAGTGAGGATTTCTCAGAAGAAATAAGGACATTTAAAAGCAAAATGGAAGGATGAGGTAAGTGAAGGCGGACTGCACTAAGGTAAAGGAAGCTATTTAGGGAAAAAAATGTTTTCCTTTACAACCCCTTTAACCACTTAAGACCCGGACCAAAATGCAGGTAAAGGACCTTGCCCCTTTTTGCGATTCGGCACTGCGTCGTTTTAACTGACAATTGCGCGGTCGTGCGACGTGGCTCCCAAACAAAATTGGCGTCCTTTTTTTTCCCCATAAATAGAGCTTTCTTTTGGTGGTATTTGATCACCTCTGCGGTTTTGAATTTTTTGCGCTATAAACAAAAATAGAGCGACAATTTTAAAAAAAATTCAATATTTTTTACTTTTTGCTATGATAAATATCCCCCAAAAATATATAAAAAAAAACATTTTTTTTCCTCAGTTTAGGCCGATACGTATTCTTCTACATATTTTTGATAAAAAAAATCGCAATAAGCGTTTATCGGTTTGTTTTTGCAAAATGTATAGCGTTTACAAAATAAGGGATAGTTTTATTGCATTTTTATTAATAATTTTTTTTTTTACTACTAATAGCGGCGATCAGCGTTTTTTTTTTTTTTTTTTTTTCGTGACTGCGACATTATGGCGGACAATTTTGACACATTTTTGGGACAATTGTCATTTTCACAGCAAAAAATGCATTTAAATTGCATTGTTTACTGTGGAAAATACAGTTGCAGTTTGGGAGTTAACCACAGGTGGCGCTGTAGGGGATGTGTGACCTAATGTGTGTGTTTACAACTGTAGGGGGGTGTGGCTGTAGGTGTGACGTCATCGATCGCGTCCCCCTATTACAGGGATGACGCGATCGATGCTTCGGCCACAGAGAAGCACGGGGAAGCCGTGTTTACACACGGCTCTCCCCGTTCTTCAGCTCCAGGGACGGGTTTGCCGCACTGCAGCGGCGATCGGGTCCGCGAGTCCCGCGGTCCCAGTCCTGGAGCTTTGGACCGGGTCACGGGAGCGTGCCGCGAGTGCGCGCCCGTGACCCACAGCTGGGTACTAAAATCAACGTATATATACGTTGATGTGCCCAGCCGTGCCATTCTGCCGACGTAAATGTGCAGTAGGCGGTCCTTAAGTGGTTAAGCATAATATATGAACATTACCTATGGTGGTCTGCTAGTAAATCCAGCCTATTCCTCCAGATTGACATCCACCCATTAAGACTCTTTGATATTTGCATACCTCCTCCTAAGAGCCAACCTACTGCATAAGGGCCGAAGGCTCTTGATAGAAGTACTGAGGCAGGGTGCTGTAAACTTTTTCAGGAAGGTTTGCTGACCCTCCTACCAGCCATGATCTGCCTACATTACAGAAGAAAAGCATAGAGACTTGCTGATAACATCAATAAGTTTTTAAGTGAGGTATTGAATGAAAATGGAAAGGTTTTATTTAAAAATTCATCCACATGTTGATGAACAACAAAAGGAAAGCAGAATAAACTTCCTATTTAAAGAAGTTGTAAAGGCAGAAGTTTTTTTTATCTTGATACATTCTATACATTAAGATAAAAAAAATTCTGTGTGAGGCAGCCCCCTCAGCACCCCTAATCACTTACCGGAGCCCCATCTGCAGCATTGTCCATGAGTGTCTTGGCTATCCCAGACACTCCTCCTGATTTGGTTGAGACACAGCAGTGGCGCCATTGGCTCCCGTGGCTCTCAATCAAAATCAGTCAGCCAATCAGGGCAGAGGGGCGGGGCTTCATGTCTGAATTGATGCGCGGAGCTCTGACTCGGCTCGGATGCCCCCTGTAGGAAACTGCTGGCTGAGGGGGCACCCACCAGAAGGAGGGGCCAGGAGAGCACAAGAGGGACCCGAGAAGAAGAGGATCCAGGCTACTCTGTGCAAATCCAACTTCACAGAGGAGATAAGTATAACATGTTTGTTATTTGAAAAACAAAAAAAGAGCCTTTACAATCACTTTAAGCTTTAGAAGTATTGTTCACATACTATGTTTATACTTAGTTTCTAAATTAAACGCTTTTAACTCACTAGGCCTCATTGTGTTTCTTCCACTAGACTAGATGCACTAAAGGCTGGAGTGAGTTTTATTGTATGTTTTTGTTTTTTATTTTCAGAGTTGAATTCACAGGAAGAGAGTGAAGAGGTCATTGATCGAGTGGCAGTTGTCTCGTCAAATGTTTTGTTCTTTGTAACTTTGTTTGTATTTGCTATTTTTGAAACGTAAGTATGACTTTTTCATGTTATTCGCATATATAAAAATAGTAATATGCATATGTTTGTGGGTGAAACGTTCACGTGATGACAGCAATAGCCAAAAATCTCTAACTGGCCGTGTTTTTACGGCCTGCGCTTCTGCCGCATCGCTGACATGCCGATGCACGTGCCTGGCAGCCGTGATGTCCGCTGATTGGCTAGAGCGGATGGATTGAGAGCAGCGCAGCCATTGGCTGGCGCTGCTGTCAATCACATCCAGTGACGTGGCGCGCCGAGGGGCGGGACCGAGTGATACAGTGAGCGGCTATGGCCGCTCGCTGTATCATGGGAGCGCGCCCGCAATTACTGACCACCATGCAAGCTCTAGCATGACTGTGGTGAGTAATTGCGGGGAGGACAGAGACAGCCGCCGAGGGACCCCACAAGATGTGGATCACGGGCCACTCTGTGCAAAACGAATTGCACAGTGGAGGTAAGTATGACATGTTTGTTATTTTAAAGGAAAAACATTTTTTTCCTTTACAAGCGCTTTAATGTGCTTCTTCTTCTGATGTGCCACTCTTTGGTTGCCTTGGCCGTGTGTTTTGGGTCAGTGTCATGCTGGAATATCCATCCACTACTCATAATGCCCTGGCCGAGGACATAACTTGAAAACAAAAAAGTGTAGCGCTAATTAAGTTAGGTTGGCATAAAACTTCAAATTACAAATCTGACAATAAGGGTGAAGTGAAAATGTCCACATAAATATATAAATGTCCATATGTGAAAAACACGAATAGTGTAAAAATACAAATCTGACTATATAATGGTCCAGCACTAATATTGGTGAATTCCAAAGCCTGGTGATAACTTCAAAAAGGTGCTAGAGTTGAAGGAGCGTTGAAATGAACGTGAAAAAACCACCACCGATAGGTAAGCGAGTTTGAACCCAGGAGAACCACGTTCAGATGGGTCAAACAGGGCTTTGTGTGGTAAAACCATGATGGAACCTGAGCAATCCTGTATGTGTCTCCAATGGCTGTAGCAAGAGTGACCAAACGGCAGAGGAAAGGGGTATACCACAGACAAAGATAGCTGGTAACCCGATGGTCTCACAGCACATGATGGTTCAAAAAAATCCCAGATTAGGAAGAAAAAAACATCCACATAGCATAACTATGTGTTGAATGTTGAAAATGTAATGTAGCAAGAACACTTACTGTACATTTAGATGGTTGTACAAGAGCTTTGTGCAAAGTAGTAGCAACAGTGGGGTCCTCCCGATGCGTTTCGTCCCAAGGACATCATCTTGGGTCATAACTTCACTGCTCGCTGAAAGAACTACATTGGTAAAGTAGCGTGGCTGAAGGAATAGAAAGCATATCGGCCAATGGTCTAAAACGGTAATGAGGGGGCAGTGGCCTGTTGCTATGAAAAGCATTTCACTGCCACTATTCCTATGTTTGGAAAGAGGTAGGGAAACATCAAAATATATATGAGGGTTTAGCTTCAAGGAAAATGGAGATATGTTTCATCGTTGGTTAAAGGAATTTTTTTTTGCTGAAATGACTGTTTACAGCAGTGTTTTTCAACTCCAGTCCTCAAGGCACACCAACAGGTCAAGTTTTCAGGATTTCCCTCAGATGAAATGGCTGTGGTGATTACTAAGGCAGTGAAACTGATCAAATCACATGTGCAAAATAATGGAAAGCCTGAAAACATGACCTGTTGGTGTGCCTTGAGGACTGGAGTTGAAAAACACTGGTTTACAGGGTATAGAGACATAATGGTTAACAGATTCCTTTTAAAAATTATTAAAAATAGATAAAATCAATCATAATGTGCCTGCAGTTTGTTTCGTTTTTCATCTAGTTTTATTCTTCTGTGAAGGACAGAGCCAATACAGAGCGGGGTGTTTTTTTTTTTAAATAAAACTGATTGGTTCTGAGGGAGTTTAGACACACAGTAATCACACCTTCTTGATTAGAGACCACAGAGAGAAGCTCCCAGTACTTTTTTCATAAGGAAACAGACAACCAGGAAGTGTGCAGAACAGAGAAGGATTACAGCAAAAACTAACAATGAGGACATGAAACCAGGACTGCATTAGGGTAAAGGAAGCTATTTAGCTAAACATTTTTTTTCCTTTAGTGACCCTTTAAAGCTGTCAGCTAGTACCCTCACCTTATCAATACCCTTGTTCAGTGCCTCTGTCAGCCAGCTAAATTGGCTGAAGCTGAAAGCTATTTCATAAAGTTTCTCTTTGCACCTATTTCAGGCCTAGGCTTGCTGATAGTTTTCCAAGGCCTGGCCAAAACTTTCTGGGAGGGGGGCAAGCATTTATTACCAGGAAGGAGGAAATCTGAGGGGGTGCGCTGAAGGTACGTATCACTATAAAGAAAGAATGCACTGACTTCTTACAGTTCTTAGAGATCTATTTATAATGTAAGTGGTGTAGCCTTACCATGGCCATATCAGTGCTTTGAAAGCAATAAAAGACTAATGCATATTATTAAATAACAGCAGTGACTGTACAAATGTCCATTGCTCTCATCTGGCTTTGGAACTCTGAAACAAGGGGAGTGCAATAAAAATTAGAGTAAAAAAAATGGGGTAAAGGGTAGGTCTGGATCATGTGACTTGTGCGAAGTAGCAAGAACTGCATGGAACACCGCAGGCTCCATACCACAGACTGCATTTTATGAATGGGCTGCAAAATGCAGCCACAGTATGGAGTAACCCTGTGGGGTATAAAAGTGTTTGGATAGTAATCTCTGTTCCCCCGTATAAATGATTCCCTAAAGCTGGGTACACACCACTGTTTGTGTTGCATGAAAAAAAAAAAAAAAATGACCGCTCTGGTCAGGAGCTTCTGTACTAATCTCATACGAGGTTAGTCCAGCGATCTCACCTGCTGAGTTGTTGTGTTCTGACAGGGGTACGGCTCCCCTGCCAGAACACTCTGATCAGCACTCTCTGCCATTGGCTGAGAGTGCTTTTTGGGAGTCCACGACTGCTAGTTTTCCAGCATGCACATCTGACAGAAGCCGGCCAAATGTCTGGCTTCTGTCAGACAGACCGACATACAGGCATACCCCACTTTTAAGTACACAACGGGACCAGAGCATGTATGTAAAACAAAAATGTACTTAAAGTGAAGCAATACATTTTTTCACTTCTAGGCTGTAGTAGGGGTGCCAGAGGCTTTAGTGTGGGCTTCAGGGGCTGTAGTGGGGGCATTGGGGAAACACTCACATGTAAATAAGCTCATCTGATGCAAGGGGGGGCCACTCCAATCCATCCCCCGGATATCGCGATGCACACAAAGGACAGTGCTATGGAGAGGCTGGATGGCATTCTGTGGCTGACAGGCTGGAACTGGGCAGGCTAAGTGCTCAGAACTTCAGTTCCGTCTAATGCGGGTGCACGGCGCGGGAATATTTGTACTTGTGAGACACTTTACATACACTCGCGGGTATGTCCGTACTCGTGAGTGTCCGTAAAGCGGGGTATGCCTGTACATACAGGCAGAATGTCGGCAGGTATTTTTTGTACCAGCAAATGTCTCCAGACATTCTTTAGTCTTTATCCAGTGAGATTCCCACAGGTGTTCTCTAAACTTACGAAATTGAAAATTGACACTGGGGACAATGTTCTAATAAGGGAGGGGAAGATGACATCCTATCCATGTCATTCCAGTACCTAAACTATACAATATATACACTCTGCGTGTTTTACATAATATCTTTAAGATTTTCTTGCTACTTCTGTTTCTCCAGAATTGCAACCCCACTAACGATGGACATGTTCGCATGGAGCAGAACACAGGCAGTGTTTTATAATGGAATTATCTTGGCTGCTATTGGTGTGGAATCGGTGTTTGTATTTATTACAGTTAAAGTGCTTTCTAAAAAGTAAGTGACTTAAATAATACAATCATTTAAATAATTACTCTTCTTAAATGTGTATGGTAAACTCATGATTTGGAGTTGTTTCTTCAGACTGTAGGCTGTTTTATCAGTTCAGGTGACTGCTGTTCATAAAGTAATATCAGTAAATTTAAGTATTTAATTTTCATCATACTGGATGACCTTGTTGAAAAGCACTACATGTTTCCACCAAATGCCACTTGTTTCCCACTCCTCGGTAGTAAAGATTATTGTAAGCATTGTTTTATTTTTATTTTGTATGCTTGTTACACTCCTGTGTTCTCTGCTGTATCAAGTGAAAAATGAATCGGATCTATGTCTGTCATTAAAAAAATTAATAATAATAATTTCAAGAATTTATCATGCTGTTACAGGACTGGAGATCGTATTTGGCTTGTCGCTGGACTGGCTGTTATTTGGGCCGGGTTCTTTGTCTTGTTGCCTTGGGGAAACCAATACCCAAAGATACAGTGGGCAGGTTAGTATACCTGGTAATAATTAAATTTTGGAGGGAAGATCTAAAGCAATGCTTCAAGAATTGACATCCCCCTCTCAATGTATTTCTACATAGACTTCAAAATAACAGTGAGGAAGAGCAGTTGGCTTTATATAAATTACTTTTTAGGCCCCTTTCACACTGGCAAAGTCTGCCAGCCGATCTGCCTGCTCACCAGGGGATCTCTCAACTGAGCCCCACTGAGCTGATACATTAGTGCAGCAGATACGGACACAGCCTTCTGTCCTCTATGGGTTGTTGGATGGAAACAGACTGCCTGTTCGTTTCCATCCAATTTTCATCCGATCCGCCAGACAGATGAGGAACGAATCCCCATCCGTCTGCTTTTAGTGGAACGAATGACGGCGGCTGTCAACGGACAATCTCATATCCACCGCTCCATAGAGAGCAGTGGATGGTCCACCTGGAAAACTGACAGGTGGACCCGATCAGTCCATCTGTGTGAAAGGGGCCTTCAGAGAAATCTTAACACCAGATATTTAGTTACATTTATTTCAACAGAATTCCTGCCTGACTTTCTCTAATGACTTGAACATTTTATCTAAGTGTTAGCCAAATGTATAAATTAGCAGTCTCGGATATTCTGATTTATGAATATTGCCTTGTCTTGCAGACATTGAAAACACAACCATTCATAACTCAAGCTCCTGGGATTTAAATTTTGTGATGTCCAGCAATCACACTGCAGAGCCAACTGGTTGTCCTGCAACTCAGTCCTGGTGCTTTTACACACCTGTAATTCACCTTGCGCAGTATCTTACATCCAATATTTTGATTGGTTTTGGCTATCCGGTCTGTAATGTCATGACTTACACCTTGTACTCAAAAATCATCGGCCCCAAACCACAGGTAAGTCTGTAAATACTCCAAAAATTGAATTAATTCAGAATTTTTGCATTATCTGAAAATATTATTATATATTTGCTCACAATGAATGTTTTCAGGGTTTATAGGAATCTAGCCCATGGATTCTCCTATATCAGTGGTTTTTAACCTTGTTGGAGGTACTGAACCCCACCAGTTTCATATGCGCATTCACCGAACCCTTCTTAAATGGAAAAAAAAATATGATTTTTTTCTAATTCAAAACATAGGTATATATTTAGGTATATATTTATACATAGGTGCACAAAATGAACAAACCCATGATTAAAACATGATTTTCACACAAAAACATAATAATGAATATTTACTGCAAATCGGTGTGTCTTTCAGAGACCAGTTCAGAAATGCGCGGCTTTACCTTTAAAATCCTTTTTAGATTTCTAGGTGTGGTATATAAGTTATATATATTATATATATCAAGTTATATATCATTTACTTACTTAATAAGCCACTACCGTTCAGAATCAGCCAGAATGTTTATCCGTCTCCAGTCCACATGCCCTACTAGTCGTCCTGGACATCCGGTGCTCAGGCCGCTCTCCCCCAGTCCCAGACATGCTGCCAGTGGCCAGGCAAGCAACATGACTCGTCTCAGTCTCGCCTGCTCTTACGAATCCTGTCTGTCCACGATATGCACCGCCACGGTCGGTGAAGTGATCCGAACCTTGGAGGAGATGACGGCGGCATCAGAGTGACAGCGAGGCAGAGGTGGGAGACTCCAAGCGCATGCGCCACCCGCCGTGATCACAGACAGGCCAGGCCACATGACCTATTCACCCAATCACAGCATGCCGGCTCGCCATTGTCGAGACTGAACATGGCAGCCGGTCCAGTGCACAGACACAGTGAATACAAATTAATAGACACGCTACGCCGATGTGTATAGGTATGTGTCTTGACCTCCGCCAAACCCGCGAGACTAGATCGAACCAAGGTTAAAAAGCACTGTCCTATATCTTCTATTATTTTCTCTTTTGAAGTTTACTTTTTTAGATTTTTTTTTTTTTTTTTTTTTATTGGGTTTTTGTTTGATGGTAATGGATATCTCCTGATATTTTTTTTATTGTTGTTGTTGTTGTTAAAAATAATGATAATAATATTGTTAGAAAACTGGCCCCAAATAGTAAAACCTTTTTTTTTTTCCCTTATTAACCACTTCAGCCCCAGAAGATTTGGCTACTCAATGACAGGCCATTTTTTGCGATACGGCACTGCGTCACTTAAACTAACAAATTTGCGGTTGTGCGATGTTGTACCCAAACAAAATTTACGTCCCCCCCCCCCTTTTAAATAGAGCTTTCTTATGGTGGTATTTAATCATCTCTGCGGTTTTAATTTTTTTCACTATAAACAAAAAAAGAGCACCCAGGGGAGCCAACCTGCCGCAGTATAACTGCCGTGGCTGGTCTGGAACGTGGTTAAGCTGTATATTTTTTGGTACTACTATAACCTTTCACCAAAAAACAAGCCAAATGAAATTCTCCTGCTCCTGGCGATCGTAGCGATGCCACATGTTGTTGTATGTACCCGTCTTTTTTTATTCTACCTAAAACACACACACTGATATTAATTAGTAATAAAGATTCTGTCCAAAAAAAAAAACTGACCTTTGACCTTGACCCAAACTAACCCTGGCACTGACCTACATCAAACCTTGATCTACAGTGTATACAAAAAATCTAAAATGTCAGGTTTCTGTGGTGTAAAAAAATAAGACAAAGATAAATAATTTCAGAACTTTTTCCACCTTCCGTGTGCTTTTTTTCTGCACAAAATGCATTTACAGTGTTTTCTATGTATTCCAATGGCTCTAGTTCACACCATGCAGTCAGTTACTGCAGTAGCAAGTAGTGTGTTGAAATCGCATTCTCCTCAAGGTGGAAGCAGCAGGTGCAGGCCAAGCGTATAGCAATTAGAAGAGGGAAGGTCTGGACAGCCGCACTCCAATAAAAATGCTTTTATTGTATAAAATAACAAAAGTACAAATCACAGCAGGGTACACGCTGATGCGTTTCACTCTCTTAACAGTGCTTAGTCATAGCTGAGACCGTGCGGCTCGTTCCCAGCACAAAGAGGATGTGCAAATATGCAGCCCCACGGAAAAAAGAAAGCTGTCTATTTTTTTTTTTTTCCTCTGCTGTATTTGGACTTAATGTGAGTGGGGTTCTCGCCTCCCATTGTAATTTTGTAGTTTATTTCTGTACTCAATAAAGTTACTTTAAAAAAGACATTTGAATCGGTTTCATGAAACCCTTCTCTTTTCTCTGTAAACTTGTCATGTCAATTCACTTACAGTTCTGATCAGCATTAGAGCTTTTGTAGCCGTGCAGAGTATTTATGCTGTAACTTGATCAGTGTTGCTGTGTGTCGGAGATTTTTGTGGTTTAATGCATACTGTTTCCAAAAACCTTCTTTCTGAGGTGTCTGTTGACATATAGTCATAAGCCAAAGTTTGAGTATAACCCAAATTCCTGTTCTAAAATGTGCTTTTTTTTTTTCCTTTAGGGTTTATATATGGGCTGGTTGACTGCAGCTGGCAGTGCCGCTCGGACCTTAGGACCAGTATTTGTCAGTGAGACCTACACACACCTTGGCCCTCGATGGACCTACAGTCTAATATGTGGAATAGTGACAATATCTCTGCTACACTTGGCAGCTGTTTACAAAAGACTTATTGCTTTTTCTGTTCGATACGGAAAACTCTAGCAGTAATTGGCTGTGGCAGCAGTGAAGATTTGTTAACGTGCACTACACTGGATTTAACATTATTGTTTTAAAAGCGGTTAATCTTATTTTTTTTATAAAGGGGGGGGTGTGTGAAGCAAACTACCAGGAATATCATTTGTGGAGAAACCGCATAACTAGCATCTCTGAAAATGCTGAAGGACAAGTTCCAAATGTCTTGACTAGCTTAAAACTAATCTTCTAGATTTCTCTTCTGCTGTAAGTGGAAAGGGCAGCCCCATCTGTTCTGGGGCATCATGCAGGCCTTGCCATGTACATGTTCTCCACGTTAAGTGGTATTAAAATCAAACCTGTTTTGCTTAAATCAGATAAAAATAACTTAAAGTCCATGCATTTGAATGTATATATTTTTTCTTCCTCCTTTGAGTTTCCTCCTTCAATTGTCAGCTGGCTCTGCTGCATTATTCCAGCTTTCTTTGTGCCCCTAGTGTCCTGTGCGAGTCTTCAGAGCATGCCAACAACCACTCGGTACTGCTACTCTATGTGCAGCCATTCAAAGCGTCACACACACACACAGTCCGTGTTGGGAGGGAGGTCAAGAAAAAGCCATGCCTTCCTGTTTTGCTGGTATCTTTACGGTAAAGCACCGAAGAGGAAAGCCCTCAAATGAATTATTATTATACAGGATTTGCATAGCGCCAACAGTTTGCACAGCGCTTTACAAAATGAAGGCAGATATTAGTTCCATTACAATTTGGTACAAGAGGGCCCTACTTGTTAAAGGAGTTGTAAAGTAAAAAAAAAAATTCACCTTAATGCAATCTATGCATTAAGGTGAAAAAACATCTGATGCTGCCGAACCCCCGTTATACTTGCCTGACCCCTCGAACGTCCCGTGCTTGGTCCCGAGATCCTCTTCACCACTCAGCCTGGCCACCGATTGGCCAGAGCAGTTGGCTTGAGGGCAGCGCTGCCATCAATCACATCCAGTGACGCGGGGGGGCCAAGTGATACAGTGAGCCGCTATGGCCGGCAATTACTCATCACTATGAGAGCTCTCTCGCATGACTGTGGTCAGTACTTGCGGGGAGGACCAGAGACAGCCGAGGAGGGACCCCAGAAGACATAGATCAGGGCCACTCTGTGCAAAACGAACTGCACAGTGGAGGCAAGTATAATGTTTGTTATTTTAAAGAAAAAAATAATTCCTTTACCAACCCTTTAAGGCTTACAATCTAAGATATTAAAGTGGTTGTAAAGCTTTGTTTTTTTAAATAACATATCGTATTTACCTCCACTGTGCAGTTTGTTTTGCACAGCATGGCCCCGATCCACGACTTCTGGGGTCTCCTGGTGCCTCCTTCTCGCATCAAGTAACCCCCCCTAGGAGAAGTACTCTCCCGAGGGAGTTACCTTACAGGCATGCTCCCAAATCATTCAATGTATGACTTGGTCCCGGTGCCTACCTCATTGGATTTGATTGACAGCATGGCTGCGCTGCTATCAATCTATCCAATTCTATGTCTTACAAGTTCTAACAGTGAAAAATTCATAGTAAACTCTTGAACTTTGCACATGGTCTGGCACAATTGTGGATAAGGGGTCAACACTCCAATAGTCACCGTTTCCCTGCCTGACAAAAGTTTTGCCAGCTCATAGAGTTTAGTTTGTGTAACCTCCTTTACTTCTTCAAATTCCACATCTCTGGGGGGGGTTGTGGTAATGTACCCCATCTTCCATGTCCTCTCTCATGTTACCTGTTCCTATGCTTGGTAATAAGAGTTCTGGCACACTTTTTCTTCCTCAATGGGTGATCATCAGAAATCTCAAATTATACTCATTCTCCCTATTGCTTGAGGAAATCCCATTGTCTTAAAGTGATAGTGCCTTTACAATGTGACTTTACATCTATCCTCTGCAGGCATGTTGCCATCCACTACAGTGAGTTTTTTTTTTTTTTCGGTCACGTGATCCCCTGTGCTGGCCAGCCTTGAAAAACAAACCCACTGCAGTTAATGGCAGCATGCCTGGAGGAGATATCTGTATATTAGCTGCATTATGCAGCAGGAGGGGAGGCAGGAGAGCCACTCTCATAACAGGGAAGGAGGGGAAAAAGACCGTCAGAGGTGATCAGTAGATGATGGAGGCACGTAAACTGACCACAGTTATCAGGGCTCAGCAGCCATGACTATCGTGGTCAGCAGAGGGACACAGGCACTGGCAGGATCAGCCAGTGTTTTTTTTTTTTTTACAAGTTAGGTAGGGAAAAATTACAAGCACTGTGCTTATACAGCATGCCTTAAAGCAGGGTTGCCCAACCAGTGGCCTGCGACCTCCTGCTCTGGGGTGGAATACTGTTATTAAAGTTACATTTATTACTAAAATCACAGTGTATATATGGGCATATCTGTTCTGCAGTGGTTACTGGGCTGCTTTCAAACCGATTACCTGCACTGAGCCATAGACTTCTATTACCTGCGAGTTTGGTGTGCTTTCTGAAAGTGCACCACACCTACAGGATGTAATAGAAGTCTTTAGCAAAGTGCAGCTTACCTGCAGGAAAGCTACAGGTGAACTGTGTTGCACTCATGGTGTGGGTAAACAACCCTGCATCTGTGTGAAGGCAGCCTTGGGCCCCTTTCATGCAGTCAGTCTGACCCAATCGGACCCACCATTCACCTCTAAGGAGTGGCAGATGTAAATTGACTTGTGTCTGTACAGTCACTACTCAAGTCTAGAAAAAAAAACTGCATATCTCTGAAAGAGCATGCACATTTGTGTTATATGCAACTGTCTTTTTGTAAGCAATAGTAGAACTATGGTTGCAATCCAACTAGATATACCGCCCAATGTAGTACACAAAAAATAAACTGAAGTAGGGGCAATACTAAAATGCGAGAGGAGTACAAAGGGGGAATACAAAAACATCTCTCATGGCATCACAATACATAAAAAGAGAGGGGTATGCAATCCTAAAACTCACAGTGCTCCATCCAGGCTGAGCAAGGGGCCCTGACACACTCTTCTTACCATGCAGCTATCAGTGAAGTAGATAAATATGAGGGAAGGGCAGAGCCATATATCACAATCAAGTTGTGTGCTGGGTTGTCCAAATTCTATAGAATTTCATGGGGTAAACCCTGCTCTCATATGTTGGCTTATACTCTATATGGTGCAAGGTTACTCCCATCTTAAAAAGGATTGCTTGAAGGGCACAATAGAGTAATTCCATCAGTCTGAATCACCTTAGTTAGGGCCAATGGCTTGATCAATCCCATCAGGAATCTCTCTCTCTCTCTCTCTATCTATCTAAAGAACGGTAGTTTAAAGACCAAAAAATATATACAGGGTAATTGAATTGAATAAAGTTCTATGACAATTTCCTAAGAACGCCCACTGCCTAATTCAGGCAAGCAATATCATGTTTACAATGGAAGGCTCTGCAGCAATACCTGCTCCAAGGTAGAAGCTTTTGACAATGGATAGATAGATTTTTGAATATTTTTTTTAATAAAGCATAGGTATTAAAGTAAATTTTATTTAAAAAAAAACATGGACGCTACCCTTAGTAGCTTCCTGCTGAAAATGCAAGTTACCCAACCTGGCATCAGTACTCTGAACCATCACTGACCTGGAAGTACTAAGCAGATCAGAAAGCTGCGAGTACCTAAATTCCTTATCTGTATTCGTGTTCTGTGTAAGTAAAAAGGTATTGAAGCTAGGGGGCCAGGTAACAAAGGTTGGAGAATGAAAAGAGTGAGAAGAAGAACTGCAACCTTGAAATTTCCTCTGGAACCCTTACAGATAATATACACCCCAGGATTTTCTCTACCACAGCATACCTTTACAATTTGTTTCTATGAAATAAGGATCCATACCACTTCCATCCAGATATGTGGATAACAGGAGCTTCCCAAATAAAAGTAGTTTTTAGTCGTTTTAGCCCTGCAATGGCAGGGTCCGAATAGATGTGCTGCCTCACCGACTCCCAAAAGTAGTTTCTGTACTACTTTTAAGAAGTTATGGCACAAGGAAGACCTTTCCTTCTAAAGAGCTAGCTTACAACTACTAATCAACTGAAAAGCAAACCCCGTGGTTCTATAGCAAGATGCTTATAGCCAAAAAAGATTTATAACATAGAATAGGCTGTACTTGGCTTCCTAAGAAATAGAAATATATTTGCAATTTTCTCAAGATGCTTATAAATAAGAGGGTTCAGCCAATCTCCACCTTTTGCAAAAGTAAAAAAAAAAAAGTGTCAGCTTGGCACGTGTTAATATTTGTTAAAAATCGTAACAGTACATATCACCGCATTTATTACTGCAGCAACTTTTCATTAGAGAATAATTACAAATATAAATTAACATAAAAATAAAAAAAATATGCTTTACATTTTACAAAACATACAACATTTACATAGATAGATACAGATCAGGACACACGTTCCATGATAATAAATGTGGCTGTAAATGCTACTCTTATTTACAGGTTAAGAATGCTGAATCCACAGACATTATTGGAGGAATAGGGGTTTAAAAGAACACGGGTCCCTTGAAAAACAGACACATAGCCATATAGTCCATTGATGAAAGTGGTCATGTTTTGGAGGCTCAGGTTATTCACAGTCATGTACAAGAAACCTTTCATCATGAATGGCTGGAGGAGTTTGCAAAGAGCATTAGGATAGAGGAAAGGCACTGCAGTTTGCTTTTGATGTAGTCTGGAAGTCTGTCATTTTCTCCATGTCTACAAAACAAAATGGAATTGTTACTTCACAATAAATGTATCTGCTCCCATCATAAGTATTCCACCAGCTATATTGGATATAACTATTTAAAGGCCAAGTTCACCCTAAAAAAAAAACACAATTGTGCAAAATGTGTGCGCTTCCTTTTTTCCCTATCTAACACTACTTTTTGGATAACGCACAGACTTTGGTTGTTTTCTAACATCAAGATTTTCCATCCTTTTGCCTACTATATGGTGGAGCTGGACACCTATATCCATCTTTAGCGCTGTTTTGCATTTATTACCTAATTGACTCATTTTGGACTTTGAATGCTTTTTTGTTATTTTGTGACACATTTTTTAACAGCTGCTTTCGTATATACACATCTATATATCTCAGCTTAGAGGTATATAGTGTGCTTTATATATATATATATATATTTTTTTTTCCTTAAAGGGTACTGTCTGTTGGGCGCTGAGGAGTGTATTGTAGGCATTGTAAATACACTGTTTTGCTATATATATATATATATATATATATATATATATATACACATACACACACACACACACACACACACACATTATATATATATATATATATATATATATATATATATATATATATATATATACACACACACACACCTTTTTTTTTTTACTCATGAGCCTGCAAAGTATTGCACCTGCAATTACTGGATTGCGGGTGCAATGTCAGGCTCCTGCAGACACTTCCTGCAGCTCTTTTTGGGTTAGTGAGCTGCAGGAAGTTAAATAGACCACAAGCATGCTCAATAGCACACTCTTGTGCCACAGATCTCTGAGAATGAACGATGCAGCTGTGAATGATTTTAAGAGACATGGGGGTAGATAAGAGAAAGAAAATCAGCTTTAGCCCACATGCACACTGGGCCGATTTGGCATGTGCTTTAACATGTCAAAGTGCATGCCAAATCGGCTACTGAATCGCTGGCTATGCGGTAAGTATGATTTAAAAAACAAAAAATAAAAAATACGTCTTTTATTGGCAATCATGTGTAGCTTTTAGCAGCTAAAAAATAAAATAAAAAATAAAATAGGACGTTCAGTTTTTTCCTTTTCTTTAAAGCCAATCAATCTAGTGCAGTGGTGGCGAACCCTGGCACCCCAGATGTTTTGGAACTACATTTTCCATGATACTTATTCACTCTGCAGTGTAGTTGAGCATCATGGGAAATGTAGTTCCAAAACATCTGGGGTGCCAAGGTTTACCATCGCTGATCTAGTGCATGCGCATTAACTTTAAATTGAAGGTTTAGGCAGGTCTGGAATCAAACCTAAAACGCACCAAAAAAGCATGCGTTTTTCCAGCACACCGCACCCGCTGCGGAGCTATGTGAACCACTCCATAGAGAGCCAGTTACATTCTCCTGCTATGCGAATTGAATGCGGGAAATGTGCACTCAATTCGCATAGGTGTGAACCCAGCCTTACAGTATAGTCGCTCTAATCTCTTTAACATGTTTAGTTAAAAGATTAAAAACATTTGGTTTAAGCATTTCCCATACCTTGTTACTTGACCATTTGGGTCCGTATAGATAATTGTAGAAACTCCTGGCTGGACTACAAGCTGAGAGCCGTCGTTGAACTGCACCCATACAGCCCCTGTGTTTAACTGTTTACAAGAGAAAGAAATTAAACCCAAAAAGAATCAATCAATTAAAAGGCATTTGCATTATAAGAGTTGTTTATAAAAGACCTTGGAGCATTTCCTTTGCTACAATGATGATTTTATAGATATCATATGACCTTTGCTGCCTAATACCAAGAATTTAAAGTCCATCTCCGGGATACTTCTATCTCCAATAACTAATCAATAGCGTAAAAAAAAGCGTAAAACTCCAACCAAATGCCATTTTTACTTGCCTAAAGCCACAGTCACATGGTGCTGCAGTCTTAAGAAATCTCTACCTTTCTTTACCTCCTGTGGGGCCCTTCTTTGGGTTGTCCAAGTCCCTGCCTGCGTGACATGGACATTTCTAATTGACTGTCCAGCGGCGCAGTTCTCTCAGGCTCCAAAAGGAGGGACGCTTGTACAAACGAGTCAGCAAGGGACCATTTGCATCTCTGTATTAGCAGTCCACCACACCCGGAAACACTGGGGCCTGAACAAGGGGCTTTCAGAAAGAAAGAGGGAGTAATATTTTGCCTGGAATGGGGCTTTAATATAGTTATACTAGCCATGGACATTAGACAGTGCTTAGAAAAGGCCCTTTCTACCAACTACAGTATTTTCCATTGACTACTTTATGTACCTAAAGGTATTTGTTCACAAAGTACACATACGGATTATAGCAATAATAAAAGGAACAGGAAATGTGCGCGTGTGTGTTATGCTTGATTGACAAAACTTTAAATATGCAATAAGCAGAATATTCAACAAAATTCATTAATTTTCAATACGTTATTTAAAAAAAATAAAAAAAAATAAAAATAAAATGTACCTGAGATGCCCATCCTACGTTTTTAACAAATACCGATTTAACGACATGGCTTGGATCTGGAGTGTGGGTTTTGTTGGCAGTGGAGGTAGAAGCAGTCTGAGCAGAACATACAGATCCTTCATACGACAGCATCTGGTGCAAGAAATAATGTTAAATACATAAATAACCAAAAAAATAAATAGTAACTGGGGGGTGTGTGTGTGTGTGTGTGTGTGTGTGTGTATCTTGCAAAAGTGAGTACACCCCTTACATTCTTTTGGAAATATTTTATTACATCTTTTCATGCGACAACGCTGAAACACAGCCATTAATGTCTAAACCGCTGGCAACAAAAGTGAGTACACCCCTAAGTGAAAATGTCCAAATTGGGCCCAAAGTGTCAATATTTTGTGTGGCCATCATTATTTTCCAGCACTGCCTTAACCCTCTTGGGCATGGAGTTCACCAGAACCCCACAGGTTGCCACTGGAGTACTCTTCCACTCCTCCATGACAATATCACGAAGCTGGTGGATGTCAGAGACCTTGTGCTCCTCCACCTTCTATTTGAAGATCCCCCACAGATGCTCAACAGGGTTTGGGTCTGGAGAAATGCTTGGCTAGTCCATCACCTTTACCCTCAGATTCTTTAGCAAGGCAATGGTCTTGGAGGGTGTTCAGGGGTCGTTATGTTGGAATACTGCCCTGCAGCCCAGTCTCTGAAGGGAGGGGATCATGCTCTGCTTCAGTATGTCACAGTACATGTTGGCATTCATGGTACACTCAATGAACTGTAACTCCCCAGTGCACTCACTACTACATTGTAGCAAAGTGTAATTTCTTCAGTGTTGTCACATGAAAAGATATAATAAAATATTTACAAAAATGTGAGGGGTGTACTCACTATTGTGAGAATATCTACAATATATATATATATATATATACACACACACACACACACAATCGGAAGTGTAGAACGGCAATATTAAAATATAACCAAAGGCAAAACCTTTTTTAAAACCCCTGTCAGTTTTTTTTTTTTGCTGTCTGTGTCCCAATTATATGGGGATTCACCCTCACTATATGTCCTGTTTACCGTTATCATTGAAAGTAAACGAATATCCAAAATTTTGGGTTGTCCCCAGAAAAGTAATGGAGGGTGAATGGGGACACAAGTCCTGGTGACCTGGGGGTCCCCAAGAGATTCCCTTAATTTTTAGTGATTGCCTTCCACTTCCTGTTTTGGCTCTGGGATAGAAAGGGAAATCTCCACAATGGGACACGGGTGGCAAAATAAAATTTGACAGGGGTCATAACTTTCCCTTACTCTATCACAAAATATTTAAAAAAAGGTTTTGTCTATAGTTCTACTTTAACCTCAACAGCCAACATCTCAACCTGCTTTGAGAACAATTCCTTAAAAACGAATAGCTGTAGGCGTGCTGTATTAACCATTTAGATGTTAGATATGTACTCTTCTACATGAACAGTTCTACTTACAGAAGGATTGATGTTTGGCATCTGGTTGGGAGATGAGGAGCTGCTTAAAACCCTGGTGCTAGAGACTTGATCATTACGGCCACATCCTCTCTCCCCAGTAGATGTTGGTTCTTTAAGGGGCTTTGGAGAATCTGTGGTTATTGGTCTTCTGACAAATATAAAAAACAAGATCCACTTAAAGCCCAAATTCACAAGCTATGGCTGCATGCTATGCTTTTAAGCATTAATCTGTTACATTATATGAATAGAATCCAAAATGCATAATGTACTGGAAATACAGAAACTATGCATCCTCACACACTCAGCACCGATACTTTATCCCTTAGCCAAAGGCTGTTCAAGTTGCTTAAAAAATAAATAAAAAAATACTGATTTCAGGGTATAGTATATCCGCCTCATAGAATATTTAGATGTTTTTGTTCCTTATAAAACAATACTATTAAATGAGCCTGGTGCAGGTCTACAATTTTGTTTCTGGTGTCCATGGACAGCTCTTTGGTCTTCACCATAGTGGAGTTTGTAGTTTGACAGTTTGAGGTTGTGGACAGGTGTCTTTTATACTGATAACAAGTTCTAACAGGTGCCATTAATACAGGTAATGAGTGGAGGACAGAGGAGCCTCTTAAGGGCCCTTTCACACTAGCGGACGAACGGTCCGCTCATTACAAGTCCGTTTACGGACTTGTAATGGGTCCCTATGGGAGCGGATCCGTTAGCGGATGATGCATCCGCTAACGTCCGCTCGATCCGCATCCGTTTTTGCGGACGGAAGAATGTCCTATTTTTCTTCCGTCCGGGCAAACGGATCGGATGGAAACGGACAGACGGTCCGTTGCCATCCGACTCCCCATAGGGGAGAGCGGAGGAGAGACGGGGCGGTCCCTGCACAGTGTGCGGGGACCACCCCGTCCGCCCGACAGCTCAGCGGAGACCCCCCGCTGAGCTGACGGACACACGGAGCGGACCGAAAAACGGACCGCTCCGTGTGCAAGGACCCTAAAGAAGAAGATTCAGGTCTGTGAGAGACAGAAATCTTGCTTGTTTGTAGAGACCAAATACTTATTTTCCATCATAATTTGCAAATAAATTCTTTCCAAATCATACAGTGTGATTGTCTGGATTTGTTTCCACATTTTGTCTCTCATAGTTGTGGTACACCTATGATGACAATTACAGGCCTCTCTCATCTTTTTAAGTGGGAGAACTTGCACAATTGGTGGCGGACTAAATAAAAGGATTTTTAATAAACAGCTTACCTGTAAAATCCTTTTCTTGAAGTACATCACGGGACACAGAGCGCATAGTCATTACATATGGGTTATATGGGTACCTTCAGGTGTGGACACTGGTGTAATCAATTTCACAGGAAGTTTCCTCCCTATATAACCCCCTCCCACTGGGAGTGCTTCAGTTTTGTAGCAAGCAATTCTCCCGAGGTTACACAATGTTCCCCAAAAGAGGGGTGGGAGCTCTGTGTCCCGTGATGTACTTCAAGAAAAGGATTTTACAGGTAAGCTGTTTATTAAAAATCCTTTTTTCTTTATCGTACATCACGGGACACAGAGCGCATAGCCATTACACTTGGGATGTCCTAAAGCAATGCTCTATGAAGGGAGGGAGACCGTAAGGCCAAGAATAGCCAAATAAAAACATTGTCAGGAGAAAACATGGCTCCATCAACAGAAACACAAGGGGGCGTGAACCGGGCCAGAGGATTCTATACTGCTGCCCGTAGGACCGCCTGCCCAAATGCTGCGTCTGTACTCTTTGCAACGTCCAACTTATAAAATTTAGTAAACGTATGTACGGAAGACCAGGTTGCCGCCTTGCAAACCTGTGCCATAGAAATCTGATGGTGTGCCGCCCAGGAGGCACTCATGGCCCTCGTAGAATGGGCTTTAACTGATAAGGGAGGTGGAACGCGCTTCAGACCATAGGCCTGAAAAATCAGCTGCTTAATCCACCTAGCCAAGGAAGACTTGGCAGCCGGCTGACCCTTCTTGGGGCCATCCGGGAGAACGAAAAGCACATCTGTTTTCCGAATCTTCTCTGTAGCCTTGAGATAGACCCTCATGGCTCGAACCACGTCCAAAGTATGAAGCCGTCTTTCCTCTCTGGACTGGGGAGTAGGAAAGAAGGAAGGTAGGACTAGGTCCTGATTCAAGTGAAAACTGGATATGACCTTAGGAAGGAAAGAAGGTTGAGGCCGCAGAACAACTCTGTCCTTATGCAGAATAAGGTATGGCTCCCTGCATGACAAGGCTGCCAGCTCGGAAACCCTTCTGGCTGAAGCCATAGCCACCAAGAAAACCAACTTTCGGGTTAGTAGCACAAGAGGGATTTCTGTCAGAGGTTCAAACGGCTGCCTTTGTAAAGCTGACAAGACCAGATTTAAATTCCAGGGGCAGAGGGGAGCTCTAATAGGGGGATTCACATGCAAGACCCCCTGCAAGAAGGTTTTCATAAGCGAATGGGTGGCCAAGGGTCTTTGAAACCATATTGATAAAGCCGACACCTGCCCCTTTAGAGTACTAAGAGCCAACCCCTTGTCAACGCCAACCTGGAGGAATCGCAAGATCCTGTCAATAAAAAACTTTCGAGGATGCCATTTTTGAGACTCGCACCACTCCACATAGGTTCTCCAGACTCTGTAATAAATATTTCTGGAGACCGGTTTCCTAGCCTGAATCAACGTAGATATGACCTGATCTGAGAGGCCTCTGCCCTTAAGAATTAGGGATTCAGCCGCCAAGCCGTCAAATTTAGCTGCTGTGAAGCAGGATGGCAGATTGGGCCTTGAGACAGCAGATCTGGGCGCAGACTGACATCTTCACGATGAGTGCGTACCAAGCCCTCCTGGGCCAGGCTGGGGCCACCAGGATCCCAGGCCTGCGCTCCACCCGGATCCTCCGTAGAAGGCGGGGAATCATCTGCAGTGGAGGGAACGCATACAGAAGAGAAAACTGGTGCCAAGGGCAAACCAAGGCATCGGTCCCGTAGGCCGAGGGATCCCTGGCTCGGGATATGAATTTGTCCAACTTTTTGTTGGATCTCGTTGCCATAATGTCCACGTCTGGGACTCCGAATCTTTGGCAAATCTCTTGGAATACCTGGGGGTGAAGTGACCATTCCCCCGGGAGCAACTGTTGACGACTCAAAAAATCTGCTTGCGAATTGTCTATCCCTGGGATGAACACCGCCGAGATGCAGGGTACATGGGCTTCGGCCCATGAGAAAATCAGGTTTACTTCTCTTTGGGCTGCTGGGCTCTTCGTGCCCCCCTGGTGGTTTATGTATGCCACCGCAGTGGCGTTGTCGGACTGTATCCTTACTGGTAGACCCTGAAGGGGGAGAGTCCAGGCGATCAGGGCCAGTCGAGCAGCTCTGATCTCCAAGATATTGATGGGAAGCAGTTTCTCTGCCCCCGACCACAGCCCTTGCTGGGTCTGTTCTTCTAGAACTTCCCCCCAACCTAACAGGCTGGCATCCGTGGATACTATCTTCCACGTGATGGGGCAAAAGGATTTCCCTTTTGACAAATTTTGAGAGACCAGCCACCAAGACAGGCTGCGCCGGACCTTCGGGGAGAGCACTAACGGACGATCTAACGCCTGAATGGACTTGTTCCAAGCAGAGAGAATGGCTGCCTGAAGATATCTGGTATGGATCTGGGCGTAGGGCATAGCCTCGAAGGCGGCCACCATCTTCCCCAGCAGTCGCATACATAGGCGAATAGTCAGCCTCTTCTTGCCTAAGATCATTTGAACTGCTTGAGCTATTGATCTGATCTTTGCTTGAGGTAAAATTATCCTTTGGCAGTCTGTATCTAGCCGAAGGCCTAGATATTCCAACTGCCTTGTGGGTTTCAATACCGATTTTTCTAGATTTACAATCCATCCGAATTCCTCTAGATGCTGAACTGTGCGACCTACTGCCTGATTGAGGTTGGAGGCTGAGCTGTCGATAACCAGAAGATCGTCCAAGTATGCCAAGACTAAAATGCCTTCTGTCCTTAGGACGGCTAGCACCGGGGCTAACACCTTTGTGAATACCCGCGGAGCTGTTGCCAACCCGAAAGGGAGGGCTACGAACTGGTAATGGCGGTGATCTATCATAAACCGAAGAAACCTGTGATGTGCCGGGTAGATCGGCACGTGCAGATACGCATCTTTTATGTCTATAGATGCTAGAAAGTCGTCTTGATGTAGGCTGGCTGCCACCGAACGTATGGACTCCATACGAAAGGTCTGAATGTTTAGAAAGCGATTTAGGCGTTTGAGGTCCAAGATAGGCCTGACGTCGCCATTGGGCTTTGGTATTATGAAAAGGTTGGAGTAGAATCCCAGACCCCATTCCTGGGTTGGTACTTCTACGATTACTCCTTGGAGTAAGAGACGATCCAATGCTTTTGCAAGAGAGGCCCTCTTTAATGGGTCGCTTGGAAGACTTGACCCCTGAAAATGAGGAGGGGGGACTTCCCGAAACTCTAGCTTGTAGCCCGTGGTTACCACGGATCTTACCCAAGAGTCGGGAATTCTGGTCTTCCACACTTCGGAGAAGAACCGAAGCCTTCCCCCCACCCAAGAGAGTGGGGGCGCCCCTTCATGAATCTGACTTAAGGACTGGTTTAACCGGCTTGCGAGACCATGGCCTCTTGCCTGTCGTGGCTTGTCCTTGTGGGCGGCTATTAAATGCCGAACGCCCGGGAGGCCGTCGATACTGACGGGAAGTTGAAGGGGCCGAGCCTGCGAAGGCCTGTCGCTTAAATGCGGGCCCACGTGATCTTTTCTTGATGGGCAAGAAAGAACTTTTACCACCTGATATGGTCTGGATATATTTATCTAGGTCTTCACCGAATAGTCTCCCACCATGAAAGGGAAATCCTGCTAAAAGCTTTTTGCAGGGTGCCTCTGCTGACCAGTTTTTTAGCCACAAAAGGCGACGCATATGAACCAACAGCAGAGATAAACGGGACGCCTGTTGAACGGAGTCCTTAATAGCATCTACTGCAAAGCAGAGAGCTCTTGGGAGGTCAGCCAATTCACGAGCTTGCTGAGCCGGTATGTCCCTTAATATCTGTTTAGTCTGATCCTTTAAAGCCTGACAAACGCCAATGGCTGCCACTGCTGGCTGAACCACGGCACCTACTGTGGTAAAAGAAGCCTTCAGTAGGGTCTCCAATTTTTTGTCGACTGGATCTTTAAACACCTGGACATTTTCCACCGGACAGGTCAGGGATTTTTTTACGCAGGAAATGGCTGCGTCCACGGTAGGGAGTGCCCATTTCTTTGCAAATTCTTCTTCCATAGGATAGAGAATGGTAAACCTTTTAGGAGGGATAAAAATCCTATCAGGTCGAGCCCAATCCTGAAAAATCACGCTCTCCAGAAGGGGGTGAACCGGGAAAGATGCACCACCCAATGGTGCCTTCAAGGAACCTAAAGAGGATACCGCGGGGGCTACTTGTTCTGACACTGGAAGTTTAAAAGCAGTGCGAACCATATCCGTCAGAGACTGGATCCACAGGCTCTCTGCTTGAGAAGCCGAAAAAATTTCATCTATAGTGGAATCTTCAATGTCTGACCCGTCAGGACTCAGGTCCGCTTGATCCCCCTGTGGGTCCAATTCCTCCGAAGAGAGGACCTCTGCATCTGAACACACCGTTTTAGGTGACGGGGATCTAGCCCGTTTGCCACCCGGCAAAGAGCGGGCAATTAAAGCAGTTAACCTTTTCTCTAGCCCACCCAGGGTGGATTCTAGCATTTCTTCCGTAACATAAACGGGAATGGGTTGATTGGGGGCCGCCTTTGCCCCTAGCACCCTCAATGGCTCCTGCACGATGCTGTTCGGTGGTCTATCTGGTGAGGGTGGGACCACTGGAGCCTGGCCCAAATCCTCTGACCCCGTTGGAGACCCCTTTACTTTTTTGGCACCTTTTGCAGCCTTAGCTGGTCCTGATCCCTTGGGAGCCATTGCACAACCTTGAGACACCCCTACAGCCAACACCCAACTGTTGTAGCTAGAAGTGAAACATTAATAAGGACAGGCTATGTAAAATCTTTTCAAAATTTTCATACGCCTGAGAAGGCGGCAATACAGAGGAAAGCCCTGTGAGTATTGCCACACCAATGCCCGTTAGCTGGAGTCCAAGGTTGCACCGACTCAGATACTGTCGGATCTAAGGCTGAGTCCCTTTAAGCAAAAAAAAATTTTTTATTTTTTTTTGTCAGTGTGGACTTTTAAGTCCAGACCTGAAGATCCACAAACCACCACTGGGTGTCACTGTTAGCCAGAACTGGCTCAGCTGCGCGCTCTGTCCTCACTCTCCACTGCTCTCAGGAGGGAATGACCAGCCAGGAAATGCTTTTTTGCTTTATCTGAGACTGACGCTGCTGGCCCGCCCCCCCCACGCCCGCTGACGTTGTAAAAGGCGGCGCGCGCGCGCCCCCCCCACGCTGAAACCAACATGGAGGAAGCAGAGAGCAGAGGAGAAGCCCGGACCAGCGCTAGAACACAGACACCTGGTAAGCCACTATCTTTGTAGTGCACACATAAAGGAGGCTGTCTCCCTAGGCTTCCTAGGAACAGGAGTTTTGTCAGCCCTTCCTCTCTATACACGTGGGGCTGCAGTATCATGCTAACAGGCAAATCTGGGGGGAGTAGCAAAATACATATCTTTTAAAAGCATATATATATCTACATGTTATCTGGGTAAACATTAGTACATCCCATCCTGCCTCAACAGACATAGTGGAGATAGTGGCTGATGCACAAGCATACCATTAGCCAACCCAGAACCCCCAGGGGGATACCTACTGTCGAACCAAGTCCCGCAGGTTCCCTCTTACCTGCTCCACGCCGCAGGGTATTGCAAACTGCAAGAGGCCCAGCCTTCCCCCATCTCCGTGGGTATTGTCTTGGACCTTCAGGGACCGGGGTCCTGTGTTAAGGAACCCACACCCCTGGACCTATATAGCATCCTGGCATCAGTAGCGTTTAGTTCTTGGAAGAGACTAAGGCACTGGAGCCCAGAATCCAGCCCTCCAAGGAGAGGCATTATAGGCAAAACCCCACTCCAGCAGGGCCCGGGTACAGTACACCTTGGCTTTGAAGCACTTCGGACGGATCCGGCTAGCTATCCTGGGTCCCGAGACCTCCGAGGGACAGCTAGACGTGACCAACACCTAAGACACTGGCGAAAAAACTGAAGCACTCCCAGTGGGAGGGGGTTATATAGGGAGGAAACTTCCTGTGAAATTGATTACACCAGTGTCCACACCTGAAGGTACCCATATAACCCAAGTGTAATGGCTATGCGCTCTGTGTCCCGTGATGTACGATAAAGAAACTTGTTTGCCCTACTGTACTTAAAGGTGTCAGCAGCTGTGGCTGTCAAAAAAGCAGTCTGTTTAGCAAAACTAAACCAGCTGTGAAGGAGCAAGCTGTCGCAACCGGTTGCCCAGAGCTGAAATGCCAGTGCCGGGGGAGAGGGAGAGAAGCGACAGTTTGGGTGACCACATAGCTGGATCCTGGGACAGGGGAGAGTGTGTGTGTGTTTATTAAAAGTCAGCAGCTACACTTTTTGTAGCTGCTGACATAATAATCACAAAATCTACTGGAGCTCTGCCTTACAGCAAGTAAAAAAAAAATTATAAAATGTTCTACTTATTTTTCTGTATGTATTATATATATATATATATATATATATATATATATATATATATATATATATATATATATATATATATATATATATATTTTTTTTTTAATTCAGCCTCCTTCACACCATACTCCTTTTTCAGACTCTCTCAAACATAGATTTTCCTTGTTTACGCGCCTGTGTGCATAGGGACATTACAATAAATGGGCTGTATTTTAGATCAGTAGAAAAATAAGCTGTACCGAGCTTTTTCAAGCTGCAGTGTGCTAGAGGCCTTAAAGTAGAACTAGTTTATTTTTTTTTCATTTTGGATATAGAGTAAGGGCTCTTTCACACGGGGCAGATCAGCATGTAAAAAAAAAAAAAAGTCAGCTGCTTGACCTGCACCCACTTTCACACTGAAGCCACTACTGACAGCTCAGCTTGGTGCCAGAGTGGCTCCAGAACAGGCAAGTACAGCGATTTTTGTTTTACAGGGCTAGACATAGTACGCTTAGAATGTGGCTGAGCATACGTTTAATAGACAAAGAAAAACTATTTTTTTTGGCTGTATAACAAAAGTGGCGATTCCAAAAGGAAGCACTCTCGGTCTCAAAAGATATGATAAAAATGTAATTTAGGTAAAGTGTTGGATGACTGAGTAATTGGCATTCAAAGTGTAAAAAGCTGAAAGTTGGCGTATGTGTGTTATATATATATATATATAATTTTTTTTAACCACTTAAGACCCGGACCAATATGCTGCCAAATGACCAAAGGGGTTTTTGCGATTCGGCACTGCGTCGCTTTGACAATTGCGCGGTCGTGCGACGTGGCTCCCAAACAAAATT
The DNA here is from genome assembly GCA_029574335.1 of Rana kukunoris. Taxonomy (NCBI): domain Eukaryota; kingdom Metazoa; phylum Chordata; class Amphibia; order Anura; family Ranidae; genus Rana; species Rana kukunoris. Next base: position 536,792,351 of record CM056049.1, on the reverse strand, counting down.
TGCGTCCTTTTCTTCCCACAAATAGAGCTTTCTTTTGGTGGTATTTGATCGCCTCTGAGATTTTTATTTTTTGCGCTATATACAAAAATAGAGCGATATTTTTGAAAAAAAATCAATATTTTTTAATTTTGTTATAAGAAAAATCAATAAACTAAATTTTAGTCAAACATTTAGGCCAAAATTTATTTAGCCACATGTCTTTAGTAAAAAAAAAAAAAAAAAAAAAAAAAATCGCAATAAAAAAAAATTAGCTACCTAGCGGGAACAGCGACACTAATACAGCGATCAGAAAAATGATCGCTTAGTGACGCTGGCAATAGGGAGTGAAAGGGTTAACTAGGGCAGTGTTCAAGGGGTTAAAACGTTATTAGGGGGGGGGGGGGGGGTACAGGGCTACCCTGAACCTAACACTAACTGACTTTTACACTGCCTGTCACACTGACACTAAATACAGTAATCATACATGTATGATTACTGCATTCAGTGACACTGTGACAGGGGGGGCGATCGCGGGGGTTAAATGTGTTTATGTGAAGTGTAGTGTAGTGTAGTGTTGGTGCACACTTACTTGTGTTGTGATCTCTCCTCAGCGGTGGTTGAAAAAAGCGCTGAGGGAGAGATCACGTCGCTTCCTCCTTCCTGTGTTTACACAGGAGGAGGAAGTGCACTGCAGGGGGAGCGCGCGCATTGGCTGAGATCGATCCGGAGGGGGCGGACAAAAACGAATAGCCGCCCCCTCTTGTCGGATCGCTCCTACAGCCGCGCAGACCGCCGCATGTACCCCCGATCCCCCCCAAGGCACCAACGTATATATACGTTGATGTGCCTGTCGGTGCCATTCTGCCGACGTTAATGTACATGCGGCGGTCCTTAAGTGGTTAAATATGTATTACCTTGTTATCTTAAGTAATGACAAAGGTATTGCTGAATAAACCGTTCCATAGCACAAATAAAGGGATTTTTCAATACAGCTTACCTGTAAAATCCTTTTCTTGGAGTACATCACGGGACACAGAGCGGCATATTCATTACTATATGGGTTATATGGAGTACCTTCAGGTGTGGACACTGGCAATCTCAAACAGGAAGTCCCCTCCCTATATAACCCCCTCCCCTAGAGGGAGTCCCTCAGTTTTGTAGCAAGCAGTATGCCTCCCAAAAATGTTCCCCAAAAGAGGGGTGGGAGCTCTGTGTCCCGTGATGTACTCCAAGAAAAGGATTTTACAGGTAAGCTGTATTTAAAAATCCCTTTTTCTTTCTCGTACATCACGGGACACAGAGCGGCATATTCATTACTATATGGGATGTCCGAAAGCAATGCTTTAATGAGGGGAGGGAGACATCTTCTCAAACGAGATTTAATTTAGAGGTATACTCAAATAATAATAATATTAATTCCAACTTAGTCAAGAAAAAAACTTTTTTTTTTTTCTTTTTTTACAACCAAGGGTGCCCCTGATCCCGAGGATCTTAAACCGCAGCCTGTAGTACTGCCTGCCCAAAGGCTGAATCCGCATTCCTTCTCACGTCTAGTTGATAAAACTTTGTAAACGTGTGGACTGATGACCACGTCGCCGCCTTGCATATCTGAGCCATAGAGATCTGATGGTGTGCTGCCCAGGAGGTGCCCATGGCCCTGGTAGAATGGGCCTTTACCGACAAAGGAGGAGGCAACCTCTTCAAACCGTAGGCCTGAATGATTAATTGTCTAATCCATCTCGAGATGGTGGATTTTGCAGCTGCCTGCCCCTTCTTGGGGCCATCTGGTAGAACGAACAACACATCTGTTTTCCGGATCTTTTCTGTAGCTTTAAGATAGGCCTTTATGGCCCGGACAATATCCAAGGTATGCAGCAACCCCTCCTTTCTAGATGTGGGTTTCGGAAAGAAGGATGGAAGTACCAAATCCTGGTTCAAGTGAAAATTGGATATAACCTTTGGTAGAAAGGAAGGATGGGGCCGGAGAACTGCCCTGTCCTTATGTAGAGTGAGATATAGTTCCTTACACGATAAGGCTGCCAACTCTGACACTCTCCTGGCCGAAACTATGGCGACCAAGAATAACAACTTTCTTGTCAGTAAAACTAAAGGAATCTCAGCCAACGGCTCAAAGGGTTGTTTCTGTAGAGTGGACAGGACAAGATTTAAGTCCCATGGACAAATTGGTGACTTGACAGGAGGATTAATACGCAAGACCCCCTGTATGAAGGTCTTTACCAGCGACTGGGTGGCCAGCGGCCTCTGAAACCACACTGACAGAGCTGAAATCTGTCCCTTGATTGTGCTTAAAGCCAGGCCTTTATCCACTCCTAGCTGGAGAAAACTTAACACCCTATCAATGGTATATTTGCGGGAATTCCATCTTTTGGATTCACACCAGCCTACGTAGTTCCTCCACACCCTGTAATAAATCACCCTGGAGGCCGGCTTTCTAGCCCTAATCAGGGTAGGAATTACCTGCCTAGACAGACCTCTACCCCTGAGAATCAGGGATTCAGCCTCCAGGCCGTCAAATTTAGACGTTGTAATGTAGGGTGGAGGATCGGGCCTTGTGAGAGTAGGTCTGGTCGTAGAGGAAGAGTCCAAGGGTCTCCCACTGCCATCTTCAGGACTAGCGAGTACTCCGGGGCCAAGCTGGAGCTACTAGAATGACTGGCTTGTGCTCCACTCTGATCCTGCGCAACAGGCGAGGAAGTAACTGTAGCGGAGGGAATGCATATAGAAGTTTGAATTGATGCCAAGGGCAAACCAACGCATCGGTTCCGCAGGCCATAGGGTCCCTCGCTCGAGACACGAACCTGTCTAGTTTCTTGTTGAACCTGGATGCCATTATATCTACGTCTGGCATTCCCCACTTCTGGCAGATTGTCTGAAAGACCTGGGGATGCAGAGACCACTCCCCTGGCGACAGAATCTGGCGACTTAAGAAGTCTGCCTGCAGGTTGTCCACTCCGGGAATGAATATCGCCGAAATGCAGGGTACATGAACCTCTGCCCACTGAAAAATCAAGCTCACCTCCCTCTGAGCGGCCTGACTCCTGGTTCCCCCTTGGTGGTTTATGTATGCCACCGCTGTGGCATTGTCTGACTGGATTCTCACCGGGGACCCCTGTAATCTGGAGGTCCATGCCAGGAGGGCTAGGCGAGCAGCTCTGATCTCCAAGATATTGATGGGGAGCTGCCTCTCTGCTTCCACCCAAGTTCCCTGGCGAGAGAACCCCTCGAAGACCGCCCCCCAGCCTGCCAGGCTGGCGTCTGTGGTAACTACCTTCCAGACAACAGGGCTGAAGGATCTTCCCTTTAGAAGATTCTGAGGGTTCAACCACCAGGCCAGGCTTTGTCGGACCCTTGATGATAGCGTCAAAGGGGACTCTAAGGCATGTGCTCTCTTGCCCCAGGCTGCTAGAATGGCTGCCTGTAGGACGCGAGTGTGGATCTGAGCGTATGGTACTGCCTCGAACGTGGCCACTAGCTTGCCTAGTAATCGCATACACAGGCGAATAGTTGGTTTTTTCTTGCTTAGAACCAACTGAACCAACCCCTTGATAGCCTCGATCTTTACAAGGGGCAGGAACACCCTTTGCTGTTCTGTGTCTAACCTCATGCCGAGGTATTCCAACTGCCTTGTAGGCTGGAACGCTGACTTTTCCCGGTTTAGGACCCAGCCGAACCCTTCGAGGTACTGAACCGTGAGGTTTATTGCCTGTTGCAGACACGGCCGTGAGTGATCTATGATTAAAAGGTCGTCCAAGTATGCTAGGACTGTGACCCCTTGGATCCTTAGATTGGCTAAAACTGGGGCTAGGATCTTCGTGAATACCCGGGGGGCCGTGGCTAGCCCGAAGGGGAGCGCCCTGAATTGGAAGTGTCGCTGCCCCACCGCGAAGCGTAAAAACCTTTGATGCGACTGAAAGATTGGTACATGAAGGTAAGCATCCTTTATGTCTATGGAAGCCAGAAAATCGTCCCTCTGGAGTGTGGCGACTGCTGACCGGATGGATTCCATCCGGAAGGAACGAACCCTTAGGTAACCGTTTAACCTCTTTAGGTCCAAGATTGGCCTGACATCGCCGTTGGGCTTTGGTATGACAAAGAGATTGGAATAGAAACCTAGCCCTTGCTCTTGGGCTGGCACCTCTATTATTACGTCCTGGCAAAGCAGGTGATCCAAAGCTGCCAGCATCGAGGCCTTCTTTGCTGGATCCTTTGGTAGCCTTGACTCTTGAAAATGAGGCGGAGGAAAGTTTAGAAACTCCAGTCTGTAGCCTGCGGTTACAGACGCCCGGACCCATTTGTCGGGGATCTTGGCTTCCCAAACTTCTGAGAAGAAACGAAGCCTTCCCCCCACCCGCGAGAGTGGGGGCGCCCCTTCATAAGGCAGACTTAGGGGCTGTCTTTGTCGGCTTGCGATACCATGGTCTCTTACCCCCAGGGGCCTGTCCCTGCGATCTACTGTTAACGTTGGATCGTGCAGGCGGCCGTCGATACTGCCTGGAATTTGAGGGCCCTGAGACAGGAAAGAGCTGCCTCTTAAATTTAGGACCCCGGAATGTCTTTTTGACCGGTAAAAGGGTACTTTTTGCCACTTGAAATAGTCTGAATGTATTTATCCAGATCCTCCCCGAAGAGTCGTCCTCCATGGAAGGGAAACCCTGCCAGAAGCTTTTTGCATGGGGGCTCCGCCGCCCAGTTCTTCAACCATAAGAGCCTTCTCATGTGCACCAAAAATAGTGATAAACGAGAGGCCTGCTGGATGGAATCTTTTATAGCATCTACAGCAAAACACAGAGCTCTGGGAATGTCAGAAAACTCTTCTGCCTGTTGGGTAGGCATGTCTTTTAGCATTTCTTTTGTCTGGTCCTTTAACGCCTGACAAACTCCAATTGCAGCCACAGCTGGCTGTACCACTGCTCCTGCCGTAGCAAAGGATGCTTTTAAAAGTGTCTCTAACCGTTTATCAACCGGATCTTTAAACATTTGTATGTTTTCCACCGGGCAAGTTAGTGATTTATTCACACATGAGATGGCTGCATCCACCACTGGGAGCTTCCACCTCTTGGAGAATTTTTCCTCCATGGGGTAAATGACCGCAAATCTCTTCGGTGGCAGAAAAATCCTGTCCGGCCGTACCCAATCCCGAAAGATCAATTCCTCCAAGAGAGGATGGACCGGAAAAACTGCGTTGCTTAAAGGAGCCTTCAAAGAGCCCAGAGAGGATACCGGAGGAACCTGAGGCTCTGGCAATGGTAAACTAAATGCCGAGCAGACCATGTCCGTCAAAGACTGTACCCACAGTCTCTCTGTCTGGGAGTCTGAAAATGGTTCCTCAGAGGTAGATCCCTCAACCCCTGAACCCTCTTGGTTCAGGTCTAGTTGATCCTCCTGCGATTCCAATTCCTCCGGAGAGAGAATTTCAGCATCTGAGGATACACCTCTTGGTGATGGGGATCTAACCCGTTTCTTGCCAGGAATAGCTCTAGCGATCAATGCTGCTATTCTCTCTTCTAGCCCCCCTAGGGATACAGCTAGCATCTCCTCTGTGATAAACACAGGGCTGGGCTGATCTGGGCCAGCCTCCGCACCAGACCCCCCTAATGGCTCATCCAAGGCGACCCTTATGGGAATAAGCTGCGGGGAAAGTATCGGCATATCATCAGAATCAGAGGGGGAACCCCTTTGTTTTTTGGTCTTTTTTGTACCCTTTGACCCCGAACCTTTGGAAGCCATAATACAAAATCGAGGGACTCCGCCAACAACAACAGACTGTAGTGGCCAGGAGTACAAAACTAGAGCTTAGGGGACAATAGCTCACTAATGCCCAAAAACTGATGGGGCCCCGTATGTTTTTTTTTTTTTTTTTTTTTAAATATATATAAGTCTCTTTCTTTTTTTCTTTTTTCAAACATACAGCGACCCCAAACTTAGTTTGCCAGCCTCCAACCTGTTGCAAAAAGGGGGATTTTTTGGCTTAACAGAAAGGCATTGGAACAAAGTCCAGCATGTACTACCCCTCTTCCGCCACCGGGAGTCACTGTTCTGCCGCTCTGCGTCCTCTCCCTTTGAGATCAACCTCAGACTGAGCACTGACTATGGCCTGCTGATCTATAACAGCACAAGGCGCGCCCCTGTATGACGCTGCAGGCACGCCCCCCCCCGCCCTCCCCTCCGAACGGCGCGAAAAACGTCTATAAGACGTGCGCGCGCGGGCGTATGTCGGAGCAGGAAGAACATGGAGGAGCCGCGCTGCTGGAAACCCAGGACTGCAGTACCAGGCGGCAGATTCAAACCCCCGGCCAGGTAGGACTCTCCAAAAGGCCCCATAGGGATCCTTACTAGCCCTAGGAAGAAAGCAGCAGGTAGCTAGCAAACACAATTCTTAGACAGGGGAACCTAGTGATGGGGGAAATGGGATCATCCTGTCTTCTCAGACATAGTGAGCAAGGTTGCCAATGCAGAGCATACTTAGGCTACCCCCCTTTTAGGTTACCCCGGAGAGCCTGCTGTCGAACCAAGTCCCGCAGGCTCCCCTCTTACCTGCTCCATGCTGCAGGATGTTTGTCTAGCAAAACGATCCAATCTTCTCCCATCTCCGTGGGTAGCGTAATAGACCTTCAGGCCCTGGGGTCCTATGAAGGTACCCACTGTCCTGGACCTATATAGCACCCTGGCAAACAGGAACTTATGGTCTTTACGAACTCCAAGTCCTGGGCCCAGGGTCCAGCCCTCCAAAGAGGAGCATTATAGGCAAAACCCCACGGTTTGGGGCCCGGGTACTGTCCACTTTGGCACTGAGGCTCCTTGGACAGATCCGGTTAGCCCGCCCTTAATCCCAAGGATGTGGAGCAAAGCTATTCCGTGACCAACACCTAAGACACTGGCGAAAAAACTGAGGGACTCCCTCTAGGGGAGGGGGTTATATAGGGAGGGGACTTCCTGTTTGAGATTGCCAGTGTCCACACCTGAAGGTACTCCATATAACCCATATAGTAATGAATATGCCGCTCTGTGTCCTGTGATGTACGAGAAAGAAATAAAATTTGCTCTGATACATAGAGGGTGAAAAGTTGTGAGAGGTGAAGTGGTTTGGATAGCTTTTAGCCATCAGTGTAAAAATAGGTCTAACATGTGTATGTTCTATTTTTTGCACAACTTGTCTTACCTCCCAAATGTTACAGGGAACAAAGAAACATAATCTCCTTTCTTCTCTTCAACGTTAACAGTCGATTCCAAGGAAAGACAAACCTGGTGGCTCTGCAATGCACATAGTAGTAACCGAGGTTAAATAGTGCCAATTTAAATCTGCACATATACTGCTGATATTCTAGAAGATTTCTTTCTAACATGCTCTCCATGGGATCTCCACCCTACAATGGCTTTAAGCAGTAAGAGGCCCTGGGAAGGCTTTCCAGCAATATTTGTTATTCCCCCCTGTATTTTCAACTAATGATCCTGCTAAAAACACACTTCTTGTATCATGATGACAACACTAACTGACTGTACTGTATCTACTGATAATAAGTAGGGAAGCACCGATATATCGGCATCCAAAAATCATCAGGTGAAAATAGGATTATCTGCCTTTTGCCAATCAATATAAATGTGCAGAGAATGGCCACCGAAAATGATCATCCAAAAACAGAAGAAAATAAATAAAGTGCCGAAAATAAACTCATATTTATTTAAATTCATGATATTAATTAAAAAACATAATACACTCATATATAACAAAATTATACTACTGTATATACTCTTTATTTTAGGACTGAAAATACCCCTCTCAGCTTATACTCGAATCAGTGTACCTTGGGCGTCCATTTTTTAAAACTCGCGGCTTCCTCCTGGTCCTGTTCTGAGATCGGTGCTTGACACGGTGTTCAGTGGTCCTCCTATTACGGATGTTCTTTCATTCTCGGACTCAGTTTCCCAACAGATACTGTGTTCCGCCTATTACGGATCTTCTCTTGTCCAAGAATGAAAGAACGTCTGCAATAGGGGGAACACTGAACACAATGTGAAACGCCTATCTCGGTATGGGATAGGACCAAGAGGAAAAAAAATGGACGCCCGTAGTGCAGCCTGTCAATAAATTCAGGTACGCTGCAATGGGCACAGTGAGGTGGCAATTGACACAGGGAGGTGACAAATGGGCATTGTTGACCCTCTTTTCCGCTTACAGTAGCTGCTGCATTCTCACCCTAGGCTTATATTCAAGTCAATAAATTTTTTCATTTTTTGTGGTGCCTTGGCTTATACTCTGGTCGGCTTATACGCGAGTATATAAAGTATTTATATATTTTATACATTTCAATTATCGGTCAAGTGCATCGTAATTTTTCAGTTTTAGTCCAGAATTTTCATTTTGATGTACCACTAATAATTAGTGTTAGCAAAAGGACAAGACTGGTAAACACCCCCCCAATTTTAAAGGGGGATATAGTTTACAAAAAAACAGCTGGCAAGAGCCGATATTACGTGAAATTTAAGTGAACAGGAAGTTCAGGGCTAAATTTCTGTCAGGATTCAGCTGGTATATTTCAGTACTTGCAAATAAGTTACAAAAAAAAAAAAAAAAAAATGAACAAAAACTACAGACCCTCTCTTTAAAAAAGTTGTGAAGGCAGAAGGTTTCTTCTCAATGCATTCTATGCATTAAGATAAAAAACCTGTGTATAGCAACCACCCCAGCACCCCCTAATTAATTACCTGAACCCCCAATCTCTCTCCAGTGATATCCAAATGTCTAAGTTGTCCACGACACTCCCCCTGATTGGCTGAGACACAGCAATGGCACCATTGGCTCCCACGGCTGTCAATCATACTCAGCCAATCAGTAGAGAAAGGGGGCAGGCCAGGTCAGGGCTCTGTGTCTGAATGGATTCATGGAGCTTTGACTCGGCTCGAGTGCTCCCCATAGAAAGCTGCTTGCTGTGGGGGCACTGGATAAGAGGGAGGGGCCAAGAGCAGCAAAGTGGGGCCCGAGAAGAGGAGGATCCGGCCATGTTTTATTTAACAAGAATTTATAAGGTGCAATAAATACAATTTTTGTTCTTGGGTTTTGATACAAATGTGTCCAAGTAATTCTATGGGCTCATGTACACTAAAGCCTTGTAAATACGATGAGGCTATTGGGCGAATAATCGCCCCCTTTTTTTGCATGCTAGTCTCCTATCGAAAACCAATAAATTCTCATGCAACAGAATACAACTTTGTAATGTGCTGTAGTGCATTCTAATGTATTCTTTTGTTTCTGAGTCTCTGTGGCCTTGGTCTTCCTATTTGGATGAATATTGTTCTGAGTAAACGAAAATCAATCTTTTTGGTGAGAATTTTTTTGGGGGTTTGTCCCTTTGGATAATTTTGCATGAACAGTTGTGATTTGTTCTCGAAAGCTGTGTACCAATGATCGGATTATCGTACGGTCGCTGCAAAAGAAATATTTTTCATCTGATTTCTTGATCATGTGTAATAGGCATTACTTTGACTTCAAGAAACATTAAAGCGCATTACTTCAACATGCCTTTTTGATGCTTCAATTATACTTTTTTAAACGAAGCTTTGCAAATGCCCTGTATGATGTGCAGATATCTCATACCTGTAATACCTCCAAAACAAAGCGAAGCTAAAGATGAATAAAAGCATCTCAAAAGGTGCTGTAAGCGAGCTCAGTCTTAAGCCTCATACACACGATTAGATAATCCGACGGGAATTGTGTGATGGCAAGCTGTTGTCGGCTTATCCGATCGTGTGTACACAAGTGCGTCGGACAAAACTCCAAAGTACAAAACACACATGCTCAGAAGCAATGTTAACCATAACACATTGGCAGAAGTTTCCCAAAGGGTGATGCTAAAGATCTGAAAAAAACATGTAGTTTTGTTTTTGTTGGTGGACAATTCTTTGCCGTTTGTATGCAATACAAGTTCCTGGCCAATGCCCTTCGGACAAAAGTAGTACTCTTTGTCCACAGAAAATCCGATCGTGTATATAAGGGTTTAGACTTCTATGGAGGATTTGAAGAGGCTTCGAAGCACCATAAAAGCGACATGGGGTATAATATTTTTTGAAGTGTAAATGAGCCCTTAGTAATACCTTTTATTTTCAGCAAGGCTGCAGATTTATAACTAGGTGTGCAGAGGTGTAAAAATATTCCTACACATCACAACATTATCTTCCACATTTAACATACATGGTTGAGGGAGGTCTTTTAGATGCACTTCTATGTATTGCTTAGATTATATTAACATTTATCTTATTACCTCATTGGCATGATCCATGTAAGATTTCATTTCCTCGCCCATGCCACTTATTCTGCTCTCGTGTTTCAGCATGTGGGACTTTCCAGATTTCTCTATTATCCGAATGAACTCGGCCGTTTTTTGGATTTTAGCTCCTGACAAACATAAAAAAATAACAGATGTTACAATATTTAAAATAGCACTTAGGTTCACACTAATTTTATGCAGGTCAAATCTGTGTTGCAATGCAATTTAAAGCAGCAGCAGCTCTGCGTGTTTATGCAGTTCAGATGCAAGAATCAGTTTTTAATGCGATTTGGATGCAGCTGCAATTTCTGTCCTGGTCTCTGCCTCAGGCAGGAACACAGCAAAGACTTCCAGAAAACGACTGGATTTGTGTCTTCTCAGGGCAGAGAAGCGTTTTACAAGTTACCATTCAAGTCTATGAAGCTAGAAATCACACCGCAAAGCTCTGCTCCAAACTCGCACAGGACACCTTTTAAAAACACATCGGAATCAAACTGCATAATATGTGAACGTCCTCCATAGAAAATCATTCAGTTGTCATGCAATTCCATGCATTCTGAAACACACCAGTGTAAACCAGGGCTTTTAAAAACGACGCATTTTATATTAGCAGTGTTCTAAAATTCAAAAAATGATTTACATTGGTCAGGCCCTTCCCTTGCTTGTATCTATTTTCCTTTTGCATATCTAGAACTCACCATCAAAGAAGCAGACTTCGAAATCAGCATTTGGGGAGTTTTCCATTAACATACATTTTGCATATCTACTATAGTAAGTCACTTTTGGAGTTTTGGACCGGACAAGTTCTGTGAATTTCCATGCGTACTGGTATTTCTTCCAATATTTTTCTAAGGGAGGAAAAAAAACAGCACACGGTAAATAAGAAAGCAAGCAAAGTACAATTATCAGTTTGATACAAGATGCCCTTTACAGGCAATGGCTTAGAGCAGGGATCCTCAAACTACGGCGCTCCAGCGGTTGCGGAACTACACATCCCATGAGGCATTGCAAAACTCTGACATCCACAGACATGACTAGACATGATGGGAATTGTAGTTCCTGAACAACTAGAGGGCCATAGTTTGAAGACCCCTGGCTAGTGAGTCTCAGGACAATTTTTTGAGAGCAGCAGTCAGTGTTGCTCTTTAGAGTCAGAATCTATAATGCACTAGCAATATGAAGGCTTTATTTTACTATAAGACATGCAGTTGTTCCTTGAGAAATACATTTATATTTTATACAACATACACACACATAAAAAAAATTAAAAGAATACTTTTTAATCACAGTATATTATCAAGTCAATAAAACTCCTGCGATATTGATCTGGTCAGTTAGGTAGCAGAGGGGATCGTTATCAGTTTCAGCTGCTTTGGTGTTAAAGGGACCTTCAGGCTAGGTTGACACCTATGCAAATTTCTCCGCATCCAATTTGCATTGTAGGAGATTGTGACCGGCTCTAAAAAGTCGCTTCACATATCTCTACTGCATTGCGAATTTGCACAGGGGTCCTGTGCGTCTTTTGGTCCGTTTTAGGTCAGAATTCAGCCCTAAAATTTTGGTCTAAAATCTGACCCGAAATGGTGAACGGGGACAAACCAGAGCTTCTGCCCTTGTTGTTTTAACTTTGGATAGTAAAGCTCTCTTCTAAGAGTTTGCCAGGAAGAGAGGGGGGGGGGCAATGAGAGCTGCAGAGCTGGAAGTGTGCCTCTGTGAGAATCCAGGAAGTAAACAGGCAGCAGCTTCAGCTGCCCAGTTAAAATGGCTGCAGTCAGATTTAGTGGAGGGAGATTCCTGCAGCATATCTGACAAGTACAGAACCACAGTATAAATAAAAGAGTGTGCAAAGTGGTTGGAGGGAAGCTTCAGAATGGCAAATTATGTGAGCAGACTGCAGGTCCTCTAATGAAATTAACAACAGGTGCACTAGATGGGCAACAATGAGATGACCTCCAAAACAGGAATGGTTTTACAGGTGGAGGCCACTGACATTTGTTTCCCTACTCATCTTTTCTGACTTTTTTTCACTAGTTTTGCATTTGACTAGAGGTTACACGGGCAGTCCAACTTCTCTAGGATGGCACATGAATACGTGCCATTGCCTGGTTTGCTGTGTCTCCCAGCACAGTCTCAAGAAGCAGACAGTTACTCTAGGAGAGCTGGACAGGGATGTAGAAGGTCCTTGACCCATCAGCAGGACCAGAATCTGCTCCTTTATGCAAGGAGGAACAGGATAAGCACTGACAGAAATCCTTAGACCCATTGTCAGACCCTACGCTGGTGCAGCGAGCCCTGGGTTCTCCCTGGTGCACAACAATGTCCGGCCTAATGTGGCGAGAGTATGCAGCCAGTTCTTGGAGGTTGAAAGATTTGATACCATTGAATGGCCCCCACACTTACCTGACCTAAATCCAATAGAACACCTCTCGGACATTATGTTTCAGTCCATCCGATGCCGCCAGGTTGCACCTCAGTCTGTTTAGGAGCTCAGTGATGCCCTCGCTCAGATCTGGGAGGAAATACCCCAGGACACCATCCATTTACTCATTAGGAGTATGCCCCAATGTTGTCAGGCATGCATACAAGCACGTGAATACAAACTACCATTTTAAGTTGTAATGAAATTTCAGCAAAATGGACTAGCCTGCTGCTTAAATTTTTTCACTTAGATTTTTTTTGGGGGGGGGGGTCTTTGAATTCAGCCCTCTGTAGGTTGATACATTTAATTTCCATCAAACGATGTGGCATCCTTTCGTTCCCAACATATTACCCAGTCCACATCAGTAAACAAATCCAGCATATGTTTCCCTATGGAGTTCTGATGTGTTTTTTTTTAGCGCATGTAAATAAAACCTATACCAAATCATTATAACTTTCCTTGAAGGGGCTAGACAAAAGAATATGCTTGTTTGCATTATACCTGGTAAACTCTCAAAAGTGTAACTCAGCATGCTTTCTGGGGGAGATGGAGGCCTGTCATCCAGAGGAAACCCTCTGCCTTCATTAGGATGATACACATATATCTGAAAAGTAAACATAAAGTGGTCAAATCAGTTCATTAAATACACAACAAAAATCTGATATTGAACCAAACTGTTATACTAAATAGACATTGGGGGTTATTTACGAAAGGCAAAGCCACTTTGCACTACAAGTGTAAACTACAAATGCAAAGTGCACTTGACATTGCACTGAAAGTACACTTGGAAGTGCAGTCGATGTAAATCTAAAGGGGAGGTCTGAAATGAGGGGAAGCTCTGCTGATTTTATCATCCAATCATGTGCAAGCTAAAATGATGTTTTTTATTTTCCTTGCATGCCCCCCTCAGATCTACAGCGACTGCACTCCCAAATGCACTTTCAGTGCAATTTGCACTTGTAGTACAAAGTAGATCTCCATTTTGTAAATAATCCACATTACGTTCCTAAAAATCAAATATCAAGATCTTTATAATGACCTCTGGTACAGACCCATAAAGCAATGGCACATGATCTTTCATAAAGTAATAACTCATAACTAATAGTAATAACTCAAGCCTAAAAGCATTTTTAAAGTTTTGGATAGAGGGAAAAAAAAGGGGTGGAACCTCTCTTCTTTTTCAAAGAAAGAAAGGTCTACCCTTCCCCATGCTATCCAACAACAGAAAAAAAATTGATAGAGTTCAACTTTATGTGTTATAAGGGGACAATGTTTTGTTACAGCATTTAGACATGTATTGCTGCACTAAATTTACATTTACAGTTGAAAACTAGTCCATTTAGGCCATGGGTCTCCAAACTTTCTACAGAAAGGGCCAGACTAGGGGGACCAGACTGTGCCTAGTGGGGGGGGGGGTTAAACAATGTCGGATCTTTTGTATTGGGGGGGGAGAAATAGTTGGTGTCAGTGGGAAGAACAGCGCCCCATTTTTGTTGTCCGGTAAAAAAATTATGCCCCATCGTTGGTGTCAGTGGGAGGAATAATGCCTTTAAAAGCCAGATAAAGGTAGGCAAATGGACACAGTTTGAAGACCACCAATTTAGACACCATCTATAAAAACACGCAAGGTGAAAAACGCCAGATCCGCAATTTTAACCAGATCTTTAAAAGGAACTTAAAAGATAGCTGACCTTCAGCCATTTATTTTCTTCAGTTCTGGCTCCGTTGACTAGAATGTAGCCGTGTAGCCATCTATGGCCCCATTCAAGTCAACAAGGTCTGAAAGATTTGTCAGAAAGGCTGTAAGCAACTGAAAAGGTCATAATTCTGGAAGTAAGCAGATGTTAGCGGCTGGTGGGCTTTAGCAAAAGCTTTAACCAAAAGGTACTGCCATGTAGATAAAGTTGGCAACCAGGTAAAGATGAATAAAAGGTCTCTTATTTCTTCCAAGGACTAAACATATTCCAAACCAAACCAACACTAATGCGATTCAGCCCATCAAGGCTTTACTCATAGTTGGAACAATGAGTACAGTCTTCATAGGCTGAAATGAGTTAGTGTCAGCTCTGTTTGGAACATGTGTACTCCTTGGATGAAATAAAGGAGAAATTTCTTTCATCTCCACCTAGTTGCCAACCTTATCTTCATGGAAGGACTTGTGTTGCGGGGTGGCGACCACAAGTGAGGCACAGCAAGTGGAAACAGTTCTTGCCAGCCCTGATTGCATGATTGGGTTGCAGTGCCATTATATTGCATGTGTGTTTTATTTAAAGCACTCCCTAAATACAATGGGGGGGGGGGGGGATATACAGCTGTAAACAGATTTTGATGCAAAAACAAAAACCAGTTGGTTGTCTCGTTGTGTGTCGAAGAAGAGAAGCACTTACTAAGTTTCCATCACAGGATATCCGCAGCACCTCTTTAACCCGTTCTTGAGAATTCTGCTCTTTTAAAAATTCCATGCAAACGTCTCCAGTGTCAAGAATGCTCACCTATATAAAACGAAGAAAAGAAAGCATATAAAAAAAAGAGTAAATAGCATCATAGATTGCAATACAGGGACAAATCTTCACCAACAGGTAGTAACATTTGAATATGTTAGAGCTGTGTCAGATGGGCGATTCTGTCCCCAGTGACACATGCACTTTCGTGGGGGAAAAATAATATAGCATATGCAATTGCTACACAAACCATGTTGTATTTTATTATTAAAAATTACCCTCCCCGGTAAATGTGCAGCTGCAGAGGTGTAAAGAACATAAAGTTGGGACTTTGAATGAGATGCGCTTTATCGCAATATGCGATTAAATATATAAATATGGAATATGAAAAAAGAAAAATTCCATAGTGGCCAGGCTCTAGGTTGCTAAACAAAAAAGCACTAAACCAAATTGATCTGTCTAACTATATGCAATTAAAAACAGAGGTTTAGTTACATGCATTTGCAAATACCTGTTTAAGCTGCAATGCCATCGTCAAGGCACTCCGTGTATTGCAGTCCTAGCTGTGATTTTAAAGCCTCCTAGTAAGGAGCACAGGTGTGCTAATCAATAGGCAGGGGGCAGGTGGTAACCTAAACCCGCCCCTACCTACAGTTTGTCTAGCAAAGAAGAGCACTGGAAAAACCCAAAACAAAAAAACAAGAGTGGAACCAAAACATGTCTACCAAACCAAAAATACCACCAGACTAAGTGCGGACCACATCAACCTTGGGTCTGCTAGTCAAAGGATGACAATACATAGATTGACTGTTGGTGGTAGATTTGTGGAGGCAATATATTTCACTCCTGAAAGCGCATGTCCATCCCTAAGTAGTGATTAAAAGGGGGGGTGGGGTTGGGACTTTGAATGAGGCATGTGATACTAACTACCACAGGCCTCCATCCCTGTAAATGTCTAAAAAGATAAAGTTGGGACTTTTCATTTTTCTTTTTCCTTTTTCTTTTTTCATATTCCATATTTATATATTTAATCGCATATTGCGATAAAGCGCATCTCATTCAAAGTCCCAACTTTATCTTTTTAGACATTTACAGGGATGGAGGCCTGTGGTAGTTAGTATCACATGCCTCATTCAAAGTCCCAACCCCACCCCCCCTTTTAATCAGAGGTGTAAAGAATGCCCCTTAACATTTTCCCAGAATTCTGAACTAAGATACAATACAAGTCAAACTTTAGGCATCCCCTACAATAGGAACTTCAGTTTGGGCGAGACAACCCCCCTCAAGTGTGAGATAACCCCCCTCAATACTTTAAAAGGGATGCAAACTCTGCAGCTAACAGTGCATCAGGTGATTATAATGAACCAGATCCTCCCATTTATATTCTGTCTTCAAAGGATGTAGTAGAAAAAGACAGCTATTTCCTCAGAGAAGAAACAGGCATGACTGTGCTACTAATATACACAACATTTGTAGTTGTAGGACATATATAAAGACGACCGAGTATCATCAAACCTATTTTATTCAATTTAAAATATACAAAAACATTAAATCATATAATCACTCCACTTATCAGTTTACAACAATTATAGAGTCCAAGCACAAAGCTTGACGTGCTTTGGAAATCCTAGGAAAACATGTGAAGGAATCAATACATTAGAACGGGCTCTGAATTTTTTAGGAGTATCAAGGAATATAAAACACGAACAAGGAGGCGCAGCCAAAAAGCCAAGATGGAACCACCGTCTTTCAGTTGGAGACGCCTGGAAGTAGCCAAGAAACAATTAGCACTTGTTCACACATAATCTTCAATAAGGAGATCAAACCCTAATGGTGAAAGTACAACATCACAATACGGAGCAGTCACCTACATAGCAGAAGTGTTAATCAAAGCTGGTGTGTTCAAGAGACAATAGGGGCTTCTGAGGCCTAATCCATAAGAGGGAGTGAACCCTCAAGTCCTGCAGTATTCACATATTTCCAGCACACAGTGGTTCCATCTTAGCTTTTTGGATGCACCTCTATGGGAAATATGTTCATGTTACGAGTTCCAGTTAATTATATTCCTGAAAAGATCCAGCGCAGGTTCTAAATGTATTGATTCCTTAAGGATTTCTGAAATGCGTTGAGCCTACATGTAAATTGTGTTTGGAAACGAAGATACAAAACATGTACAATGAGCTCATACATACCACTGCATTCTTCGTTTTCTGCCTGATGGGCTTTAGTCTCTCAGAGTTTAGTGGCTGAACAATACTTCTCAAGTTGGAGTAACCAGGAACTTGTGGGGGAATTCTACCTTTAGGATGGTGCTGGTTTCCTTCTGCTTTATGCTGGCCAGCAGCTGGGAGTTTTCCCAGTCCTTTCTGCACACTTTCATAGGAGGAGTCAGTGGCCTTCTTCATTTTAACATCACTCCTGGTGTATGGTGGAGCATCTGCTTTCATGGCGGGTTGGCAGTAGTAATTAGCACCTGAATTATTGATGCTGGTTATCTCCTGAGATGTGTGTATCTGGCCTAAAAAAAAATTAAGAAAATAAAAAAGTTTTTAGGAACTTGTAGGGGAGACTCACTCAGATAACTTAAAGCGCAACAAAAAATTGCTTTCCTTTGCAGTGGGGGCCTCACCTGCAAGGGGTGGGCAGAGCACTTCTATTTACCCAATCCTCTGTTCCCTCAGCAATACAGGACTCTCCTACACTCTGGCAGCAGGACTGTCCCTTGGCATCCTCATGTCCAATGCAGGGCTATGGTACCTGCATTGGTCTTGATGTCACAAGCATACAAGCACAGAAGTGCAGGGGAGAAGAGGCTGCAGGGGCCAGTCTAGCAGTGCAGAGGAGACTGTGGCAGTGGAGGATCTGCCAAGTAAAGCAGCAGTACCCGATGCCCCTAAACATAAACCAGCAGTTAACCCAAGAAAAAAAAAAAAAAAAAAAAAAAAAAAGTTTGTTTTTCCCGAAGTTCAGCTTTAATTGATCCTAATAAAAATGATGATACAAAATTATAGGAGGTGGAACGACATAACAGACATATAAATACTACAATACTCGACAACCTTGTATAAAAATGTCCTTAAAAGTAATACCAAACACAAATGGTTTAATTTACATAGTCCTTCCTAATTCTTTAAATGGATAATTGTTAATGGCATGAATTAAATTTAATAAAAAAAAAACACACACACATACACCCCTAAAAGTAACTTTTTCCTTATTCATATACAACTGTCATGTGACCCAGATCTTTCCCAGCCTGTCTGCATAAGCAGGAGGAGCTTCTAGTCCTCTGCTGCTGGTCGTGTAAAAAAAAAAAAAGAAAGCCGCCGCTTTTGGAATACGGTTTTATATTGTCATAGAAATATATATTTTAAATCAAATCATTTTTTGCCAACAACATGGTGTGGGTGGATCTCTGCCAGTCCCAAGCCATGTTACGCCCCTCCAGCCTGCGTCTTAGAAGAGGGAGGTGAAGCCATCATTAATCTACAAGTAATATCCCACCCCCATTTTGTTTAGCTGGTTAGTGGGAGGGAGGAAGGAAGGGAGTAGGCGGACACTTACGACTACGTATATGCTCACATGTATGACTCTATAGTCACATGGACTGCTCAGACGTGATAGGCAGGAAATGCTCAGCATAGAAACTCCCTAAAGACTGAGCATGTGCAGAGCTGTCAACATTGCTTTGTAAAATCCGCCTAGCTGAATTGGGAACATGAACTGAAGGTGGAGCTAAAGAACAGCAAGATCAACCAGGTTTTTTGCAGAATAGGGAAAATCAGTTTCATAGTGACTGAGTGAATATGAACAGCATGTCATACACCACTTGCTGATAGATTTTTTTTATGATGTAGGTTTAGTGACACAATAAAACCTACCATTTAGTTGCATCGCTCCAAACCATTGCTGTACAGTTTCAGTCTGGCACCTCTCATCAGACCTTGCAACAGTTGGCTTTGGAAGACAGAAATATTCAGATCTGGAGCCAAGACAGAAAAACAATGTTATAACCTCAATAACTTAATATCAGGATGCAAAAGGTAGTCACATTTAAAAGGGTAATTTAGCACAGTCTTTATTATGTTCCTTTGCTTTGTTGCTATAAAAACTGTTTTTTTGGGGCCTAGCCCCCCCTTTACAGGATTTGATTGACAGCAGCAAGAGCCAATGGTCCCTGCCGATTCTCCTGTGAGAAGAAAGAGGGAGAACAACTACTGCAGCCGGGCAAAGTGCTGGATTGGGATTGGGCAAGTATTCAAAGTGGTATTAAACCCAAAAGCAAACAAAATATTGCAGCTTACCAATTCTTAGATGTGACGGCTGCATCAGTTTCCTTTTTTTAGGCCATCCTTTATTTTTATCTGGTGATTGAGCCAGTAAGTTTACAGTTTTCCCAACAGAACAAGCTGTCCTGCAGACGTGGCAGTAATAGGGATGTCACACCGACGGGCGTTTACAATGATCGTCTTTAATGTAAAACCTTTATCCCAAAAGGAACAAAAACTGTTTGCTGTAACCGATTAGTATTAGGTGAGGTTTGGCTTCAATTTGTTAGTTTATCTAAATCTGCCAGCCTATCTAACACTCCCCTCCCGCCCAGACTGAATATGGTGCTGTCCAAGTTTGCCCCCTGTACTCCTTCAAGGGGTGGGAGGCATAGACACATGAAGGTTTGTTTACCCTAATGCGGAGTATGTGTTAAAGTAGTATTTTAAAAATAACAAACATGTTATACTTACCTGCTCTGTCTGTGTAGTGGTCTTGCACCACCAGCACATCTCCCCCCCCCCCCCCGAACAGTGCCCAGAGAAAGCCACTTGCTTTTTTGTGGGGGGTACCTGGTTTTGACAGGTATCCCCGCTCCCATTTCTGGCTGTGAACTGAACCAGAACTTCTCGCCCCTCCCCACAGTCTTATGGGTCACATCACAGGTCCCAGAAGACTACAGGACCCACACATGTGCAGTAGAAAACCGGCTGTGGAGCCGCAAGGCTTCACTTGCGTTTCCCTTACTTCAGGTGACAGCGCCCGCGCCTGAAGCCGACTGAAAAATTGGTTCAGATGAGGACATCGCTGGATCCCTGGACATCACCTTACAATCTTTATCCAAAATACATGTAAATACAAGTAGCTCCATATACAGTTCGTTACATTTCTACATCAATCATGCAAAACAGTGCAACATTCTACTTATCGATCATAAGACTGATTGATTATATATATAAAAAAATCAGTTGCAAAGAGGAAAAAGAACATACAAAACGCTTTTGTAGATATAGATATGTTAATACGTAACTTAGGCTTTTCCTACACTTTACTACGTCCACAACCTTCAGAATACTTGAGTTTTATTACAAAATGACCACACGTTCCACTAACCTATCCAGCCATCATCCACTTAGGACAGAGGTCCTCAAACTCTGGCCCTCCAGTTGTTCAGGAACTACAATTCCCATCATGCCTAGTCATGTCTGTGAATGTCAGAGTTTACAATGCCTCATGGGACTTGTAGTTCTGCAACAGCTGGAGGGCAGTCGTTTGACGATCCCTGGAGTTAGGACATTTGTTTCTCCCAATGCCCATGCAATCAGCTTCACCATGCATCTTACTGAATTTCCCACTGGTTGCTAAAGTCAAGTATACACATTCTGCCATAAGAAAAGTCTGAACTGAAATCCAGATCCTTGGCACAGTGTCACTACTGGCAAGGGTGAATCCTACCAGTGGTACACCAGTCACACTTTGCCACCCTTCAACAATCATAAATGAACTAAACACAAGCAGAATTGTATGTGCATTGGCCCCTAGCATTTATCCAGCTTGAGCTAATGATATTCAAAAATAAATAAATACTACAAAATATTCACCTTACAATAGTATAGAACCATCTACATCGATCTTGCAAGTAGACATCAAAACTAATGGTGAATTTTGTCTAGGTCCTGGATTTTATAATGACACACAATCATTATCACCTTACCCCTGGGGTTTAGCAGCCATCTGTAGAGGACAGCACCATCCCCAGAGGATAATTAGCGATAACGGAAACCGGCTCATATATAGATTTGTGCTTCAATTATGTTACAGCTGCACAAATTAATGAACTCGTTTCAAATTTAAACTCTTAATGGGGTTGTAAAGCAAAAAAAAATGTTTTTCTTGAATAGCTTCCTTTACCTTAGTGCAGTCCCCCTTCACTTACCTCATCCTTCCATTTTGCTTTTAAAGCGGTTGTAAACCCACATCAAAATTGTTATTTATTTTTTCTCCTGCAAGACAAAAGTCATAATGAGCTAATATGCACCGCATACTAGCTCATTATGAAATACTTACCTCGAAACGAGGTGTGTAGAACTTACCTGGTCCACGCCGAGCGAGATATCATCTTGACTCGGCGTGTCTTCCGGGTATCGCCGCTCCAGCGCTGTGATTGGCTGGAGCGGCGATGACGTCACAGGAGATTTAAATTCGGCAGGGTCCGGCGCATTACGCAATCAGCGGCGCATTACGAGGAGAATATCTCCTAAACCAGGGATCTCCAAATTACGGCCCTCCAGCTGCTGTGGAACTACACTTCCCATGAGGCATTGTAAAACTGACATTCGTAGACATGACTAGGCATGATGGGAATTGTAGTTCCTGAACACCTGGAGGGCCGTAGTTTGGAGACTCCTGTCCTAAACCATACAGGTTTAGGAGATATTCTCCTTACCTACAGGTAAGCCTCATTATAGGCTTACTTGTAGTTAAAAGTAAAAAAAGTGGGTTTACAACCACTTTAAATGTCCTTATTTCTTCTGAGAAATCCTCACTTCCTGTTCTTCTGTCTGCAACTACACAGTAATGCAAGGCTTTCTTCCCTGGTGTGGAAAAAGCCTCAGGGGGGGAGGGGGCGAGCAGGAGTGTCAGGACACCCACTAACACACAGCTCCCTTCTCTATCTGCAAAGTAGAGAGCGTCCTGACTTGCCTGCTCGCCCCCTCAAGAGGCCAAGTCAGGACGCTCTCTACTTTGCAGATAGAGAAGGGAGCTGTGTGTTAGTGGGTGTCCCGACACTCCTGCTCGCCCCCTCAAGAGGCTTTCTCCACACCAGGTAGAAAACCTTGCATTACCGTGTGGAGTTACAGACAGAAGAACAGGAAGTGAGGATTTCTCAGAGGAAATAAGGACAATTAAAAGCAAAATGGAAGGATGAGGTAAGTGAAGGAGGACTGCACAAAGGTAAAGGTATTTAGGGGAAAAAAAATAAAAAATGTTACCTTTACAACCCCTTTAACTTAACCTACAGTATAGCGGATACATTTTAACTCCATGGTATAATACAGCGCTGCTGTTTAAAAACAAATGTCCATCAGACCTAGAACAGGTACTCGAGCATCCAGCTACACACACACCTTACACCAGTAAACATTCTGCTCTAGTAATATGTATTTTACTTACGGTGTTTTCTCTTTCACTGGTGGCGAGGTGTGTCTGTCCAAGGATCCATGCTTTGCATTGTCTGAGAACATCTGAGGAATTTCTCCATAGCTGTTTCCGGGAGATGAGGCAGAGGTCCTGTAACCTGTCAGTGGACCAGGTTTCCTCAGATTCTCCACAGAGTGACACCTATCGGTGAAGCTGCCTGGTTTGCTATGATTCTGGCTGTGGGAGGTACCTGTTCTTTCAGAGGAGTGGGCTCTGCGGAGGTAGCGAGAGTGTGGCCTATCTTCAACAGCTTTTCTACCTCTTCCCTCAGAGAGATCATATTCCTCCCTCTGGCGGCTATGGAAGCTCCCTCCATCTCCCGTCGAAGCATTACTTGGTTCCCTGTCCTTAAACTGGAAGATGTTCATTTTGTTTGGTAGTGAAGGGCCAGATAAAATCCTCTTCTCTGGTATGCGTCCGCTAACACTTACCCCAGAGGAACCAGTAAAGCCTGTAGAAATTGTAGCATGGCCACTATCGATGGAATCTTCAACTGCTGCCATATCGGCACGTGTGGTAGAAGAATACCCTATCATGAATGGGTGGTCCAGCACAGAAGACAGACTTAACCTATCTGCAGGATTTTTACGTAACAACTGAAAAACTAAGTCCTTTGCCTCTCTTGACATAAAACTAGGCATTTCATATTCTGCCAAAACGACTTTATTTAAAGTGTTCTTTACTGTGTCTGTGTCAAAAGGTGGCCGACCCACAAGGAAAGTGTACAACATGCAGCCCAAGGACCAAACATCAGATTCCAGGCCATGAGCACTCCTGGTAGCAATTTCCGGGGCGATGTAGTTAGGAGTGCCACACATTGTAAAGTGTTTCTCATTTGGCAACTTCAGCTGGGCAGCCAAGCCAAAGTCTGCAATCTTGATGTTCATGTCACTGGAGAGTAGAAGATTAGAAAGGGTGAGGTCTCTGTGTAGGATGCCATGGGAATGAAGGTACAGCATCCCTTTTACTATCTGCTCCATGAAATGCCGAGCTGTGAATAAAGAATAAATATAAAAAAAGGAAAAAGGATTTAAAACACCTTTGATCCAATTTATAGAGGAAATAATTCAATAGCAGAACAACATTACTCTTACTGTAAACCAAAAATATACAACAGAAATAACATTCAAACAATTGCATCACTCTGAACATCCACTTCAAACAAGGACCTATCACAACTTCCGGTCTTATGGCACTACAGGTATCATTATAAATGCATGTCAAAGGGTAGAAGTTGACTTAAAAGTGGTTGTTAAGCCACTCTGACCCATTTTATACAATCTGATCTGATTATTTATTGAAAATAAAATAATGCAGTCTATACCGGATATCAGAGCGTCTCCAAGCGCTCAGGTGACCAACCGCCTCACTCCTCTCCCTGTCAGACAGCTGTAGTGGGAGGGGCCGAGAATCCCCCGCTGACATCAGCTGAGAGGAGGAAAGAGGTGCACTGAAATCAGGTGCACACAGCACAAGGCTATGTTTGCACTATTGCGACCCCAAAGTTGAGCAATTTAGAGTGCAGCTTTGATCCAACTTTACAGTCTCTGGATCAAAGTTGCATCAAATTAGTACAGGAACCTTTTATAAGTCGCTGCAACTTTAAGTTGCATAGATTTGGACAGGTGTCATTGAAATCAACAGGCTGTGACTTGTCATGCAACTTTGTGTCCAAAGTCGCATGACAAGACGCACTAGCGGAAACAGAGGCTTGGGAGACAGAGCAGATAGAATAAACATGTAGATGTTATTCCAGCTGTAGGAGAGGATGGGCTGGCACTGTCACAAGCTGACAGGTAAGGAGGGAAGAGGATGGGGTAGGACTAGGGTTGCCACCTCATCCCTTTAAAACAGAACACATATGAATTCCACAGGTTCTGTGGCTGATTATGGTGGTAATTAAACTCACTCGGTGCCTAATCTGCATTAGCCTGAGCCTCAGAACCTGTGTAATTCATATGTGTTCTGTTTTAAAGGGATGAGGTAGCAACCCTAGGTAGGACAGAGAAGAGCAGACAGTAGAGGACTGAGGCATGTAAACTGACCAAGGTGTCAGGGCTTAGCAACCATGATAAACCGTGGTCCGTACAGAGGGGAGGGTAGAAACTGGCAGGATCAGCCAGCTTTTTTAGGCGATACAGGGGACCAAATTACACAGCACAAGCACTGCTGTATAACATGCTTTAAAGGAACAGGATCCATATTTTTTTTATTTTAGGGTAACGACGCATAAGCTGACTTTAACTTACCTTCATTTGCCGTAAAGGGTTTCTTTCGATTTTTTAAAAACCTGTTCATCTCTCCATTGTGGCACATTTCAAGTATCAGATAGACATAGTTGCTGTCTTCAAAATAATTATAAAGCTATTGTAAAGAAAAAAAAAAACTGCGTCACACATTTTTCTCCAGCATATCACTTTAATATGTTGTTTAAAATGAAACCTACCTCCAAAATAGATGGATGCTTTAGCTGGCAATGGATCTCTACCTCATTACGCACTCTTTGGACCATGCCAACCCTCTGCATGGCCTTTTTGTCAATCTACAATAACAAGGAAAATAAATATTCTGGATCAGTACAAACTGTTCAATATGCTAAAAACTATTAGTTAAGGGCTCATTCACACTAGCCCTGCCTAGGCAACGCAATGTCATATTGTTGCAGTGCGCACTGACAAAAAAAGTAGGACAGGCTGCACAGTGTGGTGTTCTGCTCTACACCAAGTTACAATACACATTTTAATAACATTTAAATTAAGGGGAAAAAAAAGTGCAATGTGTTGTAACATCGCAATCACAAAACCTTAAGATGTTATACATGGCATGATGTGTGAACGGGACCTTTACGGTGAGACTTACCATTTTGATAGCTACTTCGATGCCTGTATGTTTGGACTGTGCCTTGTACACACAGGCAAATGAGCCTTTTCCGAGGAGGTTGAGGACCTTGAAGTCCTGATAGGTGTGAAAAAAAAAAAAAAAAAGAGAACCGTCAACATATCACATATCCAGCACACAAGTCATATATATACACACACGCCGACAGATCTGGGCTGTCATACATACGCATAGAAATCCTGCACAATCATACATACACAGAGATATGTGCAAGTCATACATATGCAGACAGACCCTGCACAGAAGTCATGCACAGCTTTTAAACACAGTCATACATACAGAGATCCTGAACATAGGTCACATATAAACACACACACAGCTCCTGCACAGTCACATATAAACAAAACACGCACACAGACAGCTCCTGCACACAATCACATATAAACAAAACACGCACAGAGATCCTGCACACAGTCACATATAAAACAATACGCGCACAGAGATCCTGCACACAGTCACATATAAACAAAACACGCACAGAGATCCTGCACACAGTCACATATAAACAAAAAACAAAACACGTCACATATAAACACAGCACACACAGATCCTGCACACAGTCACATATAAACAAAACACGCACAGATATCCTGCACACAGTCACATATAAACAAAACACACACAGATCCTGCACACAGTCACATATAAACAAAACACGCACACAGATCCTGCACACAGTCACATATAAACAAAACACGCACACAGATCCTGCACACAGTCACATATAAACAAAACACGCACACAGATCCTGCACACAGTCACATATAAACAAAACACACACAGACAGCTCCTGCACACAGTCACATATAAACAAACACACACACACAGATCCTGCACACAGTCACATATAAACAAAACACGCACACAGATCCTGCACACAGTCACATATAAACAAAACAGTCACATATAAACAAAACACGCACACAGATCCTGCACACAGTCACATATAAACAAAACACGCACACAGATCCTGCACACAGTCACATATAAACAAACACACACACACATAAACAAACACACAGACAGTTCCTGCACACAGTCACATATAAACAAACACACAGACAGATGCTGCACATACTATATACAGATGTATGGTAGATGCAGTATAGAACCCTCTCTGTACGCACACACATAGACCCTGAGTATATATAGATCTGTATACACAGGGTAGAAGGCAGTGGTACAGATACCTCTATGGAGTTCTCCCCCTGCAGTAGCGGTGTACAGGTGTCCCCCATCTCCTGCTCATGGCCCCCATCAGATGAGGAGTCTTTGGGGACCAGGTTAGGGAAGAGGAAGGTGAGGACTCTCTCCAGCATGATGTTAGCAGACACAGCACACGAGCTGACAGCACACTGAGGATCCTGGCATGATAATGACAGCAGGTACACTCAGGTCCAGCCCGGCTCACTTCCCGCTGTCCTAACTGACAGCAACCATTCCTACATGACAACCATCCGTACATGACAACACAACATGTCAGGGGACGCTGGGGGCGGGGGTAACCATCACCCGGAGCGGGCTCCCCGGGGACAAGAGGGAATTGTCGCGCCCCTCCCCCTCAGACACGAAGGGAAGGTGTGATCTCCCTCTACACACCTCGATCGTCCCCCCGATGCTGCTCGCCATGTTTCCTCTGGGCGGCCCGGCTCATCATCGCAGAAATAGACGGTGTGGGCGCTCGGAGACTCCCGAGGTAGCGGACAGGAAGGTCACTACGAGCCGGCTGTAACGGTGGATGGAGCCGCGAGAGCCCGCTTCCATTCCCGCGGGGCCGCTTGGTTGTTTTTCGAAAATTCCGCCCGTTACAGTCACGTGATCCAAGCGGCGTACGTACACAGCGTGAGGGGCGTCAGCACAAACCTCCAGAGTCCGTGTTGCCTGGTGTTTCAATAAAGCTTTGTTTGTTGTGAGTGCTTGGTTGGCAGACGTAGCGATTTGCCAGCCGATACATGGCGGCTGAAGGGTATTTGGAGAGGATAGCGGTGTTATTGGTTCAGTTATCAGGCGAGGGGTCCCAGCATACTGCTACTGAGTTATACACTGATTGTATTGTACTGAAGGAGCTCTGAATGTCCATTGCTGGATTCAAGCATTCATGCCTGAAATGTAGTCCTTGTAGCTTGAAACATAGGGGAACCACTTCACTTTCGGGATGTTCCCCCCTTCATGACCAGGGAATTTTCATGCTATACGGCACTGCGCTACTTTACCTGGAAATTGCGCGGTCATACAACGCTAAACCCAAATGAAACGTATATATTTTTTACACACAAATAGAGTTTTATTTTGGTGTTATTTGATAACCACTGGGTTTATTATTATACAAGTGAAAAAAGACAGAATATTTTGAAAAAAAAAATATTTTCTTCTTTTAGTCACAAAACATATCCAATAAAATATTTTTTTAAATTAGATTTTTAAATTACATTAGATTTAAAATGTATATTTTAGCCCAAAATATTTTATGTCTTTGGTAAAAACCCATTTTTGTGGAAAATGACACTAATATATTCTGATCAATATACTAATCTGAGCACACACTATACTAGTAATGGCGGTGATAGGGTGGCCGACAACCTGACACTGCAATAATGTCATCACTAGAAATTATGGCCTTTATAGGCACAGAAACACAAATATATAAAAAAAACTACAAACCAACTTTATTAATACACTTGGATGTGGAAACCCACATCCAATTCACAATTGCGTGAACCCAGCCTAAAACACTGAGCTCAGTGATAATATCTAATAAAAAAGCACCCTTAATAGGACAAAATATTTATTAATTCAAGTTTTTAAGCCATACTTTCAATAGTATACACTTCAATTAACAGCTCGACATGTTTTGCAGAGAACCACTTCTTTGGGTGCCTAAATGCATTAAAGTAGAATATACTAATCTAAAAAAAAGAGATTTTTTTCAGTCATCCATATCCCACATTTCCCCTACTTCCTGTTTGGCTTTACGGAAGTGTGGGGAAAATCTCTGTGGGACAAAATGGCGGTGATAGGGAATTCCTTGGGGACCCCCAGGCCGAACTAATGTCCCCATTGGAAATTTCTTCTCTCTTTTCCTGACACAAAATTTGTATTTTTCCTATACTTTTAAATAATGTCAGGAAAATTAAAGATGGTGGATCCCCTTAAAGCGGAGTTCCACCCAAAAGTGAAACTTCCGCTTATCTGATTCCTCCCTCCCCCTCCCGTGCCACATTCGGCACCTTTCGGAAGGGGGGAGCAGGTACCTGTTTTTTACAGGTACCCTGTCCCCATTTTGAGGAGACCGGGAGGTGGCAAATTACACCAGGAGTTCTGCTCTCTCCTCCTCCCTCCCGCCACAGTGAGAAACTTTGCGAATATACCTTGTTGTGAAGCCAAAAAACTGTCACTGGCGGCGGCAGCACCCGACCACTGATGTAAAAACGGGGGGTGCGCCCGCCAACTGGGAGAGCACTTCACAAGAATTAGCTCTTATGGGGAGGAGCCAAGACAGCAGCAGAGGGACCCCAGAAGACATCGGGGCCACTCTGTGCAAAACAAGCTGCACAGGATGTACAACATGGTTATTTAAAAAATAAATATGAATACCTTTACAACCCCTTTAATAGTCCACCTGATTAGCATAATATACATGTAAGTTTCCTAATGTTAAAAGTCAGCAGCCACAGTATGTGTAGCTGCTGACTGAGTTCCCGCTGCTGTCAATCAAATCAATGACATGGCGTGCCGGGGGCAACTGATACAGAGAGTGGCTATAGCCGCCGGCGGTATCACGGGGGCGCGCCCGCAAGCTAACCCCCTTGGGAGAGCACTTCACAAGAAGGGGGTTAGCTCTTGTGGGGAGGAGCCAAGACAGCAGCAGAGGGACCCCAGAAGACCAGGATGGGGCCACTCTGTGCAAAACAAGCTGCACAGTGCAGGTAAGTACAACATGTATGTTATTTAAAAAATAAATATGAATACCTTTACAACCCCTTTAATAGTCCACCTGATTAGCATAATATATATCCAGATCATAGTAAAATAGTGGATAACAATCACTCCACATCATAGTTAGCCATAAAGGGACTTCTAGGGTCCTTCAATTCTCTGCTACAATAGCGTGCTAATTCCAGGCTATTGCATTGAAGGGGTCCTTACAGTGCTTTGCGAAAGTATTCGGCCCCCTTGAACTTTGCGACCTTTTGCCACATTTCAGGCTTCAAACATAAAGATATAAAACTGTAATTTTTTGTGAAGAATCATCAACAAGTGGGACACAATCATGAAGTGGAAAGAAATTTATTGGATATTTCAAACTTTTTTAACAAATAAAAAACTGAAAAATTGGGCGTGCAAAATTATTCAGCCCCTTTACTTTCAGTGCAGCAAACTCTCTCCAGAAGTTCAGTGAGGATCTCTGAATGATCCAATGTTGACCTAAATGACTAATGATGATAAATATAATCCACCTGTGTGTAATCAAGTCTCCGTATAAATGCACCTGCACTGTGATAGTCTCAGAGGTCCTCCGCGCTGTGCCCCTCCGTCCTCCGCGCTGTGCCCCTTCGTCCTCCGCGCTGTGTCCCTCCACCCCCCTCTGCGCTGTCCCCCTCCGTCGTCCATGCTATACCTCTCCGACCTCAGTACTGTCCCCCTCCGCCCTCTGCGCTGTCCCCCTCCGTCCTCCATGCTATACCTCTCCGACCTCAGTGCTGTCCCCCTCCGCCCTCTGCGCTGTCCCCCTCCGCCATCTGCGGTGTCCCCCTCCGCCCTCTGTGCTGTCCCCCTCCTGTCCTCTGTGCTGTCCCCCTCCTGTCCTCTGTGCTGTCCCCCTCCTGTCCTCTGTGCTGTCCTCCGTGCTGTCCCCCTCTGTCCTCCGTGCTGTCCCCTCGTGCTGTCCCCCGTGCTGTCCCCCTCTGTCCTCCGTGCTGTCCCCCTCTGTCCTCTGTGCTGTCCCCCTCTGTCCTCTGTGCTGTCCCCCTCTGTCCTCTGTGCTGTCCCCCTCTGTCCTCCATGCTATACCTCTCCGACCTCAGTACTGTCCCCCTCCGCCCTCTGCGCTGTCCCCCTCCGCTCTCTGCGCTGTCCCCCTCCGTCCTCCATGCTATACCTCTCCGACCTCAGTGCTGTCCCCCTCCGCCCTCTGCGCTGTCCCCCTCCGCCATCTGCGCTGTCCCCCTCCGCCATCTGCGCTGTCCCCCTCCGCCCTCTGCGCTGTCCCCCTCCGCCCTCTGCGCTGTCCCCCTCCGCCCTGTCCCCTCCTGTCCTCTGTGCTGTCCCCTCTGTCCTCTGTGCTGTCCCCCTCTGTCCTCCGTGCTGTCCCACTCTGTCCTCTGTGCTGTCCCACTCTGTCCTCTGTGCTGTCCCACTCTGTCCTCTGTGCTGTCCCACTCTGTCCTCCGTGCTGTCCCCCTCTGTCCTCCGTGCTGTCCCCCTCTGTCCTCCGTGCTGTCCCCCGTGCTGTACCCCTCTGTCCTCCGTACTGTCCCCCTCTGTCCTCCGTACTGTCCCCCTCCGCACTTCGTGCTGTCTTCCTCTGTCCTCCGTGCTGTCCCCCTCCCGATCTCCGCGCTGTCCCCCTCCCGATCTCCGCGCTGTCCCCCTCCCGATCTCCGCGCTGTCCCCCTCCCATCCTCCGCGCTGTCCCCCTCCCATCCTCCGCGCTGTCTTCCTCCGTGTTGTCCCCCTCTGCCCTCCATGCTGTCCCCCTCCATCCTCTGTGCTGCCCCCCCCCCATGCTGTCCCCTCTGTGCTCCGTACTGTCCCCTTCCGTTCTCCGTGCTGTCCCCCTCTGCCCTCCGCGCTGCTCTCCCCCCTCAATCTGTCAGGATGGAGAGCGGAGGTAGGAGCCGCAAATCCCGGCTCCTACCTTTTTAGAATGATTACTGACTCTGTCCATTCACATAACTGAAACATCGTAACCTGTGATTACGATGCTTCAGTTTATGAATGGAGAGGAGCTTCTCTTCATTCATTTTAGCTGAGGCAGCAGAGAAAGGGACTGGGGAATCTGTGTCCTTAGTCCCTTTCTCTGTCTTATAGGGGAGATGTCTGTTAAGACCCCTGATATCTTTCCAAAGACCCCCAACAGGGCTGATTAAAAAAAGAAAAAAAAATTGCAATAAATCAAATTTTTTTTTTAAATAATAAAAATGTAAAAAAAAAAAACACACTGACAAAACAACCCCCCCCCCCCCCAAAACAAAGAAGAAGAAATCACTGTAAAAAAACTAAATAAAATACTGCCACTGTCGCATGACATTAAAAAAAAGTATTGGTAATCGGTATCGGCGAATACTGGTACTTGTATTCGGTCTCAAAAAAGTGGTATCGGGACAACCCTACTAGTAATAATAATAAAAAAAATGTCCCCGGATTTCGTTTTAACCACTTCGCGCCCAAGGACGTCATATGACGTCCTGGACTTTCAGTGGGGATATCTGACAGATGCCTGCACCTAGAGGCATCATTCAGATATACATCTTTTCATCCGGCAATCCTGTGTACCATAAGAATGATCATAGCAGCAGTTCCACCTCTTGATCGCTCTTATAGGTGGCGGGGGGGGGACGTCCCCTCCGCCATCCGGTGCTTCTCTGGGCTCTCCTGTGCCATCGGAGACCCGGAGAAACGATCTGCCGGCGCGGGATGGGAGGCATAGAGATGACTGGTGACCAAATGGTCACCAGTCATCTCTATGATCGTCGGAGGCCCGGGCGCAATGTGATGAAGTCATGCCCGGGTACCGGAATGTAAACACAGCCGCAATCGTAGCCGAAAGCATTAGATCTGTGATTTTTTTTTCACAATCTCATTCTTTCCAGCCTGGAGGAGAGATGTGGGGGTCCTATTGACCCTGCATTTCTCCATAAAGAGTACCTGTCACACACCATTCCTATTACAAGGGATGTTTACATTCCTTGTAATAGGAATAAAAGAAAATGTAAAAAAAGTGTAAAAAAAAAATAAGTAAAATAAAAAATTAAATAATAAAAAATAAAATTTTAAATGCCCCTATCCCTGGTACCCCGCCGCATGCGTTAGAGCGCCAGCAAGAATTCTAGCACTAGAACTTCTCTGTAACTCTAAACTGGTAACCTGTAAAGAAAAAAAATTAAGCGACGCCTATGGAGATTTTTAAATGCTGAAGTTTGGCGCCATTCCATGAGTGTGCGCAATTGTAAAGTATAACATGTTAGGTATCTATTTACTCGGCGTAACTTCATCTTTCACATTATACAAAAAAAATTGGGCTAACTTTACTGATTTGTTATTTTTCAATTCGTGAAACCGTTTTTTCCCCAAAAAAAGGCGTTTGAAAAATTATTGTGCAAATACCGTGCAAGATAAAAAGTTGCAATGACCGCCATTTTATTTCCTAGGGTGTCTGCTAAAAACATATATAATGTCTGGGGGTTCTGCGTAATTTTCTAGCAAAAAAAATGATGATTTTTGCATGTAGGAGAGAAGTGCCAAAACAGGCGCGGTATGGAAGTGGCGAAAAATCTGGTCACCTTACAGTAGGGGCCCCATGAGAGTCTCCTGGGCTGGTATCTTTATAGGGTCACCACTTGCCTACTATGAGTCTCCCCTCCCATGTGACAGCTCCTGTGTTTGTATCCGGATCGGACCGGACGGCGTCCTTACATCACAGATTTCCATGTAGTGGGCGGCCCGGCATAGAGCATGCGCATTCACCATGATACTTTCTGGTTTGGACCAAAAGCAGCTTGCCTGCTGACATAGATGCCACCCCCTGCCGCCTCTCACTTACCGCTGATTGCTTTGAAGCTCAAAAAAAAAGTACATGAGCCTCTTTTTTGGGCAGATTACAGGCGTTTTTCTCCTTTTACATTGCTGACCTTTCGACCTGTGCAAAAATCGCTGTAAAAACGCACGACTTTCTGCCTGAAAACGAAACGCTCGGGTGTGAATGCAGCCTGAGAGCTGGTCACACTCGCATGTCGTGAAAATTGGATGTGGGGAAACCAGCACATGAGTGAACCCGGCCTTAAAAACATCAAGGGGGTGAACAAGGTTCAGAAGGGCAATTTTTTTTTAACCGCTTCCATACCGGGCACTTATGCACCTTCCTGCCCAGGCCGATTTTTAGCTTTCAGCGCTGTCACACTTTGAATGACAATTGCGCGGTCATGCGACACTGTACCCAAACATTTTTTTTATAATTTCGTTCCCACAAATAGAGCTTTCTTTTGGTGGTATTTGATCACCTTTGCGGTTTTTATTTTTTGTGCAACAACTAAAAAAAGACCGAAAATTTGGAAGAAGACATTTTTTTCTGTATTTTTTTTTTTTAATAAATAAGTACGTTTTCTTCTTCAATTACAGGCACTGATATAGCAGCACAGATGAGGCGGCACTGATGGGTACTTATGGGTGGCACAGATGGGCACTGGGCATGGATGGGCACTGAGGGGTGGCACTGATGGCCATCGAGGGTGGCACTGATGGCATTGCTGGGCATTACTTATTTACAAATTTTTGACAGTGCCCATGTTGCCAGTCAGTTCCCATTTGTGGGCACTGATTGGCATCTATTGTGCTTTTTTTTTTTTTTTACATGTGGATGGCCATGGGGGATGTACCTGGCCCTCCACATGTTACCCCCTTCCCTGGTGGTCCCCGTCAGGAGAGCCGATGATCGGTTTATCTCTATTCGCGTCTGTCAGACGTGAGTGAGGAAGAGCCGATCAACGGCTCTTTCTGTTTACAATGTGATCAGCCGTGATTGGACACAATTGGACACAGCTGGTCCGGCGGAGGCTCTTTACCGAGATCCGAGATGCAGGATGTCAGACTGACACCCCGCATCACCGATCGCCGCACTGCGGCGCGCCCCCACGGGACGTCAAAACACATCCTGTCAGGATTAGACGACCACTTCCCGGACGTCAATTTACTATTGACCGGGCGGGAAGTGGTTAATATAAAACCAAAACCATGAACACGGGGACCTCAAACCAACCGGAGGAAAGTTCAAAACGAATCTTGGAAACTATTATTTTACTGAAAGGGTAGTTGATACTTGGAATAAACTACCAGCAGAGGGAGTGAGAGAGACAACAGTAAATGGCTTTAAGACCATGCTATGGAGGGACAAACCTCGATCTGTACTCAGACAATAAGATAAAAAACAATGGACTGCGCCGTCTTTATGTTTCAATCTTTTTTATTTGTTTTACAAAAAAACAGTAAAAAAAAATATTAGTAAACATTTTTACATTAGGAACATCAAGAACAGTAAGGCTCCATGCACACTGAAGCTGATAAAAGCTATAAAAAAAACGCCAGTAGCTTTGCAACTTTTTTTTAGCATTTTTGCACTAGCTTTAATCAGTGTTTTTCAGTGTAGCTTTTTTATTTATTTTTTTACTTTTTTTTTTTTTTTTTATGGATAAAAAACGTGTTTTTTTCCCGCCGAAAAACGGCATTTTGAACGCAAATTTCGGGCGTTCAGAAAAAAGCCAATAAACTGCAGTTTATCAGCTTCAGTGTGCATGGAGCCTAAAGGTCGGCCGTCACCTTTTCATGTATCTAGTAATGAGCGCCCCCCAATCTGTGATGTTCACCCCCCCCCCTTACCTTTCTTAACCACTTCAGCCCCGGACCATTTTCTTGCTAAACGACCGGGCCACTTTTTGTGATTCGGCACTGCGTCGCTTTAACTGCCAATTGCGCGGTCGTGATACGTGGCTCACAATATTGACTTCCTTTTTCCCCACAAAGAGAGCTTTCTTTTGGTGGTATTTGATCATCTCTGCGGGTTTTATTTCTTGCGCTATAAACAAAAATAGAGCGACAATTTTGAAAAACAATTATTAATATTTTTTACTTTTTGCTATAATAAATATCCCCCAAAAATACATAAAAAATATATTTTTTTCCTCAATTTAGGCCGATGTGTATTCTTCTACTAATTTTTGGTAAAAAAAAAAAAAAAAATCGCAATAAGCGTTTATTGATCGGTTTGAGCAAAAGTTATAGCGTCTATAAAATAGTGGAAGTTTTATAGCATTTTTATTAATATTTTTTTTTTTATTGGTAACGGCGGCGTTCTGCGATTATTTTTTTTATCGTGATTACGACATTATGACGGACATATTGGACACTTTTGACACGTTTTTTGGGAGCAATGGCATTTTTACAGCGATCAGTGCTATTAAAAATGCACTGGTAACTGTGAAAATGTAACTGTCAGTGAATGGGGTTAACCACTAGGTGGCGCTGTAAGGGTTAAGTGTTCCCTAAGGAGTGATTCTTACTGTAGGGGGGCGTGGCTTGCTGTGACACGTCGCTGATCGTTGGTCCCGATGACAGGGAACATGATCAGTGTCACTAGGCAGAACGGGGAGATGTTGAGTTTACACTGACATCTCCCCGTTCTATGTCTCCATGAGACGATAGCGGGTATTCCCGCGGCGATCGAGTCTGCGTGACCCGCGGGCGCGCTCGCGGAGATCGCGGCAGGCTCGCGCCTGAAACAACCGCTTCTTAAAGGGGACATACCTGTACGTCCCTTTGCCTGCCCGTGCCATGCTGCAGACATATATCTGCCTGCGGCGGGCAGCAAGTGGTTAAAGGGGATGTAAAAGTTCAGTTGTTTTTTTTCACCTTCATACATAGGATGCATTAATGTGAAAAAAAAACTGAAAACTGGCAATGACGGCCCCCCCATTTTACTTACCTGAGCTCCGAATCTGCTGTGCGTGTCCCCCGGAGTCCTCTTCTCCTCGGAAGTCTGGTCCTTCGATTGGCTAGATTGATAGCAGTGCGGCCATTGGCCAGGGGGCGGGGTCATGTGATACAGTCGGTGACTATGGCTGCATCACAGGAGCGCGCCCGCAAGCTAACCCCCTTGGGAGATTACTTCACATGAAGGGGGTTAGCTGATGCTGAGGGACCTCAGAAGAGGAGGATCGGGGCCACTCTGTGCTTAAAGGGGTGTTCCAGCCTTGTTTTATGTCTATTAAAAGTCAGCAGCTACAAAAAGTGTAGCTGCTGGCTTTTAATAAACAATCACTTACCTGCTCCAGCGTTCCAGCGACGCGCCGGCCGGGGCTCCGCTCCTCTCCCCCCCCTCCCCGGCCGGTGTCCTCATCGTAACTGTGGGCATCCGGCCGTGACAGCCTTCGGCTTCATGGCCGGGCACCCACTGCGCATGCACGAGCGGCACTGCGCATGCGCGTGGCGTGGCTCGCCGCTGATTGGACAGCCGATCGCATGGGACCTGTCATGTGTCCCAGGCGGTCGCCTACAGGGAGGGGCTGCTGTAGGCGATTAAGCCTAATCACCTAACCAGCCCCTCGGCGGAAGGAGGAAGTGGGACAGGAAGTCCCACTCCCCCCCCCCCCAAATGTGGCATGTAAGGGGGTGAGGAGTGGGATAAGCGGAAGTTCCATTTTTGGGTGGAACTCCGCTTTAACGAGCCGCACAGTGGAGGTAAGTAGAACATGTTTTTTATTTTATTTTTTTAAACAGGAACCTTTAGTGGCATTGTGGATGCCCGCCGCGAGATCCGTGACTCCGATCACAGGTCCCGCGGACTCGATGTCCAGGGGGATACCCGCGATCGTATCACGGAGAGGAAGAACGGGGGGGGGGGGGGGTTGTTGATGTAAACAAGGCATTTCCTCAGTCTTCCTAGTGACAGGACACAGAGCACAGCTTCCCGTAATCGGAAGCGGTGATCAGTGACGTGTCACACATAGCCCACCCCCCCTACAGTTAGAATCACTCCCTAGGACACATTTAACCCCTGCAGCGCCAACTAGTGGTTAACCCCCTTCCCTGCCAGTGTCATTTTCACGGTAATCATTTTTATAGCACTGATCGCTAAAAAAGACAATGTCCCAAAAATGTGTCAAAAGTGTCCGATAGAAAGTCGCAGTCACGATAAAAAAAAAAAAATGCAGATCATCACTAGTAAAAAATATATAAAACAATTATAATAAGAATGCCATAAAACAAGTATGGGGGGGGAGATGATGGTGTCAGTATGGGGGGGGGGAGGGTGATGGTGTCAGTATGGGGGGGGTGGTGATGGTGTCAGTATGGGGGGGATGATGGTGTCAGTATGGGGGGGGTGATGGTGTCCGTATGGGGGGGGGTGATTGTGTCAGTATGGAGGGGATAATGGTGTCAGTATGGGGGGGTGATGGTGTCAGTATGGGGGGGGGGGGTGATGGTGTCAGTATAGGGGGGATAAAGAGGTGTCAGTATGGGGGGGGTTATGGTGTCCGTATGGGGGGGGGTGATGGTGTCAGTATGGGGGGGGGTGATGGTGTCAGTATGGGGGGGGTGATGGTGTCAGTATGGGGGGGATGATGGTGTCAGTATGGGGGGGGATGATGGTGTCAGTATGGGGGGGATGATGGTGTCAGTATGGGGGGGGGGGGGTGATGGTGTCCGTATGGGGGGGGTTATTGTGTCAGTATGGGGGGGATGATGATGGTGTCAGTATGGGGGGGATAAAGAGGTGTCAGTATGGGGGGGATAAAGAGGTGTCAGTATGGGGGGGGGTGTCAGTATGGGGGGGGTGATGGTGTCCGTATGGGGGGGGGGGGTGATTGTGTCAGTATGGGGGGGATGATGATGGTGTCAGTATGAGGGGGATAAAGAGGTGTCAGTATGGGGGGGGGGGTGATGGTGTCAGTATGGGGGGGGGGTGATGGTGTCAGTATGGGGGGTGATGGTGTCAGTATGGGGTGGTCATTGTGTCAGTATGGGGGGATGATGATGGTGTCAGTATGGGGAGGGTGATGGTGTCCGTATGGGGGTGGTGGTGTCAGTATGGGGGGGGGGGGGGGGGTGATTGTCCCTCATAATGAGCACAGTGGGTGTACAGAACTCAGCACAGGGATGGTGAGAACCCCTGATAATGGGCACAGAAGGTGTAAAGACCTGGGAAGAGAGTGGAAGGGGGGGGGGTGAGGTGAGCAGTAGAGGGGGGCTGTGTGATGAGTAGAGAAGAAGGGTCTGTGCTGTGGTAAGTTGTCCCCCCTCCCCCTCTTGTACTTACAGACACACTGAGAAGCGCCTCCTTCCTTCCTCCAATCACGTGATAAGAGAGGACAGCCTTCCCTCATCGCACATCGGCTCTCTATTGCCACCTGCAGGCTGGAGGGAGAAAGAAGCCGAATTGCCCCTCCATCTCTCTGTCTTCCTTGTCTCTGTGTACATCGCGGCTGAGAGACCTGCGCGCGCCCAGTACAGCAGGGGCGGTTGCGCGGATGTCACGTTTGGTTTGATTGGCGGAGGGGTCGGGCGGAAGTGTGATACCGACTGCGTAATCGCCGCTTGCGTCACTTTTGGTCCGTTGAGTGGTGGATTCTTTGGCGGAAGTAGAAGATAGACTGCGCCGCTCTGCGTCACAGTGCCCGTGATTCTAATAGGAGTCACAGCCCTCCTGGGATTCTTATGAAATCGGTCAGTAGAGTGTCTGTAGCTACTTCACCTTACTAGTGAGATCGGGTCCGGTGCCGGATGGGGGGGGGGGGGGGGGGTGGAGGGGGAATAGAGAGGGGGGGGCTCCTGTATTGATCGGTCAGTGTTTTCTCTCCTTTGTGGTTTGATGGAAGAGAAATCCCTTTACACTCAGGATCACAGCTGTTATTAGAGATTACAGGGGCCCCCCGAACACTGTCCCTGTCAGGGACTCCCCAACATCATCCCCGTCAGAGGCAGTATGGGGGGGGGGTGATGGTGTCAGTATGGGGGGGATGATGGTGTCAGTATGGGGGGGGTGATGATGGTGTCAGTATGGGGGGGTGATGATGGTGTCAGTATGGGGGGGATGGGTGATGGGGGGGGGGTGATGGTGTCAGTATGGGGGGGTGATGATGGTGTCAGTATGGGGGGGGGGGGTGATGATGGTGTCAGTATGGGGGGGATGATGATGGTGTCGGTATGGGGGGGGGATGATGATGGTGTCAGTATGGGGGGGGGGTGATGATGGTGTCAGTATGGGGGGGGATGATGATGGTGTCAGTATGGGGGGGTGATGATGGTGTCAGTATGGGGGGGGGATGATGATGGTGTCAGTATGGGGGGGGGGGGATGATGATGGTGTCAGTATGGGGGGGGATGATGATGATGGTGTCAGTATGGGGGGGGTGATGATGGTGTCAGTATGGGGGGGGGGGGTGAAGAGGTGTTAGTATGGGGGGGGGTGATAGTGTCAGTATGGGGGGGGGATGATGGTGTCAGTATGGGGGGGGGGGGGTGAAGAGGTGTTAGTATGGGGGGGGGGATGATGTGTCAGTATGGGGGGGGGGATGATGGTGTCAGTATGGGGGGATGATGATGGTGTCAGTATGGGGGGATGATGATGTGGTGTCAGGGTATAGGGGGGGATGATGATGGTGTCAGTATTGGATGATGGTGTCAGTATGGGGGGTAATGGGGCGGAGATGATGATGGTGTCAGTATGGGGGGGTAATGGTGTCAGTATGGGGGGGGGGTGATGGTGTCAGTGTGGGGGGTAATGGTGCCAGTATGGGGGGGAGATGATGGTGTCAGTATGGGGGGGGGGGGGTGGGATATGGTGTCAGTATGGGGGTAATGGTGTCAGTATGGGGGGGGGGTGATGGTGTCAGTATGGGGGGGGGGGATGATGGTGTTAGTATGGGGGGGGGGGCATGATGGTGTCAGTATGGGGGGGGGATGATAGTGTCAGTATGGGGGCGGAGATGATGATGGTGTCAGTATGGGGGGGTGATGGTGTCAGTATGGGGGGATGATTGTGTCAGTATGGGGGAGATGATTGTGTCAGTATGGGGGGGGGGGTGATGGTGTCAGTATGGGGGGGAGGTGATGTCAGTGTTGACTATCAGTGTCATTAGTGCTGCCAGTGCTACCCATCAGTTCCCATCAGTACTGCCAATCAGTGCTGTCTATCAGGGCCATTAGTGCTGCCAGTGCCACCTATCAGTGCTGTCTATCAGGGCCATTAGTGCTGCCAGTGCCACCTATCAGTACTGACAATCAGTGCCATCAGTGTTGACAATCAGTGCTGGCTATCATTGCAGATCAATGTGGGCAATCAGTGCCACTAAATGCTGACCAATAATTGCTGCCAATCAGTGCCACCAAGCAGTTCCAACCAGTGCTGCCAATCGGTGGCCTGCCTATCGGTGGCCATCAGTACTGTGAATCAGTGGTGCCTATCAGTGCCAATCAATGGCACCTATTAGTACTGTCAATCAGTGCTGTCAATCAGTTCCCATCAGGGATGGGGAGATGAGCTCAGCAGCCGGGCACATTTCCCATGGGGGGGTCGGCCTGTTGGGGCAAAACTGAAATCTGTTGATGTTTATTAACCCCTTCCCTACCAGCCCATAGGGGAATCACGTCATGGTGATCCCCTCGCCGATGAGACAGGACGTTGCACAACGTCCTGTCTTCACGGCGTTCTAGGGCACGCGCGCGCCCGCGGCAACACCCGCGATCCCCGCGCGCGTGCCCGACGGCCGTGATTGCCGCCGGGCACCCGCGATTTCCGGAAATCACGGCAGGAGTGTGGATCTGTGTGTGTAAACACACAGATCCACCTCCTGTCAGCGGTGAGGAGACTGATGTGTGTTCCCAGTACAGAGGAACACACATCGATCTCCTCCCCCTGTGAGTCCCCCTCCCCTACAGTTAGAACATACTTTAGGACACATTTTAACCCCTTCAGCGCGCCCCCTAGTGTTAACCCCTTCCCTGCCAGTCACATTTACACAGTAATTAGTGCAGTTTTATAGCACTATTCGCTGTGTAAATGTGAACGGTCCCAAAAACGTGTCAAAAGTGTCCGATATGTCCGCCGCAACGTCACGGTCACAAAAAAAAAAAACGCAGATCCCCGCCATTACTAGTAAAAAAAATAAAATAAAAATGCCATAAATCTATCACCTATTTTGTAGACGCTATAACTTTTGCGCAAACCAATCAATATACGATTATTGCGTTTTTTTTTTTTTACCAAAAATACGTAGAATACGTATCGGTCTAAACTGAGGGGAAAAAAGTTTTTTTTTTTAAAAAAATATTGTGAGATGTATTAAATAAAAAGGAAAAAATATTGTGTTTTTTTTTTTAAATTGTCGCTCTTCTTTTGTTTATAGCGCAAAAAATTAAAACCGCAGAGATGATCAAATACCACCAAACGAAAGCTCTATTTGTGTGGGGAAAAAAACATAATGATTTAATTTGGGTACAGTGTTGCACGACCGCGCAATTGTCATTCAAAGTGCAACAGCGCTGAAAACTAAAAATTGGTCTGGGCAGTAAGGGGGTGAAAATGCCCTGTATGGAAGGGGTTAATGTCACACGCCGATCCTTAGTATATCAGGTAATCACCACACTACTATGTACAATAAACTACTGGAGGTGAAATAAAAGTGTCAGTGAAAGGCCCGCCGCTCAGCACTGTTATGTGTCCCACACAAGAGAAAGAAAAGTGCAGTGATAACTTACTAATCAATAACTTAAAGGGGAGTTCCAGCCAAATATAATGTTTATTAAAATTCAGCGGCTTCAAAAAGTGTAGCTGCTGGCTTTTAATAAACATTCACTTACCTTCTCCACGTTCCAGCGACGTGCCGGCCGGGGGCCTCCGCTCCTGACCCCCCCTCCCCGGCCGGCGTCTTCATTCTCACTGTGGGCACCCAGCTGTGACAGCCTTTGGCTTCACGGCCGGGCACCCACTGCGCATGCGCGAGCGGCACTGCGCACGCGTTGCGGCCCGCCGCTGATTGGACAGGCGATCGCATGGGACCTGTCATGTGTCCCATGCGATCGCCTACAGGGAGGGGCTGCTGTAGGCGATTAAGGCTTAATCACCTAACCAGCCCCTCGGTGGAAGCAGGAAGTGGGACAGGAATTCCCACTCCTCCTGAAGCCCCCACCCCCCCCCCCCCAAAAAAAAATTACATGCCAAATGTGGTATGTATGGGGGTGAGGAGTGGATTAAGCGGAAGTTCAATTTTTGGAATATTTTTAATATTGGTAGGACCCTCCAATGTATGGAAATATCAATAACCTTCAATATTAGCACAATAGCGATCTCTGTGAGACGGAACTTCACATATAAAACACACCAAACTGAGAAGAAGACATAAACTAAACTTAGCAGGGATGGTGGAAACCCCTCCTATAGATATTCACCATACAGATCAACTTCAAGTGCAAGGAGGTCCCACCATTATAGCACTTTGGAATTTCTAGATTTTTAGATTCTTTCACTTCATTTTATATGTTTTAGTTATTATTATAATGTGAATTTTTGCACTTGAAGTTCATTTTCCACCACCCTTGCTAAGTCCGTGTGTTTAAGGAAGAAAAGAGTAAGGGTCCTTTCACACGGACGGACCGTTCGTCCGTTTTTTACAAGTCCGTTTACTATGGGATTGCAGACGTTGTCGGATGATGCATCCGCTAACATCCGCAAAGATCCGCGTCCGTAAAGATCCGGTTTTTCGGACAGAAGAAAAGCCTGTTTTTTTTCCGTCCGGCAGATCGGATAAATTACAGACACACGGTCCGTATTCATCCGATTCCCCATAGGGAAGAGCGGAGGAGAGAAAGGGCGGTCTCTGCACAGTGTGATTACAGATGATCCCCGCTGAGCCGACGGACACACACGGAGCGGACACAAAAACGGTCCTCTCCATGTGAAAGGACCCTAAGGCCCGGATTCACAAAGCACTTAAGCCGACGTATCTCCAGATACGCCGACGTAAGTACAAATATGCGCCGTCGTATCTGTGCGCTGAACCCACAAACTTAGATACGCCTAAAAACTGACTTCATCCCACCGACGTAACTTGCCTACGCCGGCGTAGACTGGGCGCATATTTACGATGGACGCATGTGGCTTTCCCATTGATTTTCTGTTCAAATATGCAAATGAGAGAGATACGCC
This sequence comes from Rana kukunoris, assembly GCA_029574335.1. Taxonomy (NCBI): domain Eukaryota; kingdom Metazoa; phylum Chordata; class Amphibia; order Anura; family Ranidae; genus Rana; species Rana kukunoris. The sequence goes on along the minus strand of CM056049.1, from coordinate 536,748,947 downwards.
TATTCACGAACATACTTGCGCCCGGCGCATGATATACGCGGTTTGCGTAAGTTTTACGTTTGGCGTAAAGTTATTCCCCATAGATGAGATGCAACCCATGCAAAGGTATGGACCAGGGAACACAAGCCTACGTATTGTACGTTGGACGTCTGTGAATATGGGCCGATGGGGGTCTGGCTGGGCGTAGGTTACGTTCACGGCCGTACACAGTGATCTGGCGTATCTTCGGCAGTTGTTGCGATATTTATTATAGCAAAAAGTAAAATATATTGCATTTTTTTTTGTTTATAATGCAAAAAATAAAAACCGCAGAGGTGATCGAATACCACCAAAAGAAAGCTCTATATGTGGGAAAAAAGGACGCCAATTTTGTTTGGGAGCCACGTAGCACGAGCGCGCAATTGTCAGTTAAAGCGACGCAAGGCCGAATCGCAAAAACTGGCCTGGTCTTTAAGCTGCTTAATGGTCCGGGGCTTAAGTGGTTAAAGTAAATATTTCAAAATCAGAAATACTCAATGTGTCACTTACACCACAACAAGACCCTAAACTGATAAATAACTTTTTGTTTAAAATTTGTTTTCGGGACTAAAATACCTAGGAATTATTACCCCCCCCCCTGTACCCAGGCCACCTATACTCAACAAACTATATTCCTTTTAATGGTGCCAGATATGGGCCCCATGGAGGATGTATAGGGAAACAACTAGAAATGAGAAAACTTCTAGGGAAATAAAGTAAAGATAAATGAGGGAAAATGCCAGAATAGGGAAACAAAAAGTAATGACTATAGATGCGATAAGGAAAGTTTTATTATATAGGATGTTTATTTGTTGCCCCCCCCCCCCCCCCTTTCTTTTTTTTTATTGTTTTCTTAGTTGTGTGTACTAGTTGTGTAATCTGCTCGAGGAAATGATGTGCCCTCTATGTACATATGAATTTGTGTATAAATAAAATTGTCCAGGCATGAATTTGTTTATGTGTGTATAATAATTTTCAATAAAATAAAAATAAAAATAAACGACATCTTGTTGGGAAAATACTTTTCTACTTTTTATAAATCGCACTCATCCCCATGCTGGGCCATCTGGTACAAATGGCTGCTGCAGCATACAGATACATAGAATTGATCTGTGGTTGTATTTAAATGGACTTTCCACTAATACAGGCCTCGACAAAATCCGGGCGCCCGGTCGCAATTGCGACAAGAAATTGTGACCTGGCGCTTGGGGAAGCTTAACCCTGCAGAAGGCCGCAAAGTCGCAGCCTCATTACCGGCTGGCGGCGTGGGCCCGCCGGTAATTAAGACCACGGCTTTGCGGCCTTCACAGAAGGAAGCTTAGGCCTGCAGAAGGCCGCAAAGCTGCAGCCTCAATTACCGGCCTGCGCGGGACGTGATCGCGACAGGCCCACGCCCGCCGGTAATTGAGTCCGCGGCTTTGCAGCCTTCACAGAAGGAAGCTTAGGCCTGCAGAAGGCTGCAAAGCCGCGGCCTCAATTACCGGGTGGGCCGGCCGGTAATTGAGACCGCGGCTTTGCGGCCTTCTGCAGGCCTCAGCTTCCTTCTGTGATCTGGTGCCATCTTGTGGTGGCCATTGGCGTTACAGGTTACATTACATTACAAGTAGCAAAACAGAAGTTCTAATGTGTTTTTCACTGCCATCTCTAAGTAGAACCCCCAAACATTATATATATTTTTTATTCTAAAAATAAAATGGCGGTCATTGCATTTTTACATTTTGCCATAATAAATATCCCCAATTTTTTTAATTATTGTTTAATTCATCGGGTTAGGCAAATATATATTCTTCTACGTATTTTTAGTTTAAAAAAAAAATACAATAAGTGCATATTGAACTTGAAAAGTTATAGAGTCTACTAACTATGGGAAAAGCCCTGTACACACGATCGGATATCTGATGGAATCTAATACGATGGATTTTTTCATCAGATATCCGATGAAGCTGACTTTCATCAGTCTTGCCAACACACCATCAGTCAAAAAAACTCGACCGTGCCAAAACGCGGTGATGTAAAACATTATGACGTGCTGAGAAAAATTAAGTTCAATGCTTCCGAGCATGCGTCGACTTGATTCTGAGCATGCGTGGATTTTTGACCGATGGACTTTCCCACAGGCGATCGTTTTTTTCTATCGTTTTTTTAAGGAAAAAATTAGAAACATGTTCTATTTTTTTTTTTCACTGATGGAAAACAAACCAATGGGACCCACACACAATCGGTTTGTCCGATGAAAACAGTCCATCGGTCTGTTTTCATCAGACAAACCGATCGTGTGTACAGGGCTAAAGATTTATGGCATTATTATTATTATTTTTTACTATTAATGCCAGTGATCTTCGATTTTTAGCAGTATTGCAACGCGGACAGATCCGACACTTTTGACACTTTTTTGGGACCATTGACACTTATACAGCGATCAGTACTATAAAAATGTACTTATTACTGTGTAACTGTCACTGGTATGGAAGGGGTTAACACTAGGGGGCGATAAAGGGGTTAAATGTGTTGCCTCAGTGTGTTTTTAACTGTGTGGGGAGGGGAGTGACATAGTTTTTCCTACTTAGAAGGAACAAACAATATGTTTCCTCTTCCCTAATAGCGTAAACACACAAATCCCTGTGCTGGCGATCGTGCCTGGCCAGCGGCGATCCTGCCAAGCGTCCATGCGCATCTAGTTCCCCGCCGTGCAGTGGACGCGTTCGCCCTCTGGTGCCTGAGAAATATAAGGACATACCCATTCGCCCAGGAGAGCCATTCTGCCGCAGTATATCTGCATGAGCCGGTTGGGACCGGTCAAAGAGAATCTGTCACTTTGCCCATTCAGAAAAGAGTGACAGGTTCTCTTGACAGGCCTACTCCCTCAACTGAGTCCACTACAGCCTTGCTTGCTTCTTTTTTTTTTTTTTATGTGTACTGGCCGGCACATGACATGCTGGATTCTCTTCGATCTTCTCCTAGTGATGGGCAGTCATGGGATGATGGAGGGAGTGGAGATAATGTGGTGACTACAAAGCCGCACTCTGCTGCATCAATACACTGGGTGTGGGGCTCAGGGGGCTCATGACACCCTTCACAGTCTCATGGTGTCATTCAACTCTGAAGATTAACAAAAACAAATAAAAATAAAAAATGAGGGGATGCCATCAGGGGCCCTGGGGACCTCTGGACCCCTAAAAATAAAAATAAAAATGTCTTTATTTTGGATTTTTAACAGCAGACAATAGATCATCTTTGCTTAATTTAAACTTAACTTACCTTACCTTAACTAAAAAGGGGGGTTGCCATCCGGGTAAAGGGACAATAGAGGGTGAATCTCCCCAACAGGAACACGGACAGCAAAAAACTTGACAATCCCTCTACACTCAATCCCCAAAAAATGTTTTGCCTTTAGTTATACCTTAACCACTTAAGCCCGGAGGGTTTTACCCCCTTAATGACCAGGCCATATTTTGCGATACAGCGCTGCGTTACTTTAACTGACAATTGCGCGGTCGTGCTACGCTGTACCCAAAAAAAATTGATGTCTATTTTTCCCCACACACAGAGCTTTTTTTTGGTGGTATTTGATCACCTCTGTAGTTTTTATTTCTTGCGCTATAAACAAAAAAATTAATAAAGACAATTTGAAAGAAAAAACAATATTTTTTTACTTTCTGCTATAATACATATCCAATAAAAAATTGAAAAAAAAAATCGAATGTCTTCATCAATTTAGGCCAATATGTATTCAGCTAGATATTTTTGGTAAAAAAATGTCAATGAGCGTGTATTGATTGGTTTGCACAAATGTTATAGCGTCTACAAACTATGGGATATTTTTATGGTATTGTTTTTTATTTATTTTTACTAGTACTGGTGGTGATCAGCGTTTTTTAGCGGGACTGCGACATTGCGGCGAACAAGAAAGACACGCAACCAACACTTTTTTTGGGGACCAGTGACACTAATACAGGGATCAGTGCTAAAAGTATGAGCAAAGGGTTAAATGTTTACGTAGGGGGTGCTTGCTAACAGTGTGGGGGCTGCTCTGACTTGGTGAAGACAGAGATCTGTGTTCCTGCTACATGAACTCCATCTTCTACCCTGTCAGAATGGCGATCTGCCTTGTTTACATAAGCAGATCACCGTTCTGACACTCACAAATATGATCGCAGGTGGCCGGCAGACATTGTCTGCTGGACCCGCTGATTGGCATCCTTTGTGTCCAATCAGCGCGCGATCGCTCCTCTGGCAGAACGCATCTTTATGGCATTGTGCTCCATTCAATGGTCACACAGCTTTACTTAACCACTTCAATACCGTCCATAGACATATGAGGTCCTGGACTTTGTGCGGTGATATCTGAATGATGCCTGCAGCTAGAGGCATCATTCAGATATCATTGTGTTCCGGCGGCGATCCTGCGCACCATAAGAACGATCATAGCGGAGGTTCCGCCGGTCTCTCCTGTCCCATCGGGGGCCCGGAGAAAGCATAGGAAGCATAGAGATGACTGGTGACCAGATGGAAGTAGCAACCTAATAAGAAGAATGTCAGCTGCAGGAGCAATATGACAGGTTCAGTATGGTAGCCTAAGGATTAGGGTGACTGGATCAGGGTAACAGCCTATGGATCCGGATGATAGGATCCGGATGACAGCCTAAAGATTAAAATGACAGGATCAGGGTGACAGCCTAAGGATCAGGATGACAGGATCAGAATGACAGTCTAAGGATCAGGGTGACAACCTATGGATCAGGGTGACTGGATCAGGATGACAGGATCCGGATGACAGCCTAAGGATCAAAATGACAGGATTAGGGTGACAGGATCAGGGTGACTGCCCAAGTATTAGGGTGACTGGATCAGGATGACAGCCTCCAGCTCTACACTTTTAGAGGATGATGAGTAAAGCAATTTTAGCTTCCATATTTCTTCATCATCACAGGTTCCCTTTAGATGAGAAGAATCTATAGACTGATAAAGGTGACAACAAAAAAACTCATTGTGAGGGATATTTTGCATCCTCCATAGATGATGTGGTTAATTTAAGTCCACTCCTCACATGCCCCCCTTTAACCACTTGGAGTCCCGGCATTGTACATTGACGGCCACAAGGTGGCTCTACAATGCCGGGAGGACATCTATTGACGTAATCGGCTCCTCCGGCCACTGGGGGGCGCGCATATCGCTGTATAAATATCAATGGTCCCAAAAAGGTGTCCGATCTGTCTGTCGCAATGTTGCAGTCCCGCTAAAAATCGCATTACTAGTAAAAAAAATTATAATAACAAAAATGCCATCAATCTATCTTCTATTTTGCAGACGCTATAACTTTTGCGCAAACCAATCAATATACGCAATTTTTTTTATTATTATTATTATTTTTTACCAAAAACATGTAGAAGAATACACATTAGCCTAAACTGAGGAAGACATTATTTTTTATAATTTTTTTTTGGGGTTATATATTTTCTAGCAAAAAGTAAAAAATATAGTTTTTTTTTTTGTTTACAGCGTAAAAAATTTAAAGCACAGAGATGATCAAATACCACCAAAAGGAAACTCTACTTGTGGGGAAAAAAGGGCATACGTTTTGTTTGGGTGTGGCGTCGCACGACTGCGCAATTGTCAGGTAAAGCGATGCAGTGCCGTATCGAAAAAAATGGCCTGGTCATTAAGGGGGCAAATCCTTCTGGTCCTTAAGTGGTTAATTATATGTCAAATCAATAAAATGTATTTGGATACAGTGTTACATGACCGAGGGAATTCCCAGTCAAAGATTCCAGGCCTGAAAAAGTAGCAGCTGTGATGTCACAGTGAGACGCAAATCGGTTCAAACCGGACTGCAGTTGTTTCAAAACATTCCTGCACCGTGAGCTGACTGAGTCACTTTGTCAATCCTGCGATTATTAGCGTTTTTTTATTCAAATATATTGCTATTGTACTATTATTGTACATATTACTATTATTATTATTAAAAATACTTATTTTTTAGGTTTTCTTTGTGTCTTTCAGATACACCTCCACCATGCCCCGAGCTTCACGACATTGGAGACGCCGGGATGGAGAAGAGGATCCAATTGCCCACAGGACACGGGGGCAACTGCGGAGGAGAAGGGAGGAGGCAGCAAACAGAAATGCTGACCAACGCCCCCCTGCTCCACTGCCGCCACCCCCGCCACCACCACCACCACCGCCACCACCACCGGCAGCAGAACAGCCTACCTGTTCCATCTGCCTCGGTGAGTATGCAGAGGACTTCATAGCACTGCATTGTTCTCATGCTTTTCATTATGACTGTATTTCCAGATGGGTCCAGCTAAATCCTACTTGCCCTGTGTGCCGGGCATCTCTTGCTGAACCACAAGAAGACATTCAGTTAGTTGACGTTGTCCTCGGTCTCAATGAGAATGGAGAACACTACGCAATGTTCTTGTACATGTAGAATAACACCATACTCTTTCCGGTACCTCGATAACATCATGGGGTAATGTATATTTCCATTACTATTGTCTGCTGATAGTAGATAATGTTTAGACAAAAATCTATACTTTAGACCAGGGGTGTCAAACTGGCAGCCCTCCAGCTGTTGCAAAACTACAAGTCCCTTCATGCCTGTGGGAGTGATGTTTGTAAAAGCCGGTTCACACTGACAAGTCGCGCTCCGCTCTGTACTATAGAATCGTTCTAATAGGAGCGACTCATTCACTCCGACTTAGAAAAAGGTTCCTCTATGGCTTTGGGACGACTTCAGGGTGACTTGCATTGACTCCAATACAGAAGCAAATTTGGTAGGTTGCCTCTCGCGTCGCCGAGTCGCTCAGCAAGTCGTGCTGCCCCAGTGTGAACCGGCTCTTACTGTCAGCCTTGCAATGCCTCATGGGACTTGTCGTTTTGCAACAGCTGGAGGGCCACCAGTTTGACACCTGTGCTCTAAACCATTTCCTGGAGTCGCACCCTGATTGAACCATCAACTCTCAGGTGAGCACTCCAGGCTATTACCACTGAAAGGAGTCTCTAAATCCTGATTGAACCACCGCCTCTCAGGTGAGCATTCCAGACCATTACCAATGGAAAGGATTCTGTTCATCCTGATTGGACCACCACCTCTCAGGTAACTCCAGACCATTACCACTGAAAAGGAGTCTCTAAATCCTGATTGGACCACCACCTCTCAGATGAGCACTCCAGACCATTGCCAATGGAAAGGATTCTGTTCATCCTGATTGGACCACAACCTCTCAGATGAGCACTCCAGACCATTGCCAATGGAAAGGAATCTGTTCATCCTGATTGAACCACCGCCACTCAGGTAACTCCAGACTATTAATACTGAAAGGAGTCGCACCCTGATTGTACCACTACCTCTCAGCAGGGCCGTCTTAATAGCATCAGTAATGCTCTGGGGCCCCTACAATGATGACAGTGCAGGTAAACAGACATCAAGTAGGTAGGAGGCAGACTGCCTCCCCTGTGTGTCTATCACTCTCAGTGCCATCATGGGGCCCCCAATTACTGGAATTAAGGATCAGCTGCTTTGTGGAATCTACAGGGGCCCCCCATGCAGCTAGGGCCCCTGGGCAGTGCCCAGGTGTGCCCTCTCATTAAGACAGCCCTGCCTCTCAGGTGTGCACTCCAGACTATTACCACTGAAAGAAATCTCTGCATCCTGATTGAACCATCACCTCTCAGATGAGCACTCAAGACCATTAGAGCCGGTTCACACTGGGGCGACTGGTCAGGCGACTCAGCCGCCTGACAATTCGTGTCCTATTCTATTCAATAGAACCATTCTAATAGAAGTGACGCAAGTCGCTCCAACTTAGAAAAAGGTTCTTGTATGACTTTGGGAGCGACTCTAGGCGACTTGCATTGACTTCTAAACAGAAGTCATTTTGCAAGTCGCCTCTGAAAACGTCTTCAGGACGCCTTGCCGAGACGCTCCCAAAGTCGTGCCGCCCCAGTGTGAACTGACTCTTACCAATGGAAAGGAGTCTGTTCATCCTGATTGGACCACCACCTCTCAGGTGACTCCAGGCTATTACCACTGAAAGGAGTCTCTAAATCCTGATTGGACCTCCACCTCTCAGATGAGCACTCCAGACCATTACCAATGGAAAGGAGTATGTTCATCCTGATTGGACCACCACCTCTCAGGTGACTCCAGGCTATTACCACTGAAAGGAGTCTCTAAATCCTGATTGGACCTCCACCTCTCAGATGAGCACTCCAGACCATTACCAATGGAAAGGAGTATGTTCATCCTGATTGGACCTCCACCTCTCAGGTGACTCCAGGCTATTACCACTGAAAGGAGTCTCTAAATCCTGATTGGACCACAACCTCTCAGGTGACTCCAGACCAGACTACAAAATGTAGCTACAAACACAACATATAGACAGCAAAGCACAATTTTTTTTTTTTTTTTTTTTAAACCAGAGTTTAGTGTCACTTCATTAACATTTTACAAAGAAGGAGCGTGATTGGCCGGCTATAAAGACAGGCGAAGGTCGGATCTTTTTTTTGCAACGCTAAACAATATCCTTATTTTTCAGTAAAAATCAATACAATCAATAGGAAATGGCCCTGCTATCTATTTTTCATTAATTCATTTCTTACTTTGTTTTTCTGCTTCCTACTATAACATCCTGCATAATACCAGAGTTTAGCAATAATTCTTTACCATCTAACAAAGGAGCGTGATTGGCCGGCTATTAGGGGAGGAGGGGGCCTTTTTTTTGTGACACTAAATAATATATAATTTTTTAAATAATCCATACAGATCCACAATGTCTTTGTAATTTATTTTTAATTAAATAATATCTCATCTGTGTGTCTCTAATTCCCCGACACATCCTCTATTAACTCCCAAAACTTTCCCCTCACTTCTGTATGATAAAAAAAATACAAAAAATACAAAAAAAATTAGATAAATAAGATAGTGATATCATAGTATGTATGTTTTTTTTTCTTCTATAGATTTTATAGATAAGATATATATTATAGTCAATGTACTTATTTGTCATGAAATTGTTTTGTACTGTGTGTCTCTGATTTCTTGTCACGTCCTCTGTTACCTCCTGAACCTCTCCCTTTCCCCTCACTTCTGTCTGTTTAAAAAAAAAAAAAAAAAATTTTGTACCTATAGATAAGATAGTGATAAGATAAGATAGTTTGCATGTTTTTTGGTCTTGTTTATAAAAATGTATGGATAGATTTTATAGATAATATAAACATTTTAGTTAATGTCCTTGAAAAGTATTTTTCATGGCATTTTCTCTGTATGTTTCTGCCTCCTTCTGTCATGCTTTAGATAGATGTAAACACACACACACACAACCAAATTAGGAGAGAGTAGATTGCACACACAGATTATAGGATGATGCCATTGGAAGAAGGATGACAAGCATCCAGTAGGGTAGCTTAGTGTAGTCAGTGTAGTTCCTGCCCTAGAAGAGTCTACCTTGCCGTGGTGGGCAGGCTTGGAATCTCTTGATCAAAAGTGTCAGTGATTGGATCACTAGATCTTCACTTCTGGCCAATTGATTTTACCAAAGGACTCTTAGTTTATTCAGAGTATTTATAGTTGGAAAATTAAACAAATGTGTATAGATCCATAATTCTACTTTCATACACACAATACAAATTAGGTATATTTACATTTGACCGGGGTTCATTACCACTTGGATGCACAGGCCACATTTGTAAGGCTGGAAGGGGCTATATGGCTACTTCTTCCTCTTCTGCTGTGTGTGTAGGGATGTGTAATAGATAGGGGTGCAACGGATCAAAAAAACTCATGGTTCGGATCGTTTCTCAGATCAGAGTCACGGATCGGGAATTTATTCGGATCACCACCATATATAGTCCCCACTATAATGTCGACATCTCCCCCACTGTAAAGTCCACATCTCCCCACTGTAATGTCCACATCTCATCTCCGCCACTGTAATGTCCACATGTTGTCCACATCTCCCCCACTGTAATGTCCACATCTCCCCCCCCACTGTAATGTCCACATCTCCCCCCCCACTGTAATGTCCACATCTCCCCCCCCACTGTAATGTCCACATTCTCCCCCCCACTGTAATGTCCACATCTCCCCCCCACTGTAATATCCACATCTCCCCCCAATGTAATGTCCACATCTCATCTCCCCCCAATGTAATGTCCACATCTCATCTCCCCCCAATGTAATGTCCACATGTCCATCTCCCCTACTGTAATGTCCATCTCCCCTACTGTAATGTCCATCTCCCCTACTGTAATGTCCATCTCCCCTACTGTAATGTCCATCTCCCCCACTGTAATGTCCACATGTCCATCTCCCCCACTGTAATGTCCACATTTCCATCTCCCCACTGTAATGCCCACATGTCCATCTCTCCCACTGTAATGTCCACATCTCCCCACTGTATTTTCCACATCTCATCTCCGCCACTGTAATGCCCACATGTCCATCTCCTCCACTGAAATGCGCACATGTCCATCTCCCACACTGAAATGACCATATGTCCATCTCCCCCATTGTAATGTCCACATCTCCCCACTGTAATGTCCACATCTCATCTCCGCCACTGTAATGCCCACATGTCCATCTCCTCCACTGTAATGTCCACATCTCCGCCACTGTAATGTCCACATCTCATCTCCGCCACTGTAATGCCCACATGTCCATCTCCCCCACTGTAATGCCCACATGTCCATCTCCCCCACTGTAATGCGCACATGTCCATCTCCCACACTGTAATGACCATATGTCCATCTCCCCCACTGTAATGTCCACATCTCCCCACTGTAATGTCCACATCTCATCTCTGCCACTGTAATGCCCACATGTCCATCTCTTCCACTGTAATGTCCACATCTCCGTCACTGTAATGTCCAGTGTCCACATGTCCATCTCTCCCACTGTAATGTTTACATTTCCGCCACTGTAATGTCCACATCTCATCTCCCCCACTGTAATGCCCACATGTCCATCTCCCCCACTGTAATGCCCACATGTCCATCTCCCCCACTGTAATGCCCACATGTCCATCTCCCCCACTGTAATGCCCACATGTCCATCTCCCCCACTGTAATGCCCACATGTCCATCTCCCCCACTGTAATGCCCACATGTCCATCTCCCCCACTGTAATGCTCACATGTCCATCTCCTCCACTGTAATGCCACATGTCCATCTCCCCCACTGTAATGTCCACATTTCCATCTCCCCACTGTAATGCCCACATCTCCCCCACTACCACTGCAATATCCACATCTCCCCGTCAGCGCGCCGCTCTGGGGAGCTCACCTAGGCCGCCGCCGGGTGTACCAGGATGGCCACCGCTCCGAAGCTAGGCCCAAGCCGCGGCCTTTCCTATGGGCTCAATCCGCGGATCGCGTGGTGTGCTGATCTGCGGATGTTGACCCATTCGGATCACGGATCAATGACGATCAGTTGCACCCCTAGTAATAGGTGTATATGTATTAACATGTGTCCTAACTATGTATATATTTATGTACTGACAAGCACCTTATGTGACAGTAGTGACAACAATGTCCTCTCAATGGAGACATCAGGGGTCTTCTAGCTTCACCCCAAGAACAGGATATACAATTAAATCCTGTAATGAAACATTCCACTAAACTATAAATGTGGACATTACATTACAAAGAATGAACCCTAAATGGGAGTGAAGCAGCTACACAGGAATGTGACAAAACTCAGACAAATGTGGATGCTAATGTAGCGCTACGTGTAAACCAAAACGCAATGGCTGTATCCACCTAATGGGATATAACCATATATTGTGAAGGATGTAATGGCAAAAATTGTACCACAACAACATGTGAGATTCAAATCAATAAAGTGAACAATATAAACAAAATTGTAATACAGTATAGTGTCCATAAAAAATAATACGATGAAGATGTCATGAGGTGGTGAGGAACTTTCCAACAGAAATCTTCAAATATGAGGTGGAATACATACTGTATGCGCTTACCGTAACCAATGGACCCAAATGTTGTACAACAGTGGATCGATCGAGCTTGGAATGTCCCACAGAGATGTCACCGGAAGTCCAGAAGCAAATGGAGTCTCCCTCCTAGACAGTCAGATGTGATCAACCCAGGAAAGGGCAGGAGGACCGTGGGCCAGATCCACAAAGAATTTCCCGCCAGCGTATCTTTGTTTTGTATCCACAAAACAAGATATTCCGGAATAACGCTAAGAAACGACTGGTCTAACATTATTACACTGTCGTCTCTTAGGTGCATATTTACGCTGGACGCTAGGGGTGCTTCCGTCTATTTCCAGCGTAAAATATGCAAATGAGCGAGATACGCAAATCCACGAACGTACGAGCGTCTGGCGCATTCCCTTTACGTTGTTTGTGTAAGCGTATCTCCGGCGTAAAGCTACCCCTGCTGGGTAGAGGCGCAGCCAATGTTAAGTATGCACGTTGGGACAACGCCGTATTTTACGTCGTTTCCGTATGCCGATTCAGAATGGACCTGGGCGTAGGTTACGTTAACGTTGTTTTCATTGACTATTTGCGACGTGATTTCACGCATGCGCACTAGGATACGTCCACGGCCAGCGCATTCGCAGTGTAGAAAAAGCGTTGTTTGCGTCGGGTCATTGATAATTTTAATAAAACACGCCCACCAACAACCCATTTGAATTACACCCGCAAACGCCGGCCCATTTACTCTACGCCGCCGTAAGTAACAGCGCTATTTCTTTGAGGATAAGTAATACGCCGCTGTTACAGCGGCGTAGAGTAAATGGGTTAGGCTCATAAAACGCAGCAGCTTTGTGGATCTGGCCCCAGATGTTTATCGGCCACTGACTAATCCAATACTGAAGATCCTAGTAAACCCTGGGTATGGCAATCATAAAATCCTCCAAGCATCCAAACACGATCTGGTTCAGGAAAGTGGGTATGGGTACTAGAAACCAACTGGAGAGGGGTAAAAAAAAACTTATCTTCCACAAATTCATGTAAAGAGAAGAAAAAAAGGGGGCTCCAATGGTGTAGGTCATAAAGAGGTTTTAATGAAAAAAACAATATACATAATAAAAGATAAAAAAAGGTGATCACAATTCAGAAGTATTAAAAGCAATATGGGGAGCAAAATGCATGGCCATGGTTCCATGGGCATGGCCATGTATGGTGACACACTTGGGGCTCCCACTGATTCAGCATTATTGTGATTAGAACTATTTCATTTTCTATAACAATGTAATAATAATGCGCTACAATCATCCTGACACCATATCAACCATGATGCCGTGATGATTGAAGCACCAGCGCCAGCCATTTCCCATGTCTGCAAAAAAATGTATTTTCTGGCAATGCCCCTCCCGAGACTAGACTCTGGATCCGCCCCTGACTCACTCAATGCCAACAATATGGGAACTAGGGTTGTCCCAAAACCACTTTTTTAGGACCGAGTACAAGTACCGATACTTTTTTTCAAGTAGTCGCCGATACCGAATACCGATACTTTTTTTAATGTGTCCCCAAATGCAGCCATGTCCCCCCAGCCATGTCCTGTCCCCCACATATTGCAGCCATGTCCTGTCCCCTACATATTGCAGCGATGTCATGTCCCCCACATATTGCAGCCATGTCATGTCCCCCACATATTGCAGCCATGTCATGTCCCCCACATATTGCAGCCATGTCATGTCCCCCATATATGCAGCCATGTCATGTCCCCCACATATTGCAGCCATGTCCTGTCCCTCACATATTGCAGCCATGTCATGTCCCCCACATATTGCAGCCATGTCATGTCCCCCACATATTGCAGCCATGTCCTGTCCCTCACATATTGCAGCCATGTCATGTCCCTCACATATTGCAGCCATGTCATGTCCCCCACATATTGCAGCCATGTCATGTCCCCCACATATTGCAGCCATGTCATGTCCCCCACATATTGCAGCCATGTCATGTCCCCCACATATTGCAGCCATGTCATGTCCCCCATATATACAGCCATGTCATGTCCCCCATATATACAGCCATGTCATGTCCCCCACATATCGCAGCCATGTCATGTCCCCCACATATTGCAGCCATGTCATGTCCCCCACATATTGCAGCCATGTCATGTCCCCCACATATTGCAGTCATGTCATGTCCCCCACATATTGCAGTCATATCATGTCCCCCACATATTGCAGCCATGTCCTGTCCCCTACATATTGCAGCCATGTCCTGTCCCCTACATATTGCAGCCATGTCATGTCCCCCACATATTGCAGCCATGTCATGTCCCCCACATATTGCAGCCATGTCATGTCCCCCATATATGCAGCCATGTCATGTCCCCCACATATTGCAGCCATGTCCTGTCCCTCACATATTGCAGCCATGTCATGTCCCCCACATATTGTAGCCATGTCATGTCCCCCACATATTGCAGTCATGTCCCCCACATATTGCAGCCATGTCATGTCCCCCACATATTGCAGCCATGTCATGTCCCCCACATATTGCAGCCATGTATGTCCCCCACATATTGCAGTCATGTCATGTCCCCCACATATTGCAGCCATGTCATGTCCCCCATATATACAGCCATGTCATGTCCCCCACATATTGCAGCCATGTCATGTCCCCCACATATTGCAGTCATGTCATGTCCCCCACATATTGCAGTCATGTCATGTCCCCCACATATTGCAGTCATGTCATGTCCCCCACATATTGCAGTCATGTCATGTCCCCCACATATTGCAGCCATGTCATGTCCCCCATATATGCAGCCATGTCATGTCCCCCATACCTTTAGTACCGTAGATGCCGCATACCGCCGTGTATTGTAATCGCCGTATTACAGGCACCTGTTTGAATTCTCAATGGCCGCCGCTTTTAGACACTCCCCTTCTCGGGATTGCACCAATCCCGAGCAAGGGGGAGTGTCTATACACACGGCTCAGTGCATAGACACTTCCCCTTGCTCGGGAGTGTCTATACGCGGCGGGCATTAAGAATTCAAACAGGTGCCTGTAATGCGGCGATTACAATACACGGCGGTATACGGCGATATGCGGCGGCGGCTTTGTGGTATGCGGCGGCTTGCGGTGATGGTGGCGGCGGGAAGTATTCTATTTACCAATACTAGTATCGGTATCGGGACAACCCTAATGGGAACCAAACTCAGACTCTGCAATCTTCCGGGGCACTAATCTCAGCAACTGCAGGTACCTGGAAAAGCAGCTTGGAAGGATTAATAAAGCCGCCGTCTAGTAAGGAAGACAAAGTTATATATAGAAGATCTGAGAAGTGTGTGACACCATCCCAGCCTCTTATCTTATTAGGTGCGAGGAGACGGCTCATAATCCTCCAGCCTCACACAGGACACAGTGCTATGGCTTCATAGATGCCTCCATCCAAAACTGATATAATTGATGGGTGGGAAACGGTAGATTAAACCACTTAGGGGTATATTTAAAAAAATATATATATACTGTGCAAAAGTCTCAGCATAACACAGCTGATGCACATAATCCCTTTAATGTGTCTAACATGCTTATTTCCTACAATGGTCAGTTCCATCTAGTGCTCATAATGTGGTATTTTCCTAAAAACAACTCAATTAGCAGAATACTGCATTATGGCCACTAGATGGAGCTCCTGACCATAAAAAATAAACATTAGACGTTTGAGACATTTACACAGTATTTTTATTTATTTTTTCAAATAAATAATGACTTGTTATACCAGAGACTTTTATTATGGGCCATCCCTGCAATTTGTGTTGCCAGTTCTAAGGAAGGAATGATCAAAGTTTTTCTCTGACTTCCCATTAAAGCCTATCTCTAGCCAATTAATTTTTTGTTAGTTTTGCAAAGTGTTATAGTTAACCACTTCCATACCGGGCACTTATACACCCTCCTGCCCAGACCAATTTTCAGCGCTGTTGCACTTTGAATGACAATTGTGCGGTCATGCTACATTGTACCCAAATTACATTTTTATCATTTTGTTCCCACAAATAGAGTTTTCTTTTGGTGGTATTTAATCACCTCTGGGATTTTTATTTTCTGCTAAAAATAAATAAAAAATTACTGAAATGTTTGAAAAAAAAAAGTTTTTTGTTTCAGTTACAAATCATTGTAAATAAGTAAGTTTTCTCCTTCACTGATGGGCACTGATGGTACTGCACTGATGGGCATTGATAAGACGGCCCTGATGGACACCAATGAGGTGGCATTGATGGGCACTAATATGTGGCACTGATATGCAGCACGGATGGGCACCAATAGGCGGCACGGATGCACACAGATAGGCAGCATAGATGGGCACGGATAGGCGTCACGGATGGGCACTTAAAGGTGGCATGGATGGGCACTGATAGACAGCCTTGGATGGGCACTGATAGATGGCACTGATGAGCATGGCTGGGCACTAATAGATTGTAATGTGTTGTACTAATGGATAGCAATTAGTGCCGAACAATAATGCCTGCCAATCAGTGATGCCCATTATAGACACTGATTGGCATCCATTGTGGGCACTGATTGGCATTCATTATTTATTTCTGATTCGAATTCCCTGGTGGTCTAGGGTGGCATACCTGTGGTGGGCATCCCTGGTGGTCTGGTGGCATACCTGGTGGTCCAGTGTGGGCATCCTCTGGGGGGGGGGCTGTGCTGATAATCGATCAGCACAAAACCCCCCGTCAGAGGAGCAGCCGATCGGCTCTCCTCTATTTGCGTCTAACAGACGCGAGTGAGGAAAAGACGATCACCGGCTTTTCCTGTTTACATTGTGATCAGCCGTGATTGGACACAGCTGATCACGTGGTAAAGAGTCTCCGATGGAAACTCTTTACGTAGATCGGTGCTGCGGGGTGTCAGACTGACACCCCGCAACAACGATCGCCGCGTTGCGTGCCCCCGGGGGTGCGCAGCGGCTCAATATCTTGAAGGCGTCATATGACGTCCAGTCAGGATATTGAAACCACTTTGCCGCCGTCATTTTCCTATATGGCGGGTGGCAAGTGGAATAAATTAAAACTAAAGGTAAAACTTTTTTTTTGCTTTTTGCTATAATAAATATCTCCCAAAAATATATAAAAAAAACTTTTTTTTTCCTCAGTTTAGGCGATATGTATTCTTCTACCTATTTTTGGTAAAAAAAAAATCGCAATAAGCGTTTATCGGTTGGTTTGCGCAAAATTTATAGCGTTTACAAAATAGGGGATAGTTTTATTGCATTTTTATATAAAAAAAAATGTTTTCACTACTAATGGCGGCGATCAGTGATTTTTTTCGTGACTGCGACATTTCGGCGGACACTTTTGACACATTTTTGGGACCATTGTCATTTTCACAGCAAAAAATGCATTTAAAATGCATTGTTTACTGTGGAAATGACAGTTGCAGTTTGGGAGTTAACCACAGGGGGCGCTGATGGGCATATGTGTGACCCGAAGTGTGTTTACTACTGTAGGGGTGTGTGGCTGTAGGTGTGACGTCATCGATTGTGTCCCCCTATAAAAGGGATGACACGATCGATGCTGTCGCCACAGTGCCATTCTGCTGACGTATAAGTGCAAGAGGCGGTCCTTAAGTCGTTAAAAAAATAAAAATAAATCACAGTGTGAATGGGTCACAGCCATCATGAATAATCCCTGCAATTTGCCTAATGTGTTCATTTCCTATGATCGTCGGCTCCATCTAGTGGCCATAATGAAGTATTTTCCTTAACCACTTCCATACCAGGCACTTACTGTACGCACCTTCCTGCCCCGGCAAATTTTCAGCTTTCAGCACTGTCGCGATTTGAATGACAATTGCGCGGTCATGCTACACTGTACCCAAACAATTTTTTTATCATTTTGTTTCCACAAATAGAGCTTTCTTTTGGTGGCATTTGATCACCTCTGCGTTTTTTTTTTTTGCGCAACAACTATAAAAAGACAGAACATTTTTGAAAAAAAATAAAACATTTTATTTTTTCTGTTAATTTTTTGTAAATAAGTATGTTTTCTGCTTCAATTACGGGCACCGATATGGCTGCACTGATAAGGTGGCAGTGATGGGCACCAATGAGGTGGCACTGATAAGTACTGATGATGGTCACTGATAGGCGGCGCTGGTATGCGGCCCTGATGGGCACTCATAGGCGGCACTAATGGGTACTTATGGGTGGCACTGATAGGTGGCACAGATGGGCACTGGTAGGTGGGCACTGATGTGCATGAGGGGGGAACTGATGGACACTGAGGGGTGGCACTGATGATACTGATGGTGGCATTGCTGGGCATCACTTGTTTTACATTTTTTCCAGTCAGTGCCCATGTTGCCAATCAGTGCCCATTTGTGGGCACTGATTGGCATCTATTTTATAAATTTTTAACATGTGGATGGTAGGGGGGTGTGGGGGGGTGTGGCTGTAGGTGTGACGAGCATGGGATACATACCTTCCCTGGTGGTCCAGTGTGGGCATCTGCAGGGGGGCTACGCTGATAAACGATCAGCGTATACCCCCCGTCAGGAGAGCCGCCGATCGGCTCTCCTCTACTCGCATCTGTCAGATTGGACACGACTGATCACATGGTAAAGAGCCTCTACCGGAGGCTCTTTACCGAGAACGGAGATGCAGGGTGTCAGACTGACACCCCGCATAACTGAACGCCGCGCTGTGCGCCCCCCACGGGCGCACGCCGGCATGTTATCTTGCTGGACGTCAATAGACATCTAGTCAGGATAACAGAACCACTTCCCGGATGTCAATTTACTATTAACCGGGCGGGAAGTGGTTAAATACCTAAATTAGAAAAATACTGCATTATGGCCACTAGATGGAGCTGACAATCACACATTTACATATTAGACACACTAGAGATATTAGTTGCAATGGCTGTGCGAAGGCTGTGACACTCTTACAACTATTTTTTTTTTTTAATAAATAAACTAAGTCTATTAGACTAGCGTTTTTTTTTTTTTAACTTGATTGGACAAAAAATCTTGAAATGGTTCAGCCAGTAGTAGGGGTGTATCACTCGTTCAGGACAGTAAGGGGTTACCCCAGCTGAAGGTATTGGGGGATATGTGTGTTCCTATCTGTCTCCCCAGGAAGGAAGTGTTTTCTTCCCTTCTGCATCCCAGGCTGGAGTGGAGATGGGGACTTGTACGTGTCGGTGGTGTTCAGGGGAAGTAATAGATTTCAATGGATAAATCAGGGACTTATCTACGACTACATGGAGCGCTCATTGGGGAAGGAGCCACAGATATTTCCTTGTCTCCTCTTCCTATGTTGCAAAAGAAGCTTCTTGCCGACTTTCACATTTTCATTGAGTTTCATCATCTCTGTCTGTAAAAAATTGTCTGCAAAGAAGTTTGAGTTCTACGCTACATGGATTCCTCTGTGCACACCTAGTTATGACAGGTACCACCTCAAACGGCCTAGGTGGTCCAAGCAGAAGTTCCCCTCTCCTGCAGTCTTCTGGGACACATCACAGGTCCCCAAAGACTTCTGGACCATTCAGGAGGCACAGCGGCCGCAAGCTGTCACAGTCAGGCAGGGGAGGCCCGTCCATTAAGAACGCACTTGCGCCTCCTCCCCTTTTCATCCCTGCCCCCACCCCCTATTTTTTTTCCCCTGCTCCTTTCAGGACGCATGAATTACAGTAGCAGTGGCTCTAATAGGCTTCAAAATAGGGTGGGCTCTGGACGCAGAGCATTGTGCTCGGAGCCCACCCAGGTGTGTTAGAATAGCAAATGAATATTGTAATACTGAATCGCCTCTACTTTGTTAAAAAAGTTTGAAATATCCAATAAATTTCGTTCCACTTCATGATTGTGTCCCACTTGTTGTTGATTCTTCACAAAAAATTACAGTTTTATATCTTTATGTTTGAAGCCTAAAATGTGGCAAAAGGTCGCCAAGTTCAAGGGGGCTGAATACTTTCGCAAGGCATTGTACGGTTAATGAGCGTTTTGAAAGACGAGCAACTTTTTGAAGAAAATTGTGTCGGTTTGCGAGTGTTGTCTCACGAAACAAGCAGAATTCAAGCTAATGGGGTGTGCAGTACCGTATTTGGCCAAAGGTACAGGGTGCCGGTGACAATTGGAATGGTTCGGAGTCGTTCTGAAATATTTCGAATCACGTGTAAATACTCAGTTACCGAGCCTTTCCAAGGGTTTCCGATATTAGTGGAGCTGACCCAAGTTTTTTCCGAGGCTCTTCGGCGTCCCCCCCACCTCTGGCCACATGCAGTATTGCATGCCATAGAAGTCATAGTGGAACAAATGATTTTTGTTTCCATTGACCTCTATGGGGAAACTTGCTTTGATATGCGAGTGCTTTGGATTACAAGCATTCTCCTGAATCAGATTATGCTCGTAATCCGAGGTTCCACTGTATAGCATTTTATGCTATACAGCATCATATGTCCATTTATGTACAGTGCTTTGCGAAAGTATTCGGCCCCCTTGAACTTTACAAATCTGGCCATTATGGAAGAGTGGCAAGAAGAAAGACATTTCTTAAAGATATCCATAAAAAGTGTCGTTTAAAGTTTGTCACAAGCCACCTGGGAGACACACCAAACATGTGGAAGAAGGTGCTCTGGTCAGATGAAACCAAAATCCAACTTTTTGGCAACAATGCAAAATGTTATGTTTGGCGTAAAAGCAACACAGCTCATCACCCTGAACACACCATCCCCACCATCAAACATGGTGGTGGCAGCATCATGGTTTGGGCCTGCTTTTCTTCAGCAGGGACAGAGAAGATGGTTAAAATTGATGGGAAGATGGATGGAGCCAAATACAGGACCATTCTGGAAGAAAACCTGATGGAGTCTGCAAAAGACCTGAGACTGGGACGGAGATTTGTCTTCCAACAAGACAATGATCCAAAACATAAAGCAAAATCTACAATGGAATGTTTCACAAATA
Source organism: Rana kukunoris (assembly GCA_029574335.1). Taxonomy (NCBI): domain Eukaryota; kingdom Metazoa; phylum Chordata; class Amphibia; order Anura; family Ranidae; genus Rana; species Rana kukunoris. The sequence goes on along the minus strand of CM056049.1, from coordinate 536,728,028 downwards.
AACATATCCAGGTGTTAGAATGGCCAAGTCAAAGTCCAGACCTGAATCCAATCGAGAATCTGTGGAAAGAACTGAAAACTGCTGTTCACAAAAACGCTCTCCATCCAACCTCACTGAGCTCGAGCTGTTTTGCAAGGAGGAATGGGCAAAAATTTTAGTCTCTCGATGTGCAAAACTGATAGAGACATAGCCCAAGCGACTTACAGCTGTAATCGCAGCAAAAGGTGGCGCTACAAAGTATCAACATAAGGGGGCTGAATAATTTTGCACACCCAATTTTTCAGTTTTTTATTTGTTAAAAAAGTTTGAAATATCCAATAAATTTCGTTCCACTTCATGATTGTGTCCCACTTGTTGTTGATTCTTCACAACAAATTACAGTTTTATATCTTTATGTTTGACACCTGAAATGTGGCAAAAGGTCGCAAAGTTCAAGGGGCCGAATACTTTCGCAAGGCACTGTACAGTGTCACACAACACGCCTAGGACTTATTCACTTTTACCACAAATGTAAAAAAGTACCTCAACTATTCTGAGCTTTCGGTGTTTTTTAACTGTGCACTATGGGGGTTATTTACTAAAGGCAAATCCACTTTGCACTATAAGTGCAAAGTGCATTTGAATTTTCACTGAAAGTGCACTTAGAAGTGCAGTCGCTGTAGATCCGATGGGGACATGCAAGGAAAAAAAAACAGCATTTTAGCTTGCACATGATTGGATAATAAAATCAGCAGAGCTTCCCCTCATCTCAGATCTACCCCTTGGATTTACTGCGACTGCACTTCCAGAGCACTTTCAGTGCAATTTCAGGTGCTCTTTGCACTTGTAGTGCAAAGTGGATTTGCCTTTTGTAAATAACCCCATTTGTCACGTATGTTGCACTTTTTTTAATGAAAACTAGAAATGTGCACCACGAAAAAACATGTTTACTTTCAGATCACTGGAAAGCTGCACAGTATAGATCAGTGAATGCGAACCTTGGCACCCCAGATGTTTTGGAACTAGATTTCCCATGATGCTCCACTACACTGCAGAGTGCATAAGCATCATGGGAAATGTAGTTCCAAAACATCTGGGGTGCCAAGGTTCACAATCACTGATCTGTACTGTGCAGCTGTCCAGAGTTTAGGCAAAGTCTATTAGGAAATCACCCTTAAAGGATCACTAAAGGAATTTTTTTTTTTAGCTAAATAGCTTCCTTTACCTTACTGCAGTGCTGGTTTCATGTCCTTATTGTTCGTTTTTGCTTTGAAGTTGCTGTAATCCTGCTCTGTTCTCCACACTTCCTGCTTGTCTGTTTCCTTATAACCACCATACTGGGAGCTTTCTCACGGTGGTCTAAGCTGTCATTACTGTGTGTCTAAAACTTCCCAGAACCAATCAGATTCATTTTAAAAACAAAACACTGCCCTGGATTTGTTTGTTTTTGTTCTGTGTGTCTATTTCTACTTCACAGAAACATGAAGCCAGTTCAAAAGTGAAACTAACCTGCAGGCACATTATATGATTGATTTTTATCTATTTTTAATCATTTTGAAAAGGAATCAGATAACTTTTATGTCTCTATACCCTGTAAACAGTCATTTCAGCAAAAAATGTTTTTTCCTTTAGTGACCCTTTAAATGTACTATTTTGTTTATTTTGGCCATTCCCACAACTTACTATAATGGGCTCTAGTCCATATATTTTATACCTCCCTTATTTTATTGAGATGTGACTTTAGGACTTTAGTTCTTTTCCCATTTAATATCACCTACTGCAATATCCTCCAGTATGGCATTCCAATGACAAGACTCACCTCCACAGTCCATCATGCTGGCTGAATGCAGCAATTCTTATCTACCTCTCCAGCAACTTCTTATCTGCTGTCACACTCTGTGCCAGTCTCTTCAGTGGGGGCCAATCAATACAAGCTATTGGTGTATGCTTTTGTTTTAGTACACTTCAAAACTCATCCTCAATGTTCTCTCCTCCATTAAACTAATGATGTCTTGCTCAGTCTTGACCCCACGCTAATGCATGGCTACAAGCTTTTCATTGGGTAGCCCCATTCGTTGGAATCATCCACACCTTGCTACTACTGTGCTTGCTTCCACCTTTAAAATGTTTAGGATTTGTTCACACTATATCTGTTGATTTGCATAGATCGGTGCAGGCTTAAAGCTGAATTCCAGCATTCCCTTCAGTCTTGCAAAGTTGTAGAGGCTCCTCTCCTGTACTGACATGGTTGACTCTAATTTCACAGCACACTGTCAACGTCTCACAATGTGCATTGGAAACCGCAGCAAGTCAGATAGAGCCTGTCTTACTTCCACGTTGATGGATATCTACCATCACCTGCTCTTTGCTCCCCAGCCTAACTCTCCCTGGCCCTCCCATTTTATTCAATGGATTTAAAGGGTTACTAAAGGAAAAAAAAATGTTTTGCTGAAATTACTGTTTACAGGGTATAGAGACATAAAAGTTATCTGATTCCTTTTCAAAATGATTAAAAATAGATACAAATCAATCATATAATGTGCCTGCAGGTTAGTTTCACTTTTGAACTGGCTTCATGTTTCTGTGAAGTAGAAATAGACACACGGAACAAAAACAAACACCCTTTGGTCAACTTCTGCTATTGTTGGTTGATTTTAACATTGGTTCTGGGCATGCGTATTTGCACTTTGTACAAAAGTCAGATGGCTTGCTGTACACATGGTCGGACTAGGCACCATCGGACTTTTGTTGCCGAAAAGTTTGTCCGTTTGCAGAGCGAACTTTTGTCCGATGAAAAACAAAAAAGTTTGTCCGATGGAGCGTACACACGGTCAGATTTTTTTTAAAACTTGCTCATTTTGAAGTTTGTTGGCTAAAAGTCAGACCGTCTGCATGGGCCTTAACTCTGACTTGGACTAGTAAGGCACAGGTCTATGCAGGGGCGGACTGACCATTGAGTCACTCGGGCACTGCCCGAGGGCCCCATGCCACTAGGGGGCCCCATCAGGGTTGCCAGGCTCAGTAAAACCAGGGACAGTATGTAAAAATCGATGTTTTTTTTACATCTGTCCCTGATATGTCCGAAACCGACATGCTTTTGATGTGAAAATCTCGAGATTTTAGCTGCCCCGCCTCTGCACTGCCTCCTGGCGTGGTGGCCATCTGTAAGCCAAGGGGCCCCATAGATTTCTATTGCCCCAAGGGCCCATGAGTTGTCAGTCCACCCCTGGGTCTATGCAAGTGTGTGCTTTGGTCAGAAATAGGTTAAGTAATTGTAATCGGGGGGTTTGGACAACTATCAGGGAACCATATCTGCACACTATATCCCCAAAAATTCACAAAAAGGAAACAATACACAAAATGAAACATTTTTTTTTTAAACGTATTTTATTTATTTCAAAAGCATAAAAGAAATGAACATAACAAAATAATCTACATTATAAGCAATCTACATTATTATTGGGTTCCAAAGCTGCCCAAGCCAGAAGGAAAAGAACAGATGACCAAGATACACATATGGAATTGCTCAAATAGGCAAAGTACAAAGTATGAAAACGAATAGTCATTACTATAAGTGGCTAAGAAACCATGGCTCCTTAGGAGAATCTAACACATGTGTGAAGCAAGCACACAAGCCTAAAAATTACATCAACCATTAAGCCTTCGATGTAAATGTAAGTGGATATAACAAAAAAAGGAGGACAAAAAAGAATGAGAAAGAAAGCAGGAAAAAAAGAAAATGTCTAATGTACTCCATGATCCCCTGGAACCCATGTTCTCGGCCTACCCCCAAGACAGAGAACGGGGAAGCAAAGACAATGTTAACTAGATGTAGTCAAGGTGAATATTCCATGGTGTTCCCAAACCTTAATATGTCTATCCAAGGAGTAATTTAAAGTCTCCGTGAGAAGTTCCATCCTCCAGACATTCCAGATCCTAGCATTAAGCTTCATCAAATATGGAGGTTCTCACTGTTTCTATTTACAGTAAGTGCCACTAGGCACTGCACCACCGAGGATGGGACTTTTAGGCTGCATTCACACCTGAGCGTTTTGTCGCCTGAAGCATGAAGCTCCAAAACGCTAGAGGGGAAAAAATACATTATTCTCAATGGAGATGGTTCACATCTCCACTCCAAAACGCCTGACGCCAAACGCCTGAAGCGCAAACAAGTTCTGGACCCTTTTTTGTCGCTCGAATTGAGCGTATTTGGGCGTTTTTCTGTTTTTAACATTGGTGACCCTAGACCTGTCCAAAATTACGGTAAAAAACACAGCAAATATCGCGGCAAAACGCACTAAAAAAACGCGCCAAAACGCTACGCTCAGGTGTGAATGCAGCCTTAGGTGTGGTTCTTCAGGAAATAACTGAAAACCAATATAAAAATATATAAAATACAATCTTTATTTGTATACAAGTAGATAAAAACATGTAATAATGGGCAATATAGAGCCATGTGTATGGATATACACAAATATTTAACACTCAAGATAGAGGTAACTTCAAGAACCATTGACAGTCTCTTTTTCCCTAGTATTTGTGCTTCGGTCAGTCCAGTTTATTTTGGCTCCCTTTCTTTGTTTTGGGGGTTTCATCCAATTTGTTGAATGCCATGCATGACATACGCATCGTGCCAGGACCCATATATTTTTTTTTTCTAATTCTACTGGGTATATGTACGTCTGGCGGTCCACATATTGTATCACTGACCATCTGCTCCACACTTTTGGGATTGTAATCTTATGTATTTTTTCACTTGCAGCACCCATCTCCTGATGAAGCTTTTTGTCGAAACCTATTGTGATATATAGATTACCTTCTTCAAGATACCAGCATCATTTGCATCTTGACGAATATATATAAATATCTACACATCTGGCATAAGATTGTCACTGGTCCTTGATGTTACCTTCATTGGCATTGGTTTTGAGTTATTCATTTGCTGTAGAAACACACCTTCAAATTCCCATCCTGTGTTTTGTTTCCTTTTTGTGATCGGGAGTGAGAAGAGAGTGTAGCCTATGGCCTGCATCTATGCATGTGTTAAAATATGAGATTGACGGAACAAATGGTCATGTGCCTGAAGCTCTGTTTAATACGTGAGCCACGCTGCCACTTGTGCCCCTCAAGTATATAGTATACAGAGTGGCCCTGATTCCACTTGGCGTAGTTGGCAGGATACCCTGCAAGTGGTTGAGGCACAAAAAAGGGGTGTGACTACATGGAGGGTTCACTCTGAAAATGGTTGTTTTGCAAAACAGGAGGCAGTGTATCGAATGGCCCTATCTACAAGTCTTCAGAAAAATACAGTTTACCTAAGACTGCCCGCTCCTCCAGATTAACATCAGCCCCCCACTGGCCATTATCGGCCTGCATTGCCAAGAGAAGCACAGAGTGACAATGTCCTTGGGTCTAAAATAAAGTATGTAATGAAAACTGAGAGGTTTTATTGAAAAATGTTGTAGCACCCTTGTGTACAGTGTGTACAGTGTAGGAAAATTGGGCTGCTCTGTAGGTAGAGGAGGCAGGGTTAATTTGTTTAGAGCTAGTTAACAGAGCTCCCAGGGCAGCGTCTCTGTTGCCTCCTGGCTTGTAAAACTGCTGGAGAGTGCTAGAACTCAGAGGGAGAAGTGGCAGAAATGAGGCTTGAAGATTTATACAGTCTCCTCCAATCCCTAGGTGAGGATTGCCCAAAAGGTGGAGAGAGAGACCATAAATAGAATGGAGCCTGGCCAAGTGGAGAGCAGAGTCTGGAGTCCAGTAGCTTTAACCACTATACCCCTATAGAAGAGAAGCAGTCAGGTGCAATACCCAGCTAGCTTTGCTAACAAGGAACAGTTTAGAGCCATTAAAGCCAGTACAGGTACCCTACACCTCTTGCTTGTGGAATCTAATAGACAATAATCTAATGTGCAATTTGTTTTGTTTCAAATAATTTTTTTAACAAATTTTGACAAATTAGTTAATTCCGAATGTCAGAAATTTCTGAATTTTCAAATTTCTGAATTTCTGAAATTCAGATTTTCGGAAATTCAGATTTTCTGAATTTTGGATTTTCGAATTTTTGAATTTCCAAATTTTTGAATTTCGGAAATTCAGATTTTGGATTTTTGGAATTTCGGAAATTCTGATTTTCTAATTTTTGAATTTCAGAAATTCTGATTTTGGAATTTCGAAAATTTGGAGTTTCGGAAATTCGGAAATTGGACATTTTGAAATTCGAAAATTGGAAATTTCGAAAATTCGAGATTCGAAAATTCTAAATTGCAAAATTTGAACCTCTAAAATTCGAAAATCTAAAATTCGAAAATTCAAAAATCGAAAATTCGAAAATGGGTAATTTGGAAAGTTGAATTTCCGAATTTTTGAATTTCCGAATTCCCGAATTTTAAAATTTCCAGAATTTCCGAAAAAAGCAAAAAAAACAAATGAAACAAAAACCATAAAACACATTTTTCGGCAGTGCACATGTCTAGAATCTAAGAAGCAACCAGGTGGCTTGGTATATTCTACAGAGTCCCCCCTTACATCAAAGCCCTCAGAGTAGCACCCTATGGCAAATGCCCCCTGAGTGTCACCCTATGGCAGAGCCCCCAGTGTGCCACCCTACGGCAGAGCCTCCACTGTGCCAACCTACGGCAAATCCCCCAGAGTACTACCTTACCCCCAGTATGCCACCTTTTGGCAGAGCCCCTAGAGTGGCAACCTATGGCAGAGCCCCTAGTGTGCCACCCTACGGCAGAGCCCCCAGAGTGCCACCTTACGGCAGAGCCCCCAGAGTGCCACCTTACGGCAGAGCCCCCAGAGTGCCACCTTACAGCTGAGCCCCCAGAGTAACACCTTATGGCACAGCCCCCAGAGTGCAACTTTACGGCAGAACCCCCAGAGTGTCACCTTCCATCAGGGTCCCCTTACACCCACCTTTGCACCTTAGTGCTTGGAGGGTGGACATTTCAGTAAGACAATGATCCCAAACACAAAGCCAAAGAAACTCTCAATTGGTTTCAAAAAAAGAAAATAAAGCTGATAGAATGACCCAGCCAATCACCTGACTTGAATCCAATATAAAATCTATGGAAAGAACTAAAAGATCAGAGTTCATAGGAGAGGGCCCACAGAACGTTCAAGATTTGAAAATCACACCTAAACAATGCATGTGACTAGTTTCTCCATATAGGAGGAGTCTTAAAGCTGTCATTTCCAACAAAGGATTTTGTACCAAGTGTTAAATACATTTCAGTTAGCATGTTCAATACTTTTTCCCTGTGTCATTCCATTTTATTTCATATAACTGAATTTCTGGACTTATTTGTTTTGGTTTCTTTGTACATATGTATTGATTGCATGGGTTGTTAATATTATGTGGTGAAAATTTAATGTCAATAGCATCTTTAGAAATTATATTTACCTAGAAACATGGTGACGTGTTCAATACTTATTTTACCTGCTGTATGTAAACAAAATGTTTAATTGAATTACCGTATTTATCGCCCTATAGCGCACACCGGCGTATAGCGCGCACCCCCAACCTAGAAGGGAAATTTCAGGAAAAAAAAGAAAATACTTACAGTTTGAATGCCCCTCGTCGGTGTCTTGCCCAGCGTCCATCGGCAGCCTTGTCCGGTCCGGCGTCTGTCTGCGGCCTTGGTGGTGTCCTCCCCGCTTCTCCCGTGCTGTTTTTGAGCCGATCCCCACTTCCCGCACTATGTTTGAAAAAGTGCGTGGTATACGCCGATAAATACAATATCAATCCATTTATTCATTCATGTGTATTTAGTAGTTTATATTGACCTTTCTCCTGTTCATCTAACGATTTTTCTGTATAATAAAAAAACGTCTATTAGGATAATATTGTATTAAAGTGGAGTTCCACCCAGAAATGGAACTTCTGCTGATCCGGTTCCTCACATTTGGCACTTTTCAGGGGGAGGGGGGAGCAGATACCTGTCTAATCCAGGTATTTGCTCCCACTTCCGGCGAAAGAGCACAGCGAACTACGCAATGTCCAGCTCCTCCTCCTTCCCCCCTGCTGTCTTCTGGGAGACACACAGGTCACAGAAGACAGCAGGGACCATTCAGAACAAGCAGCGCGACTCGTGCATGCACAGTAGGAAATGGGCTGTGAAGACGCAAGGCTTCACTTCCTGATTCCTATACTGAAGATGCCGGTGCCTCCACCCAGGAGCTGAGGGACGAGTCGGCTTCAGGGAAGGACATCGCAGGTGCCCTAGACAGGTAAGTGTCCTTATTTTAAAAGTCAACAGCTACAGTATTTGTAGCTGCTGACTTTTATTTTTTTTCTAAATACAGTTAGGCCACGTACACACAATCAAACTTATCCGATGAAAACAGTCTGACGAACCGTTTTCATTGGATATGTCTGCTGGGCTGTTTTGGTCTGATGGTTGTACACACCATCAAACCAAAATCCCCGCGGACAGACAGCGCGGTGACGTTGACGCCGCCACGTCACCAAACCAGGAAGTAAAATACTTCCACGAATGCGTCGAGTCCATTCGAAGCATGCGGGGGATTTTTGTCTGCTGGCTAGGCGTACTAACCAGCGGACATGTCGGACGGACGGGTTTCCAGCAGACAAGTTTTAAAGCATGCTTTAAAACTTGTCTGCTGGAAAAACCTGTCTGCTAGCCCGTACAGACGATCGGACCAGTTTCAGCAGATATGTTTGATCGTGTGTACGCGGCCTTAGTTGTACACTCAGATTGCAACATGCAGTAATAGTGTCACACAAATTCCTGTCTGTTGTGAAAGCCATAATGTCTACCCCTTGGACTTATTTTTATGTAAATTTAATGTCATTATGGTGCAATCATTTTTTTCCATTAAATAGTGTTAAACTTTATTGAAAGTATGTTTGAGCGGTTGTATGGGCTGATCTCATTCCGTCCTTACACAAAATTCTTTTCATCCTTTTGGTCCCTCTATTACAAAGACTACATTAAGACCTATCTGGCACTTAAAAAAAGGTTAGAGACCTTTGTTGAAAGGTATTTGCATTCACTATTGTTCAGTCCTCTCTTTGCCAAGTGTCACTGAATGTTTCTAATTTATGTCACTATAGCAACCTCTTCATAGTTAACTATGGGACCTTTTGAGCACAGGCAGAGTGCTGCTGGCACTACACAGTACGGCTGTCCCAGGAAGTACCCAACGCTGCTCTCTACCCACACTCTGTAAGTATTCCAATCACATAGGAAGCTGGACACCTCTTTTATTAGATGAATAAATGTCACCATTAACACTTGCTCATTGAAATATTTATTGTAGTTAAACATTCATTGATAGAAGGTGCTTTCAGTATAAAAGATGAACAAAGAAATAACATTCCTTTAATGAAAAGAAAATGTTAGTAATAAAAAAAAATTCTGTCTGTAAAATTCAGTAGATATAGTCAAATGGTTTTTCTTAACATGCAAAATCATTTTGCAGTTTGGCAGAAGGCATACAATAAATGACATTATATACAGTATATTATTAATATAAATATATATATATATATATATATATATATATATATACTGTATCTATCTATATAAAATAAAAAAGGATTATTAGTTACAATGTAAGCTGGACACCTCTTTTACTATATGAATGACTAATGACCATTAACACTTGCTGATTGAAATGCTTATCGTGGTTATAATTTAAATGATACAGTGACAGTTGCATTATTTGTCTGCATTTGAAATATGATGAAAGAGGTAGCAAGCATTAAAATTAATACCTTTAGCATTAAAAAAAAAAAAAAATGATGTCTGCAAAAAAATAAAATAAATAAAAATTCCAGTTTATATACCATGGTTTGTAGGCGCTAAAACTTTCATGCAAACCAATCAATATACACTTATTGTCAATATCTTTTTTTACCAAAGACATATAGGGGTTTATTTACTAAAGGCAAATCCATTTTTCACTACATGTACCCTGCAATTGCACTTGGAAGTGAAGTCCCTGTAGATCCGAGGGGGACATGCAAAGAAAATAAAAAACAGCATTTTTGCTTCTACATGATTGGATGATAAAATCAGCAGAGCTTCCCCTCGTTTCAAGTACACACAACAGTCGTGTGTATGCTCCAGAGCATTTTTCTCAACGAGAAAAAGTGCGATTTTTTTGCGGTTTTCACATCGTCATTTTTTAACGTTGTGAAAAACGGATGTGTGTATGCTTTAACAAGGGGGAAAAAACATGCATGCTCAAAAGCAAGTTATGAGACGGGGAAATTAAGGCCGTGTACAGAGGAGGAGACATGTCCGCTGAAACATGTCCGACGGACCGTTTCCAGCGGATATGTCTCCTCGGATATTTGGTCTGATGGCGTGTACACACCATCGGACCAAAATCCCCTCGGACGGATAACGCGGTGACGTGGCGGTGACGTTGACGCCATCACGTCACCAATCCAGGAAGTAAAATACTTCCACGCATGCGTCAAATCCATTTGACGCATGAGGGAGATTTATGTCCGCTGGTTAGGTGTACTAACCAGCAGACATGTCCGACGGACATGTTTCCAGCGGACAAATTTCAAAGCATGCTTTGAAATTTGTCCGCTGGAAAAACCTGTCCGCTACATCGTACACACGATTGGATATGTCCGCTGAAACTGGTCGATCCGATCGGGTGTATGCGGCCTTAGCAAAGGCAGCCCCAAGGGTGGCGCCATTCGAATGGAACTTCCCCTTTATAATGCCGCCGCACGTGTTGTACATCATCGCGCTTTGCTTCGAGCATTTTTTTTTTCTCACAAACATGTGTATGCAAGGCAGGCTTGAGAGGAATCACGACAAATCACGTCGAGAAAAACTTGGTCGTGTGTACGTGGCATTAGATTTACAGTGACTGCACTTCCAAGTGCACTTGTAATGCAGAGTGGATTTGCTTTTAGTAAATCAACCCTATAGCAGAATACATTTTGGCCTAAATTTATGAAGAAACTTGATTCTTTTTTTTTCTTTATTATTATTGGACATTGGTTTTATAGCAGAAAGTAAAAAATATATTTTTTTTTGAATTTTGCCCATTTTTTGGTTATCACAAAAAAATAGAAAACCCAGAGGTGATCAAATACCACCAAATGAAAATTTTATTTGTGGGTAAAAAAAATAATACAAATTTTATTTGGGTACAGCATTGCATGACTGTGCAATTAACAGTTAAATTAGAGCACTGCGGTATAACAAAAAAAAAAATAACCTGGTCCTAAAATCTTCTGGAGCTGAAGTGGGTAATAGACATATAAATATAACAAAACAACAAGAACACTGCTATTTTCCACATATATCCATTCTCCTTAAATTGTAATAATTTGTTTAGATACATTCAAACCCATTTAAATAACAGATTGGAGTAAACTGAAATCTATTGAAGTCATTCTCTGCTCAAAAGATGTACAAAGCTTTAGATTCAGTTATTAAGCAATCCCAATGCAGTAATCAGTAGGATAATTATTCCCATGATGACCAATTAAAAGGGTTTTTAATGACTCTGGGACATGTATCATTACACCATATGGACCTTTTCTTCTATCTGTTTAGTCAGTTTGAAATTGAAGATTTAGCCAAAAAACGTGTTTTTGTGGTTATGCTTATGTTCCTATAGGTTGATAAGGACTTCTGGCTTTCCTCTGAACTTTCTGATTTGTAAGCTTTCAAGCTTAGTGGATCAGAAAGTATTAACATTGGGCAATTTTAGAAGGAGGTTACCTTTATGACAGGTTTACATTAAAGGTGTCTAATCCACTAATGTCCTGTTGCTGATATTTAATGCAAATCATGCAATGGATATAATAATTTGTGCATTACTTAATTATGTTCAAAAATACAGTGATCTTGCCTAATGTGTTTCCCTTTGTTTTTATACATTTAGTTACCTGTGTTTAATGCCGCGTACACATGATCGTTTTTCCGCATGAAAAAAACCCGTTGTTTTTCAGCATGTCCAAAAAACAACGTTTTGCCCACACACACCATCATTTTTGAAAAATGATGAACAAAACGCGGTGACGTACAACATGTATGACGGCACTCTAAAGGGGAAGTTCTATTCACCTTTGGGCAGCTTTAGCTGATTCCTTGTTAGTAAAAGACGATTCGCGCTTTTTTGTCTGTTACAGCGTGATGCATGTGCTTACTCCATTACGAATGGTAGTTTTACCAGAACGAGCGCTCCCGTCTCATAACTTGCTTCTGAGCATTCGCAGGTTTAAAACGTCGTTTTAGCCCACACACGATCATTTTTTTCAACCCGAAAAATTACATTTTTTAAAACGACGTGAAAAAATGCAGCATGTTTGAATTTTTTTTTTGTTGTTTTTCAGAAGAGGAAAAACGATGTGAAGCCCACACACGATCATTTTATAATGACATTTTTAAAAACATTGTTTTTTTTCACGCTGAATGAATAATCGTGTGTACGCGGCATAAAGATCCGAATATTTTAAACAGGACAGGTTTTAAACACAAGGGGGCAGATTCACAAAACAATTACGCCTGTCTAACTGGGGTTAGACAGGAGTAATTTCAAATTTCGCGCGGCGTATCACTAGTTTGAATCCTCAAACCATGATACGCCGGCTTCGGGCTTCGATCCGAGAGGCTTACGTCTTCGTAAGCCTTCGGATCTACGCTGCCATCTATTTGCGGCCGCTGGGAGGAGTTCGCGTCGTTTTGGTGCGTCGGGATATGCAAATGTGTTTTTACGGGGATTCACGAACATACGAGCGGGCGTCGCAATTGTTTTCGTCTATTTTTTTATACGTAATGTTAGAGCAGGTTTTTGCTGCTCTAACTTTACGTAGCCCATGTTAAGTATGGCCGTCGTTCCCGCTTCGAATTTATTTAAAATTTTATTTTGTTTACGTAACTCGTCGGGACGTGGATCGGCCGTAAAGTACGCTACATAAACAACGAATGACGTCACAACGTGATTTCGCGCAATGCACGGCGGGAAATTTGCGAACGGAGCATGCGCAGATCGATCGCCGCGGGAACGCGCCTAATTTAAATGTTTTACGCCCCCTACTCGCGCAGATGGATTGCGACGGGAGAAATACACTACGCCGCCGTCGTTTACCGTAGAAAATCTACCTGAATTCCACGTAGAGCAAGGTAAAAAACGGCGGCGTAGTGTATTTCTCTGTGAATCTGCCCCAATATTGCATATAGAATTATGTTCAAAATGGTTGTCGAATTGACTTGAATAATAAAAAAAAAAAGTTGTCATCAAGTGACATCAAGTGTAAAAATTGGCTATACACGGGTGGAATTTAATTTGAAAATTATTGTTTTCTCAACTTTTGTTTAATATTCTATGGTTAATGAGGGCATTTTGATGATTGTGTTCAACTGTAGTGACGAAAGATTAAAGGCGAAAGATCTAAAAATTTTCTTACTGTAGTGTGCACATGCTTGGGAAATTTCATCTGGAATTAGAACTCTCGTGGTCATGAACATTTGTTCTTTTTAACAATCATGTATATGAGTGTATGAAAGAACAATACAACAATGGGTTATCATGTATATATAAATATACTTCTATGTATGCATAGGTGTGCGCACAGGGTGTGCCAGGTGTGCCCAGGGAAACCCTAATCACTCTGTGTAGCATAGATTCCCCCTACTGCCCTAGCCTGCTGCATCGTTGCTGGCTTCCCTCCTCTCCTGGTGGCTGTTGCTGCAGGGATGTTTTAGGGTGAATAAAGGAAGGGGCTGGTTTAAATTTAATTTACTGACCCCTTCCCTTTCTGAATGAACACAGTGAGTGATCAGTAGTGTGTGTTTGAGCTTTGGGGTGCAAACCCTAATGCAATGGGCTGCGCACATGTATGTGCATATGCAATTTACTAAATTTAAATAAGCTGTTCTTTCATTGACGTATAAGCAATAAAACAAACCTGTTTACGACGTCTGGAAAAAGTAGCAGCTCTAGAATACCCCCCTGTTCGGAGGTTCTCAACCTGTACTGCAGACTCATGGTAACCTCTTCTGGGGTAGTTCTGCTATCATTGCTCCCTGGACCACTCAAATCAGTCAAAGATGTTCTGCATCACTTTCTAGCAGCAGCTAGAATGGTTCCCACATTGGAAGTCGACGAACATGCCCTCCCTGGAGGATTGGGCAATTGAAGTGGACTGAATCAATAGCTTGGAACGAATGTTGTTGCAGGAAACTGGTAAAGAGGAGCAATTCTCCAAGACCTGGACCTTGTGGTCTATGTTTCAATATTCCTCTGAATTTATTCCATGGGCTACAGAGGACTCCACCAACGCAACTGTCTAACCTAAGTGGAATTTCTCCCTCTTAATATCTACCTATCGTACTGCCTTGAACCTTCTATCTTCACTTTCATTTCCCCTCTTCTCTTTATATGTTGCAGTGCTACGCGAACACACAAACCATAATCTCTAGTCCCATCAGACCGAAATTGTGACTTAGCATAACAACAAAAGCCCTAGAATATTTGTAATGAGTGGGCACCACTCATTGAAGGGATAGTGGTGGTCACCAACCTTTAATAACTCATGATAGAAGATATAGCTACACAGGTTTATATAACACATTAACTCACTTGAAGCTAATAAATTATCTATACCATGAGACGTTATGATACCAGTATTGAAATGATGTCCATCTCTATCTATGTGTTAGTGAATGACATATTTGTGTACTGTACACTTTTACTTTCTCAATAAAATAAGATTGAATTAAAATATATTAGCTGACTCAATAATGCCATCATCAAATTCTTTGACCTGCAATTTTTCAGAATTTCATATGAACAGTCATTAAAAATGTAACCATTCATATGGCCAGCTTAAAAGTCATGCCCTGTACACACGATCGGTTCATCCGATGAAAACGCTTAAAAATCCGATCTTGTTCAACGCGGTGATGTAAAACACAACGACGTGCTTAGAAAAATGAAGTTCAATGCCTCTGAGCATGCGTCGACTTGATTCTGAGCATGCGTGGATTTTTGACCGATGGATTTCCCCACAGGCGATCGTTTTTTTCTATCGTTTTTTTTAACCATAAGGCCGCGTACACACGACCAAATATATCTGTTCAAATCGGTCTGACAGACCAATTTGAACAGATATGTCTGCTGGCTGTTTTGGTTTGATCGCTGTACACACGATCAAACCAAAATCCCCGCCGGCAGACAGCGCGGTGACGTGGCGGTGACGTTGACGCCGCCACGTCACCACACCAGGAAGTAATAGGTTCCATTCGACGCATGTGCGAGCAGATATGTCTGCTGGTTAGTGTACTAACCAGCAGACATATCGGTCCGACGGGTTCCCAGCAGACAGATTTTAAAGCATGCTTTAAAATCTGTCTGCTGACCAAATCCGTCGGCTCGCCCGTACACACGATCGAATCTGTCTGCTGAGACGGTCTGTCAGACCGTTTTCAGCAGATAGATTTGATCGTGTGTACGCGGCCTAAAAATTTTTTAAAACAGGTTCTATTTTTTTTCACCGATGGGAAAAAAAAACGATGGGGCCCGCACACAATCGGTTCGTCCGATGAAAATGGTCCATCGGTTCATTTTCATTAGACAAACCGATCTTGTGTACAGGGCATCAACACAAAGATTGTATGATGTTTAGAGATACAAATAAGCACTTGTAAATTAATAAAAAAATAAAATAAATCTAAATTATATGGATTTACAGGTGCTAAATATGGAAGAACTGGAGTCTCATCATCATCTTCATGAACAACCAAATTACAAGGTGACTTTTCAGCTTCCTGCAGTAATAACAGACACTCCGCACCGGGAACCATTCATACAGATATCTCCCATGCCTGACAATACATTATTGGCATTAGGACAAGATGGTCTTCTCTCAGTTTGGACATCAGATCTTAAACTGAAGAAAAGTCGGTTTATTCTGGTGAGTATTTTATTCCGGTGTACATGATATTACTTGTATAAATCTGCAGAGGTGCAATTACCAATTTAAAGCCAACATCTTTTTGGTTTTGTACAGTGAACAGAAGGATTAAAACCCCAATCAGGATGTTTTTTGCTTCTGTGTCCCATTGGGAAGATTTCCCTTTCCTTCTTGTTCTGAAGGCACTACAGGAAATTAGATATCTCTCCAAAGCAACTAAATTCCTATCTTTGAATAGGTTGGAATTTGGGCTTTATCCTCATCAATTGTTCTGGTGACAATGCTATCATTTTTCGGTTCCCATTATAGACAGCAATAAAAACCTGGCATAGATTTATCGAAACTGGAGCAGGCTCAATATGGCGCAGCTGTGCATGGCAATCAATCTTTTTCTATCATCAGCTCTTTCGAAAACAACCATTCCCCTATTTTTTGCACAGGTTTCCAAGGGATAGAAAAGGAATGAAAAACTCCCCGATATTGGGAAATAACCTAAGGCCCTGTACACACGATCAGACATGTCTGATGAGACTTGTCTGACGGACCGTTTTCATCAGACAACTCTGAACTTGTCTGATGTGCGCACACTCCATCGGACCAAAATCCGATCAGACCAGAACGCGGTGACGTAGAACACAACGACGTGATGAAAAAACGAAGTTCAATGCTTCCAAGCATGCGTCGACTTGATTCTGAGCATGCGCAGGTTTTTGGTCCGACAAAAGGTTGGTTGGACAAAAGTGTACTAACCATCAAACCTGTGCGACGGACAGGTTCCATCAGAAAGGTTTTAAAGCATGCTTTAAAACTTTGGTCTGACGGACAACGGTCTGATGGGCCGTACACACCATCAAACTGGTCTGATCGTGTGTACAGGGCCTAAGGCCGCGTACACACGATCAAATCTATCTGCTGGAAACGGTCGGCCCGACCATCCCAGCAGACAGATTCGATCGTGTGTACGGGCGAGCCGACGGATTTGGCCACCTGACAGATTTCAAAGCATGCTTTGAAATCTGTCGGCAGTGAACCCATCCGCCCGACATGTCTGCTGGTTAGTACGCTAACCAGCAGACATGTCTTCTCGCACACGCGCCGAATGGTTTTACTTCCTGGTGCGGTGACGTGGCGGCGTCAACGTCACCGCCACGTCACCGCGCAGTCTGGCGGCGGGGATTTTGGTTTGATCGTCTGTACACGATGTCCCCAGCAGACAGATTTGTCGGCCCGACCGATTTGAACAAATCTGTCTGCTCGTGTGTACGCGGCCTGACAGGAATTTTCAATCTTCTGCAATCCAACCAAAACAAATCAGAAATATTTTGTCTGAAATCGGGCTTTAAATTGTGTTTAGTTAAGGCTCAGAGTGTCTGTTGGTCTAGTTCCTCTAACAAAGAAGAGCTAGAATTCAGATTGGGATCAAATGACACAGCAGTTTATCTCGTTGTTCAAGCTAGGCTATCTGTAACTGACATTTATTAATGGCTCAAGATGAGGCAATTGTTGCGTTAATGATCACCTCTGCGCTCCTAATTGTTCTTGTGACCATACTGTAATAATAGGCACAGGGAGCAGACTGCCTGCTGTCAGTAATCAGCACTTTATTATAGGATTCTTCTATTACAAGGTGTGGATACATATATAAACACTAAACGATATCCTTAGCTGAATTCTGACATCAATAATCATTGACCAGTCTTAAAAACTGCCCAACAGACCTGTACTCTAAAGCCTGGTACACATGGGTCAGAATGTCGGGAGACATCGGGTGGTTCAAACAAAAAACAGCTGACATTTGGCCCGTGTGTTTGTCATCTGTCCGACAGTAGCTGGCTGTTTTGCCAGCTTCTGTTGGACGTACAAGCTGGAAAACCAGCAGGCGGCCAATTCCTGATCAGCGGTCTCAGCCAATGGCAGAGATCAGAGTGTTCTGGCAGCGGGGTGGGGCGTCCCCCTGTCAGAACACAAAAGCTCAGAGATCGCTGCACTACTCTTGGACCGGCTGCCCATGTGAATTATTTCCCTATTTTATGTCCTCTATTTATTAGACTTTCATCATAGACTGTTTCCAGAGACATCATATACCTCACATCACTTGGCGCAAAACTGTTGTCTTTTTTGATTCATAGTGTGAACCGAGGCTTAGAGAGAATACAGTGCAATGCATGTACAAAGGGAACATTAAAACAATTTTTATCATTACATTTAGGATGAAAACAAACAACAAAACAGGAAAATAAAATGGATTTCAGATTCCACACTGATGCCTCATTATAACAAGATAGTTATTGGAACATGGTAAGACCTAATAATCTGCATGGCTGTACTGGGAACGTTTCATTGTATAGATCAGTGTTTTTCAACTCCAGTCCTCAAGGCACACTAACGGGTCAAGTTTTCAGGATTTCCCTCAGATGAAAAGGCTGTGGTGATTACTAAGGCAGTGAAACTGATCAAATCACCTGTGCAAAATAATGGAAATCCTGAAAACCTGACCTGTTGGGGGGCCTTGAGGACTGGAGTTGAAAAAACACTGGTATAGGGCACAGTAACTATCTACTAAACAGAATTCAGAGTGTCCTACAAATATTATATGCTCTAAGTATCTTTTGGCTGTGCTCATATTTGTATAAAGTTGAACTGAAGAAATAAAGCTGAATAAAGCTAAATACTGTACACAGTAGTAATATTGGGCCAGATTCAGGTACAATTACATTGGCGCAGAGTATCAGAGATACACTACGCCGCCGTATTTTACCTGGCTCTACGACTAATTCATGTAGATTTTGGCCCGTAAGGTACAGCGGCGTAGTGTATTTCTCACGGCGGAATCTAAATACGTGATTAGGGTGCGTGAAGCATTTAAATTAGGCGCGTCCCTGCGGCAAACGAACTGCGCATGCTCCGTTCAGAAATTTCCCGCCGTGCATTGCGCAAAATAACGTCGTTACGTCATTTTTTGTTTGAGTAGCGTCGTTTACGTACATTCCTATTCTCGGACGACTTACGTAAAAAATTTAAAAAAACATTGAAATTTGACGCGGGAACGACGGCCATACTTAAAGTGGATGTAAACCCAAAAAAAAATTTTTTTTTTTATGTCACAATGTAGAGTATAAGATTTCCTATCATCTGTGCCCAGTCTTGCCACACAGAGTTAATCCAGCGCTGAGTAATCCTCTTTTAAAGTCCAGTGCAAATTAACCGGACTTCAGATAAAAACCTGTCAAATTAGGTTAAGTCTGTTTCTCTGTTTTTGCTTTCAGTAACAGGTTATTTACAAATATAGCGTGGACATGTTTATCATAACAAGAGGTGATCCAAAGTTCATTGTATATTACTAGGATGTGTTATGGAATAACTTTACGCGGCAAAAAGATGACTAACAGATGCCGTAAGAGATTGCGAATGAACGCTCGTAACTTCGGTGGATCGTCGGCAAAAGCTAATTTGCATACCCTCGACGCCGAAAACGACGGGAACTCCACCCAGTGGCCGCAATTTTATTGCAGCGTAGATCCGAAGGCGTATGAACACATAATCCAGTCGAATTGAAGCCCGCTGCCGTCTATTCATGGTTTGAAGTTTTCGACTAGCTAGAAAACGCGCGTAATTTGAAATTAATCCAGTCTAACACCAGTTAGACAGGCGTAATGGCTCTCTGAATCTGGGCCAGAGTGTCCTACAAATATTATATGCTCTAAGTATCTTTTGGCTGTGTTCATATTTGTGTAAAGTTGAACTGAAGAAATAAAACTAAAATATGCTAAATACACAGTAGAAATACTGTACATATGGCTTTGTTCACACAAGGTGATCTATGCCTTGTGCAGGGCTGTGTTTTACCTCCACAGGGAAGCACAATTTCACACAGATTCCCATAGTTGTTAAAACCCCAACGGGGAATTCCTTCCTTTTTCACTTCAGGGGTGAGCAGCACTTCCCCCACCCCCATTGTGTCTTACCCTTTCTTTTTTTATAGTTGTTAAAGTGGTTGTAAACCGAAGCAAAAAAAAAAAAAAAACCCTGTAATGGCAAAGGCATAATGAGCTAGTATGCATCGCATACTAGCTCATTATGAAAATACTTACCTTAGATCAATGCTGTTGCAGCGGTCCCCATACTGTTGTGACCGACGACATGTCTCCTGATTGGCCAGAGCCGCAATGACGTCACTCCCGCCCTTGCGCGCTCGTCACGGCACGGCTGCTGAAGAAATGGCACGAGCGAGCCATTTCTTCACTGTACATGCCCCGATTACATTGGCGTAAGCGTATATGGTAAATATCTCCTAAACTGTGTAGGTTTAAGGCCGCGTACACACGATCAAATTTGTCCGCTGAAACTAGTCCGACGGACCAGTTCAGTGGACAAATCCGACCGTGTGTATGGGCTAGCGGACATGTCTGACCGAAGGACAAATTTTAAAGCATGCTTTAAAATTTGTCCGCCGGCGACATGTCCGTCGGATATGTCCGCTGGTTAGTACACTAACCAGTGGACATATCTGCCCGCACAAGCATCGTATGGATGCGACGCATGCGTAGAAGTTTTTTACTTCCTGGTGCGGTGACGTGCCGGCGTCAACGTCACTGCCACGTCACCGCGCTGTCTGCCGGCGGGGATTTTGATCCGATGGTGTGTACACACCGCCGGATGAAAATCCAGAGGAGACATGTCCGATGAAAACGGTCCGACGGACCAGTTCAGCGGACAAATCCGATCGTGTGTATGGGCTAGCGGACATGTCTGACCGGCGGACAAATTTTAAAGCATGCGGACCGTTTCCATCGGACATGTCCCTCCGTGTGTACGCGGCATAAGGCCGCGTACACACGATCAAATCTGTCTGCTGGAAACGGTCTGCTAGACCGTCCCAGCAGACAGATTTGATCGTGTGTACGGGCGAGCCGACGGATTTGGCCACCCGACAGATTTCAAAGCATGCTTTGAAATCTATCGGGTGGGAACCCGTCAGCCCGACATGTCTGCTGGTTAGTACACTTACCAGCAGACATGTCGTCTCGCACCGGCGCCGAATGGATTCGGCGCATTCGCGGAAGTGTTTTACTTCCTGGTGCGGTGACGTGGCGGCGTCAACATCACCGCCACGTCACCGACACGTCAGCGCGCTGTCTGCTGGCGGGGATTTTGGTTTGCTCGTGTGTACATGCGAGCAAGCCAAAATGACAGCAGACAGATTTGTTCAAATCGGTCAGACAGACCGTTTTGAACAAATCTATTGCCTCGTGTGTACGAGGCCTTAGAGATATTTTCAGTACCTACAGGTAAGCCTTATTATATATACCTGTAGGTAAACGTGGTGTAACTAGGTTTACAACCACTTTAAACAGAGAGACTGAATGATTTGTCCTCCTTAATTCTGAAATCTTTTTAAATTAGAACAATAACAAAAATATGAAAGGTCAAGTTAATTACTGTATGAATGTCATATTATTTATCTATGGCAAATAATGTAAAAGTAATATAAATTATATGAAAATGCTTTTCCAATGATAGCAATTCTGTTTTCCATGCTTGTTTGCAGTGACAGAGAGATACGTCTTTATGAACTCTCCAACTTTGAACCATATTGTCAGATAGTGGGTTTTGAGACAATACCACTGCACCTTGGTTACAGGTAATGATCCTCATTGACCAAAAAATTGAGATTGCGCTAAATATTGTATATAAGTGATTTTAAATGCTGATTAAGCATGTGCACAGATAAATAAGTCCATCAACATATATAAAAGTTTATAATCCAGTGATCCCACGGGTGCTGACAAATCAACTTGGAAAAGTGTGGTATAGATGAAACCTCCACC
Organism: Rana kukunoris; assembly: GCA_029574335.1. Taxonomy (NCBI): domain Eukaryota; kingdom Metazoa; phylum Chordata; class Amphibia; order Anura; family Ranidae; genus Rana; species Rana kukunoris. Next base: position 536,706,299 of record CM056049.1, on the reverse strand, counting down.
GAAATCATATATAGCCTCTTACCAAAAGGACATGATATATAAGCCTGATACGATCTATGATTCCGGGTGATGGTCACAAGGAAGCTCCACTGCACGCGGTGACGTCAGAACGTCTCCTCCCTACGTTTCGTCTGAAAGACTTGGTCACGGGATACCTAGGTATCCCGTGACCAAGTCTTTCAGACGAAACGTAGGGAGGAGACGTTCTGACGTCACCGCGTGCTCCAATCGCTCTACCCGGAATACGGGCTGTTTGTTCTAAGTCAGCCGGCTGCTATGTTTTATGCGATGCTTCTTCACTTTTGATGTAAGTGCAAGTCCTCTCTTTTTATTCTCAATAAAAAGGGTTTTATGCTATGTGAGGCCTTGTGTTTTATATGTGCCTGTTGATGACCCGTCGGGAGACACTTCACATCTGTTAAACCAGGCTGTATGCAGTGGAGCTTCCTTGTGACCATCACCCGGCATCATAGATCGTATCAGGCTTATATATCATGTCTTTCTGGTAAGAGGCTATATATGATTTCGGTGGAGGTTTCATCTATACCACACTTTTCCAAGTTGATTTGTCAGCACCCGTGGGATCACTGGATTATAAACTTTTATATATGTTGATGGACTTATTTATCTGTGCACATGCTTAATCAGCATTTAAAATCACTTATATACAATATTTAGCGCAATCTCAATTTTTTGGTCATATGGTTTCTGTGTAGTATAACTTGGATTGCAGCTTTATTTTCTTTTGTCACATTAATGAGCGCAATAAAAATTTTTCAATGATCCTCATTGGCTATCTGGTCAGTTTTCTTACAATAATTTAATTGTTAAGGCTGGGCACCCAGCCAATTACACCTCATTGCTGTTGCAGCGGTCCCTGTACACCAGGGGTGGCCAACCAGTGGCCCGGGGGCCACATGTGGCCCGCAGAGCCCTCTGATGTGCCCTGCGACCTCCTGCTCTGGAATTGCCGGTTGGCAAGTCCAGATTGCAGGTTGCCGTCCCGCCATACCATAGCATCGGTGTTATGAATGAAGCTGGTGGTAGAGGAAGAATGTGGCTGTGGAGCAGAGCGCCATAAGCCAATGCTTCCTCTACAGTGACGGCTTTTGCCACAGGCGGGGTTTATGGCAAAGTTCAGCTAATCTGCAGGATAGACACAGGTGCACTACACTGCACCCGGAGTGTGGGTAAACCGCAGCACACCAGTGTGAAAGCAGTCTTGGGCCCTTTTCACACGACCAGCCTGACCAAATGGGACCCTCAATTTACCTCTATAGCGTCAGATGTCCGATTACGCCCACCTACCTCTAATCCGAAAAACAGAAGGGAATTTGTCCCCTTCCATCAGGGTGGATCAGAGGGCCTACAGAGTAGCCGTGACCTGTCATCTGCCCGCTCCGCTCATTGTGGCCCCCGACTGGTTACCAAGTTGCTTAAGTGGCCCTCACTCTTCAAAAGGTTGGGCACCCCTGCTGTACACTGTTGTGACCGGCAACATGTCTCCCGGAGATGTACATCTATAAATGTCCACAAACACTGGCACCAAAGTCCACATATCTTTTCTGGAAGTCACCCAAGGTATAAATCAGACAGACTAGAGTGAATAATGATATCCTCCACCGAACATCAACACACCAGGCCTCTTACCACAAATAGTGGACCACTAGGTTAAAAGTGGTCAAACAGGCATAGTGTATATCCACAGGCTGGTCATGTCTCTGCTAAGACACCTAAGCAACTGGATCTTGTATAGCCCTCACAGGTAGTGAATCCACGGGTTCATACATAGAAATAAGAGAAAACGACTCCTCATGGTGGCAGTATATCAAGCCGGTGTATAATTTATTCCAAAAAGAATTCTAGAGTTCTCACATTTAAAATGATAAAAACAAGCTTTGCCATAAGGTATAAAATGAGCAAATGTTTCCAACCCACAAGATAGCCATGGTGAGTGCGTGTAGCGGCGTGACATCAGATCCCAGACTTCATCCTATGCGTTTCGTCCAATTAAAGAACTGTGGGTAAATAAAGCTACTGGCATCCACGAAAACTTTTTTTTTTTTAATGAGCTTAGCAGCCCTTCAACACCTATTTTTTTCTAGTTAGGACACCTTCTTTTTTAATTCTGTTGTAATAAATATCCGTGAAAGCAAAAGTGGTCCTCATAACAAACAAAACAACATTTTTTCCAGCACACTTACTTAACCACTTAAGGACCGCCTCCTGCAGATTTACGTTGGCAGAATGGCACGGCTGGGCACATCAACGTATATATACGTTGGTTTTAGTACCCAGTCACGAAAAAAATCGCTGATCGCCGCTATTAGTAGTAAAAAAAAAAATAATTAATAAAAATGCAATAAAACTATCCCTTATTTTGTAAACGCTATAAATTTTGCGAAAACCAACCTATAAACGCTTATTGCGATTTTTTTTACCAAAAATATGTAGAAGAATACGTATCGGCCTAAACTGAGGAAAAAAAATGTTTTTTTATATATTTTTGGGGGATATTTATTATAGCAAAAAGTAAAAAATATTGCATTTTTTTTTAAATTGTCGCTCTATTTTTGTTTATAGCGCAAAAAATAAAAACCGCAGAGGTGATCAAATACCACCAAAAGAAAGCTCTATTTGTGGGAAAAAAAGGACGCAAATTTTGTTTGGGAGCCACGTCGCACGACCGCGCAATTGTCTGTTAAAGCGACGCAGTGCCGAATCGCAAAAACCCCTTGGGTTACGGTCCGGGTCTTAAGTGGTTAAAGAAGTATAGCCATTTTTTTTTTGGCTATATGTCTCTTTTGGTCCACAGGAGCACTGTTTGTTCTGCACTTCTGTGACCTACTTTAGGCCAGCTGTTGGCTTACATCACAGAGTCTGTCCAGGCTTTGAAAAGATCCCAACCATATGGTCAGGGTCCACTCAGATGCCTGGACCAGTAGTTGGCTCAGCCTCTCAGTGAGCCACTGAGAGCCTGAGCCTGCTGCTCCCTTCCCCCTCCACAGCTCAGCACCCCAGCGAGCACTGAGGGGGAACAGATTAGAGAGCCGGGTTGCGAAAAGTCAACAGCTCTCTGAAACTTGAAGACCAAGAGCTGAGCGATCAGCTGTGTTTGATCACTAATTTCTTGTCTTAGACCCAGCACGGGAGAGATGCAACACGGGACCAATGCTGCACCCACCTAGGTGAGTATAATTTTATTTTATTTTTTTACCTAAACCCATACTTATTTTAGGAACAAAAAAAAACAAAACACAATACTGTCTAACATTTTGTGTTTATTATGTGAAAGACATACTGCCTACTCAAAGGCAGGTATGCCTGGAGGCAGCCCATTAAAAGCAGAGTTTCACCCAAAAGTGGAACTTACACCTTAAGCAATTCTGACCCCCTGTCATGCCACATGTGGCATGTCATTTTTTTTGGGGTGGGGGGGAGCTTAGATTTGACAAGCATCCAGCTCCCACTTCCACCTGGGCCGCCTAGGTGGCTCGTCACAGGTCCCAGAAGATTGCAAGGCCATTCAGGTTGTGAAGCTGCAAGCCGTCACAGCTGGGTGCCCACAATAGTGATGTCGGCACCACGGAGGGAAAGGGAAAGGAGCGAGGCTTTGGATTGTCGCGTCGCTGGACCATGGGACAGGTGAGTGTGTGTTTATAAAAGTCAGCAGCTACACTTTTTGTAGCTGCTGATTTTAAATAAACAAAGAAACGTTTGGATTTCCTCTTTAAGTCCCATAGACACACCATAAGCCCAGTACAGCACAAGGGCAGCTGAAGGAGTCCATTGTGTTCACATGCCAATTATAAAAAAATGCCAACGGTCCAAATTTAAAGCTAGCTTTTAGAGTAGGGTGCACATAGAAGGGCTTTGCACAGAACATACAAAACAAAAATCCCCAACATACTTGCCAGCTGGCCAGCAAATAAAACAAATCACACGGTCTAAAAATTAGCTCCCTAATATAGCCCTTCTATATATGCTAGAAATTAGGATAGCATGCAGAGTGCTCAGGTAATATAATCTATTTGTGGCCTCTTACCATACAAATATGACTTATTTTTGGTGGAGACATTGCTTACACTTTCCTTTTTATATTTTAGTCAGCGAGATACTGAGGAGGGTGTTATTTATTTTGGTGATGAGCAAGTAAGTTTTTTTTATTAATCTCAGAATTATTTATTGTTTAACAGGTTTCTTGATTTTTAAGTACATATTTGCTGTTAAATAAAAATACATTATTGAAAATCTTTCTGAAAAAATCTCCATTCATTATATAAAAAAAAGGGAACAACCAGCATAATAAATTGTTCAGTTAATACACAGTGCTGCTGCATACAATTTGACAAACTGAACTATTTGCGTATTCACGTGAACCTTACCTTACAGTATCATTCATTATAATTATGGATCAATTAGCAGTTTAACTTTAAATATTATTTGTATTTTTATCAGAAAAGGCTGCATTAATGTATTACTGCTTTATCATTTTTATTTTGTTACAGGGATGTGTTAACATTATTCTAATTTCACGCATGGCAGAAACTCTCAGGTATAGTGGATTCATCAATCGCTGATTGCTCAGTTGGTTGTTTGAATAAAATAGTTCACTTCTTGTTTTTAAAGAGACGGTGTCATAATTTTTGGATAACTGTATTATTTTGGAAGTTTAGAAGTTACCTAAAGAATGTTTTAGATTTGTTTTAATGTTTCTATCAAAACCTTTACAAATAGGCTTTATCTATAGGGTACACACATGATAAAGATTTGCCAGGGCATTTTAAGGTTTCTAAATAGAAAGAACAGCACAAACTGTTTAACTTCAGACTCTCTTTCTGATTGAAACTCTAGACAGCCCCAGATCATAGCTGGCAGGAAGAAGGAAGCAACTTTTACCCATTTGCTACAGAGTGCTGTAAACCAGGGCTCAAAATTTCAAGTCCTGAGCTACTAGCCAGGCCTCAAGAGTTACTCGCCACCAGTTGCCCCAGCTAATTCATACACTGCCCTGCGCCTAATTGCACCCGTAAACACGCCCTCATAGATTATCTCATGGAATGACACTGTTAAATGTTTTATGCAGAATCAAGTTACACAATTACATATTACCAACAACAACTTTAACAAAATGGGACAGGGCATTGGGGGCAGACCAGTGGGACAGGGCATTGGGGGCAGACCAGTGGGACAGGGCATTGGGGGCAGACCAGAGGGACAGGGCACTGGGGACAGACCAGAGGGACAGGGCACTGGAGGCAGACCAGAGGGACAGGGCACTAGAACTTGGTCTCTCTTGCTGTCTCCTCTGCAACTCCCATCCATCCTCTCTCTCTCCCCCTCTCCTATTCATCTCATCATCAGGAGCCCCTGTGTGCGGCTCCACACTTGCATGTCCCCACTTCCCCCTTTTATTCAGGCTGGCAGTGAGGAGAGGAACTGCAGCACAGCGGGAGGGAGTACAATCCAGCGCTGAGATCCACACAACTGCACAGCCATTGACACCATAGCACAGTGCACACTGACACCGCACAGCACACATTGAGATCAGTCTGTTCACAGTGCTCAGGCTGAACTGGACACTTACATAGAGCACAAGGAGAAGAAAACTGCACAAACTGGAAGGCTGCCGCTCTCATGTCAGTGAGCGCTGCACCGGAGTGGTAATTTTCGCAATCCTCCACCTCACTCATTTCTGCTCCCTGCTCTCTAGCTACATTGGTCGAGGGGAGGGGGCAGGCTCAGAGAGGTCATACTGTTAGGTCCCATGGCTTAATGAGAATTGTAAGGAGAGCACCTGTGTTCTGCTCTGCCTGTGCGCGGCTCACCAGACTACTTTTCCCGAGCATGCACCTTTCCTCTTCGGCCGCCAATCTCATCGGGACTCTAAGTGTAGGCACAGATTGGAAGCAGATTGGTCATGCAGCCCTGTGATCACTCGCCCCCAGCTTAAATCCACTCGCTAAATGCTAGCAGGTGAGTGGAAATTTTGAGGGCTGTGTAAACGATGGGCTTTTGTCAGCTTAGCCACACTTCAACATATGTAACAGTTTGTGTATTCTGGGCTGCAAAAAAATTCATACAAAAGTCTTGATCTTGTGTTTTAGTATATATTGTAGGGGATTCGTTGGCAGGCTTGTGAACAGTGTGTATGTGTCTAGGTTTCTCAGTTTCTCATACACACATTGTGAGGGGCATCAGGGTTTATGTCTGATTTAGAGAAAACATTTTGTTTTCTTAGATTCCTAATACTTTATGTTCTGGGTCCTGGATCCCAGAAACTTTGTAGAGCTTTGGGTGGGATAAAGCCTCTATTCCTAGGTCCATATGTCACCTGGTGGCTAGCACAGGACAAACCTGCATGGACCATTCCTGGGGATCCCTGGTCTACCATGCATGGTCTATACCAGTTAAGCATGTCTTAAAACATAGTCAATGTATAAATAAAGACAACATATAGAAAATACTATACATTCCTTACAGTTATTTTTTTCCCCGAATGACAGATAATAAGCATATCGATTTTTTTACATTCTATTTCAGAGAGGCTTAGCTAAAGTGAATCTATGGCAAAGCATCATTGGATATATTTTAGGTTGAATATATTTTTATTCATGCATTTTCAAGTTTAAAAAATTATTACATTAAGGGGTACAAAAAATAGAAAAAGGGAAGGAGAAAAGGGATAACAATTGTCAAAAATTACTTAAAATGGTGGCACAAGCACCATAATTGACAACATAACAAGTTTATGTAATGCATAGCTCCCAACTGTCCCTGATTTTGAGGGACTGTCCCTGATTTGGAGCAATGTCTCTCTGTCCCTCCTTTCTCTCCATTTGTCCCTCATTTTGGTCTGATCTATATAGTTGTATATAACATGCACTTGTTATCTTTAAAAAAGTGTTTCCAAGTGCTAAACCTTTAATCCAATTTCTAAATTGCTGCATTTGTAAATTTCAAAAGCCAATATAAAGGAATAGTAGTGGTAAAAAAAAAATCATTTGTGGGTTTACCTTTAGGTTATATCTCCTTTAAGGGGGCATGGCAGGGGGTGTGTCCAATGCCTACATTCTTTTGCTAGTAGGTGTCCCTCCTTCCCATCTCGAAAAGTTGGGAGGTATGGTAATGACAAGTGAGTAAACTCAAATAATAAAAGAAGCAAAAGAGCACAGAGTATAGGGAGGAAAGAGTAGAAAGAAAGTAAAAAAGGGATGGAAAGCTAGATACAACATCCATTATCAAACCATAAAGCATGTACAGACTGTAGAATCACAGTAAAAGACAGTCCCAACTGGATATACTGTATTTTAGAAATATTGAAAATTACACTGGCAAAGCACCTTTAGGCATTCCTTGGGCACTGAAAAAATAGTTCTGCACACAACTCAGTTGTGTTCTTCAAGAGAGTATAATAATTATTTTTTTGTGGACTAAAAGTAACAATCATGATACTGAGGAATAAAAAAAAAATTCTGCCAAAATCACAAGTATGTTAACTCTGCAGTGATTAAGGTTGCCTCTCCTTGGATAAGTCTACACAGTTTAAAAGCTTATAATTCCGGCAAAAAGCTATTGAACCTGAAGTTCTGAAGTATGAATTGCCAAATGCAATGTTAATCTCTGTAACATCCACTATAACATGTGCCTAATCAGACAACATTGGAACAATTAATCTAGATAGTTATGTCAACTCTATATAAATAATTTTTTAACAGGAACTGGACAAAATGCCAAGCTGTGGAAGAAATTCCTAGTATTTCAATAGATAACATTGCAGACCTAAGCCATGTTAAGCTTGTTCGTTGGAAGGTGCACAATGACTGGGTTACACAGGTAATAGGCTCTTACAATGTTATGAAAACTACAATGTTTCTCCTTGTTGCAGTGTTTCTCCTTGTTTCTCCTTGTTCAGTGAAAATAAAAACAGAATTGTCTGTCATTGTAGGTTAAATAATTTACCTGAGCATCACCTGCTGGTTAAATCTAGTAGAGAGACAAAAAAAAAAGAAGAAAAACTGCTGTTAAGTATGAAGTACAACATTTCAACAGTAAAGATCTGACACTTCCTGGTAGTGTCAGAGCCTGAGGCTCTGTCCTGTCCCCCAAACCATCAGATTGACTCACCATTATGGTGATGGCCAATTAGTAATTGAGAGCTTTCCATTATACATAGTGGATTATGCTCAAAGAGGCCTGTATCTCATGGACCTTTTGTAAAATGTATCCCACGGTGTGAAGCCTGCAGTGCCCAATGGAGTTCTCTCTGCTTATGCAGCTTTTTCATCTTTTAACCATTCTAATAAGAACAGCAGCACTCTGTCTGCTGGGGTAAGTCTGGGATTTATGCCCTTTACTGGTGCCCACAGTGCTGTTTTCTGGAAAATCATAGGCACAAGGGCAATAAGTTAGGGGGCCTTGTCTGTTCAAACGCAGCGAACAGCTCTGGGGTAGGGGTCAACGACTCTCTACTAAAGACCCTGGTTCTGTCAACCCTGACCACAGTCCATAGTCTTTTTCTCTGAGACCACCACTGCTACTTCTCATGCACCTCCTAGAGGAGTGTTTAGCCCACATATCTGAATTTATGGGCAGACTTTCAGACTTTTGGAGGCTGCCAATTGCAGGACCCCAAGGTGACCTCCTCAGCCTACCCTCAAGCGTCTGCCTCAGAATTTTCTGTATTTTTTCTATAGAGGAGGATCATCTTATTCCAACAATTCAGTAGGATCAGTCTGCTGATATTTCTCCCAAATTGAAGGATTCCACTTTTATGCTTATTGATGTGGTATGCCCAACCTGGCCTTAAAACAGCTTGTTTGCCCATCCTCAGGCCATCTGTCTGAGTTCACAAAAAATGCCCAAGGCTGCCAAGATTTTTCCTGTACACTTACTATTAGAGCCCATGGTCTCATCCTGAAAATATATTTGTTCCTCCCAACTCTTTTGCTCAGGATTATCCTATTGAAGAGGACTTTCTTAAGAGATTGATAGTGGACCAGGCCATTTTCTGCCTTAACAAAACCTTAACTGTCCCTGTTGAGGGCATGCTGTTTTTTAAGGACCTTGTGGACAAGAGGCTAGAAGACCTGGTTAAGACCTTGAGATCTCTAGCTGGTCCCATGATGCAACCCGATGTTGTCACCATAGTAGTTTAAGTCCTGTGTCCTGCACTGTATAATTAAGATAATAGTTTTTTGACCCAACTGTGAAATCCTTTTCTTGGAGTACAGTACAGGAGACAGGTCCTTCCCTTTATTCCTTATTATCCTTTCTATTGCTTGTTACAAAACTAAGGCTTGCTCAGAGTGCGAGTGGTTAAATGGTGGGCTGTCCAACAGCTTTGGCTGGTGCTAGACTTTAAGTACATTGGGGTAAGATATTAATCAATTCTGGATATAATCACCCATGTAAAATCAGCAGGTAACAGTGTAAATATATAATGACGTGGGATCAACTGAAGCAAAAACAATGCTCTACCAGAAGCAAAATTTTGCCAGGGTAAGCTTTTGGAAGAGTAATATAACACGTACATTACACAACACACATTGCATATAAACAAAATGATTTATGCCCTCTCTTTGTTCATTCTCAGATCAGATATGTCCATTCAATTGAATCAATTATTTCAAGCTCCAATGATGATTACACATCTCTAATAATAGGTAGGTAGATCATGTTAAAGCATGCTTCTACAGATAGGACTGACTGATGGTAAAAAGCATTATGTTTAGTTAGGTGCAGTTGGAACAGGCCCCAAGCAAAGATTTAGGAAATGTAAGACGAGCAAGGAGAGCATTAATCAGAGAAGCAGCCAATAGGACCATGTTAACTTTGAAGGACCTGCAAAGAGCCACAGATCAGGTGGGAGAATCTGTCCACAGGACAACTATTAGTTGCACACTCCACAAATCTGGCCTTTATAGAACAGACCCTAAACATACAGCCAGAGCTACAATGGAATGGTTTAGATCAAAGCATATTAATGTGTTATAATTGCCCAATCAAGTCCAGGTCTAAATCCAACTGAGAATCTGTGGCAAGACTTAAAAATTGCAGTTCAAACGCTCTCTATCAAATCTGACAGCTTGAGCTATTTAGCAAAGAAGTATGGGGAAAAATGTCAATCTCCTAGATGTGCAAAGCTGGTGGAGACATACCCAAAAAGACTTGCAGCTGTAATTGCAGGGAAAGGCGGTTCTACAAAGTATTGACTCAGGGGGGCTCAATACAAATGCACGCCACACTTTTCACATATTTATTTGTAAAAAAATTGGAAAACCATTTATCATTTCCCTCCACTTCACAATTATGTGCCACTTTGTGTTGGTCTATCACATAAAATCATGACAAAATTATTGTTTTTTTTTCTGTGTTTTTTCATATACACACATATATATATATATATATATATATATATATACGCACACACACACACAGTGTATATATAAAACTCAGTGGTGATCAAATACTACCAAAAGAAAGCTCTACTTGTGTGCACAAATTCTATAAAATTTATTTGGGTACAGTACTGCATAACTGAGCAGTGTCCAGTTAAAGTAGCACAGTACTGAATGACACAAAATTCCCTGGTAATGAAAAGAGTAAAACGTTACAGTGGTCAAGTAGTTAAATATTTGTGCTGAAATAAATCATGATAGTTGAGCCTTGTTTTTAAGACAAAATAGTGCTTTCTTTTTTTAAATAGCAAAGCAATTTCATCCAAACAGAGCTCCCCAGCAAGGATTTAAAATAGTAAGGCACCAGGGCAGAGAGATCTACAACTTATCTCCACTTTTAGGCATGTTTGGCAATAGTTATCCAGGGTTTTAGTATTCTATTTGGACCAGAACTGCTGAAGTTTATTAATTAGATAATAAAGTAACTATTGTATTTGATTATGCAAGGAAAGGTTCAGATCCCTAGCCAAGCTACAACTGTGATGCTTCCACGTGAGAATTTCGATAGAGAACCCAGTAACATTTTGCACTAAAAATATTACATAATGTGCCTGCTAAAGGATTCTGCATAGTAATATCTCACTTTTGAGCAGGGGCGGACTGACAATCCATGGGGCCCCCGGGCAATAGAAGATTATAGGGCCCCCAGGCTTACAAATGGCCTCCAAGCCAGGTAGCAGTACAGAGGCGGGGCAGCTAAAATCTTGGGATTTTCACATCAAAAGCATGTAGGTTTTGGACATATCAGGGACAGATGTAAAAAAAAACACAGATTTTTACATACTATCCCTGGTTTTAATGAGCCTGGCAACCCTGATGGGGCCCCCTAGTGGTATGGGGCCCTCGGGCAGTGCCCGAGTTCCTCAATGGTCAGTCCGCCCCTGCTTGTGAGTTAGGTAGAAGTCACCCTACAGCTAAAAATATTGTTTCTGTGCCTCTCCAATATGAAAATCTTAAATATTCAATAGTGACAAAAATAAAATAATAAATACAATCTATTTATTGCTTGTTATATATTTTTAGTCCAATTATCCATAAGATCCATTAATACAATAATACTGAATTTGTAACAGGTTGCGTAGAGGGAACAAAAAATTTGCAGAAGCGCTTAAAGGATCTAATAGAGTCTGGCAATGTGAAGAGCAAACGCCCCATGTTGGCCAACCATGTTCCTCTCAAAAGAAATATCAGTGACGAATCCCTCTTCAGGGTTAAAAGAGGCGTCAAAACATTTGATTTCTCCAAGGAAGCCAATGTTCTTGTTACTGGAGGCATGGATAGGATTGTTCGTATATGGAATCCATATGTACCTGGGTAGGTGCCACATTGTACTTAACATAGATACAGAAAATATAGACGCAGAGCTGAAGTTTAGCATCACAGTATAAACAATAGCAGTAGTGTAGCAATGTAAGTAATAAACTTTACCTATCTCATGGCCTTGGAGAGTCCAGCCCAGACACTGATTTTTAAATGTTTATCTCTTTCCCACATGGCTTTATCAGACTGTTTATTAGACTGTGTTGCTGGTCTGGAGTTTGAAGGGGTGATCCATACTTTTTTTTTTTTAATGAAGCACCTACACAGTGTTGAATGGCATATGCGCTACTCACAGTATAGCAAGGCTTGAACACTCACAGTCCTCTTGCTGTGGGAAAATCAGCCTATATGCTTGGTGTGCACAACTTTTGTCTTTGGACAGATATATATATATTAACATATTTTGCTCTAATATAAATAGACAATTGCTTGTCCTACTTGGAAAGAAGGGAGGCCACTTAAGCTCAAACAACAACAGCACTCAGTCCCTAATATATAGAACAAACCAGAAAGATATGGGACTTTTGTGAGTGATGCTGAATGTAATCCAACAAAATATTAAAGTACAACATTTATTACAAAATATCAGAAAAAACACACAATTATATATTTGTTTTACAAAAACATCAAGCATGTATATTCAACATATCACCCATGATTGTAGAGATATATAATTATAAAATTCATGTAGAAGTAGTCTCTACGCTTTTCATGGGGCAACGCACACTTTATCGGGCAACAGCCATGATCTGAATTTTTGGTGTGTATCTGTGGAAAAACCATGTCATAAGAAAGCAACAGTAAATTAAATAGTTTAGAATTAATGCATTTAAATTGTCAAAAGTACACCAATAGCCAGAAATTGTCTCTAGCATATATATGAGAAGTATACTCACGCATGCAGTGATAAGTTGGAAGATAAAAGAGTGATGTACATCAACAGGTGCAAAAAAATATTGACACCCGAATCTCAAGGCTGTGGGGGTAGTCCCCACAAAAATGGTTCCAACCAGGGCTAGACTGGGACAAAAATGTGGCCCTGGACTTCATCCAGACTGGCACAGGACACATCACATCAGGGCCCATTACAGCACATCAGGGCACACCACATTGAGGCACACCACATCGAGGCACAGCACATCGGGGCACAGGGCACATCAGGGCACATAGCACAAAAGGGCACATGGCACATCAGGGCACATCAGGGCACAGGGCACATCAGGGACTGGGGCACATCAGGGCACAGGGCACATAGCATATCAGGGAACATAACACATCAGGGCACATCAGGACTCGGGCACATCAGGACATGTGGGAAAAAAGCACATCAGGGCACATAGCACATTAGGGCACAAGGCACATTATGGTGCACATTGTTTACCAGCCAGCATTCAGAGAAGCGCAGGAAGCGTGTGTAATATGTTCTCTCACCTGTCACGGTACTCACTCGGCTCCCCGGCGGCCCCTCCTCTCTTCTCGTCCATCCCAGATGATGTCACAAGCAGATGGGGATGGTGAGAAGAGAGGAGGGGCCGCTGGGGAGCAGCGTGAGTGCTGTGACAGGAGAGAGGACATATTACACACGCTTCCTGTGCTACTCTGCATGTTCGCAAAATCTCAATCAGGCGCCAGCTATTGGCAATTGACTGGTAGATCGGCGTGGACCTCCGACCAGCCCACTGAGCCATCGGCCCACCGGGAATCTCCCGGTAGTCCCAATGGCCAGTCCATCCCTGGTTCCAAGCTGGAGCTGATGTGATCGTGGGTGAACCCCGGAAAATCTACTGATGCTACACTTTTATTCACTAGATTCATATGTGGTGTTACTAGTAAAAAAAAAAAATTAATCTTTAGTGGGATATTTTTTATGTGTATTTTCTTCTTTAGGTGGCCCACTGGATTACTGCGTGGACACTCCTCACCTATAAGCTACATACAGATTGCTGATGAAAACACGAAGATCTATTCAGTGTCTACAGACTGTGCTGTGATGGTAACAAATTTGGCTTTCATTTTACATGACTTGAAATATTTTATTTTAGAGAAGAGTGTTCAGCTTTATTTACCTATGCATTACAACAGTCACTTGAAAGAACATTAACTTCTGTAGAGTACATAATTAGTTACTTACAAGTTGTGAAATGTTTAATTGAGTAATTATGCAAGAAGAGGAAGTAGAATAAGTATAGATTTTTGTTTTGTGAAAAAGTCATGAGATACAAATGTAGCACCATCTTCCGGGCAGAAATATGCTTAAAATAACATTTGGAAAATGAATGAATCACAAAGTGTACCTATTTCTGTTGTGTGGATTTTTTTTTTTTTTTACTGACATTTGGTATTGGATTTAAAAAATGATTCTGCAATCTCAAGAGAGACCCATTTTTCTTTCCTGAGAAAGTCAGACTAATCGATGATTTTGAGAAACAGAGGCCCAGATTCACAGAGCGATTACGCGTGCGCAACTGCTGTTGCGCGTGCGTAAGTCTAAATGTGCGCGTGCGTATAGTTGCACGCGATTCACAAAACAATATACGCCAGAAATCTACGTTTTTTGGTCCGGCGTAATTGAGTTAGACATTCGCTTCCCTTCGCGCAAAACTGCGCTAGACACACCATTGATTTGCTAGTCAAATATGCTAATGAGGGAGTTACGGGGATTCACAAAAAAACGCAGTTGCTGCGCAGGCTACGCGATGTGCGCAACAGCAAAATGTCCTGTCTAAAGTTAGAGGACCTAAAAGCTGGTCTAAATTTTGAAAAAAAGTCTACTTGTCAGATAAAGCAACACTGTTAGTGAGGAGTTCAGCAGTCACACGTGTTGCTCAACAATCTGTATGCCAACATGCCAGGGGCATCGTCGCACATAGCTATACTACTGACTTTAGATGAACAAAGAAGGAGGAGGGCACGGAGGATGGCACTAAGGAGGGCACGGGAGATGTTTTTTATTTTTTTTTATTTGCTTATATAAAATTTACAATTTAATCTAATACAATATTCTTATCTGATACAAGCCCCTCACTCTTCACTTGATATATCACACACGCATAGACATCTTTGGCATGAGTGATTCTGAGGTGTCTCGCATCTTCAGATTCACCCCTCATGCCATCATGGAATTACCACAACCTTGCAGGAGGACATCAGCAGCCCAACACATGGCACCACCCATGACACCCATGACAGCTACATATACAATCAGAGCCCCATCCCCACAGATTTCGAACAGAACATGTATGGGGACAGCTGGCTGGTTGGTGAGTGACATGGGAGTCAGGCATGACTATCCCCTCCCGTGATGCACACCTCACAAGTGGCACATGCATGACTAACATCCTCCTGTCTTTTCCCTTCAAGGTGACTCTGCATATGCACTGGAACCCCATCTCATGACCCCATCTCATGCCAGCTCACATTATGCATCTTTGCACGTTAAACACACACATTAATCATGGCACAATGAGAATGCATGCATGCACACCACTATGGTCCCTAGCACACACACCCCACATCCTCATCAAATTGGATTGGCACCAGTCCACCATGCAAGACTGGTGAGCAGTAACGCCACGTCAAGGCTCCAATTATGTCACTGTACATTCATACACCATTCACACGGACCTGGGAATCACTTCTCCCTGGTCCTGGGGAACCCTTCTCCACCAAAATTGAGGATGACACCCCTTTTCCAGCAGGAATGTCACCCCCACATTCAAACAGCATTCACAACCCAAAATATGCAAAAAATGTCAGCAAAACAAAAAAAAATGCAGAGAAGAAAAAAAAATGCAGAGAACCAAAAAAAAAATGCTTTCAAACCAAAAAAAGGGGGGAAAAAAAATTAATGCCCTCTGCGTGAGCCACGCCTGGGGCGCCCCCGGCCACGGGCCCGGCCTGAGATCTGCCCACCTGGCGGCCTGCCCTCCAAGGCCACGGCTATTCTGTCCAGGGCAGCACCAAGTGTTGCCGTGTTGCCCTGGATAGCCTGGGTAAGGGCCCTCACATCCTGCCCAACGCCTGCTGCTGTAGTTTGCAGGTCATTTAGGCAGGTTGTGGAGGCCCGGGAGTGGGAGTCCAGGTTACCCAGCCTATCGTTGATGGAGGACAGGCTCTGATCCACCCGCCCCATAGTCTGGCAGAGCTGTCTCAGAAGGCGGGTCTGGATGGCCTGGTTCCTTCTCAGACAGGCGGGCAGGAGATTGGGCGCCCCCCTGGTGCTCTGGGATGACCTCCTGGCTCCAGCTGATGGTTGTGGCCGGGGAGAAGGGGAGGCCCTTGTGAGGGGAGCCATGTTGGGGGAGGAGGGGGGGGGGCTCCCCCTTAGGGAGGGCATGCTTCTTGCAGCCAGAGGGGAAGAGTCCGCAGAAACCAAACGTCCAGTGCCTGCCATGGACTCCTCCTCCTCATGATTCTCCTCCTCCTCATGATCGTCCTCCTCATGATCATCCTCCTCCTCTTGTTCCTCCTCCGCGGACTCTGGCCTTGTTGGGGGGGCCTCATTAGGCTGCTGTCCTGGGGTTGGAGCGGTCAGGCCAGATGGCCCTGCACCCTCCTGCACAGCTGTGGATGACACAAACCATTCACAGGTTGGAGGATCCACACACTTGCCACATATTCCCTTTCACCCCCTCCCCCACACATGCTACACACCTGAGAGAAATAAAAACCTTACCTGGCACCGCGGGGACCGGACTTGTGTCAAAGCCTGGCAGGCCCTCCACTTCATGACGGTGAAAGGTCAGGGCCACCACACGCTCCGTCGCTGTAAATCTAATCCGGCATGGTGGGCCCCCTCCTGTGCCCCTGGCATGGGCATTTATTGCGGCCAGTTTTTTTTTCACCTGACGCCGGAGGTCGTTTATTTTCTTGTCAATCAGACCGGGTCCGTGTCTCCCCCTCCCCCGATGAATTGACCTGCTCCGTGATCATATCCAATATCTCCCTCCTCCTGGCCGGGGTGGTGGTGGCACTCTGCGGGCCGTGGAGGTAACGCCCATAGTCGGTAATGGCCCGGGCAAGAATTCTTTTTTCCCCCACTGTAAAATTAAGCTTTCTTTTTCTCTCAGTCATACTTCCAAACAAACTCACTAGCAGTCACCAAAAATCTGTCACAAATACAAGCACAACCAATCAGGCAAGAACACACACAAAGAGAAAAAGAACACCCAAAAATCACACTAGCACTCAGCAAGAAACAGTCACAAAAAAATCAGATGAAAAAATAAAGCAAGAAAACAAACGCTCAGAAATCTATCAATCAAACAAACAGTCTCAAACACTTATCAAAACTCACTTTCACAAAACTACCAACAAGCACTAGATCACACAGAACACTAATCTGACAACTACAAAACACACTCTAACGAACAACAGAGCAAAAGCACTTGATTCAATGGGAAGGGACACAAAGGGGTGTACTTTTGCAATGCAAGTGCGTTTGTGTGTGTCTATTTATGCTGTCTGCGTAGTTCACAACGTTGCCCTAGTCCATTTCCAATTTCACTGATTGCGCCGCTCCCGAGTTGTGAGCATGCGCACAACGGAGCTGACATGGTTTCCTTCACGCGCGCATGCGCGAGTCGGCCGGCCCTTCATTTGCATGGGGTCACGGCTCATTTCAATGTAACACGCCCACGTCCCTCCCAATTTGTATTACTCCTCCTTACGCCTCAGGAAAAAACCTTACGCTTGCGCAATTTCTTGCGCAAAAGCTACGTGAATCGCGGGATTACGCGGCTAGATTGCGCAAGTCTAACGGAAAAGTGGTGCGCTACGCCGGACCGATAATGCGCCGATCTACGTGAATCTGGGCCAGACATGTTAGTGGTTTGCTACACCTGCTCTGCACTGACATCGTCCTCCCTGCAGAAAGGCGTATGCCGCGTACACATGGTCAGAATTTCCAACAAAAAAAGTTTGATGTGAGCTTTGGTATGTAGGCTCCATCTGGCTTTTTCTGTCGGAATTTCCAACAACAAAAATTTGAGAGCTGGTTCTTAATTTTTCCGGCAAGAAAAGTTCTTGTTGAAAATCCCGATCGTCTGTATGCAATTCTGACACAACAAAAAAACGTGCATGCTTGGAATCAAGTCGACGCATGCTTGGAAGCATTGAACTAGTGTTGTACGTCACCGCGGTCTTGACGAAATTTGTCAGAATTTTGTGTGACCGTGTGTATGCAACACAAGTTTGAGCCAAAATTCTGTCAGAAAAAAATCCAAGTTTTTCTTGTCGGAATTTCAAATTGTGTGTACGCGGCATTAGGATAGGTTCACATTTGAATGCACTGCTGTACCTGCAGGAAACGCACAGAAATGCACCCACAGGGCTGCCGCACGGACCTGTAGGTGGATTTTCACTTTAATTAAAATGTACACTATATTGCCAAAAGTAATAGAAAGCCTGCCTTTACACGCACATGAACTTTAATGGAATCCCAGTCTTAGTCAGCAGGGCTCAATATTGAGTTGGCCCACCCTTTGCAGCTATAACAGCTTCAACTCTTCGGGGAAGGCTGTCCACAAGGTTTAGGAGTGTGTCTATTGGAATGTTTGACCATTCTTTCAGAAAAGCATTTGTGAGGTCAGGCTCTGACGTTGGACAAGAAGGCCTGGCTTGCAGTCTCTGCCCTGATTCATTTCAAAGGTGTTCTATCGGGTTGAGGTCAGGCCCAGTCAAGTTCCTCCACCCCAAACTCACTCATTCATGGTTTTATGGACCCTGCTTTGTGCACCGGTGTGCGGTCATGTTGGAACAGGAAAGGGCCATCCCCAAACTGTTTTTACAAAGTTGGGAGCATGAAATTGTCCAAAATGTCTTAGTATGCTGACGTCCTAAGAGTTCCCTTCACTGGAACTAAGGGGCTAAGCCCAACCACTTAAAAACAACCCCACACCATAATCCCCCCTCCCCCAAATAATTTGGGGAGGTGGCCCAATACTTTTGGCAATATAGTGTGGATGAGCGGGTTTGGGGAGGAGGTATTTGATTGGCCTACGCCTCAACCCAAGTCAATATTGAACCCTACGGATGAAGACTGGGATTCCATTAAAGTTCTTGTGCGTATAAAGGCAGGCGTCCCAATACTATTGGCAATATAGTGTATGCATAGTCAAAACTTTTTGTAGTTTTGGTTATAATAGGGAAAGTTTAGAACCCCCAGTTAAATGGGATCTTTTCCCCCTTTCCCTAAATTTCACATCAGCATCCTGGGAAGGCAGCATCACCACACTCTTGCAGTATTGCCTGTGGGGGTTAGTTTTGACCCCCTTGGGGTTGTTTTGACTACCTCTAAGGCCGGGTACACACGACTGGTTTCCTCGGCAGAATTCGATTGGAGACGTATTCTGCCGAGAAAACCGGTCGTGTGTACACTTTTCGCCAAGAAAACTGTCGAGGAACTCGTCGAGCTAAAGAGAGCATGTTCTCTTTTTCCTCGACAGGGAATAGGAAAATTTGGCTCGACAAGTTTTTTGACAGCCCAACAAGGAACTCGACGGGGAAAACGATGTGTTTCGCCCATTGAGTTTCTCGGTCGTCTGTATGCGGCCTAAGATCAAACTGTCAGAATTAGCGAAAGGCTGAATTTTGATTTGCATTTGTTTTTTTATTTTTGTTTTTTCAACTTAAATAACAATGTAACTATATGTAACTAATAGGTATGGGACATTGAAAATCACAGCTGTCTTCTCAATGTTATATCCAAAGCAAGTCAGGTCAGAGGAGAGCTTGCTACATGTTACTTTTCACATCAACTCCATGCCCTCTACCTAGCAACTGATGCCCTTGCTCTATTGCAGATACAAGAAAGGTACGTAGTGTACATTATAAATGACAATTATTCACTACTATGGATATTCTTCTGATATTGTCATTCTCTGTCAAATTAAATTCCACAAATAAAAACAAACTGCGGGTTTACAGAACAAATACTTAGGCCGCGTACACACGTACGAGAACCTCGTCGGGCTAAACCCATCGTTCCGCCCGACGAGGTTCCCGATGAGCGGTCGGAAAAGCTTGTCGAGCCAAAGTCCTCATTGAACAACGAGGAAAAAGAGAGCATGCTCTCTTTTTTGGCTCGACGAGCTTCCCGTCAGGATGCTCGTCGGAAGTGTACACACGACCGAGAACCTCGGCAGAATATGGATCCCAGCCCAGCGAGCTTCTCACTGGATTCTGCCGAGAAGCTCGGTCGTGTGTACGCCGCCTTACAAAATAGTAAATATCAGTTGTGGTTGGACTTGTTTTTGGTCTTGGACGTTGATACAGCATGTAAAGGCAAAACCTTTTTTTTTTCCAAGACAGAAAATGATGGAAAAGCCAAAAGATAGGAGGATACCATCCAGGGTCCACCCGTTCTGGTGACAACTGGATAAGATGGGAATTCCCATTTTTAAGGTTCCATTTACACCTGGATGTTTGCAATTGCACTGCGATTCCTCGCATGATCGCAAAAATGACAAATCACACACTTGTTTAGGTGCCATTTATTTTTAATGGCACCTAAACATGGGTGTGATGTTGCCAAGCTTGTGCCACAGTTGTCGCACAAAGCTTGTCACTGAAAAAGGAGCAGGAGCTTCTTTTTGGTGACAGGTTCGCGCGTTGCAGTTTGCTGCAATATATCGTGCAAAATCGCACCTGCATTTAGATGCCATTGAAAATGAATGGCACTTGAACAAGCATTGTGCGATTTGTCATTTTTGCATAGCATTTTGGGAATGCGGGCAGAATTGCGGCAATTCTGTCGGCAATCGCAAATGCACAGGTGTGAATGGAGCCATTACATTAAAGCAGAAGTAGGGTCCTACTACCCAGTATGATCAGAAGATTGTTTAAAACTACCTGGGTGCGGAGAGGCAGTCGCACAGGTGCAGTAGCAATCATGAAAAAAAGATGGTCCGTGACCCCTTGCTTGCTCTTTAAAATCTTCAAAATTTATTGATTGTCCATAAAAGAGACAAACACCAGATGTAAACGCGTTTCAGCCTTGTGGGCCTTGTTTCCATGGAGACACAGAGGAGCCACATCTATGTGGCTTCAAAGTTGCGCAACTTGACATCCTTTGTGACTTCATTGTGGCTTGCTTGCGACTTCATTAACAGTCAATGCAAGTCATGATGAAGTCGTCCCAAAGTAGTGCAGGAACCTTTTTCACTGATTGCGCTGTTGCACTGATTAGAACGGTTCCACTGCAGTTAATGGGGTGAGACTTGTCATGCGACTTTGGGAATGTACTGATCTTGTCTTCCTGCTAAGCAGGAACACAGATCTTTACATTCCCCCAGTCAAAGTACCTCCCCCACAGATAGTAATCACTCCTAGGGAACACAGTTAACCCTATGATCGCCCCTGATGTTAACCCCTACCCTGGCAGTGTCATTAGTACTGATCACTGTATTAGTGTCACTGGTCCCAAAAAAGTTCAAAAGTCTCAGTTAGGAGTCCAATTTGTCCGCCGCAATATCGCAGTCCCGCTTTAAATTGCTGATCACCGCCATTACTAGTAAAAATAAAAAATAAATAAAAAATGTAAATAAAATCCCATAGTTTGTAGTCGTTATAACTTTTTTACCAAAAACATGTAGCAGAATACATATTGGCCTAAATTGATGAAGAAATTGGATTTTTTTTTTTATGAGAATGTTTTATAGCAGAACGTAAATAATAACGTTTTTATGATCAACATTTTTTTTGTTTATAGCGCAAAAAAAAATAAAAAATTGCAGAGGCTATCAAATACCACCAAAAGTAAGCTCTATTATGGAAAAAAAAAATTATTTGGGTACAGCATCACACACCCGCGCAATTGGCAGTACAAAAATGGCCTTGCCATGAAGGGGGTTGTCCTCCAGGACTAAAGTGGTTAAAGAGGAGCTTTGGTCTCCCCCCCAACATTTTTTTAACCACTTGAATACCGCATCACGTCCAAAGACGTGAACAGCGCGGACCTGAGGCGCCGGGGTCACGTCTTTGGACGTGATTTGCTTGTAATTCCCCGCGCGCGCCACAGGGTGGCGCGCGGCGGGGAAAAACAGTCCCGACGCATCACCGAGGATCCGATGCGTGTACCCGGCGGCCGCGATGTCCGTCAGGTACACGCGATCGTCGGTGAGACAGCAGGGACGTGGAGCTCTGAGTGTAAACACAGAGCTTCACGTCCTGTCAGTGAGGTGACAGATGCTGTTTCTCTTGTACATAGGGAGGCAGCATCGGTCACCTCCCCCAGTCACCCCCCTCCCCCCATACAGTTAGAACACACCCAGGCAATACATTTAACCCCTTCCTCACCCCCTAGTGTTAACCCCTTCAATGCCAGTCACATTTATACAGTAATTAGTGCATTTTTATAGCACTGGTCGCTGTATAAATGTGAATGGCGCCAAAAATGTGTCAAAAGTGTCCGATGTGTCCGTCGCAATATCGAAGTCCCAATAAAAATCGCAGATCGCCGCCATTACTAGTAAAAAAAAAAATATAAAAAAAAAAATCATAATTATGTCCCCTATTTTGTAGGTGCTATAACTTTTGCGCAAAGCAGTCACTTATTGTGATTTTTTTTTTTTTTTTTACAAAAATACGTAGAAGAATACGTATCGGCCTTAACTGAGAAAAAAAAATATAAAAAAAAAAAAAAAAAATGGGATATTTATTATAGCAACAAGTAAAAAATATATATATATTTTTAAATTGTCGCTCTTTTTTTCATTATAACGCAAAAAATAAAAACCGCACGGGCGATCAAATACCACCAAAAGAAAGCTCTATTTGTGGGGAAAAAAGGGACGCCAATTTTGTTTGGGTGCCACGTCGCACTACCGCGCAATTGTCAGTTAAAGCGACGCAGTGCCGGAAGCTGAAATTTCGCCTGGGCACGAAGGGGGTTTATGTGCCCAGTAAGCAAGTGGTTAAGTCAGCAGCTACAAATACTTTAGCTGCTGCCCTTCATAAATAGACACTTACCTTTCCAAGGATCCAGCGCCATCCTCACTTGGTGGGAGAGCTCTTTTTTCTCTACATGAGTCTCAATTTCCTCGTCGTGTTCCTCGTCGGGCCAATTTTCGACGAGAAACACGTTGGTGTGTATGCTTAGAAACCTGTGCACCTTCAGTAAAAGTAGCGTTTGTAATGGAAATAGCACATTTGTCACGCTGTAACAGACTGAAAAGTGAAAATGTCTCTTACCAAACTTTAACCGAACACGCAGTAACATGAGATTAGCAAAAGCAGCCCCAAGGGTTGTGCCTGTGGAATTGAACTTCACCTGCCATCTATGTGTTGTACGTCACGGCGTTTGAGAACGAGGAGATTTGGTCTTGACAGTGTGCACGCAAAGACATCTTGTCAAGTTTCTTGACAAGCCTAACAAGGAACTCATCGAGGAAAACTGTGGGCCAGATTCTCAGCGGCGATACGACGGAGTATCTCAGATACCCCGTCGTATCGTAGCATCACTTTGGCATAGATACGCTTCAACATCCGACAAGTGTAAAACCATTACACTTGCGGATCGTAGTTGTAATGACAACTTCGGCCACTAGGTGGCCTTTACGTTGTTTTCTCATTTGCATATGCAAATGAGGCTAGTACGCCGATTCCCGATCACTTTTACACCGCCCCGTCGTCGCGTACGTCGTTTTAGTCCGCGTAAGGTTACCCCAGCTTCTATGTGGAGTAACCTTACGAAGTTCCGTCGGATGCCGTCGGGTGCCGCCGGATGCCATGTTAAGTATGGCGTCGGGTCAGCGTCGGCTTTTTCCGTCGCTTACGTCGTTTTACTAACTCGTTCGCGAATAGGGCATTGTGTAAGTGACGATCACGTCGTTTTGACGTCGGTTTCAACAACGCTTTCCGACGTGAGCTGGAGCATGCGCACTGGGCTTTTTCCCCGGCCGGCGCATGCGCAGTTCGTTCGACGCGGGGGCGCGCTTAATTTAAATACAAGCCGCCTCATTTGAATTACGCAGGCTTACGCTGGGCCATTTTCGCTACGCCAACGCAAACGACGGAGCAAATGGTTAGAGAATACGGCACCTGCTCTAGTACGATGCGGCGGCGTAGTGCAAATGGCTTACGATACGCAAGCGAAATTCTATGAGAATCTGGCCCTATGTGTCTTTTCCAACGAATTTCTTGGTCGTGTGTACGAGGCCTGATTCCTTGTGGCTTCACAGCCAACTTCCCACTGTACAATCTCACGATGCGCCTTGTGAATAGTTCCGCAGGCTTCTGGGACCTGTGACATGTTCCACAAGGCTGCAGGTAAAGAGGAGATCTGAGTGGAAGTGGGGGGGCAGGTATCTGGCAACCTCCCCCCCCCAAAAAGGGTAGAGGAGGGTAGGAGGAGGTGGAAAAGCAGAATGTCCACTTTAAAGCCTAATAAAAAATCTGTCTGTCTTTATGGCTCATCAGTTGGAATAGAACAGATATTTTTTGTATTATTTTCATATGAAACAATTTTTTAAAACTTCAGATAGAATCTTATAATAAGAGTTTAAGGGAACTGACATGTGAAAATTGACTTTGAATAAAGTTTACTTTGTAAAAGAGTTTATGGTCCCTATATTTATCTCCATTGTTAAATGGGAAAAGTACTGTAGTTTTCAAAGGTGAGTTACACTGGAAGACCTTCGCTGGCTTTGTGTTTTATCTGTCATGCTACAATGTTACTTTTAATAAACAGTTTGATCAAACGCTTTGTATTCTGTATAGTAGCTTCATCCTCTGTGATTTTTTTGTTTGCTATTACAGTGCTGCACAAAATGGATCGCCATCTGTTTCTCACAATGAGCCCGTCACCAGCTGTCTATATAATCATTTCCATCAGCAGATAATTAGCTGCACAGAGGCTTCTGTAAGTTACACTTTTGTCCTGCCCTAATCGGAGAGCCTAAATATTTGGGAAGGGGGGGGGGCGATGGGATGCATATTCTATATTGAGCTAAAATGACCTCCCACTTTGTAACTCAGATTTATGTAACTGTGTGTAAGCTGCAGGGCTTTTTTTCAGGGGGAACTTGGGGGAACTCAGTTCCACCACCTCTGGCTCAGACCCTTTGGTGCCCGCTCACCACAATCAATTTTAAACATAGAAGTCTGGTTTTTGTGGTTACAAGTGATAGCTCTGCACTCTGTGTGTAACCCCCTGAACTCTGCACCCTTTAAAACCCTCCTACTGTTTGTAAAATCTGAATGGGATCATGGTTGGGTTCCTGCACCTATTTTCTGAGAAAAAAAGCTCTGGTAAGCTGTATTTAAATCTGTTGCAGAAATGGCAAGAAAACTGTAACAAGGCTTTCATTATTTGGTGCATAACTTATCAATGTGGCCTCATTCACACTTCACATTCCCATTTGCGATTTTGTGTGGGTCGCTTTTCATGCGATTCTGCGTGTCGCACATAAGGCAGCCCATTCACTTGAATGAGCTGCCCTATGCATGATTTCCATGGCTAAGAAGCTCAAGGACTGCATTTTGGCTCTGAGATAGGCGTGTTTTTTACACAAGCGTTTTGATATGATTCTCATGTAACAACCATGGCAAATTCTATGGCTAATGACTAAGCACTAGTGTTAGTGCGAAACGCATATGAGGTTGGGTTTTATTTATTTATTACTTTGCTGTGCTGTGACTTGAAGTGCTGTCCTTTTTACAATAAAGGCTACAATTTGTTCAGTGTGCGGCTGTCCAGAGACAATCTTTGTTCCTGCATGGCAAATTCACACCGCATTTAGGTTGCCAGTAGGGATGAATAGAAAGAAACCAAATGCAAGTTCATATTCTGGATATAGTACAAGTTAAATCTTGTAACACCATCTTTTTTCTTTTTTATAAATCTTTTTATTTAAAGCGGAGTTCCACCAATTTTTTTATTTTATTTATACTGCAAATACTGCAGCTGCTGACTTTTAAAATAAGGACACTTACCTGTCCAGGGTGCCCGAGAAGGCGGCACCTGAAGCCGATCTGTCCCTCGGCTCTCGGGTGGAGGCGCTGCCATCTTCAGTAAGGGAATTGGGAAGTGAAACCTTGCGGCTTCATTTCCTGGTTCCCTATTGCGCATGCGTGACTTGCACTGCGCTATCCCACTGGTCCCTGCTGTCTTCTGGGACCTGTGGGTTTTCCAGAAGACAGCGGCGGGGACAGAGAAGGCGCCGGAATTCGGCATAGATACCCGCGAGTGGCTCGGGTATCTATGCCTGGAATTTTGAACCAAATACCTGTATTAGACAGGTATCTGCTCCCCCCTGAAAGGTGTCAAATGTGACACCGGAGAAGGGGAGGATTCCGAAAAGCAGAAGTTCCATTTTTGGGTGGAACCTTGCTTTAATTTTCTTTAGGGGCAACCCGACTTACAGTGCGACTTTGCACGGCAATGTGGAGGTGACTTCAGCACAACTTTGAACAACTTACAACGGGACTTAAAGTTGCTTTCATGACAGGTGACTTTGGCTGTGGCCAATCACAGCTCTGTGGGAGGGAGGGGTTTGCCTGGGTAAACCATTTTATTTTTTCCTGTAAAGTCGCTTCAATATAGATGGAGATCCGACTTGGAGGCAACTTCCATTGAAATCTATATGTACAAGTTGTCTAGAAGTCGCCTTGAAGTAGTACAGGAACCTTTTCTGAAGTCGGAGCAACTTGAGCAGTGTACATTAAGGCCGGGTTCACACTATACTACATGACAAAAGTACTACTTTTATCCTACTTTGCTGTGACATCGGTCCTACATCCATCCGACTTTAATGAACAGGACACTACTTTGATCCATTGTGATAGTCTGACTTGTTCTTTGACCAATCAAAACAATCCCAGTGTGAGATAAATTCCTTTTATTGCTGCTGTAATCACATGTCAGATGTCAAAAGTCGGATGGTAAGAACAAGGATCCTACTTTGGTCCGACTTCAATGATATTCAATGGGCTGAAGTAGGATCAATGTTGGACCAAAGTAGTACAGGGAGCATTTTCAAAGTTGAACCAACTTGTGTCGGACCAGTTAAGACGGCTCTCATAGGGAAACATTGATTTTCACACGTCATGCGACATGAGCTCCCAATGTCGGAGCGTTTGTCGGACAAGTGTGAACCCAGCCTAAGACGGCTCTTATTTATTTCTATGGCATTTCTTATGTTCAGCAACTTGGGGCAACTTGAGGACTTACAAGTCGGATCCCAAGTTGCTGTACTGTGAACCGGCACTAACAGACAAACAGACAAAACAAGACACAACACAACAAAACATCATACACATTGAACCTAAAGTATATTAATACAATATCAAGATCCAATTACCCTGCATAGCAACTATTAATTCAAAATAAGAATTCAGAATAACAAAGCAACAACTTAAAGGAATATACTAATTAACACAAATGTATTTTGTCTGGGCAGCTAGGCCTTCCCATTTGTCCACTCAAATGTCAAACCTCACCCCATATATAAAAATTGTGAAGTCATCTTTATTAAAATGTGTATAATGAACGAACATTATTGAATGCAGGTTCTGAAGACTTGGGACCTTTTGACAGGACAGCTTATCTGTGAAGTACAAGCAGATGATGGATGGTCAGCTGTCACATGCCTTGCACTGGACTCTGCTGGTAACAGGTATTCCAACTGTAAATTATGGGCTGTCATTGCTCACCTTCTTCAACAAAATACTAATTACCTGACTGCAATGCTAATTCAATATCATCAATACCATTGGAGTCATTCCACCAGAACAAGCGTGCAGTTCAGGAGTTATGACTTTATTTTGGTTTTACTTTCCACATTCTTGCACATTGTTGAATCAGAGCCATTTGCATTTTCAAAAAGGGGTAGGTAACTGAAGACTCTGTATTTTATGAAAGGACATGATTCCACTTGTCGACCGCCTAACTGTAAATATAAGTCATTACTTTGATGTTCAATACCCCGGTATCTTTTTTCAGTCGGGCGGACAGCTTTCATATAAAAGTGGCCCTTCGCCGCAAGATTACTTTTATAGGCGGTGGGAGAGGTGCCCCCTCCTGCCACATTCCGGTGGTTCCCGAGCTTACCGGAGCCATCAGTAAGGCAATCGGTATGGCTGATTTCTAGGAAGGAACCCCAGTGAGGGAAAGATAGCCACCACACCGCTCTATGCCCTTGGAGCACCAGAGCAACATCTGACGTCACTTCCGCATTTCGGGCAGATAGAATGAAGGGAGAAATTGGCTGCACACCGACGTGACTGAAGTCCATTTATTGAATGTTCCATGCAAACAATGACACACACCATGGTTGCAGTAGCCGGAAAAAAGGTGGACTAGTTTCGCACAGCTACACTGTGCTTACTCATTACCATCTACCTCTGTTCCGGCCACTGCAACCGTGGTGTGTGTCATTGTTTGCGTGGAACATTCAATAAATGGTCTTCAATCATGTCAGTTTGCAGCCAATTTCTTCCTTCATTCAGTCTTCTACGGCAGACGACCCGGGGCACATTCATTGTGCCTGGAGTTTTTCACCTAGAGTGGCGATTTTCCTTTGCTGTCTACTTCTCGGCCAGATAAACAGGATTTTCTTTCTAACCGATTGCTGACCAGCCACCACCATTATACTGCGGCAGGTCGGCTCGTTCCCGCGGACCGTCGTAGCTGTATCCCTTTAAGCGTGATAGCGAGCTCGTGCACCTGCTGCACAGCTGGTGAACCGATGCTCGTGACCGGCAGTCACGAAGACCGCTGGCCACGAGCGATCGCGGACACGAGAGGAAGAACAGGGAAGTGTGTGTAAACACACACATTTATTATTTAATAATAAATTATATAATAATATTATATAATTAATATGTATATATAATATAGATAGATATGAAAAATAAATTAATATTTCTTAAAATTATTACATTTAAACACATTTATATAGATAAAGTCTATGATAAACTCTGCGCTATACCGTATTACATACAAGGGCCCAGATTCACAGAGCGATTACGCGTGCGCAACTGCTGTTGCGCGTGCGTAAGTTTAATACGCACGCGATTCACAAAACAATATACGCCAGAAATCTACGTTTTTTGGTCCGGCGTAATTGAGTTAGACATTCGCTTCCCTTCGCGCAAAACTGCGCTAGACACACCATTGATTTGCTAGTCAAATATGCTAATGAGGGAGTTACGGGGATTCACAAAAAAACGCAGTTGCTGCGCAGGCTACGCGATGTGCGCAACAGCAAAATGTTCTGTCTAAAGTTAGAGGACCTAAAAGCTGGTCTAAATTTTGAAAAAAAGTCTAATTGTCAGATAAAGCAACACTGTTAGTGAGGAGTTCAGCAGTCACACGTGTTGCCCAACAATCTGTATGCCAACATGCCAGGGGCATCGTCGCGCATAGCTATACTACTGACTTTAGATGAACAAAGAAGGAGGAGGGCACGGAGGATGGCACTAAGGAGGGCACGGGAGATGTTTTTTTTTTTTTTTTTTATTTGCTTATATAAAATTTACAATTTAAATTAATCTAATACAATATTCTTATCTGATACAAGCCCCTCACTCTTCACTTGATATATCACACACGCATAGACATCTTTGGCATGAGTGATTCTGAGGTGTCTCGCATCTTCAGATTCACCCCTCATGCCATCATGGAATTACCACAACCTTGCAGGAGGACATCAGCAGCCCAACACATGGCACCACCCATGACACCCATGACAGCTACAT
The DNA here is from genome assembly GCA_029574335.1 of Rana kukunoris. Lineage (NCBI taxonomy): Eukaryota > Metazoa > Chordata > Amphibia > Anura > Ranidae > Rana > Rana kukunoris. The sequence continues at coordinate 536,676,822 of CM056049.1, read as the reverse complement.
ATACAATCAGAGCCCCATCCCCACAGATTTCGAACAGAACATGTATGGGGACAGCTGGCTGGTTGGTGAGTGACATGGGAGTCAGGCATGACTATCCCCTCCCGTGATGCACACCTCACAAGTGGCACATGCATGACTAACATCCTCCTGTCTTTTCCCTTCAAGGTGACTCTGCATATGAACTGGAACCCCATCTCATGACCCCATCTCATGCCAGCTCACATTATGCATCTTTGCACGTTAAACACACACATTAATCATGGCACAATGAGAATGCATGCATGCACACCACTATGGTCCCTAGCACACACACCCCACATCCTCATCAAATTGGATTGGCACCAGTCCACCATGCAAGACTGGTGAGCAGTAACGCCACGTCAAGGCTCCAATTATGTCACTGTACATTCATACACCATTCACACGGACCTGGGAATCACTTCTCCCTGGTCCTGGGGAACCCTTCTCCACCAAAATTGAGGATGACACCCCTTTTCCAGCAGGAATGTCACCCCCACATTCAAACAGCATTCACAACCCAAAATATGCAAAAAATGTCAGCAAAACCAAAAAAAATGCAGAGAAGAAAAAAAAATGCAGAGAACAAAAAAAAAAAATGGTTTCAAACCAAAAAAAGGGGGGAAAAAAAATTAATGCCCTCTGCGTGAGCCACGCCTGGGGCGCCCCCGGCCACGGCCCCGGCCCCTCAGGGGAGACTCATGGGGGAGGGGAAAAGCCGGGGAAGGAGGAGCAGCCCCTGAGATCTGCCCACCTGGCGGCCTGCCCTCCAAGGCCACGGCTATTCTGTCCAGGGCAGCACCAAGTGTTGCCGTGTTGCCCTGGATAGCCTGGGTAAGGGCCCTCACATCCTGCCCAACGCCTGCTGCTGTAGTTTGCAGGTCATTTAGGCAGGTTGTGGAGGCCCGGGAGTGGGAGTCCAGGTTACCCAACCTATCGTTGATGGAGGACAGGCTCTGATCCACCCGCCCCATAGTCTGGCAGAGCTGTCTCAGAAGGCGGGTCTGGATGGCCTGGTTCCTTCTCAGACAGGCGGGCAGGAGATTGGGCGCCCCCCTGGTGCTCTGGGATGACCTCCTGGCTCCAGCTGATGGTTGTGGCCGGGGAGAAGGGGAGGCCCTTGTGAGGGGAGCCATGTTGGGGGAGGAGGGGGGGGGGCTCCCCCTTAGGGAGGGCAGGCTTCTTGCAGCCAGAGGGGAAGAGTCTGCAGAAACCAAACGTCCAGTGCCTGCCATGGACTCCTCCTCCTCATGATTCTCCTCCTCCTCATGATCGTCCTCCTCATGATCATCCTCCTCCTCTTGTTCCTCCTCCGCGGACTCTGGCCTTGTTGGGGGGGCCTCATTAGGCTGCTGTCCTGGCGTTGGAGCGGTCAGGCCAGATGGCCCTGCACCCTCCTGCACAGCTGTGGATGACACAAACCATTCACAGGTTGGAGGATCCACACACTTGCCACATATTCCCTTTCACCCCCTCCCCCACACATGCTACACACCTGAGAGAAATAAAAACCTTACCTGGCACCGCGGGGACCGGACTTGTGTCAAAGCCTGGCAGGCCCTCCACTTCATGACGGTGAAAGGTCAGGGCCACCACACGCTCCGTCGCTGTAAATCTAACCCGGCATGGTGGGCCCCCTCCTGTGCCCCTGGCATGGGCATTTATTGCGGCCAGTTTTTTTTTCACCTGACGCCGGAGGTCGTTTATTTTCTTGTCAATCCCAGACCGGGTCCGTGTCTCCCCCTCCCCCGATGAATTGACCTGCTCCGTGATCATATCCAATATCTCCCTCCTCCTGGCCGGGGTGGTGGTGGCACTCTGCGGGCCGTGGAGGTAACGCCCATAGTCGGTAATGGCCCGGGCAAGAATTCTTTTTTCCCCCACTGTAAAATTAAGCTTTCTTTTTCTCTCAGTCATACTTCCAAACAAACTCACTAGCAGTCACCAAAAATCTGTCACAAATACAAGCACAACCAATCAGGCAAGAACACACACAAAGAGAAAAAGAACACCCAAAAATCACACTAGCACTCAGCAAGAAACAGACACAAAAAAATCAGATGAAAAAATAAAGCAAGAAAACAAACGCTCAGAAATATATCAATCAAACAAACAGTCTCAAACACTTATCCAAACTCACTTTCACAAAAATACCAACAAGCACTAGATCACACAGAACACTAATCTGACAACTACAAAACACACTCTAACGAACAACAGAGCAAAAGCACTAGGTTAAATGGGAAGGGACACAAAGGGATGTACTTTTGCAATGGAAGTGCGTTTGTGTGTGTCTATTTATGCTGTCTGCGTAGTTCACAACGTTGCCCTAGTCCATTTCCAATTTCACTGATTGCGCCGCTCCCGAGTTGTGAGCATGCGCACAACGGAGCTGACATGGTTTCCTTCACGCGCGCATGCGCGAGTCGGCCGGCCCTTCATTTGCATGGGGTCACGGCTCATTTCAATGTAACACGCCCACGTCCCTCCCAATTTGTATTACTCCTCCTTACGCCTCCGGAAAAAACCTTACGCTTGCGCAATCTCTTGCGCAAAAGCTACGTGAATCGCGGGATTACGCGGCTAGATTGCGCAAGTCTAACGGAAAAGTGGTGCGCTACGCCGGACCGATAATGCGCCGATCTACGTGAATCTGGGCCAAGGACTTTTTACTCTGTGGTGTAGACAATTGATTAATATTATACAGCACAGATGAAGAAGACTTTGCTCTATGACTACAGAGATTGAAAGTTGAGTCTATTTATCTTTCTGACTATTTTTTTACTTTGGCTCTAGTGTGGATTTCACTGTATTTGTGTAAAGTGATCACATCTCAGGTAGAATGTATTATTCTTGTAAAGATACAATGGTTGCTGGTAGTCCACACGCTTGCTTAGCAACATCACATGAAGCCGTTGACATCTCATGTAACATGTAACCTGTAATTATCCAAATGTGTGTTTATGGTGTCAATTAGCAGATGTATTCCCTCTATGCAAGGTAGTTAACCGTTCTTCTGAATTTAATCTCTCATTAAAATAAATAAGAACCCGTGTCTGCTCATCTTCAGTTTAAACAACCTCTTGAGACATTGTAATAATAGTAGTAACAATGCTTTATCCTCCAACCCTTTGCATTGTGCTTTTTGTAATGCCGCCAATCAGGAAGGACTTTTAAATGTTTAAATTGGCTGAGAGATTTGCTCTAAAGGAAACCTATCCACAGTGTTTTCTTTAATATCTTTTCTGGTTTGGATATTCATTACACTGTCCAGTCTTATGAAATGTAATTCAAGTAGGCACAGCTTACATCTCTCTGTGGCAGACCATGACTTCTGTAGTCCTCATTTGAAGTCTATCAATCACACTAATTCAAAACAAAACTCTTAACAATATGTTGACCCTGTGAATTATATGAGTACTGTTTAAGCATCAGGAAAGAATTTTTCCCTGTTTGGTCAAAGTTTTACCCCAAGCTGGTATGTAGACTTTCTCCACTGTAGGTAGTACTCCACAGCTGGAGAGAAAGTCACGAGGAACATAGTTCCTCTATGGCTTCCTGGGTCACTGAGGAAGCACCCAATTGGATACTGTCGCCCCTTGTTACTCCAGCAGCCATCTTGGGTCAGGCAGAGCCTAGTTAAGGCTCTGTCTCCTAGGTTTGGTGCACTTTGGCAGTGTAGGGAAAGATACCCTTTCAGTTAGGGCTCAGTACTAGCGGTAGGGAAAGATTCCTGACGAGGAGGGAAAGCGTAGGGTTGCAACTCCTTTGGATATTTGCCCGATTGGGCACGAGATGGCCAGGCCAGCTGTCAACCTAGCTGATATCTGTCATTATTATATAATTAAAAACCGTAAGTGTACTCGGTTCGGCAGGTGTGCCTCTGGGTTGTTGTGAACTGTCACTGCATTACTTCAATACAAGTTTCTAATACACCTATCTGTGTGAACTATTGTCACCGCCATACACTCACCTAACTTTAATCTTCAAAATTCTACTCTACAGTTACAGACTCCTTATAGGAAACCTGTGATGAAAAAATATATAGGCTACCAGGGCTGACCTCTTCTGGAATTGATAGGTGCCTGGCATGCTGGTACCCTGGCTTCAGTGGTCCCTGAGATACTGACCCAGAAGTATGAGATCAGGATTATAACTTTGCTTGATACTTACTTCTAAATTTAGTGTTCTAAAAAGTTTGACAGCCAGGTCACTAACATTTTCAATGGGAAGTAAGCAGTCTAGTATTACCTGTCTTCCTTCACAGCAATCGGTGACGGTAGGCACCTTCTGACAAGCTCATGTCAGAGACTTTGAAAAAGTGAGTGATGGAGATGTTAAGCCATCATAGAGCAGTGGTCACCAATCAGTAGTCCTTGGATTACTGACGGTCCACAAGAACATTTTGGTTTTCAGCTCCTGTGAACTCAGAGGGAGAATATGGGAGTAGTGCAGAAAGCGGGAAGTGAAGAAGGAGGGGACTTCCAATGGTAATGTGGATCACACACTGTGGGAGGGAGCACAGAGCTGGTCTGGATAAGGAGGCGAGGTCCAAAGATGAGTCTGTTTAAGGCAGCAGTGTGATGCAGCGTATGGGGGATGGGGGCAGAGAGACGCAGCATTGTGTGTCTGTTGAGGGGGCATAAAGCCGCAGCATTGTGTGTATAAGGCAGCAGTGAGATCCAGGATAAGGGGCATAGAGCCATAACATTGTGTGTATAAGGCAGCAGTGTGATCCAGGATGAGGGGGCATAGAGCCAAAGCATTGTGTGTATAAGGCAGCAGTGTGATACAGGATAGGGTGTGGGGGGGGGCATAGATCTGGAGAATTGTGTGTATAAGGCATGTAGTCGTTCGCAGGACTTAAAATTGGTCCTTGAAATTTGAAAGGTTGGCAACCGCTGTCATAGAGGGCACAAAGCGGAGTTCCACTCGTTTTTTCAGTTTTTTAAAAGTCAGCAACTACAAAAAGTGTAGGTGCTGACTTTTAATAAGCAGACACTCACTTATCCTACGGTCCAGCGATACAGCCTCCCAAACCCTTGCTCCTCTCCCCCTCCTCTCTGTGGCACCATCATTGTAACTGTGGGCACCCATTGCAGAGAGGGAGGGGTCGTCTAGGCGGAGAGTAGTCACCTAGGCGGCAAGAAGCCTGAAGAAGGAAGTGGAACAGGAAGTACCTGTCAAAACCAGGAACTCACCCCCCCCCCCCCAAAAAAAAATGACATGCCAAATGTGGCATGTAAGCAGTGCCGATCCTGACCTCCCTGGGGCCTTAAGCAAAATGACATGGCACATTAAAAGAGAGAAGCAGGGGCGCTGACGACAGTGACATGTCATATTAAAGAAAGTTGAGAAGTGGGGGGAGGAGGTGTTCTGCTGTCGGAAATGACATCTTACATTAAATTTAGAAGGGGGGGGTGCTGACTTCTTACCTCTTTTCCCATGCAGCCAGCGAGTTTAGAAGCGGGGTGAGGGGGCGAAAATGACTTCTCACCAGGCGGGGCCTCAAGTAATTTGAGGGGGCCCTTCGCAGCTTTGCAGGGCCCTAAGCGGCTTGCATAGTGAGCCTATAGGGCGGATCAGCCCTGCATGTAAGGAGTGCTTAAAGCAGAAGTTCCACTTTTGGGTGGAACTCCAATTTAAGCAAAATGTATATATCAAGAAGCAATGTATACACCACACAGAGAAACTTTACAGGCTCAAGTTTCAGTTTCAATTATGTATCATGGGGGACCCTGACATAACCGAAAAAGTCCTGTACAAGAAATAAAAAAAAAGTATGCCTATACTGACTCCTGTTTTGTAAAAGTTAAACATATACTAATATAATGTTGTGTGTATACAGACTGGTTACAGGAGGTATGGATGGCAGTGTGAAGCAGTGGGGTTACATGTCCGATTCCATCACCTTCATGAAGATGCTGAGACTAGGAAGTTCAGGTCTGTGCTCTTCAATCTGTATCTGCATAACTCTCCTCCCTGTATTGGGGACATACAGTACATTGAATAGGACCCATGGTTGTTTTTATGTTTCCTAGAACAACCAAGAGTTGGAATCAGTGACGTCACTTACGCAGAGCACAGTAATTATCGGTATGTACTATTTACACAATTGCCTGAATTCCTACTCTGCACCACTCAGAACTGATGACAATACATTTCAATTGACAGGTATATAATATCAGTTTCTTGTGATGGACGCATTCGAATTTTCCAGGTAAGCAATCAGGCTTATTATATAATGAGGAAATCATGGTGCAAAGTGCATAGCAATCAGCAGGCATCTGTCATCACTCTGGCTCCTATAAACTAGTTAAATTGTCATATATAACAATGGGATGCGATATAAAAAACAATCTGACTACAAAGAGAAGATGCCTGTTTTTCATGTATTGCACTTTTGTGGGGTGGGTTTGTACAGAATAGAGAGGAACCTTACCTAAGTTACCTTTTTTAGAAACTAAATGAGCGTAATGCCCTGTACACACGATCGGAATTTCCAATGGCCTAAAATTTTCCGTTGGAGTTCCGTTCAAGCTGCCTACACACTGTCAGACCAAATTCCGACCGTCCAAAACGCGGTGACGTAAAACACTACGACGAGCCGAGAAAAATTAAGTTCAATGCTTCAGAGCATGTGTCCACTTTATTCTGAGCATGCGTGGGTTTTTTCTCGGTCGGAAAAAAATAAAACATGTTCTATTTCTAAACTCCGACAAAAAAGTCTGATGGGGCCCACACACAGTCGGAATATTCGATGAAAAAATTCCGTCTGACTCTTGTCATCGGAAATTCCAATCATTAATACAGGGCATTAGAGAATTTATGGGTGATCAATAAATGTTTTTATTTTACAACAAATGTGCATAAAAGCATGCATGAAATACATCTACATGTGCCTATACCCCTGTGACAGGTAATAATGCAGTCAAGTTGCAGCTCACAGGAGTTTCATTAATTGCCATGAACAGTCTTAAACTGAATTGAGATATTGTGTGATGTACAAGCCTTGTTACGTAAAATACTTCTACCTCCCCTCATTGATTCAAATCTTCTTGATTTGGGTCTCATATGCTCCCCTTACCAGACACTGCAGCTCACTGGCAGAGGCTTTTAGCTGCAGAAGCAGAGTTTTGCCAATCCAGAAAGCAGTGGGCAGGGCTAGGTGTGGCCTGGTGCTGATTGACAAGCTTTAGGCTTGTGATTTCGCAGAGACAATTTTCAAAACCATTGTGGCAGGCGCAGCACTATGAAGTGCCTCATGCGCTGTGGCATTAGAAGAATTGTGATATCTCTGACTTTTCAGTCTAACAAGACTAACAAGACTGTCTATTACTCTGAAATTCCTCTAGTGCCGTTCTATGGAAGCAGTAGGTTTAAAGAGCACACCAAATGCTTAAAATAACTTCTTTATTAACTTCAGTTTTCTTCATAGATAACACTGCTGCTTTGCAGCAGACACTCCATGTACAAAAACACATGTTAAATAAAGTATAACAGAAAATGGTGGTTCAAATATTCAATCTTGTCATTTAACATAAGATGGTGGATATATTTCTTTCTTCAGTATTTATACTCTCTCTGTAAGTTATTAAAGAATTCTCTAATTTCTCTGAAAGGTATAACTCTGTGGTTTGCAACTTGGTTTGGTTTAGTTCAGTTAGGTGAGGTTGATTTAGTTTGTGAATTAGTTTGGTGGAACTACAAGTGAACACATAACTAGTTCAGTATACAGTTCTAATCACATTATTTACAATAGGAACATATATAACCGTATAACATATCTATTTGGCCCCTTTGCTTCCATAAAACTGAACTCTGGTTTTGTGTGTCTGCTCTGTTCTCTGTCTGTGGTGGAAAAGATTTTGCAGCCCATGTGCTGGGGAACTTTTCAGACAGAATGGATGCAAAGCTGGCTGTGATGGGTCAAGACTCTTGCTGAATGTGAGGCTGGCTGTGATTAGTCAAGGCTCTTGCTGAGTCACAAAAGCTTAACTCTATGCTTTCTGGTTTATTACCTTACAGTCACACAACAAATGATTCTTAAAGGCATATTTTTTATTTTGCTTCTGTGAACACAACATACAATTGTTATATGACATCCAAGCATAAAATCGCAGTGAATAACTCTGCTTTTGTCTCTCACATATAAACATGTGCACTACATTTAGGTTATTAGCTGTATATACTGTATTTATCGCCCTATAACGCGCAGCGGCGAATAGCACGCACCCCCACCTAGAAGGGAATCCTAAGGGAAAAAAAAAATACTGGCAGTTTTACAGTTAGTTACTTACAGTTGCCGGCGTCCATCGGCGGCCTTCGTGGTGTCCTCCCCGCTTCTCCCGCACTGCGATCCCCGCTTCCCATGTTGTGTTTGAGCACCGCCGCCGACATATACCGAGCGCAGTACACTTGGGCACGCTCGGCCACGCTCGGCTCCTCTAGCATAAAGGCTAGGAGGCGGCACAGGGCATGACCGCGGGGGGAACAGAGCCTGGCCGAGTGTATCCGAGTGTACTGCGCTCGGTATATGTCGGCGGCGGCTTCAAATACAGCACGGGAAGCGGGGCTCGACGTATATCGAGCACCCATGATTTTCCCCTGATATTAAGGGGAAAAAAGTGCACGGTATACGCTGATAAATACGGTACATGTAGGTTATATTAGCGACCTAGGACAGGTTCTAGCTGGCCAGCTACAACCATGTCTTCTCATTGTCCTGTAGGGCAAGCAGGCACAAAAGGGATTTTTAGGACTTTGCAGGGGACTTAGGAAAACTCTAAATGCAGATGCACTTAAGAGTTGCAGCACATATTTTAAAATGTTTAATGTGAGAGCCCATAATTCCACTTCAAGTAATATTCCACTTTCCAGTTGGTGTAAATGACTCTGCGTTTTATAAACATAGGCGCCAGGATATCAGCTTTTTATCAGAACAGAGAAGTTAAAAAACGAATGAATGCTTTCTTTCTAGAATCCTTGCAGTGTATATAGTCCACCTAGAGTATTCTTTCTTTAACTATACTGGCAGCACACTTCAAGTACACATATGTATATAACGCCATAAACAAATCATCGTGAATTGTCCTTTATTTAGAACAATGGCATGCCAAGTGCATAGGTTTAAATGGGCCAAACAAACCTATTGGCGCTGCCATCAATCTCTTGTCTAAGAATAGTGAAATGTCCGAAATGCGTTAAATTGTTTATCCCTCTTTATTTCAAAGGATCAGCATGAAGCATCAATTTCAGCTGAAGATTACCCACATTGCACCTGGGAAAATCATATGGTAAGTGAATTGTGAAACTTTAATGTGGGAAACCAAAAACGGAAGTCTATACCCTCATAGACCATGCAATGTTTACTACATACCTTGCTACGAAATAAGTATTTTGAAAAGAATAAGGGCTGGTTCACATCAGATGGGATCTTCACGTGCATCCAAACAGTGTTTGCTTTGGATTCCAATGGCCCTAGTTCATGCATTTTTTTCAACCAGAGTGCATCAAAACCCATATAAATGCACTAGAATGCACATTGACCTAATAAAGATTTTTCAGGTGTAGAAAAAAAAAAATGGAATGCACTGAAACATGTCTAAATGCACCAACACCCATGTATTTTACAAATGTGTGTTGCAAGAACACATTCAGAACACGGCGTAAATAAGCCATAAGTCTATTTCTAATTTTCAGGATATGTACTATGCTGCCAGCTAAAACTGCATTCTACATTGAAAGAAATAAGGAATTTAAGATAATAATCAGGCTGGGCCCAAGTTGTAATAAACAGCTAGGAGTCAGTACTAAGCTTATAGGCATTGCTTTGTGTTCTCCCAGCAAGACAGCAACAGCACGGTAGCAACACAACTAATAACTGTGCATTGCTAGATGAGAAGTATGCATTGCCTCTGCATGGAAACCGACCACAGATGCCAAAGTATAACACCCTGAAAGCGAATAGTTAGTATGTGCATTTAATGCTTTCTCTGGCTTACATTTTTCTATTTCATCTGATCTGATTTGCCAGTTTGTCAGATGGTAGAATTGTATGACAATATGTGTTGCCACATAATTATGTAAATAATCTTAATTCAAACAGTTAAAGAAGACATTTTCTAAGCACTATTTGCAACCACACTACATAGTCTGGTTGAAAAAAAAGACACAAGTCCATCCAGTTCAACCAATACGCTTACTGTTAATGGAAAATCAGCATCTTAAGAGCTGGTTCACACCCAGAATCGCACAGGATCGCACTGTGCATTCCTTTGAAATTCAAATGCAGTTCTGTGCGATGCAATTTCAGCCTATTCATTCTTAATGGAATGAAAGCACACCACATCACACCACATGCACTACTTTTGGAAACTCATTACAACCACATCGCAGGGTACTTCGTACTTCTAGTACTGGCAAACACAGTGTGTTTGCGACCTGCATCTGGGGTGCCATTAAAGGGTATGTAAAGGAATTTTTTATTTTTTTTAAAATAACAAACATGTTATACTTACCTCCACTGTGCAGCTCGTTTGGCACAGAGTGGCCCCGAACCTGGTCTTCTGGGGTCCCTTGACGGCTGTCTCCGCTTCCCATCGCAAGAACTCATCACCTTCATGTGAGCGAGCTTGCATGGTGATGAGTTCTTGCGGGTGCGCTCCTGTGATACAGCTGGCGGCCATAGCCACTCACGGTATCACTCGGCCCCGCCCCCTGTCGCACCACGTCATTGGATGTGGTTGACAGCAGCACCAGCCAATGGCTGCACCGCTTTCAATCAACCAATAAATGAGCCGAGAAGCCTGAGCGTTCACAGTGCGGGACTTTCAAAGGGTTAGGTAAGTAAATGGGGGATCGGGGGGCACTAATGCTGAGATGTTTTTTCACCTTAATGCATACAATGCAATAAGGTTAAAAAAAAAGTACCTTTACAACCCCTTTAACTTAATAATAACACCAGCTGCAGATCTCAACTGCAGTATGTTTTTAATGTGGTATAGTAAACGCATGTAATGCTGGTTTCCCGCAATGCGTTCTGGTGGGAACTGGTCATTAATATATAAAGTATGTATGTGGAGAAGTCAAATAGTAAAAGCAGCTTTTTTATTTACTCAAAGTTTACAAAAAAACAAACATTCATTCTAATAGCAACACACCAGGGCATAGTCGGTGAACAAGAACTCTGCTGTGGTCTGACCCCAAAACCCAGTTTTCTCTGTTTGGAGCCCCAATATGAGTTCTTGTATAGTATAGAGAAGATGGAACCAGGCTATCATTCAATAACAGCATATCAAAGAGACATTGATCGACTTCAGTAATGACTGAAAAAGGTCTCCAACCGGTCCCCTGTCAGCGCTCTCAGTCAATGGCTGGAGTGTTCTGGCAGGGGGGGGGGGGGTGTCGTCCCCCTGTCAGAGCTTAATAGCGCAGAAGGGGGGGGGCAGCGGTACTAACATTGGATTGTTAGTACAGTGGCCCTGACCTGAGCTCTCCGTTTTTTTCATTCACCCCACTGGGCTGAACAAAAAAAAAGAACTAGTAGTGTGTTCGACGTTTAACAGCGAATACTAATTATTGTCGTGTCCAGCTAATGTACATACCTGAAACTTAAAGGGGTTGTAAAAGTACATTTTTTTTTTAAAATAACAAACATACCATACCACCACTATGCAGTTCGTCTTCTGGGGTCCCTCGGCAGCTGTCTTGGCTCCTCCCCGCAAGAGCTAACCTCCCTCTAGGAAGCGCAAAAAATACAAAAGGAACTTGGACAGCAACACTCCAAAAATAACGTTCCTTTAATTAAAATGAATCACACAAATAGACATGCCACAGCAAAACTGGAACAAAAAGCTAACGTTTCGCACTGTAGCTTCAGTGCTTAGTCATAGCTAGTACACATGACAAACAAGTGCTAAGAATATATATCACTGATCACATGGTCAGCAAGATGATGATTGGAGACCTGGTAAACAAGCAGTGAACCAGAGTCTCCTGTGAAACTAGGTGAATCAATGCATGTGATTAGAAAACCTCATGCCCCCCCCCCCAGACACATACACACCTCCTCTGAACCCATAAATGCATTCTAGCTTGTTTAAATGCTGTGAAATGTTGTATAAGCGCTCTTCCAAGGGGGTTAGCTTGTGGGCGCGCTCCTGTGTGATACACTCGGCGGCCATAGCCACCGAGTGTATCGCTCGGCCCCGCCCCCGGCGCACCACATCAGCCACTCTGTGGCATGTTTATACGAGGTTCAATGCAAGTCATGCGGGAAATGGATGATGCTGTTTGTTTGTTAAAGCAGTACTACCACAGCTAAAAATGCTTCCTTACACCAATGGGTAGTGGAAGTCCCAGGTCTTAGGCTGCATACACACGAGGAGACATATCCGCTGAAACTGGTCCGCAGACCAGTTTCCATGGACATGTTCGATCATGTGTACGGCCTAGCGGACAGGTTTCCAGCGGACAAAAGTTTCTAAGCATTTCCGATAGTTAGTACGCCCAACCATCGGACCGAAATCCTGCGTATGCGTCAAATTGATTCGACGCATGCGTGGAAGCATTGGTGTCTTCTACGTCACCGCGTTCTCTGCCCGCAGGGATTTTGGTCTGACATATCAGACCAATATATCCCTGGAGACATGTCCGATGAAAACGGTCCATGGACCGATTTCATCGGACATGTCTCCTCGTGTGTACAGGGCCTTAGACAACAGGGATGAGCAATGCCATTTTGTTTTGCTGTGTTACATTGGCATTGAAAGGTAGACAGGCCGTTGGCGAGAGGATTATTTAAAATGAACTGCACTAGATTGTTGTTATTCATTAAACAGAAAGAAGAGAAATTCTCCCTGGCTGCATCGTCTACAAATCTCATGGCTACATCAAACTATGCTGGTGAAGTCTGTGTGTGGAGCCTTGGATCTGGAGATGTATTATCTCACCTTAAGGTGCCAGAGGGAGAAGAACGTGACAATGGAACAGGTAACAGCTCACCTCCTACTCTCCTATCATCCTATGATTTATAAAATGTTTCACCTTTTACATAACTATTCGGGCTTGTTTTGCTCTTTGAAGATCTGACAGGTATTAAAGAGTGATACTGCCAACCCCTGAATGTCTGTTTTTGACAGCCAAATAAACTTTCTAAATGGGAATAACATATTTGGCTTGCGGTTGCACTGAGGCCCCAGTCACTTGCATATGTGGTGTTTAGTAGAAATACTGCCTACCAAACATGGCAGGGAGGATCACAGCAAAGCATTGTGGTGGCAGCATATGTACACCCCCGTCTGGCTGCTTTGCAGCTTGAGCTCCAAAGTATAATATCTAGTATTGGACCTGGGCCAACTAGGGCACAGCATTTATTTGGGCCGTGGTGGTAGAAGCTCCTAAAGAACTTTGAGCTTTTTTTATTGGGGGACACACATTTTCTAGCAAAGTCTCTTCCAGGATAACTTTTTACCTTGTGAATTTTTATTTTTAGATAAACATGTAAAATAGATCAACTTGCTGTCTCATTAATCATATGTTAAAGGCCTTCTATTTATTTGTGGTATGTCATTTTATATGCACATATGGCATGTATACAGTATGTGGGCAGATTAAACCAGTTAGTTAGGTGCTGTCACAGCTGGGAAGGTGAGAGTTAATTCCATGTCCGGTTCCTTGGTCTTTTTGGTGGGTTTGGCCCACTTGTCCTGTGTAATATAAATTGGGACAATGGACCAGAGCGAGAGCAGTCGGTCGTCCCCTAGAGGTAGTTGTGGTAGGGAGAATACCTGGAGAGTTTGAGAGAGTTCCAGCGCACCTGTGGGTTATGAGACTCGCAAAGGGATGAGGCGGAATATAAGACCCAGAGGAGCAGTAGGATGTCATCCACCACTGCGCACATGTAGAGACTTCTAACTTGGGGTTCACCCTGAAGACAACAGTGATGGAGAATGCATCCAAAGGACTTACATCTACATGAGAGAGCCTCTGAAGAACTATGAAATGACTATGGAATATACTTTTGCAGGTATGCTAGGGCAGCTCTGTAGTTATAGTTAGCAAATAAGGAATGAATACTGCCTTTGTCTGTTGGACTGTGAGATGTTTATTTTGCACTTTTTCTAAGTAAAGTATTGAAACCTTGTCCCTGCCTGATCTGAAGTTACTAAAGAGGTGTATAGAAAGTAACTAGCACACACATAGTCAGAGTGGGTCTTAACACATTGAGGTGTGAATATGTCAGCATGGAATGGAGTAATGTAGTAGTGGAAAGTGCTGTACAGATGGTTGTGGAAATTTCCTTAAAGGGGTTGTAAAGGAAAACTTTTTTTCATAATAAGCATCCTTTACCTGCAGAAATTCCTCTTTTTACTTCCTCATTGTTCGTTTTTGCTCAGAAGTTGCTCTATTTCTTCTCTGTTCTGTTCACTTCCTGCTTGTCTGATTTTACTGACCACTGTGAAGGGAGACTTTACTGCGGTGGTCAGTGACGTGCTCGCCCCCTCCTGGGAACTACATCTTGTGCGGCAGGATGCTCTCTACGTGTTGGAGACTTCAAAGAAGGTGTGAATTACTGGGCGTGCCGCAATGCATACTGGGAAATGTAGTTCTTACATGAACGAGCGCTGCAAACCAGGAAGTGAATGAGAGAACAGAAACTAGAACGCCAGAGGTGATATAGATGAAGGAATTTAATAGGTATTTACTTATTAACAGAATCATTACACTATTCTGTCTGTCTACCTTGCAGACATTAATTTTAGGATTTTTTTTTTTACCTTTACAACTCCTTTAACGTGTCCCTCCAAAATGCAAGTTACAGAGAAGGTGTACATCGACACGGCAACCGAGGGTTAACTGGAAAAAAGTTGCAGTGCCTTGAAAAAGTATTCACACCCCTAAGAAATGTTCCACATTTTGTCATGTCACAGCCAAAAACATAAATGTGTTTTATTGGGATTTTATGTGAAAAGACAACACAAAGTGGTTCATAATTGTCAAGTGTAAGGAAAATGATAAATGGTTTTCAACATATTTTAGAAATAAATATGTGAAAAGTGTGGTGCGCATTTGTATTCAGGGTAGACATGAATTTGCGCGGTGATGTCAGCACGTCGCCTTCCTATGTTTCGTCACTAGAGGGACATGTTCACGGGATACAGGCGGCGTGCTGAATCACCGCATATCAGCACGCCGCCTGTATCCCGTGAACACGTCCCTCTAGTGACAAAAACTTAGGGAGGCGACGTGCTGACGTCACCGCGCAAATTCATCTCTACCCGGAAGACACAGGCGGAATGTGCTAGCCGGCCGGCTTTACTTATTGGATGCCTGTTACAACTATATTCTTGGCTGTCCCTGTATAGGAGATCAGGACGTTGGAGCTGTCTATGAGGACTCTGTGTTTATGGCATAAGGCTTTTTTCTATTGTACATCTGGTAAGAGGCCATTCTTATTCATGGTGGAGGTGCCTATTCTCAAAACTTTTTTCCAGAGTCTGTCATCAGTGTTTGCACCTGGGAGATCTACAATATGAACTTGACCTTGCAATTTGAACTTTGAATTCACATATGATTCTGTGTGCTCTAAAGAATTTTTTTTTATATGGATTATACCTTCAGTGTTTATTTTTTAGTGATTGTACTGCTTAGTTCTATTTGCAGTTTTTTTTAGCGCGATTTTATTTTTCTAATATACATTGCTTTGGGGTTGTATAACCTCTTTATTATTGCAGCTTTAATTTTTCTATTTAACCACAACGAGCGCTATATCATTTTTACTATTTGTATTCAGGCCCCCTGAGTCAATACTTTGTAGAACCACCTTTTGCTGCAATTACAGCTGCAAGTCTTTTTGGGGATGTCTCTACCAGCATTGCATATCTAGTGAGTGACATTTTGCCCATTCTTCTTTGAAAAATAGCTCAAGCTCTGTCAGGCTGGATGGAGAGCGTCTGTGAACAGCAATTTTCAAGTCTTACCACAGATTCTTAATTGGATTTAGGTCTGGACTTTGACTGGACTATTCTAACACATGAATATGCTTTGATCTATTCTAAACCATTCCATTGTAGCTCTGGCTGTATGTTTAGGGTCATTGTCCTGCTGGAAGGTGAACATCCGCCCCGGTCTCTAACAGGTTTTCCTCTAAGATTGCCCTGTATTTGGCTCCGTCCATCTTCCCATTAACTCTGATCAGCTTTCCTGTCCCTGTGGAATAAAAGCATCCCCACAACATGATGCTGTCACCACCATGTTTCACAGTTGGAATGGCGTGTTCAGGGTAACGTGCAGTGTTAGTTTTCCACCACACATAGGGCTGGATTCAGAAAGACTTACTACGGGGGTATCAGTATATGCACTGTCGTAAGTCTTAATCTGAACCAGTGCACATTTACGCCGTCGTATCTTAGTTGCATATTTACGCTGGCCGCTAGGTGGCGTTCCCATCGTAAAATATGCAAATGAGCAAATACGCCGATTCCCGAACGTGCGCCCAGCCGGCGTATCTGTTTACGTCGTTTGCGTAGGACTTACACCCGGCGTAACGTTACCCCTGGCTATAGTGAGGCGCAGCCAATGTTAAGTATGGACGTCGGAACAGACGTAATTTACGTCGTTTGTGTAAGTCCATTCACAATTGAGCTGGGCGTCAGTTACGCTCACGTTGCTTTCATTGACAAGTAGCGACGTGATTTGGAGCATGCGCACTGGGATTTAGTCACACCCGGTGCATGCGCAATTCGTTTGGCACGGGGACGCGCTTAATTTGAATACTACACGCCCCCTACCCGCCTATTTTGAATTCTGCCCGGTCATTTACGCTACGCCGCCGCAACTTTACAGGCAAGTGCTTTGTGAATAAAGCACTTGCCTGAAAAAGTTGCGTAGGCATAACGTAAATGACATATGTTACGCCAAAATAAAGATCCGCTCTCCTACCTGAATCTGGCCCATAGTGTTTTGCTTTTAGGCCAAAAAGTAAAATGTTGGTCTCATCTGACCAGAGCACCTTCTATCAAATGTTTGCTGTGTCCCCCACATGGGTTATCGCAAACAGGACTTCTTTTGGCTTTCTTTCAACAATGGCTTTCTTTTTGCCACTCTTCCATAACAGTCAGATTTGTGGAGTACGTGATTAATAGTTGTCCTGTGGACAGGTTCTCCCACCTGAGCTGTGGATCTCTGAAGGTCCTCCAGAGTTACCATGGGCCTCTTGGCTGCTTCTCTGAATAATGCTCTCCTAGCCCGACCTGTCAGTTTAGGTGGATGGCCATGTCTTGGTAGGTTTGAAGTTGTGCCATACTCTTTCCATTTTCGAATGATGGATTGAACAGTGCTCTGTGAGATGTTCAAAGCATGGAATATTGTTTTATAACCTAACTGCTTTAAACTTCTCCACAACTTTCCCTAAACCAGTCTGGTGTGTTCCTTGGCCTTCATGATACTGTTTGTTCACTAAGTTTCTCTAAAAAAACCTCAGAGGGCTTCACAGAACAGATGTATTTATACTGAAATTTAATTACACACAGGTGGACTCTATTTACTAATTAGCTAACTAAAGACAATTGGTTCTATTAGATTTTAGTTAGTGGTATCAGAGTAGAGGGGGCTGAATACAAATGCACACCACACTTTTCAGATATTTATTTGTAAAAAAAAAAAACGAAAACCATTTATAATTTTCCTTTCAATTCACAATTATGTGCCAATTTGTGTTGGTTTATCACATACAATACATTTATGTTTTTGGTTGTAACATGACAAACTGTGGAAAATTTCAAGGGGTATGAATACCTTCTCAAGGCACTGTACATAGTGGACATTCATTTCTAAGGCCTCGTACACACGATCAAATCTGTCCGCTGGACCGTTTCAGCAGACAGATTCGATCGTGTGTACGGCCGAGCCGACGGATTTGGCCACCCGACAGATTTCAAAGCATGCTTTGAAATCTATCGGGTGGGAATCCGTCCGCCCGACATGTCTGCTGGTTAGTACACTTACCAGCAGACATGTCGTCCCGCACCGCCGCCGAATGGATTCGGCGCATGCGCGGAAGTGTTTTACTTCCTGGTGCGGTGACGTGCGCGTCACCGCGTCACCGCCACGTCACCGACACGTCAGCGCGCTCTCTGCTGGCGGGGATTTTGGTTTGCTCGTGTGTACACGCGAGCAAACCAAAATCCCAGCAGACAGATTTGTTCAAATCTGTCGGACGGACAGATTTGAACAAATCTGTCTGCTCGTGTGTACGAGGCCTTATGCCGCGTACACACGGTCGTTTTTTGCGATGAAAAAAAACGACGTTTTCTGTGAAGTAAAAAACGACGTTTTTGAAACGTCACTTTTCAAAGACAATTTTGCATACACACCATCGTTTTTTCACAAAAAGCGAGGTTACGTTCACCACTCTTTTCCATTGAAGCTCGCTTCATAACTAGCTTCTGGGCATGCGCGGGTTGAAAAACGTCGTTTTAAAAGACGTTTTTGCTACACACGGTGACTTTTTGTGAAACAAAAAACGACGTTTTGAAAAACGACACAAAAAATTCAAGCATTTTGGAATTTTTTTTTGGTCGTTTTTTTTAAGACAAAAAACGACGTTTTGCCCACACACAATCAATTTAAATGACGTTTTAAAAAACGTCGTTTTTTTTCATTGCAAAAAACGACCGTGTGTACGCGGCATTTGAGTAGGGGCCTGTTTTAAGGTTGAGTCTTGCTCTACAGCAGCCTCAGCCTTGTTCCCAGGATGTGTGTGTGTATAAAGTGACCCTTCTGGGCTGCACATAACATAGCCCAGAAGAACCTACCCCAAGTTAGGCCTTTCATGTGACCCTTGCTGGCTACCCAATGAAGAGAGAACCATGGAGGAAGTGACAAACAGCCACCACCCGTCCCTTACAAGTATTTTTGCTGAGTAAAAACAGGACTCTCTTATTTAAAGATGAACTCTAGCTAATGTTTCTCCACTGTACATGTAAAAATGTATTTGCTTATGGCTTTTTTGTATAGATGACTTGATCATCAACAAAGTTCTTTTAATGGGCTCAAGAGTTGAGAGAGGAAACGAAGCTGCAGTTTTAATAGCCAGTGGACCTAAAGGTAAACTCAGATTATAAATCAAAGAATAATAAAGTAATACCAGAAGATGCTTGCTTGGACCAATACCAGTACCAGTTACCTTTAACTGCAAATATGCCTTTGTTTGTTTTAGGCAATATCACATTCTGGAGTATTGCTGATGGGGGCAAAGTCTTTGGAAGGTTTGCAGGTGTAAGTAATTCATGCCCAGTTACCCAAACAGAATATTATGATATGCAGTTTGCTTTTTTTGCAATTGAGATGAACACGGTTCAATGGTTCATTTGTGTGATGCAGGTAACAGTAATGCGGAACCACCTACCCTCTAGTTAATTCTCTATGCTGATCTTATTGTATAGATAGTGATTAGATGTTGCCACCAGAAGTTTATCTAAAAGGCCCAGCAACAACTACCATAGTCAGGATAGAAACATATCCTCACAGATGTTACAGAAAGATATTAGGAAGGCTTGTTCCAGGCAAAATGGGGAGGATTCTGCTTTGGGCCCAGTTCTAATTTAAAAATATTTAGATTGATTGATGTAATGGCTCCTTTTTGCATTTGTGCATGCTCTGTTCTAAACTGAGTGCTATAAAGCAGAGGTCCATATATGATCTGCAATTTAAGAATGGGGACAACAATGGGTTTCATCTTTGTTTTTAAAATCCCAATGGGAAATGGATTGCTAGATAATGTATGTACAGTATATCCACAATAAAGATAGATAGATAAATACAAATATATAGTAATATTAGGGTAAGTGCCCACCCAATGTGGTTTTCAAGGCTTTCAAGCCCACATTTATTAAAAGAAAACTTAAAATCCAAAAACAGTTTGCCAAGCAAGGGATTTTCACTAGCAAATACAGGTAACAGAAAATGCAGAGCCACTTGGCTTCCACTTTGGCAGCAATTCTGCCCAGGCCTTAACCTTGGCTTTTGGCTTCTGGTCCCCCAGAACACCTTACAACTTGTTTCCAGTTGCAGCCCTCTCCCAGCTCTCTTGGCTCTCTTAGGCCCCGTACACACGGCCGAGGTTCTCGGCAGAAACCAGCGAGAAGCTCGCTGGGATCCACATTCTGCCGAGAACCTCGGCCGTGTGTACACTCTCGGCGAGCATCCCGTCGGGAAAGCCGCCGAGAGAAAATAGAGAGCAGGTTCTCTATTTTCTCGGCGGCACGTCGGGAATAATAGCTGGTCGCCTTTCCCGACAGGATAGTCGCCGATTCTGACGGCCGGCCGAGAACCTCGACGGGCGGAACGATGTGTTCCGCCCTTCGAGGTTCTCGTACGCGTGTATGCCGCCTCAGCACTCTTGGCTCCCTAGCTGATTCAGTTGCAGCACCCTGCTGTATGGGCCCTGGCCTCTCAATAGGGTCTCTCCTGGCACCCTGCATACTCTCTCTTCCAATACTTACCCTTCACATCTATGCATTTTTTAGTGTTTTGCAGAAAAGCACTACAGTCCATTTAACATGGTTTCCTATGGATCTAATTCGCATCTGTGCATTTTGATGCATGCATTTCGGTGCATTTTTTTGAAAAGGGCAAGGGACTTTTTTTCCCGCAGCAGATTGCATTTTGCGTATAACAGACTTCAATGGTCCTGCACCAAAAACATAAGTGTTGCGTTTTTGATGAGTTTTGCTTTTTTTTTTGTAATAGGAAAGTATGACAGTTCTGTTCATGGAGTGCAATTTTGATGTCACCTTACACTCGGTGGCACTCAAATCGCATCAGTAGTGCAGAAACCTTTATGTGGTCAAAGTTGTATGTTGGGGTTAAGGTTAAGGGCTAGGGATAGAGTTAGGGTTAGGTTTAGTGGTAATGGTTAGGGTTAGGAGTAATTGTTAGGATTAGAGTGCTAACCATAATGTTAAAGGGGTTGTAAAGGTACAATTGTTTTTCCTAAATAGCTTCCTTTACCTTAGTGCAGTCCTTCTTCACTTACCTCATCCTTCGATTTTGCTTTTAAATGTCCTTATTTCTTCTGAGAAATCCTAACTTCCAGTAATGCAAGGCTTTCTCCCTGGTGTGGAGTGTCATGTTTGCCCCCTCCCTTGGACTACGGGAGAGTCAGGACGCTCTCTACGTTGCAGATAGAGAAAGGAGCTGTGTGTTAGTGGGCATCCTGACTCTCCTGCAGTCCAAGGGAGGGGGCGAGCATGACACTCCACACCAGGGAGAAAGCCTTGCATTACGGTGTGGAGTTACAGACAGAAGAACAGGAAGTGAGCATTTCTCAGAAGAAATAAGGACATTTAAAAGCAAAATCGAAGGATGAGGTAAGTGAAGGAGGACTGCACTAAGGTAAAGGAAGCTATTTAGGGAAAAAAATTACCTTTACAACACCTTTAATCCTAACCCAAATGCTTACAGTTAAACCTATCCATAACTCTAACCCTAGCCTTTATCATAGTCCTAATGTTATCGCTAACTGTAATGATTATTGATAACCCAAATGATAACCGCTAACCCCTAACTCTAATCCTTAACCCTAACCCTGACATGCAACTTTGGACATATAAAGGTTCCTTTACCACCTTGATGTGACTTGTGTGCCAGAGAGTGTAACGTCGCATCAAAGTTACACTTCATTAACAGAACTGTCATAATTTCTTATTAGCCCTAAAAAGTGCAAAATACAGAGGAGCATGAACAATAACATTATCACACAGTTGAGGAACAAGCTATTGGCTTGTGTTTTATTCAGCAGCCGGCACCTTACCCAGATATGAAGTGCAACCAGCTTGATAGTCCAGTTGACTTTCAGCTCCATTTCTGCAAGTGAGAGAGCATGGAATATAGAAAGAGAGGATTTACAGGCATTAAGAGGGAAACTTTTTTTTGTTGTTGTTAAAAAGGGCTTTTTATTTTCCCATGGCAATGTAATTCTAGATTTTTATGACTAGATGTACTTTAAAGTTGCAAGTAGCCTTTTTTATTCTTAACACACAGTGAACAAAAATGGTATTGGCTTTTTTACTAGATCATCAGGTACATTATTCCCAGTCGGTGAGTGCTTAGTTTTATAGCGTATTGCAGCTGTACTTACATAATGGGTAAAAAAAAAAAAATTTGTAACAAAATACTTTTTCAAAGGCACGTAACATGCTCTGGAAAACGTGTTACAATACAACACAAAATAGCGGAATAACAGATAGCAATTGTTCAAGATATCTTTTCAGGCTGTATCCGTTTAGTAGCCGTTGTTAGAGTTTCCAGGGCTGTAAAGTACATTGTCTCTATTTAAAGTTTTACTAGAGAAAACACAGAGAAATATATAAATGTATGAGGCAGAAATCGAAGCAACCTTATAAAAACTATTGTTTTTTAACCACTTGTGTATCAGCCAGAGATACCCTTTTTTTTTCCAGGTCAGGTCAGTGCTATGATAGTTTGGCTATAAAATACTCCTTCATGCAATTGTCCTCAAATATATTTCATGTAATTTTTTATGGTATTTAAAAAAAAAATGAGTGTATTTATTGAAATGTTTTAATTACACGGTATAATAACTGCATTGAACTAAGGCGGCGTACACACGACCAAGGTTCTCGCTGGAAACCAGCGAGAACCTCGGCCGTGTGTACGCAGAGTGCTCGCCCCGCCCGTCGGGAATCCCGTTGAGCGAATAGAGAGCACGCTCTCTATTTGCTCGACGGCCCGTCTGGATGAATGGCTGGTTGCCATTCCCGACGGGCGGGTCGCCGATTTCGACGGCCGGTCGAGCGCCTCGACGGGCGGAACGATGTGTTCCGCCCATCGAGGTTCTCGTACGTGTGTACGCCGCCTTGGCTGTGGGAGAATGGGGAAAGTGTTTTAAAAGAATCAATGGGGATTTACTAAAGGCAAATTGACTATGCACTCTGCAAGTGCAGCCGCAACCACCCTCTCCAGAACCCAGCAAATGAGGCGGAGCTTCACTTTATGAAGAATACCCCAACATGTCCAAAAAACGAAACAGCATTTTGCCTGCACATGATTGGATAATGCAAATCAGCAGAGCTTTACCACGTTTACTAAGCTCTGGTAAAAACAAATGCAACGACACTCCCAAAGTGCACAGTCCATCTGCCCCCAGCAAATCCACCCCAGTGTCTTTGGTGGTATTTATTGACTTTTTTTTTTTTTTTCAAAAGTAGAAAGAAAAAAGCCCTGGCTACAGTCCAGGCCCCCCTAAAGTCAGAAGGACAATAAACTGGCCCTTTGTTTAGAAAGGTGTGGAGATCCCTGTCTTATAATATTAGCCATAGAGTGTCTTTTGATGGTTTTGTAAATTGTTGAAATTGATTTAAAGGGTTAGTTCACCTTTACTTGTCTATGCAAGTAAGGGGCACCTGTAAATAAAAATAAACTTTTCAACTTTGACCAAAGTTAAATAATGCCCTTGCTATAGGTGTAGGCCATTTACGTGCCTACCAAAGTTTGGCTGAAAAAGTCCCTGAGTTGGCATCATCCCATGCCGTGTTGCTAGGATGTTGTCAGGACACATTCTCAGCTGATGTAAACCTTGCATGTGCTCTCTCTGGCCCCTGTCACAGTAGCTCTGACAATTAAGAACAAAAGATGATTAGGACAGCCGCACTCCAATCCAATATAGCTTTATTGTAAAAAACTACAAATCACAGCAACGGAACCTAGGACAGCTGACGCGTTTCACACTAACTTAGCTATGAGTAAACACTAAGTTAGTGTAAACACGTCGGCTGTCCTAGGTTCCGTTGCTGTGACTTGTAGTTTTTTTTTTTTTTTACAATAAAGCTATGGTGGATTGGATCGTGGCTGTCCTAATCATCTTTTGTTCTTAATTGCCATGTGCATTGCCAGCACCCTCGATTCCTTAGAGGAAGATTACAACCAAACAGGACCTGCCTGGAGCGGCAACTTCTGTCTCTTAACAGTAGCTCTGACCTCAGCAATGCGATGGGGGTGAGCAGTAATAGTTGATAGTGTCTAAGCAACAAGCCAGGATGAGAAAATGCAATCTCATTTTTTGCCAGACTTCGGGAGGTACACAAATTTTCTACAGGTACCCCTTACCTGCATAGGTATTTTTGTTGGTAAAAGTGAACTAACCCATTAAGCTTTGGTGTTGCAAGGTCTTGTCTAAATGGTGAAATGTTCTCCAGAAATGCTTTACAATATTTGGACACTATCTAAAAATGGATTATAAAATGTTATACGTTTTCATCTTCTCACTATAGTCACATTACAAGTCTGTTGTGAGTGATATAGCCATCAGTGAAGATGATTCAATCCTGTGCGCAGCTGATGAGTACTTCTATGTGTACATTTGGAATATTTTAGAGTATGCCTTGAAGGGACCAGAGGAAAAACCACCTGTCTGTAAGTTATTTCCCCAAATTTCTGCCTCAATACCAATGTAATATGTCATTCATGGATTCAATTTATACATACAAAGAAAAGGCTTTATATAATCAATGTAATGGCCAATTTACCCTACATTCGCCAAAATCTGTGCACATTCGCAAAACTTTTGCTTAGTGAAAATGACATTCCCTGACATTTGGCAACATTTGTTCTGTAACATTCAGCTTTTAAAATGAATTTATGGTCTCTGATCAATCACCTGTCGCTGGAAACAGACAGCTTCTCCCTAAGTAGTTTAGAAGCCACCTATAATACCAGCATACTGACAAATAACTCTCAGTCTAGGGCATGGGTCTTCAAACTACGGCCCTCCAGTTGTTCATTAACTACAATTCCCATCATGCCTAGTCATGTCTTTGAATGTCAGTGCGTTACAATGCCTCATGGGATGTGTAGTTCGGCAACAGCTGGAGGGCCGTAGTTTGAGAATCCCTGGTCTAGGGAATGTCTTTTTCAGGTTTATTGCTGAAGAACTTTAACAGGAGGATGGGGTTTGGGGGTAACAGGATAATTCAAAATGTTCAGCAACAACATAGGAGGAAAAATGTCTTACTGCTCTCCCAGGAGCTAATTTCAAGAAAGTAGCAGGGGATAGTTAGAATGTGTAAAGCCACACAGGTGCCAACCAGAGCCACTGATCCCTTCTGCTTTTCTCAGCTATCAGACCCCAGTAAGATCTTGGAGCTGTCTGCCACTCAGCCTCCATAGGTAGATCTTTCATGAGGGGGATAACAAAATCCTTCTCCAGACCAGTGTCCTTCAGGAGATATGCCTCCTCAGCAATTCTTCTAAAGCCCTCTGCCCAGCAACCACTGAGGCTCAAATTGTAGTCTCTTGTCCCAATGATTCTGCTTATAGGGGGAGCAGCCCACGAGTACAGGGATTTTCCCTGAAGAGGAAAGAACCATCTGCTCGGGTCTCCTATTTATCACCTCCCCAGCCACCTTCTTGGCCCCTCTTCCAGGGATTGGCTAGGGCATAATAAATATTCAACTGATTAGTTGGATCTCCCTCCCTATACTCTGGAACCTTCTCCCAGATGCAGGGAGAAGCAATCCAACTCTCCGCTTAGGAATCCTGATCAGACCAAACCATTTACCAACCACTACACTCCCTACAGTGAAGCCAAAAACTAGATTTCTCCTCTTGGCCTAACTAGGAGAATACTACAGCTAGAAGACATGAAAAGTCACTGTTGTAATGCGGCAAAAGCAAGAAAAGCACACCTCCTATTGAGTCCTATGTGAGCACATACAGTAGGTCTTGGCTGAGGCTAGGCTTTTGTCACTCCTACAATCCCTTGCATTTCGTACAGATCTTCACTAAAATAATGCGCTTATAGACATTATTGCATATGTACATTATATTTTTTTATTTTCTCTAAACAGTACTGCACTGCTGGAGAGCACATCTTTGTGCAATTAGCAGGTAAGAAAATCATATCCTGTGTATGCAATATTTAATATTTAACTGACAAGAAATGTATCCATTTTTATGTAATTTCATTTAGAGCTAAACATCATAAATAAAATCTATAGAAAAACACTATACTCGCCCTTTATTGAAAATCATTAAATTTATCAATCAACATTGTGTTGTGCTTTTTTGCTATCTATACAGAGTTATACCAGTGGTAAAGCATAAGGTAATAGTCACATCATCCCAAGACTGCACAGTAAAACTTTGGACAATGCATGGAGAATATATAGGTAAGGTGTCAAATTTGTTATTTATGAATGAGGTTGTGTCTGCATCCAATATATAGAGAGCGTCCAACCTAATTCTTGCTTCAACTAGGAGGTAATCTTTGATCCTATCCTTCAACAGTCTAGTACATGAGCCTCACTGGATGACAATGCAGGACTGTGTAGGGACAGAATGCTTTGTACCGGTGACTGCGTTCATAGAAAATATAGAAAAGTAAATATATTAGAGTCACATCTACAGTGCAGAAAATAAGTATTTGAACACCCTGCTATTTTGCAAGTTCTCCCACTTGGAAATCATGGAGGGGTCTGAAATTGTCATTGTAGGTGCATGTCCACTGTGAGAGACATAATCCCAAAAAAAATTCCAGAAATCACAATTTATGATTTTTTAACTATTTATTTGTATGATACTGCTGCAAAGAAGTATTTGAACACCTGTCTATCAGCTAGAATTCTGACCCTCAAAGACCTGTTAGTCTGCCTTTAAAATGTCCACCTCCACTCCATTTATTATCCTAAATTAGATGCACCTGTTTGAGGTCATTAGCTGCATAAAGACACCTGTCCACCCCATACAATCAGTAAGAATCCAACTACTAACATGGCCAAGACCAAAGAGCTGTCCAAAGACACTAGAGACAAAATTGTTTGTTGGAGCAATCATTAGAAAATGGAAGAAGCTAAACATGACTGTCAATCTCCCTCGGACTGGGGCTCCATGCAAAATCTCACCTCGTGGGGTCTCAATGATCCTAAGAAAGGTGAAAAATCAGCCCAGGACTACACGGGAGGAGCTGGTCAATGACCTGAAAAGAGCTGGGACCACCGTTTCCAAGGTTACTGTTGGTAATACACTAAGACGTCATGGTTTGAAATCATGCATGGCACGGAAGGTTCCCCTGCTTAAACCAGCACATGTCAAGGCCCGTCTTAAGTTTGCCAATGACCATTTGGATGATCCAGAAGAGTCATGGGAGAAATTCATGTGGTCAGATGAGACCAAAATATAACTTTTTGGTCATAATTCCACTAACCGTGTTTGGAGGAAGAAGAATGATGAGTACCATCCCAAGAACACCATCCCTACTGTGAAGCATGGGGGTGGTAGCATCATGCTTTGGGGGTGTT
This sequence comes from Rana kukunoris, assembly GCA_029574335.1. Taxonomy (NCBI): domain Eukaryota; kingdom Metazoa; phylum Chordata; class Amphibia; order Anura; family Ranidae; genus Rana; species Rana kukunoris. The sequence goes on along the minus strand of CM056049.1, from coordinate 536,649,484 downwards.
TTTCTGCACATGGGACAGGACGACTGCACTGTATTAAGGAGAGGATGACCGGGGCCATGTATTGCGAGATTTTGGGCAACAACCTTTTTCCCTCAGTTAGAGCTTTGAAGATGGGTCGAGGCTGGGTCTTCCAACATGACAATGACCCGAAGCACACAGCCAGGATAACCAAGGAGTGGCTCTGTAAGAAGCATATCAAAGTTCTGGCGTGGCCTAGCTAGTCTCCAGACCTAAACCCAATAGAGAACCTTTGGAGGGAGCTCAAACTCTGTGTTTCTCAGCAAAAGCCCAGAAACCTGACTGATCTAGAGAAGATCTGTGTGGAGGAGTGGGCCAAAATCCCTCCTCCAGTGTGTGCAAACCTGGTGAAAAACTACAAGAAACGTTTGACCTCTGTAATTGCAAACAAAGGCTACTGTACCAAATATTAACATTGATTTTCTCAGGTGTTCAAATACTTATTTGCAGCTGTATCATACAAATAAATAGTTAAAAAAATCATACATTGTGATTTCTGGAATTTTTTTTTTGATTATGTCTCTCACAGTGGACATGCACCTACGATGACAATTTCAGACCCCTCCATGATTTCCAAGTGGGAGAACTTGCAAAATAGCAGGGTGTTCAAATACTTATTTTCTGCACTGTAATTACTTGTACGTTGGAGGTTTTGCCATTTCTTATACTTTTATGACACAGCAGTTTATTTAGACTATACATTGAGACAGTGATGTGTAATTACTTTCTAGGAACATTTGGACAAGGCAAACCATGGTGTATTAAGCACACAGAAGTCAAGAAGGAAAGCAGCAATAACAATTGCATCTGTAAGGAACAAGTGTCACCTGCTGTGTTTGAATCTAGACAAGAGCCAGAAGAACAGGCACAGGAAAACAATAGCCCAGAGGTAATATCATTAGCCAAATCACCAACTGGAACCATTTGTCAACCGGTGACATGTAAATGGCCTAATTTGCCACTTGGGATGTACTTTGGGTTGCTGTTTCCACAGGTTCAAGATGAATCCTGCAGGGTTGAGATTTGCAGTCCTAAGCAAGTTTAAGCCCAGGCTCACACTGGGTACGATTTAGTTTGTTTTGAGATGCGATTTCACATGTGAAATCGCATCTCAAATTGGTGGCATTTTCCAGCAATTGCCAGCAATGACACCGTCCCAATCGGTGCGACGCCGCATCTGCGGCGCTGCACCGATTTCAAAAAGTAGTTCCTGTACTACTTTTTGCGATTTCAGGACGCGATTTACATTGTCATCTGTGCAGAAATCTGCACAGATGTCTCTTAAATCGCGGCTGAAATCGGGACTGCCAGTGGGAGTGAAATCGTGCGAGTTCAGCTGAACTCGCACAGCTTCACTTCCGCAGCCCAGTGTGAACCAGGGCTCACACAGATTTGGCAGGGAGAAACCATAATGTACTGCATGGCCTTTGAACTATAGCCAGCAGGCTTAGGCATACACCAGTTAGGTCTAATATACCTGATTAAATTTGAAACTGATGCTGGGCAATTTGACACTGATGCATCCTCTGCAATATCCTAGTAATGAGGAAGTTGTAAAGGAAGTTGTAAAACGTAACATGTACGGGGGTTAGGAGCCTGAATACACGTCGGTCGCTGCCGTCCTTTGGAATCAAGTTTGTCCCTGCATTCTTTACTGCCGTTTTTACAGTGGCTAATTGTGAGTAGCCTGTACTTTTAATACTTTTAAATAAATTGATTGAGTCCAAGCGGAGGGCACTTAGTTTGTAATTCCTTTTCATGTTTGGGTCCGTTTGACAACGCTGACCTATGAGGATTTGTATTGCAAACCTGCTTCCTGGTCTCCCAAGCTGAGATATCTGCCTGTTTGGCCATCTGGTAAAACAGTGGTCTATGTGCGAAGGTGAGAGTACCCATCCTTACTGGTGGAGGGATCACTTTAAGTTTGGTTTTGTCATTGTCACCTGGTGAAGATTTAATTATCCGGATTTTATTTAATTTTTTTCATCCTTTTTAGACTTTTATCACATTATTATATTCACTTTTTTTCACCTAATACATGTTCAATTGAATATGTTCTTATTGGTTTTGCGCTGCACTGTTTTCTTTTGTATTATTGTAGTAAAACCCCAGCCTGTTTCTAGTTAATTTAGGCCTAGCCTTGCTAAATACAATTGTTCTGCTGTTTGCTAATTTCCCACTGCTGTATCATCTCCTGTCTCTTAATTCATGTAGTAAAACACCTGCATATTCTTTGTCTCTGGTACATTTTAGCCTATTCCCTGATTAAAATTGTCCAGCTACTAGACAGTTTTACACTGCTGTATCCTCTGCAATATATGTAATCATATAGTAAAGCCCCAGCCTTTGCTATTTGTCTCTAGTACATTTATGCCTAGCCTTGCTATTAAAAAAAATATTACTGCTGCCCAGTTTTACACTGTTGTTTTACCTGTGCTCTCGTATTTCTTAATGAGAGCGTGAAAATGGCCTGCAGCAGGACTGTTTTTCGCCAGCGACAGCCTCAGCAAGATATTGCCCAATTCTTTATGGGCGTCACAGAATTACACAATTTCTTTAAATCTATTTTTTCTCAAATTTATGTAGAAACAGATATATTACTTTGCCCTCGGATAAAAATATAGCCACCTTAGTAAGCAGTTAAGCCCAATTTCCCCAGCTAAGCTTGGTTGCTTTTGTGACCTCTTGTCCTTTAACACTGGTTTTGATTGATGAAAGCTGTTATGTGATTGCACATAAGAAGGCTCTTAAAATATATATTTTTTGTGTTTCAGGGAGAGGTATTTTCCATCCCAATAGATGAAACAGACATTGTAAAAGATTTAAGGAAGGTAACACACAACTTCAAAAACAGGTAATTTGTTTTCTTAATCACTGCAAGTTAACTGGCTGCCAACTGGGTTATTAAACTTTGCTAATACATAGCTGAATCTTAGGCCTCGTACACACGATAGGATAGCCAGAGGACAATGGTCTGATGGACTGTTTTCATCGGTCAAAACCAATCGTGTGTGGGCCCCATAAGTTATTTAACCTTAGGTTAAAAAAAAAGCCAACTTGCTTTAAAATTAACCTATGGACTCCTAACTGATAAGTCAAAACCGATTGTTAGTAGGCACGACCATCAGTTAAAAATCCACGCATGTTTAGAATCAAGTCGACGCATGCTTGGAAGCATTGAACTTAATTTTTTTCAGCACGTCGTTGTGTTTTACGTCACTGCGTTCTGATATGATGGTTTTTTTAACTGATGGTGTGTAGGCACATCAGACCATCAGTCAGCTTCATCGGTTAACCAAGGACAACGGTCTATCGGACCGTTCTCATTGGATGGACTGATCGTGTGTACAAGGCTTTACTGACAGCAGTGGTAGGTTACATATTTTTGAACTTAGCTAAATTATGGTATACAGCATATTTTTAGTGCGTTCAGTATCTTGTGTATGTTTGTATGACTCTCATTGTCTCTTTTAGCAGGATAAAAAATGTGGGCTCTAATCAGTTGGAACTTCAGCAGTCTTTGGGAAGACTCAGTGCTTATAAATCCTTACAGATTTGTGACTTGATGCCAGTGCCAGCCACCATCCGGAAGCCAAACCTAAGAGCAGAACTCAATGACCCATATGACCTGGCATTCTAGCCCTGTTAGTCATCAGTAACTCATGAACCGGGGCTGTTCTAACTTGGTGCATCGTGTCTGCCTAAATAACATTCAAGGATCACTAGGTGTTGCTGGAGATACTGTAAATGGGGTTTCTTGCTGAAAAAGCTTTAGTAACCAAAGCAACAGCCTCACTCCTCATGGAGCCAAGCTTTCAGAGAAGGATGCTATGTAATCTTTGTAACAGAAAATTCCAAGTAATCATGGCAGCATACACAAAACAACAATATATTGTAAAACAATATAATAATGCATACTTGTAAAACAGGTTTGTAAAGCGATGGTATCACATGGCAGGTTGATTAAGTGACAATAAGATCAAAGAGTTCTGTTACTACCAGAATTATAGAGCGTCTTACTCTTAATGCACAAATATAACTAACCTATGGGATCCTCTGCTATATATACCTGTAGAAAAAATGTATGTAAAATAAAATTTTGGTTCATGAAGAATAAACATAGATGTAATACAGGGATCCCCAAACTACGGCCCTCCCGCTGCTGTAGAACTACACATCCCATGAGGCATTGTAACACACTGACATTCACAGACATTACTAGGCATGATGGGAATTGTAGTTCCTGAACAACTGGAGGGCCATAGTTTGAAGACCCATGATGAAATACAAGATCTTGCAGTAAAGTGCTAGAGTACACTCAAAGGCAGGTCCCACATCTCTGTTGTACCATATGTACCATTTTAGTTCTGTCATGCTCAATTATGAAACAAAGATGTATACCAGGATATATTTACTCTACTGTATGTAAGCTAATTATAATGTTCCTTTCAATATGTGAAGATAATAGCATATATAGAATGCAGGAGGAACTAAACCACTGAGAAAAAAAATAAGTATAAAGTAATATATTTCAAACTGTGTAGTGTATACTTTCTATATTTTCCATTGTTCACATTATTTTTTTTACCTATAACATGTTTCAAAATTTTCAAGTTATATTTAGTTACATTTCTTTCGTGGTTCTCCACTTTAGTATGCCCCTTAATTATTCACTTACAATTTTAAATTGGCTCTGCCTCTCACCCACTAAGCAAGAGATGGGGTTCATGGTGCAACTCACCACGCAATGCCCCCTCCCACCCATGAACACACTGCACATGGCAGTAGCCCTTGTTCAAGCTCTGAGTACAGGGTCAGGGAGGGTTCTGTAGAAGCTGCTGGGAGAGTTGTGCTGTTACTTATAAATACAAAACCCGACTGTGTTTTAAGAGAAAGTTGACAGCACTGAGCACAGGGCCAGCCGTTCTGTTCATTCTGGTTGAAAAAAGCACTGCATATTCCATACATAGCTGATCCATGTGGAAGTGGAGAATCACAGTAGTAACCACTTCTACTACAGTGATCCTCACTGTCTTTTAGGTCCAGTTTCACTGGGCTCAGCAGAGGCCGATCAATAGGGGCGAAGGGGTGCTGGATTTTTTTTTTTCAAGGCTTTTTTGCCGCGTACACACAATCGGAAATTCCGACAAGAAAACCGTGGAGTTTTTTTCACACAGAATTTTGGCTCAAACTTGTGGTGCATACACACGGTCACACAAATGTTGTCTGAAATTCCCGTCGTCAAGAATGCGGTGACGTACAACACATATGAAGAGTCGAGAAAAATGAAGTTTAACAGGCAGTGTGGCTCTTATGCTTGATTCAGAGCATGCATGTTTTTTTGTTCGTCGGAATTGCTTGCAGCCAGGAGAACTTTTCCCATCAGAAAAATTGAGAACCAGCTCTCAAATTTTTGCTGTCGGAAATTCCAACAGAAAAAGTCAAATGGGGACTACGGAATTTCTGACCAAAAGCTCACATCAAACTTTTCTTGTCGGAAATTTCCAATCGTGTGTACGCGGCATAAGGCTCTAATTGGCTTGAAAAAGGTTGGGCTTGGGGCACAGAACCCACCTACTTGTGACACTAGCAAATTAATATTCGCTATTACTTTCCAACTTCTCCTCCTGGCCAATCAGGGCAGGAGGCTGATCTGAAGAAGACTGGGTTGGCCCGGAGGAGAAGCCACAGTGGTGAAGGGGTGAGTGTGGACCTGGGAGGGGGGATTTGTTTGCTGCCCTCTCCAAAAATGTTTAGCACCAGCCACCAATGACTGGGCTATTGAGTAAACCCCTTGTATTTTTGTCAATGAATGCATCCTCTGAACGAGGTGGAGATTGTGTCACTGTCCCGCCTATTCATTTCACCCAATTATAACATTTTACATTCAATGTGATAAATGTTATTCTTTGAATGACACCAATGCCAGGTGAGTGACCCCCTGTGTTCATTATTAGGAGCCATTCTTAGGGGGACACAGAAGACTGCGAGGTTCACTTTAGTAGGCTACTACAGCTATTCTCCATCCTTCCGCAATAATTGACTAGGTATGGCACATGCATACTGCCAAGCTGGACCAAAAGACCGATGCAAAAAAAAAAACATTCCTGAAGTTCAGCTTAAGTAATATTGTGAAAACATGTTATAATTTTTTGGCATTGTAAAATATGTAAAGTCTTAAAGCAGTCTCAATGCCAAATCAAACATTTAGCCAAGTTGGTAATGTTCATTGTTTTTAGAAAACAAAAGTGTAGTGTAGAAAGATTTCCTCTAGAGGGCAGCAGAATAGCTCATTGTAAAATAGATATGAATTTTCTCCTGTCAAGGTGAAAAAAGACCCTCGTAGTCGCTATTTATATAAAATAAACCAGCAAATCTTTCCACATTTACCTGCATACACTGCCTATTTGCCATGATGGCAGGTGTAGAAAAGACAAATATGCGGATTCGCAGAGATTTGAATGTGCAGTAGAAAAACTAATAATTCCCTTTTTTCCCAGAATGTCAAAATCAGATTGGATCCATCAGCTGCAGTGTTCACAAATGTTATTAAGACTTGAATTTCACAATATAAGTAGAATAGGCATTTTTGATGACTAATGAGTAGCTTCTTCATTAACCACTTAAGACCCGGACCAATACGCTGGCAAATGACCCAAGGGGTTTTTGCGATTCGGCACTGCGTCGCTTTAACAGACAATTGCGCGGTCGTGCGACGTGGCTCCCAAACAAAATTTGCGTCCTTTTTTTCCCACAAATAGAGCTTTCTTTTGGTGGTATTTGATCGCCTCTGCGATTTTTATTTTTTGCGCTATATACACAAATAGAGCGACATTTTTGAAAAAAAATCAATATTTTTTACTTTTTGTTATAATAAAAAACCAATAAACTAAATTTTAGTCAAACATTTAGGGCAAAATTTATTTAGCCACATGTCTTTAGTAAAAAAAAAAATCGCATTAAAAAAAAATTAGCTACCTAGCGGGAACAGCGACACTAATACAGCGATCAGAAAAATGATCGCTTAGTGACGCTGGCAATAGGGAGTGAAAGGGTTAACTAGGGCAGTGATCAAGGGGTTAAAACTTTATTGGGGGGGGGGGGGTGGGCTACCCTGACACTAACACTGACTGACTGTCACACTGACACTAAATACAGTAATCATACATGTATGATTACTGCATTCAGTGACACTGTGACAGGGGGGAGGGGGGGGGGGCGATCGCGGGGGTTAAATGTGTTTGTGTGTGTGTGTAAGTGTGCTGTTAGTGCAGACTTACTTGTAGTGTTGTGATCTCTCCTCAGCGGCGCTTGAAACAAACGCCGAGGGAGAGATCACGTCGCTTCCTCCTTCCTGTGTTTACACAGGAGGAGGAAGTGACAGGGCGGGCGGGGCGCGCGCATTGGCTGGGAGCGATCCGGAGGGGGCGGGTGAAAACGGATAGCCGCCCCCACTTGTCGGATCGCTCCTGCAGCCGCGCGGACCGCCGCATGTACGGGGGGGGGGGGTCCGATCGGACCCCCGATCCCCCCCAAGGCACCAACGTATATATACGTTGATGTGCCTGTCGGTGCCATTCTGCCGACGTAAATGTACATGCGGCGGTCCTTAAGTGGTTAAGGAAAATCTTTCAGGCTGCTCACCCCTGCAGATAACAACAAGAACCTGGGGAATGCCCAGGGAATAACCAAGCCTACTTACCGACCAGCTAGCAGAACAAACAATTAACCTGTTTAACAATGTGCGTTAAAAACAGGGGTTTTGTCCGCACGCATTTGCAAACGCATGCGTGAGCCACAGAGCCGCGCCAAGGCACCCCATAATTCTGTGGTCCTAACACTAACAGTGAGTGTCCTCACAATGGAGGCACATGCATTTTAATGGATAGATAGGGGCAGGTGGACTGAAGGGGAGCCACCCCTCCTTAAAGGTACAGAAGCACACCAAGCACCCAGCATATAGCACAGTGGCTGCAAAGGTGTTGGTGCACTGCTGGACCAAAATAAACACCACAGGTGAAACAAAACGTATCCACCGCCCCCATCTATGGCTGGCAATCACAGTAAGTAGCAATGGAAGGCTAAAGCAGATAACAACAAGAACCTGGGGAATGCCCAGGGAATAACCAAGCCTACTTACCGACCAGCTAGCAGAACAACCAATTAACCTGTCTAACAATGTGCGTTAAAAACAGGGGTTTTGTCCGCACGCATTTGCAAACGCATGCGTGAGCCACAGAGCCGCGCCAAGGCACCCCTGCATCCTCATAGAAATGGATGGGACTGCCTACATGCAGATTCCCGGAACACCACCTATGCATCCCTTGCAGGCCGATGGCGCTTTGTACGGGTGAACAGATAGGTACGCCTGTATGAATGTGGTTATACTCCACAGCAGCCCAGAGACATGAATGTAGTGCTGTAACATGCAATGCTTTACAGTGTGCTGCAATAAAATTCTACATGTCTGCATTTTACCGCAGCTCACCGCATCAATCCGCCTGGCTACGTTGCAGTGTGAACGGGGCACATAGAAAACAATCGCCTTTGGATCGTTTTTAGCATGAGGCTTGTGTGAACAGCCAAAAATCTCAGCTCAGAGAGCTAACCCACCAGGATAAGTATCCTTACTTTCAGTTGAACCCCATGGAATTTAAACATACAACCACATGCCCAAAAGACAAGGGGACTCAATAAGAGGAATTCCTTTTTGTTACTTTTATTTTTTGCTGTAGGTCCCTTTAAAACGACCTCTGTCCAATTCAGGCAAGCAATTTTTATTTATTGTAATTTTAAACACAAATGCAAAAAGAACATAAAAAAGAAAGTATATAGTCAGGCATTTTAGCTCTTAAAAAAAAAAGAAGAAAATGGAAACAATTCAAACAATCAACAAATAAATTATTTAAATATTAATATCTCTGCTTATAGAGTGATTTTTTTATTTTTAAAAACAACAAAAGAAAAAGAGAAGAAAAAAAAACAAAAACATAACAACAAACCAAATAAAAAACAGAAAACAAAAAACAAAAACAAAAGGGTGAGAAGGGGAAGGAAGAGGAAGTAAATGAATAGGGGAGGGATAGAGGGAACAGTATACCACTTTCAACAAATCCAGGTAGTTCTTACTATTATGCCGCGTACACACGGTCGTTTTTTGCGATGAAAAAAAACGTTGTTTTTTAAAACGTCATTTAAATTGATCGTGTGTGGGCAAAACGTCGTTTTTTGTCTTAAAAAAAACGACCAAAAAAAATTCCAACATGCTTGAATTTTTTGTGCCGTTTTTCAAAACGTCGTTTTTTGTTTCACAAAAAGTCACCGTGTGTAGCAAAAACGTCGTTTAAAACGACGTTTTTCAACCCGCGCATGCCCAGAAGCTAGTTATGAAGCAAGCTTCAATGGTAAAGTGTGGTGAACGTAACCTCGTTTTTTGTGAAAAAAACGATGGTGTGTATGCAACATCGTCTTTGAAAGTGACGTTTCAAAAACGTCGTTTTTTTTCATCGCAAAAAACGACCGTGTGTACGCGGCATTACCCGTCACTAGGATTGTGACAGATTCTTACTGCCAGTTTGCAGATTAGGAAGCTGGTGGTAATTAGGAACAACTCCAGTTGGGCAGTTGTAAGTTGCCTGGAGTTCTACTTTACCTGTAGGATTCTCTCTTCTCTGGAAAGGGTATATTTACCCGCAAATATACACATAATTTCCTCTTAGTCTTTAGTTCCAGTATATGCATGTAGTAATTTCTACTTTGGTTAACCCCAAGCTGGCAGCACATCGAACAGAAGTGGCCATTTTCTGTTACCTCAAATTACTGAGTCCTAACATAGGCACACATCTGCCATATATTAAATAGGCTCACTGTGGCATATGTCTGAAGGAAAATGCATTTATCAGTATATGCGCACTTGGCACTACTGAGTATTGTAAGTTACAAAAACACATGTGCCGAAAGTTAGAAACTAAATTCTGCCCATAACTGTATTTGCGAAATAGGGAGGGAATCCCAGTATTTGTACAAAATGCATTGCGTGCAAGGACTAGTTTGTGTCCACAGTACCTAAAACCTAACTCCACATTTAAAGTGAATATAAGACCACATTTTTATTTTTAATTAAGGCTTGCATCTTGTACGGTATAGGATTTCATGTCATCTGTGCCCAGTCTTGCCACGAAGAGTTAAGTCCACCCAAAAGTAACATTTCCGCTTTTAGTGGCTGATGTATGAATTATTCACTGGCTCCAGTGAGAAGATCTCCCCATTGAACATCCTGGCCTTTCCCACTTCTAAGGCGGCGTACACACGACCGGTTTCCTCTGCAGAATTCAGCAAGAAACTCGATGGAAGACGTATTCTGCCGAGGAAACCGGTCGTGTGTACACTTTGCCGAGAAACCTGTCGAGCCAAAAAGAGAGCATGTTCTCTATTTCCTCGATGGGCAATGGGAAAATTTGGCTCGATGAGTTTTTTGACTGCTGAACAAGGAACTCGACGGGGAAAACGATGTATTTCGCCTGACGAGTTTCTCGGTCGTGTGTACACCGCCTTACTATATACTTAAGCACAGGGATCTCACACCTCCTATACTACAGGTGAATGAGCAACGGAGACCCTTTCCGACATCTGCAGTGTCAATCTGGGGAGGGTAATTTTAGATGCGCTAGCAGATTTAGATATACTGACAAATGGAAGACAGACTCCAGCTAAAACTTTTTAAGTAGTTACAGTTCCTTTTGGGACAAAGGTTTTACATAAATAAAAGCCGATCAGTGTAAGCATCCCTATCAGTGGTAAATGGTTTGTCTTAGCCCTCCAAATGCTACAGCTAAGGGACAACTTATTCTTCCAAAAAACAGATATATGCTGCGTACACAGGGTCAGAATTTCCAACAACAAATTTTCCATGTGAGCTTGTTGTCCGAAAAATCAAGTTAGTCTTACCGGTAACTTGTTTTCCATGAGTCTTTCAGGACAGCACCTTGAGAGCGTGGCTCCACCCACTTGACAGGAAACACACCTCCACCAAACTTCTTAAAAGGGAGGTTCCCTCCACTTATCATCAGTAGTAGTAGAGAAACCTCCGGCCCAAACTGGAACACATAAACAGAGTATGGTTAGTCACAGTATAATATTCCTAAAAACATTAAGGGCGGGTTGCGCTGTCCTGAAAGACTCATGGAAAACAAGTTACCGGTAAGACTAACTTGATTTTTCCCTTATCGTCTTTCAGGACAGCACCTTGAGAGGATAATAGAGACTTACCCACTTCTAGGGAGGGACCACAGCTTGCAAGACCTTTCTGCCAAAAGCCTGATCGCTTGCTGACAGAAGATCCAGTCTATAATGACGGACAAACGTAAGGTAACTTGACCACGTAGCCGCCTTGCAGATCTGATCTGGGGTGGCACCAGCTATTTCTGCCCATGTAGTGGCCTGAGCTCTAGTAGAGTGTGCTTTAATGCCCAGCGGGGGAGATAGTCCTGCTTGGGAATAGGCTTCCAGAATAGCGGTTCTTAGCCATCTAGCAATTGACCCCTTAGATGCTTGGTGGCCCTTCCTTTTTCCTGAGAAAAGTATGAACAAGGAGTCTGAGGATCGAAAATCCTTGGTCACTTCGAGGTAATGTAGTAACGTTCTTTTCACATCCAACATATGAAATTGTCGCTCCCTTTCCCCTGATGGATTGGAGCAGAAGGTTGGAATGACGATTTCCTGCGCCCTATTAAGGCTTGACGCCACCTTTGGTAGAAAGGCTGGATCAGTCTTTAGTACAACCCGGTCCGTGAAGACGGATAGGAAGGGTTTCTTTATTGACAGGGCGTGCAGTTCGCCAATCCTTCTGGCTGTTGTAATTGCCACTAAGAATACGGTTTTGAGAGTAAGGTACTTCAGAGAGACATCTTGTAAAGGTTCAAAGGGCTCTTTCGTCAAAGACCGCAGAACTACTGATAAATCCCAACTCGGGAAGTGTCGTACAGGAGCTGGTCTGGACCTAGAGAGTGCCCTGAAAAATCTGACAACCAAAGGTTCTGAGGATATCCGTCTTTCCAGAAAGACTCCTAATGCGGCTGTTTGTACTTTGAGTGTACTGCTTGATAAGCCCTTTTCTGCCCCAACCTGAAGAAATTCCAACACTGATACTAGGTTCTTTACCACTCTATTAGACGAGTGACACCAGGAGTTGTAAACCTTCCAGTATTTTTCATAGATCTTTCTGGTAACCAGCTTTCTACTAGTAAGTAAGGTAGTCACCAGTGGTCGGGACAGACCTTTCCGTATCAATAACTGCCTCTCAGATACCACGCTGTGAGGTTTAGAGAGGACACCCCCTGATGGCACACTGGCCCCTGCAGAAGTAGGTCCTGTCGAAGCGGTAGTCGCCAAGGTGGTTTGACCGCCATTCGAAGAAGGGAGGTAAACCAAGCCCTTTTTGGCCAGAATGGGGTGATTAAGATTACTTCCGTTTTCTCCTTCTGAATCCTCCTTATCACTAACGGTATTAGCTGAAAAGGAGGGAAGGCGTACGCCAGTTGGAACTTCCAAGGCTGTATTAACGCATCTGTTCCCTGGGAACTGTCGTTTCTGTAAATGGAGAAATAGGCTGGAAGTTGCGTATTTTCTTTTGACGCAAATAGATCTATTTGTGGTAGGCCCCAGGCTTGGGTGATTAACCTGAAGATCTCCGGATTTAGGGTCCATTCTGCTTCCTGAATCCGTTTTCTGCTTAGAAAATCTGCTACTATGTTTGAAGTGCCCTTGAGGTGGACCGCTGATAAGGACAGCAAATGATTTTCTGCCCAGTTTAGGATGCCCAAGGCGAGAAGCTGAAGTAATCTGCTTCTTGTGCCTCCTTGCCTGTTTAAGTAAGCTATGGTAGTGGCATTGTCCGAGAACACTTGAACATGGGCACCTTGAAGGTCTGCGGAGAAGGCATCTAAAGCTAAGGCTACAGCCCTTAGCTCTCTCCAATTGGAGGATTTTCCTGCTTCTGACTGGGACCAAACTCCCTGAACATAGTTCTGACCCAAGTGTGCCCCCCATCCCCATAGACTGGCATCTGTTGTTACCACTCTTTCTACTGGGAATGACCAAGACAGGCCTGCTGACAGATTGGTTTGACTTCTCCACCACCATAGTGACCGTTTCACTCTGGAGGGGATCTTTACTTTTGTTTCCAGAGATTCTGTCCTGCGATCCCACACCTTCAGAAGGAAGCTCTGGAGGGGCCTGAAGTGCAGTCTTGCCCACTGCACTGCTGGCATAGATGAGGTAAGGGTTCCTAGGGCTGACATTACCTGTCTGATGGACAGCTCTAGATTTGTCTGTAAGGAGGCAACGACCCCTTCTATCTTTAGTTTTTTGTCCTCTGGGAGAAAAATTCTTTGCTTTACTGAGCTTATCCGATACCCCAGAAATTGTGCCTCTTGGGTTGGGCTGAAATTTGATTTTTCCAAATTTATGATCCAACCCAAAGCCTCTAGATGGCTGCGAGCTCTTCCGAGATCCTCCAGTAATTTCTCCCTGGAGGGGGCAAGGAAGAGTAGGTCGTCTAGGTATGGAACTACCGCTATACCCTGAAGGCGGAGCAAGAGCCTCTGCCATGACTTTTGTAAAAATTCTCGGGGCCGAGGAGAGGCCGAAGGGGAGGGCCCTGAACTGAAGGTGCACAACCTCCCTTCCCATGTTTACTGCCAATCTCAAAAATCTTTGGGATTGGGGAGCTATGGGGATATGCAGATAGGCGTCTCTCAAATCGATAGACGCCATAAAGCAACCCTTTGTTAACAGGTTTTTTACCGTAAAGATTGAGTCCATGCAAAACCTTTCGTATAGGACTGATCTGTTTAAAGGCTTTAGATTGAGAATGAGTCTGAAGTTTCCGGACGGTTTTCTTACCATAAATACATGGGAATAAAACCCCTGGTAAAGCTTCCCCTCTGGTACTGGGATTACAACCCCCTGCTTCCTCAGATCCTTTAAAAGGTTCTTCATGGCTAGGGACTTGACAATATCTCCTGGTAAGTCTGTCAGAAGGTACCTCTCTGGGGGAGGGTCCGAGAATTCTATCTTGTGGCCTAGAGACAGCATAGCGAGAATGTACCGATTTTCTGTTATGCTGGCCCAAAAAGGGAGGAAACGTTGAAGTCTCCCCCCTACCTGCAACTGGCTGTCACTGGGTTTTGCTGGTTGTCGCAGGAGGATTGAAAAGGACATTGCTTTTGCCCTTTCCCCTCTGCCCTGACCAGACCTTTTTCCTCTCTTGAGGCTTACTCTGTTGTTGAGCCCTTGGGGGACGAAAAAACTTTTTACCCGACTGACCCTTCTTTTTGGCCGGGAAAGATCTTTTCTTGTCTGCGGTCCTATCGAGTACTGTATCTAACTCAGGACCAAACAAAAAATCCCCCTGAAAAGGGATTCCACACAGTTTGTTTTTGGACGCTGTGTCCCCGGGCCAGGACTTTAACCATAAGGCCCTTCTTACTGAGTTAGTAAGGGCCGCAGATCTTGCTGTCATCCTGATAGACTCTGCAGACGCATCTGAGACATAGGCTACCGCAGCAGACAGGGTAGAGAAGGAATCTAAGATTTCCTGCTTAGGGGAATCAGCTATAATATGAGCTTTAAGCTGGCTCAGCCAGTACTCCATGTTTCTGGAGACGCAGGTGGTTGCCATTGCTGGCTTAAGGTTGCCTAAGATGGATTGCCAGGCCCTCTTTAACGGCTGGTCCATCTTCTTATCCATGGGTTCCTTAAGAATCCCCATGTCCTCAAACGCCAGGTCCGAAGACCTTGAGACCTGAGAAAAGGCTGCATCAATTTTTGGAGTCTTATTCCAAAGAGCTGCTGGATCCTCATCAAACGGAAACCTTCTTTTATGAGCTTTAGCAAAGAAAGGTTTCTTTTCTGGATCAGCCCATTCCCTCATGATTGAGTCAGAAATCACAGAATGAACAGGAAAAGTACGTATTTTGGGCTCACAGAGACCCGCATACATCCTGTCATGTAAGGATAGCTCTTTGCGCTCCTCCTCCAAGCCCAAAGTTGCATGCACAGCTTTAAGGAGGTCATCCACTTGGTCCAAAGACAACTTATATTTAGAAGATATATTTTCTAATTCGTCTTCCTCCTCTTCCGATTCCTGGGAATGTGAGGGAGGGGGACCGTCCTGGTTTAGAGGACTCTCTTCTGCCTCCACTACAGGAACTAAAGGTGAGTCGTCTGAGGATTGTGAGGTAGAGGCTTGGCTCACAGATGGTTTCATGAGTGAAGATTTAAAGGATTGAATCGTAGCATCCAACTCCTTCTTTACAGAAGCAATTATGTCGCTGCAGGCAGCAGAAGCTTCTTCTTTCACCAAGGAGTCAACACATGATTGACATAAAGCTTTTCTCCATCCTTCAGAAAGTTTAGCCTTGCATGAAGGACATTTCTTTTTGTTTCCGGGTTCAGAGCCTTTGGCCTGATAAGGAAAAGAAACAAAGGGGAAAAACAAAAAACCAACCATGTGAGATAACCTGAACAACCCATCAAGGTGCTCACCAAAGGTGCACAGTGAGAGATCTTTATACACTCACGTGCCCAAACAGGCCCCCGCCACCAGGGGGGAAAAAAAGCCACTCACTCCCCCCAAGAGAGAGAGAGAGAAAGCTGGAGAGAGACCTCCTAGTAACTGAGGGTAGAACACAAGTCTACCCCTTACCTGGGTCTTGCTGGTGCCAGTGCCTGTCCCACTCGCTGCGGATCCCCCTTCCATGCTTGAGGGCAGTAGCGTGATGCTGGTGGCAGAACGCCGGTTCCGGACTCCACTAGTGCCGCTGCACCGGACCAGAACCAACTAATAAGGCACCAGACCCTTGTTCCTCCCTCCTCCCTCAGCGCTTCCGGGTGGAAATGACGCGCCCGCTCGTAAGAACCCCGCCCCTTCCGGTTACCTCATTTCCGGGGGAAGCAGCTGGAGTAAGGAAGTCACCAGCTGACCTTCCCAAGATGGCGCCGGCGTCGGTTTGGACGGAAAAAAGTAAAGGAACGTCCGCGCGAGTACCTAGCCAGGGGGGCAGCGTCCTGGAGCAGTCCTGGCTCACTGAGCACTTGATGAGGGAGAAGGAGCCCATGCACAAGGCACTCTCTAACCCGTGAATGGGAGGAACAGACTCTCTGAGGTAGGTAGAAAAAAAGGTGGAGTAGGGAGATAGAAAGAAAAAAACCTCTCCAGAAAACCTGGAGAGCTCCTAACCCCCACATGTGTTCCCGCCGGAGGAAACACAAAAACTGATAAGTGGAGGGAACCTCCCTTTTAAGAAGTTTGGTGGAGGTGTGTTTCCTGTCAAGTGGGTGGAGCCACGCTCTCAAGGTGCTGTCCTGAAAGACGATAAGGGAAAATCCGACCGTGTGTAGGCTCCATTGGAATTTCCGACAACAAATGTTTAAGACCTGGTTCTCAATTTTTCCGACAACAAAAGTTTTTATCGGAAACTCCAATCGTCTGTATGCAATTCTGACGCACAAAAATCCGACGCATTCTCTGAATCATTGAACTTCATTTTTCTCAGCTCGTTGTAGTGTTGTACATGACCGCTTTCTTGCCAATTGGAATTTCCAACAACATTTGTGTGACCGTGTGTATACAAGACAAATTGAGCCAACATTCAGTCGAAAAAAAAAATCCACGTTTTTGTTGTTGGAATGTCCGATCGTGTGTACGTGGCAGGACCACCAGTGTTTAACACCACTTTAGTTGATAGACTCGATGATAGCCTCTGTTACCCATACAAAACTGAAATGTCATCATTTAGTGGTCAGGTTCTTTAAAATATTTAATAAGCATTTCTTATAAAATGTTACCATATCAGTTTGCAGTGTATGATGTGATGCGTGTACTTCCATTTTTGATAATGTTTATGTGATGTACTTTTCATCGTGCACAATATAAAATGACTCATTATATAGTGGTATCCTTGTTTATGTTTAAACTGGAGAGGTCACTAATGATCACCCAAATACCGGAAGCTCTTCGGTTTACACCAGCCTTTTTAACACAGAAGAACCCTTGAAATAAATTCTAGGTCTCAGAACCAAGTTATTGGGGGTCAGTGGGACAAATGCTTACATTGGTGGCCTGTGCAAAGAACGTCACCCCTACAAACAGCAAAAAAAGATCATTGGTGTCCTGCATCTGCTAATGGATGCTGGCTCTCGAAAAAATGCAGACACCATCAAACAGGAGCTGAAATATCCTTAAGCAACTTCTGGAGGAACCCCTAGGTCTATAGTCTTCAAGACTTCATTGTAGGAAAGTGGATAGAGCTATTCCTTTATGACCTTGGGCCAACTGTACACAACAGAGACACCGCCTAATTAGAGTCCTTTATTCTATACTGCATACATCTGCTTCAGGCTAGTTGGCCATCATCAGTGTATACTGTAGAAACCATGGCTGCTAGGAGGTAGGCTCAGGGTTTCTGGTTATACTTAGTCTTTTTCCAAGAGTAGTTTTCATAGCATATGTGCTGGAAAATGAACAGAACAAACCTAAAAAAAAAAAAGTGAGCACTGTGCTGGTGGAATTCCCCCCCACCCTTTTACACAGCAGCCTGGAAGAAGTTATCAATATATCAGATGTTACCTATTTATTCTTGGTTCAAGCTCTATAATTTCCACCTACTTATGTGGTTTTTAAAATAAGTCATAACTTACAGTTACTAGTTTGGCACCGACAGTCACATTTTATACAGACATGTTCCGCTTTGTAGTTTGCAATATCCATTTCATCTAAAAGTAACCTATTGAAATATACAGTGTAAAGGACTTATTCTATAAATCACTTATATGAACTTTGATAAGATCAACTTTAGTCGTCTTTTCCATCTCTCTATAAGGTACGCCCCCTCCTTATAATATACACAATTTGTTTGGTTAGATATATCTCAAGTAGGATAAAGAAATACTCACGCAAAAAAGGATATTATTTATACTGTATATGCTAAAGAACTGCTGCTTTAACCACTTTGGGTCCGCGCCATTGACAGAACACGTCAACAGCGCGGACCTGAGGCGCCGGGGTCACGTCTTTGGACGTGATTTACTTGTAATTCCCCGCGCGCGCCACAGGGTGGCGCGCGGCGGGGAAAAACAGTCTCGACACATCACTGAGGATTCGATGCGTGTACCCGGCGGCCGCGATGTCCGTCAGGTACACGCGATCGTCGGTGAGAGAGCAGGGATTTGGAGCTGTGTGTGTAAACACAGAGCTCCACGTCCTGTCAGTGAGAAGCGACTGATGCCGTTTCCCTTGTACATAGGGAGACAGCATCGATCACCTCCCCCAGTCACCCCCCTCCCCCCACACAGTTAGAACACACCCAGGCAATACATTTAACCCCTTCCTCACCCCCTAGTGTTAACCCCTTCAATGCCAGTCACATTTATACAGTAATTATTGCATATTTATAGCACTGGTCGCTGTATAAATGTGAATGGCGCCAAAAATGTGTCAAAAGTGTCCGATGTGTCCGCCGCAATTTCGCAGTTCCAATAAAAATCGCAGATCGCCGCCATTACTAGTAAAAAAAAAATACAAAAATAAAAAAAAACATAATTCTGTCCCCTATTTTGTAGGTGCTATAACTTTTGCGCAAAGCAGTCACTTATTGTGATTTTTTTTTTTTTTACAAAAATACATAGAAGAATACGTATCGGCCTTAACTGAGAAAAAAAAATATATTTTTTTTAAAAAAAATTGGGATATTTATTATAGCAACAAGTAAAAAATATATATATATTTTTAAATTGTCGCTCTATTCTTGTTTATAACGCAAAAAATAAAAAACGCACGGGCGATCAAATACCACCAAAAGAAAGCTATTTGTGGGGGAAAAAAGCATGCCAATTTTGTTTGGGTGCCACGTCGCACGACCGCGCAATGGTCAGTTAAAGCAACGCAGTGCCGGAAGCTGAAATTTTGCCTGGGCACGAAGGGGGTTTATGTGCCCAGTAAGCAAGTGGTTAAGGGACACGGGTTGATTTACTAAAATTGGACAGTGCAAAATCTGGTGCAGCTCTGCATAGAAACCAATCAGCTTCCAGGTTTCATTGTTAAAGCTTATTGAACAAGCTGAAGTTAAAAGCGGATTGGCTACCATGCACAGCCGCCCCAGATTTTGCACTCTTATTTTTAGTAAATCAACCCCACTTTCACCTCTATCATGCATAGTAAACCTTATACTCCTTTCACACGGGCTTACCAATCAGGACCTGGTCAAACTCTCCAGTCTCTATGGAGCGGTGGATGTCAGCAGACATGTCAAAAACAGACGGATGGTGGTCCTATTCCCCAATCGTCTAGTGGATCAGATGGAAACAGACAGGCGGTCCGTTTCCATCCGAATGCCCCACAGAGAAGAGCCGGACTGTCTCTGTGTCAACTCTGCATAGCAGAGCGGACACAGACCTGTCATCTGCCTGCTCAGCGGGGATCAGCAGAGGAATCCCCCGCTGAGCAAGTGGATTCTGCTTGGCAATCGGAGGTGCCTGTGTGAAAGGGGCCTAATCAGGGCCGTCTTTAACCACTTGCCGACCAACCGCCACAGTCCTACTGCGGCAACATGGCTCGACTGGGCAAACATGGCTCGACTGGGCAAAACTATTATTATTAATGGGGGAGGGGGGGTTATCCTGAGGGGGGTCTGCACTGATGGAGGGGGTTTATCCTGAGGGGGGTCTGTACTGGTGGAGGGGGGGTGATCCTGAGGGGGTCTTCACTAATGGGGGAGGGGGTTATGCTGAGGGGGTCTTTACTAATGGGGGAGGGGGGTCTGCACTGATGGAGGGGGGTTTCTCCTGAGGAGGGTCTATACTGACAGGGAGGGGTGGTTTATCCTGAGGGGGGTCTGTACTGGTGGAGGGGGGGTTATCCTGAGGGGGTCTGTACTAATGGGGGTTATCCTGAGGGGGTCTTCACTAATGGGGGAGGGGGTTATGCTGAGGGGGTCTTCACTAATGGGGGAGGGGGGTCTGCACTGATGGAGGGGGGTTTCTCCTGAGGTGGGTCTATACTGACAGGGAGGGGTGGTTTATCCTGAGGGGGGTCTGTACGGATTGAGGGGGTGGTTTGTCCTGAGGGAGGAGGGTGGGTCTATGCTGAGGGACGACTATAGTTGGTGACACGGGGGCAGCATGTTTTACCACTCCGGGTGACACCAACCCTAGTGACGCCATTGGTTACAGCACATCATTTCTGCTTGCCGATTGGTTGCTAGAGGTTACAGATCGTTGCTTACCGATTGGTTTCTAGAGATTACTGCAAATCATTGTTCACTGATTGGTTGCTAGATGCTACTGTACATCATTACCTCTGCATCAAATTGTGCATGTGGCCAAACTGCACCAACATTGAGGGGTGTGCTACATACAGAGTGCAGTGTTCAGGGGTGCGCCACGTGCACAGTGCAGGGGTGAGCCAGGAGCAAAGTAAAAGGCCCCCCACCCTATTCCAGTACAGAGTTACACTCCCCCTCCAACTACAAGTACCTTCTACTACCCCACCTCCGATTCCAGTACACCGCTTTCCTCTGTCACAAATGATACTCACAGCATGTCCGTGCAGTCTGCAGGTTTCAGAAGAAGCTTACCCTGTGAAGATGCCCCGCCTCCTCCCTCCTCTTTTCTGAGATCGGTGTATACCCGAGAGGCCGCCAGAAGAGGAGTGCTGCCACTTGTAAATACAGAAGCAGCACTTCTGTATTTACAAGTGACGTTAGGCGAGCAGCCAGCCTGCGACCAGCACCGAAGGTGGCCAAACTCTGGCGGGCAACAGAAGCCCCCCCAACAATGACAGGCCTAATTCTCCTTTACCACCATTCCCTTTGGCAAAGGCATCTTCAAAACAACCATGCTTGCCTATAACGGAAGTGAAGCCACAGTGTCAAATTAGATTTTTACAGGGCTGTAGGCATATGTCTGCGACGAGCTGGAGATGATTGTTTAGCTATTAGACGATTTAATTTTTTTCAGGATCAAATCACTCTCTCAATACATATACAGTATATAGTGTCAGATTTCAGATTATTGTAGTCAGCTAATTAAACAATTATTGATAGCTGTGAATTTCTGCAGTTGGCATGCAGTCTCTACAATAAACATCTTTTTGTTTGACGATAGTTGCCTGACTGTGTCTGGCTTCAATGCTTTCAAGGTCACTGGCCCAAATCAAGTATGCAGGTCGGGAAGTCAGAAGTCCTTATCGGCAGGGTTGCTCGGAGCTTGTGGCGATTCACAAATCAATGAAATGAACCCAGGCGACTAGAATTTTCAAAAGAAGGTCTCTTACTGGCTGCCTTCATGCCCTCAAGATCGACTGGATCTGAACTCAAAAATATATGTTGACAGAACAGAGTGAATGGCGGAACTTTAAAGGTGTGACCCATCAATGAAAATGTATAAGCCTGCCATCCAACATTTGTCTGTGGAAATCTGACATCAATTGTCTGATTGTTGGATTTTAGGCCAACAGTCTGTCATCACACAATTCCCATTGGAAAATCCGATTGTGTGTACAAGGCTTTTAATTTTGATGTTGCCATGTTCAAAAGGGAACATCTAAAAGTGTTAAAGGGTTAGTAAAGGAAAAAGTTTTTTTTCCTTTAAAATAACAAACATGGTATACTCACCTCCACTGTGCAGTTCGTTTTGCACAGAGTGGCCCCGATCCACGTCTTCTGGGGTCCCTCGGCAGCTGTCTCTGGTCCTCCCTGCAAGTACTGACCACAGTCATGCGAGAGAGCTCTATAAATAAAGTGGGGTGTATTTCCGGGCCAACGTGGTGTACCAAACTGGTAGTTATTTCACTGAGTGAAATTAAATAATATATGAGGTTGGTATCTTATATAATCAAGAAACTCCTCTGAAAACAGATATAAATATACATATATATATAAATATTGTGCAATATAAAGAGTGGGAAAGAGGGCGCTAGTGAGATAATTCACCTATTGTGAATAATACCCGACAGCTGGGACACACTCACTAATGAGAATCCCAAAAAACAGGATAATATTGATTAAACACTCAATTGATAAGAAAATACCATAATCATCTCATGCAAAAATTGAGAAATCCAAAGTATAAAGTCTGTGCAGATAATAGTACAGAAAAATGCAGAAAAAGCTGATTAAATGTGTGTTTCTTAAAAAGCACAGTTCATAAGAGAAATCCCTTGATAGGATGCTTCAATTGGTGTTCATACGGATGATTCAAATGCTAATACAGCCTCCACCATCTAGTATGTGTGATCTCTATTAGGCTAGTCCATCTCACCATTATTCATGAGCCTAAGAATTACCCTAAAAATGTAAATATTTTTTGCCTTAAAGGGGTTGTAAAGGTACAAGTTTTTTTACCTTCATGCATCCTATGCATGAAGGTAAAAAAACATCTAGCAGCACCACCCCCCCCGAGCCCCCGTTGTACTTACCTGACCGTTCGTCCTCTTCTGTTCCCAGCCTGGCCGTTGATTGGCTAGGCTGGGCGGATTGATAGCAGCGCAGCCATTGGCTAGCGCTGCTGTCAATCAGGGCGGATGACGCGGCGCGCTGGGGGGCGGAGCCGAGTGATACTGTCAGCGGCTATGGCCGCCGCTGTATCACGGGAGCGCGCTCGCAAAAGCTTTCCTCCATGCGAGCGCCCTCGCATGAAGAAGGAAAGCTTTTGCGAGGAGGAGCCCAGACAGCCGCCGAGGGACCCCAGAAGACAGGTTTCCATGCCACTTTTTAAAAAAATCCCTGACTTTAGTGACCCTTTAAGTTCCTTCTGCAAAAAAAGTAGTGTGCTTCATAGTATGCGAGTCTGCCTATATCCTTATATCTGCAGAGTGAGATCCAAGGCACTGCTTACTGAATGCTAGTCTCTCCAGATTTGGATTGAGATTTGACAATGTTATGACTGTGCTGCTCACTATTCTACCTGCAGGAGGCTCTGACATAAGAAAGAAAAGCCCTGATTCTACCAAGATGGCTGTCCCTGCAGAAGAAAGGCATCATAAGCTAGTAATGGAGAAAGGATCAGCTGAAGAAAGACCACATGCAATTATATTTTTGACTAGTCTTTTGCCCTTTGCCTGCCCTTTTTTTGGCACAGCACCAAGAATGGCATTTAAGTCCCCAAATAAAAGGATGGAAGCCAATTCCCTGCATGCACATTTGCAACCATGTTTGTGTGAGACGATTCCTTTCTGTCTGTCTATGTCTAGTCTGCATGGTCAATGTGCACCAACAAAAGGTTACTGAAAAAAAAAAAAATTATGGTGCAAGTAGACATTGGTGGCATATTACTTCATAATAAAAAAGGCAGACAGTGAAGAGCTATTGTCATAGAATATTTATTACTCACAGTTTTGTTATAAAAGTTGGTCACTTTTAGTGTTTAGCTACAAAACATAGATTTTCTTTTAATCACCACATCATCAGTATACAGAACACAATATTTTATTATGTTACACGTCAATCATGTAAGAAATGACAAAAAGTCAAAACAATATGAAAATAAAAATTCAGCATATAAATTTATTAAAATACACAAGTGCAAAAGGAGTTTCATTTTATCAAAAAATACATTTCAAGTAGAAAATACAAAATTAATGTTTTAACCTTGTCAATAAAATAATGCAATATGATTTGTAAGCATACAAATTTATCACATATTCCTTAAAATAAAAGAAAGTTAAATGGTAACTTTGACATGACAGCTCAAATGATCCATTAGAACTAGGAGGTTCTTAAGTGAGGTTAGCTTAATAAAAGGTTGCTTTCCTCTGTGCCCTCATTCCTGAAGTCTCAATTCAGTCTGGGGCTCAGAAATATGTCTAGAGCCAACAATTTGTCCAACTAGACCCGCAAATGCTTGGCATGAGACACTACTTAAAGCAGTAGTAAAGTTTGTTAAATTTATATACAGTGCCTTGAGAAAGTATTCAGCCCCCTTGAACTTTGCGACCTTTTGCCACATTTCAGGTGTCAAACATAAAGATATAAAACTGTAATTTTTTTGTGAAGAATCAACAACAAGTGGGACACAATTATGAAGTGGAACAAAATTTATTGGATATTTCAAACTTTTTTAACAAATAAAAAACTGAAAAATTGGGCGTGCAAAATTATTCAGCCCCTTTACTTTCAGTGCAGCAAACTCTCTCCAGAAGTTTAGTGAGGATCTCTGAATGATCCAATGTTGACCTAAATGACTAATGATGATAAATAGAATCCACCTGTGTGTAATCAAGTCTCCATATAAGTGCACCTGCACTGTGATAGTCTCAGAGGCCAGTTTAAAGCGCAGAGAGCATCATGATGAACAAAGAACACACCAGGCAGGTCCGAGATACTGTTGTGGAGAAGTTTAAAGCCGCATTTGGATACAAAAAGATTTCCCAAGCTTTAAACATCCCAAGGAGCACTGTGCAAGCGATAATATTGAAATGGGAGTATCCGACCACTGCAAATCTACGAAGACCTGGCCGTCCCTCTAAACTTTCAGCTCATACAAGGAGAAGACTGATCAGAGATGCAGCCAAGAGGCCCATGATCACTCTGGATGAACTGCAGAGATCTACAGCTGAGGTGGGAGACTCTGTCCATAGGACAACAATCAGTCGTATACTGCACAAATCTGGCCTTTATGGAGGAGTGGCAAGAAGAAAGCCATTTCTTAAAGATATCAATAAAAAGTGTCGTTTAAAGTTTGCCACAAGCCACCTGGGAGACACACCAAACATGTGAAAGAAGGTGCTCTGGTCAGATGATACCAAAATCAAACTTTTTGGCAACAATGCAAAACGTTATGTTTGGCGTAAAAGCAACACAGTTTATCACCCTGAACACACCATCCCCACTGTCAAACATGGTGGTGGCAGCATCATGGTTTGGGCCTGCTTTTCTTCAGCAGGGACAGGGAAGATGGTTAAAATTGATGGGAAAATGGATGGAGCCAAATACAGGACCATTCTGGAAGAAAACCTGATGGAGTCTGCAAAAGACCTGAGACTGGGACGGAGATTTGTCTTCCAACAAGACAATGATCCAAAACATAAAGCAAAATATACAATGGAATGGTTCACAAATAAACATATCCAGGTGTTAGAATGGCCAAGTCAAAGTCCAGACCTGAATCCAATCGAGAATCTGTGTAAAGAACTGAAAACTGCTGTTCACAAACGCTCTCCATCCAACCTCACTGAGCTCGAGCTGTTTTGCAAGGAGGAATGGGCAAAAATTTCAGTCTCTCGATGTGCAAAACTGATAGAGACATACCCCAAGCGAATCGCAGCAAAAGGTGGCGCTACAAAATATTAACTTAAGGGGGCTGAATAATTTTGCACGTCCAATTTTTCAGTTTTTTATTTGTTAAAGTTTGAAATATCCAATAAATTTCGTTCCACCTCATGATTGTGTCCCACTTGTTGTTGATTCTTCACAAAAAATTACAGTTTTATATCATTATGTTTGAAGCCTGAAATGTGGCAAAAGTTTGCAAAGTTCAAGGGGGCCGAAAGTAGGCACTGTGTGTGTGTGTGTATATATATTATATATATATATATATATATATATATATATATATATATTATAGCATGTGTTATAATCGCATACTAGCACATTGTGTGAGACTTACCTTAGAACAAAGCCCTCAGAGCTTCCATCTTCTCCAAGTCTCGCTTCCGGGTTTGCAGGCTTTGGCCGTCTGGGTGGCTGAGCTGCGGTGACGTCACTCCCACGCATGCACACCAGAGTCACGGTTTACAGCACACACCTCCAGCGGACGTTTCTTCAGAGCACATGCACCTGTGACGTCACTAGCTGCTGCTCCTCAGTGGAATATTTCCTAAACACTGCATATTTAAGAGAAAATGTCACCTACAGGTAAGCTTTATTATAAGCTTACCTGCAGGTAAAGGTCCCAGAAACAATATTACTACCACTTTAGGTCAAAGTTTCATACAGGGGACAGAGAGGTGAGAAAATTAGTGTCAAATTTAAATAATACCTTTTTGGATGAGTCGATTTCCAAAGAAGTACACTTTAGAGAACAACAAACTGGGCATAAAGTATACGCGAACCCCAACACCCTTTACTTCTCTTTTGTGCTCCATTTTGGTCTGTTAAATATACCATTGAAAGCAGTTTCATATATCTATTTCAGAAGTGCAAATAAGACCTGTTGAATGTTTAAAGCTGTCCTGTGTCCCCTGCCTTCTTCCTGTATTATCTCAGAGTCTACATAGATCCCATGTTCCTATCTTGGGACTACAAGTCAGTTAGTGCCTATGTTTTGTTAAAGGAGACAGTGGGATGGATTAAGTCGTTTAGCAAAAGAAAGCTGTGCAGGGCTGACACTACTCAGTCCACAATGATTCTCTGCTTCGTTGGTCCTGATAAGTGAATAAAGAGTGGAGAACAATTCTGGCAGATCAATAGGTATTTTTCTGTACTTGCACGGGAAAAAACAGGGAAATGTGTATGTATTGAAGATGTACTGAGCATGTGATCTTTTTTCTTTCCCTGACACATGCTTTAGCATATGCCTAAATTTAAAAATAAAAACAAAAGGGGGATTTCTATGAAATCGGATGTGTCTATTGTCCTGCTGGCTCTTCCATTCTTTGAAATCTTCCTCCACTGATGCCCCCCTACCCCAGTGTAGGGGGATTAACAGAGCTGAGGGACAAGCACTCATCAAGAATGCACAACTATGCCCTCCCTTTTCAGCCAACCATCTCCATTCGCAAGAGCGGTTTTATAGTTTCCATCAATGAAAAGCACTCCATAAATGAAGGCAGACCTTTCATTCATTCACATGTCCTCCATTAATAGAGCACTTTTCATTGGTAGAAGCTATAGTAGAGCTTCTATAGGAGGAAAGGGGCAGAATAGGTGGGTATAGTCAGCACACTTAAAGGAGTGCCTTTCACAGGTACAACGCTAGTATTAATACCTGCAGCACCTCTATTAACTATTTCCAGCACGAAGGACAGGGGTGCCTAACCAGTTGCCCATGAACTCCTGCTCTGGGATGAAATAAAATAGAATAGAATACGGTTATTAAAGCGGAGTTCCACCCTTAAAATCACTTTTTTTCATTACATCCAGCATACTGGCGTCAGCGCCAGTATGCTTACTTTATATCAAATCATAGATTTCCAGGCGCACCGCGGAATGTCGCCGCTATAAGGCGTCACGCCTTCCGGAAACAGCCGATTAGCATTCGGCTTTTACTCGGCGCCTGCGCACAGACCCAGGAGCTGACTGCGCAGGCGCCGTATATAGCCGCGTCACGCCCTCCGAAAAAACCCGAACTAGGACCGGCTATTTTCGGCGCCTGCGCAGTCAGCTCCTGGGTCTGTGCGCAGGCGCCGAGTAAAAGCCGAATGCTAATCGGCTGTTTTCGGAAGGCGTGACGCCTTATAGCGGCGACAATTCGCGGTGCGCCTGGAATTCAATGATTTGATATAAAGTAAGTACGCGCATTAAAAAAAAAAAAAAAAACAGCATACTGGCGCCGACGCCAGTATGCTGGATGTAATGAAAAAAAGTGATTTTAAGGGTGGAACTCCTCTTTAAGGGTAAGTTTATTACTAGAAATCACAGTGTATATATGGGCATATCTGTTCTGCAGTGGTTACTTGGCTGCTTTCAAACTGATCCACAGGTGCAGCGAAGAGCACCTGTGGGTTACCTGCACTAAGCCATAGACTTCTATTATCTGCGAATTTGGTGTGCTGGGCATAGAGTTAGAGCTCTATAGAGCCGAGTGGGCTGCCATCCACGCGCTCTGCTCATTGTGGCCCGCGACCGGTTACCAAGTCGCTTAAGTGGACCTTGTTCTTCAAAAGTTTGGGCACCCCTGACCTAGGACATACCCATACAGCCTTGGGTGGAAGTAGTTATACCAGGATCATGGCTGCAGCCATGATTCAGGTTTCAAAACTTACAGCCTGAGATGGGCTTTCCTAAAAAAAAGTGATCCGAGTGGCTTTACAGCCATCTAATCACTTTTACATGATGCAGTTGAGACCACTCCTCCCCCCTTGCGGTTCCTGGGTGCTCTGGTGCAATCGGAGTTGGATTGGCTAATCACAGAGGAGAAGTACATCTTCCCTTCCTCTGTGATGAATAAAGCCCGAAGCAACTAGGATTTCCCCACAAATAGAGCTTTCTTTTGGCTGCATTTGATCGCCTCTTCCAGTTTTAATTTTTTGCGCTATAAACAAAAATAGAGCGACAATTTTGAAAAAAGTTCAATATTTTTTACTTTTTGCTATAATAAATATCACCAAAAATATATATATATTGATTGGTTTGCGCAAACGTTATAGCGTCTACAAAATAGGGGATAGTTTTATGGCATTTTTATTAATAATTTTTTTTTCACTAGTAATGGCGGTGATCAGCGATTTTTATTGTGACTGCGACATTATGGCAGACACATAGGACACTTAACAATATTTTGTGACCATTGTAATTTTTACAGCGATCAGTGATATAAAAATGCACTGATTACTGTGAAAATTACACTGGCAGTGAAGGGGTTAACCTGTAGGGGGCACTGAAGGAGTTAAGCGTTTCCTAGGGAGTGATTACTACTGTGTAGGGACGTGGCTTTGCGTGTGACGTCACTGATCGTTATTCTCTACGACAGGGAACAGACGATCAGCGACACTCACACTAGGAAAAACGGGGAAAGGTTTGTTTACACTTACCGCTCCCCGTTCTTCAGCTCTGTGGGGTCCACGGGTCCCGCATGCAGGGTCACGAAGCTCAGGACCGGGTCGTGCGTGACCAACGGCTGGGCACTTAAAGGGCAACGTACCTGTACGCGATTGTGCCCAGCTATGCCATTCTGCCAACTTAAATCAGTGTGAGGCGGTCCTTAAAAGGCTAAGGACCAGCCGTCACCATGTTACGTTGGTACTTTGACACTAAATACTGTTATGGCAGCAGCTAGCTACCATAACCCTAGTATTTTTAAACGGCGGGAGGCTGGCTTTCAGTTAAAAATGGTCTGAGCGGCAGATTTGCCGCAAGATCACTTATCGGTGGCGGGAGAGGGTCCCCCCCCTCCCACCACTCTCTAGCCGTCTCTGCCACTTTTTACTGCAGCAACATGGCTCAGCTGGGTGAAAAAACATTATGTTATGTCGCTTCGCCTTGTGACCACTAGGGGCGAGCGAGCTTGCTGAGCGCCCTCGGAGCCGATGCAAGTGCCTGGCTGGCACGATGACCGTTGGGCACCTGAGATCGCTTGTGACAAAACGAGAACTGGGAGCTGTGTGTGTAAACACACAGTTCCTGGTTCTTTCAGGGGAGAAATGACTGATTGTCTGTTAATACAAAGTATGAACACCGATCAGTCTAGATCAGTTAGAATCACTCCCCTAGATCACACTTAACCCCTTGATCGCCCCCTAGTGTTAAAGAAAGCTCTTTTTGTGAAAAAAAAGGACGTCAATTTTGTCTGGGTACAGCGTCGCATAACAGCGCAATTGTCAATTAACCACTTAAGCCCCGGACCAATATGCTGCTAAATGCCCAGAGGCGTTTTTACAATTCGGCACTGCGTCACTTTAACAGACAATTGCGCGGTCGTGCGACGTGGCTCCCAAACAAAATTTGCGTCCTTTTCTTCCCACAGATAGATTTTGATGGTATTTGATTGCCTTTTTATTTTTTGCGCTATAAACAAAAATAGAGCGACATTTTAGAAAAAAAAAAGTTTTTTACTTTTTGTCACAAGAAAAATTGAATAAACTAAATTTTAGTCAAACATTTAGGCCAAAATTTTTTCAGCCACATGTCTTTAGTAAAAAATAAACCGCAATAAAAAAAAAATTAGCTACCTAGCAGCAACAGTGACACTAATACAGCGATCAGAAAAATAATCGCTTAGTGACACTGGCAATAGGGAATGAAAGGGTTAACTAGGGCGGTGATCAAGGGGTTAAAACTTTATTAGAGGGGGGGGTACGGGGCTACCCTGAACCTAACACTAACTGCCTGTCACACTGACACTAAATGCAGTGATCAGTACATATATGATCACTGCATTCAGTGACAGTGTGACAGGGGGGTGATCGCAAGGGGTTAAATGTGTACTGGTGTCAGTGTAGTGTTAGGTGCGACTTACTGTGTCTCTTCTCTCATCTCAGCGGTTTGAAAATACCGCCGAGATGAGCGCTGCATCACTTCCTCTGCCTATGTTTACATTTTACAGTTAGAGGAAGTGACACATCGGCGGCACACAGGATTGGCTGGGAGCGATCACGAGGGGGCGGACAAATGAACCGCCGCCCCCTCGAGTCGGATCGCTCCTGCAGGTAAGCCGCCGGCCGCGGAGGGGGTCCCGGTCGGACCCCCGACCCGCTAGTAGGCAGGGACGTAAATTTACGTCCATCTGCCTGTCCGTGCCCTTCTGTGGACGTAAATAGGCATGCGGCGGGCGTTTAGTGGTTAAAGCGACGCAGTGCGGAATCTCAAAAAATGGCTCGGTCATTGGGCAGCTAATTCTTCAGGGGCTGAAGTGGTTAAAAAAATGTATTTATTTTATTGCATTTTGGTGTAAATATGAGATCCGACATCTTTTTTACCCCAGATCGTCCTGTCATGCTTTTTTCCCCCCCCAATTACAGTGGATGTTTACATTCCTTGTAATAGAAATAAAAGTAACCCAAAAAGGACAATGTAAAAAACATTTAAGTGCCCCGTCCCGCCAAGCTCGTGCGCAGAAGCAAACGCATATTAAAACGGTGTTCAAACCTTGAGGTATTGCTGCAAACATTAGAGCGAGAGCAATAATTCTAGCCCTAGACTGCCTCTGTAACGCAAAACTGTTAACCTGAAGGAATTTTTAAACTTTTTTTAAGAATGAAAGTTTATCGCCATTCCATGGGCGGGCGTAATTTTGACATGTTGGGTATCAATTTACTCGATTATCTTTTACAAAATAATTTTTTTTACAAAATAAAAAATTAGGCTAACTTTACTGTTGTCTTATTCAATTAAAAAAATAAATGTGCTTGTAAGACCACTGCACAAATAAAGTATTGCAACGCCCGCCATTTTATTCTCTAGGGTGTCTGAAATATATATATTTTTGGGGGCTCCAAGCGATTTTCTAGCAAAAAATAAATAAAAAGTGATTTTAACTTGTAAACAGAGTCTGTTCACAGCGTCTCCGCTGTAGTCCCAAGGGAGGGGGTGAGCACGCTGACTAACCCCCCAGCCAGAACAGCTCAGATAATGGGTGCAAGTTTACTGGGGAGAAACAGGAAGTGAGAAAGTCAGACAGACAAAGAAAAAAACATTTAGAAGGGAAATAGAAGGAAAAGGTAAGTGAACCAACAATGCACTAGCTTAAAACAACCTATTTAGAAAATAAAAAAATTAACCTTTACAACCCCTTTAAGTGGTTAAAATGTATTTTTACCTTTTACACTTGATAAACTGCTCTGTAAATATCCCATGACATAAAAAAGTAACTACCAATTTGTTCTTCAGGACCTTTGCTTTTCAAAAAATATATAATGTTTGGAGCTTCCAAGTAATTTTCTAGCAAAAAAAATGCATATTTTTATATGTATGTGAGAAATGTCAGAATTGGTCAGTAGGCAAGTGGTTAAAGAGAAAGTAAACTTCCATCTTTAAGTTTTACCTATAGGTAAGCCACACTGGAAGATTACGGGGATGGGGGCATAAAGGTGGAGAAAGTTTTCAAGGAACGCAGGAACCAGCAGCACAAAGGACACATCAGATTAATAGTAAGTAATGCCCCGTATGTGTTTTTTTTGCTATGGGGGCACTAGTGAGGGCTCGATCCCGAACTGCGCTGTGGGGAGAGGGAGAGGGAGAGAGAGGGAGAATCTCCTGCTCTCGTGCACAGGCCTGGATTAATATTGTGCTCAGGAAAGTATATGGGGTCGGGGAACTGCCCCTAGAATGTTTACCTTTATGCATGCAGTGCACTTCTGACTTTAGAACCACTTTAAGGAGAAATGTGCATATTTAGGTTTAAATTAGAACTGTGCAGGCATACCAATGAATTCTTGATAGTTACCGCCTTTGTAAAGATTTGCTCATTTAACTTGGAGTGCCAGTCTGTCTTCTAGCATGCAAGTAACAAACACAGGACTAGGTCCTGATGGTCATTCCACTCCTGCCAGGAGAGCCCTATAGAGCCAAATCACAAAGCTTTTCCCATTTGTTTCATTGATACCACCCATTTTGTTGTTCCTTTGTAGTTAGCCAATTCACAAGACTCAATAAGGCTTCTTAACACTTGGCTGCCACTGACATAAAAATGTTGGTGGCAATGGGGGGGATGCCGACTGCCAGCTGCCAAATGGACCCATATCACTTCCACACAGGCTGGTAATAGCCAGGACCCCTGCGTGTGCTTTCACATTTCCCAGGCTCCATGCATCCATCAGCGGGGCTGAATGGGTATGGTGGGTGATAGTGGGTAGAGGGGAGGGAGAATAGTGAATGTCTGTTCACTGGCCCACCCTTCCTGTTACTGACATGGAAGCGACGTTAAAACATCACTTTCGGGTCCCCCTCTTACTTTCTCCAGACAGTACGGCTAGGGAAGAAACAAATATAATTCAATCTGCACTTAATTTGCCTTGCTTAGATCCCTGATGTCTCATTAAAGAGAACCGGTCACCAAATAAATAATCACATAGGGGATTAAAATCAAAAGCAGTTAAGTAAATTACATTTTCTTTTTTTTCTACTTTTGTTGTTCTAGTCAATTGCTTTCAATGTAATTTCCTTGCCAATCTGAGGTATGAACGTGGGTTTAGATACTATATACATGCTTTAGCGTCTATGAGGGCATTCACAGAAATATAAAAATTCCTCTCAGTATCAACTAAACCATGGACAACCAATGGGTGAGGGCAAATAATAGGGAAATATCACATTTTCATTCTGAAAGTTCTTTCTGCTGCATTGCTGCTAAAATATAATATTTGAAAAAAAAAAAAAATCAGTACCTTGAAAAACTAGTTGGATATATCAAATACTTAATTTTCTATAAAAGAAAAATCAATAAATAAAATGTTCAAAAGTTCAACAAACGCCATTATACTTTAAATGAAAAAAATTTGACTAACCCGACACTAATTGGAAATCATGAGGTTTCCATTGTGGTCAGTGATCTTTCCAACAGGTTGGCAGAAATCAAGCTTTCAGTGCTATTAAATGGAAGGTTGAATCGAGTGATTGATTTGCCACATGAATGGCCAACATAAGTGCTTGCACAGTTATTGTATTTACAATACAAAAGTCATTGGTGTATGAAGCAGAAACCACTAAAGTGGCATCCCAAATGAAAGCTTGAAAGCCAACTCAACTGCAACTTCTGTGACTGAATCGTGGAAGCAAACGTAGAACTCCTGAGGCTGTGGCTGTAGAAAGAGTCTCCTGCAATAGAAAGTGATGGTCAGCTTGTCAGTGGAGGGTGGAGACACTGGGCAATCGTTCAACAACCAGCCTGTGTATTCCACTTTTTATCTATTAAGTGCTCCACTTAAGTGATTTACCATGTACAGTATGTGTGGTCATTGTAAGCAGGATTTCATTAACATTGCACTTTATTGTATATATTAATTCATAGGAAAATACATATTTGCCTTCCTGTCATAGCAACCAGAACATCTGCACTTATTACAGTTCCTACATTAAATTGCTTCAACATCCTGTAAATGGAGACTGCTCTATACAAGCGTGGGATAACGTGTTTGGAAACCTGGCCATGGTATTCCAAAATAAAGAAAAGTATAAGTAACCATTATCTTTAGATAATACGATGTGCACCAACATGTGTGCATCTGGTATTTCTTCTTTCAAAGGAGCCGTCACAACTGGGCTTATGCAACAATCTCAGTATTCAGCTTTGAATTACTAGAATGCTTATATAATAATTATATGCACCCTTACTTTGTCTGGCCTTTTGGTTAAGTGTCAGAATTTAGTGTTTACTACCAAACCCTATACTCATGGCTTCCCTCAAGGCCCGCTAGGTGGTCCAGCAGAGTATTAGTGCGCCATAAAAGGGATAGTAGCCCTGTATCTATTATGATAAAAAGTCAAGGAATTCAAAAGGCTGATAATATCACTTCTAAAAGTATACTCAAATACAGTGGAACCTTGGTTAATGAGTAACGCGGCAAACAAGCATTTTGAAAGACAAGCAACTTTAAAAAAAAGTCCTGGTTTGCGGGTGTTGTCTTGCAAAACAAGCAGGATTCAAGCCAATGGGGAGTGCAGTACCGCATTTGGCCAGAGGTGCGGGGGTGCCGGTGACACTCAGAACCGTTCGTAAATACTCGTAAATAGTTTTCCATAAGTATTTCCGAGGATCTCCGGCGACCCCCCACCTCTGGCCACATGCTTTATTGCATGCAATAGAAGTCAATGGGGAACAAATTATCTATGTTTCCATTGACTTCTATGGGGAAACTCACTTTGATATGCGAGTGCTTTGGATTACAAGCATTCTCCTGGAATGGATTATGCTCGTAATCCAAAGTTCCACTGTACTAGTTTTAGAATTCAGAAGGACCATGCCATCTAGACAATTCCTTCTTTGAAGATAACCGGAATACTTTCCTTAGTATCAGTGTGATACCATTAGACCAGGGAAGATCAATTTAATTAATCTATCCCATAGGGAATAACCCTTTTCACCTTGGACTCAAATCTTGCAGGTACCAGACAGGGAGACACTTAAAGGGGTTGTAAAGACAAAAATATTTTCCTCTTAAATTAAAGTCTGACAGTAGCTGATAAAGTAAAAAGTAATGTTTTGCATTATAACTAGTTTGATACCTGTTGAAATCTAGCCGTTTTATTCACCTCCGTCACTCCTGAATCGTTATTCTCACTGACTTCCTGGTTTGCGGTGCGCATTCATTCTTGCTACATCACGGCCTAATGAGAACTACAGTTCCCATTAGGCTTAGCCTCCATGCCTGTGAGGGATAAGGGAGCATCTTCACGCAGGGCTGTAGTCATAGGGAGGGGGTGAGCACATTCTGCTTTCCACCATGCAAAACGGCTCAGATGCTGGTGGAAAGCAAGAAGAGCAGAGACAGGAAATGGCATTTTCAAACCTGGATTACTGTATTTTGGAGGTCAAAAGGAAAAATGAGGTAAGTGATATTTAAATGCTCTAGCTTACAGCAATCAATTGATCTAATAAAAAACAAACCTTTAGTGTTCCTTTAAATATTTCATATGCATGCACAACAACCACAATACTAATGGCATAATTTAACTAAATATTAAATAGTCTTGTATAATAAGCACAGTCATGGTGTGTTCCCTTTTAGTCACTATACAGAACTGAGACTGGCAAAAATTCAAATTTTTCAGATAATATACTCCTAAATTAGAGTAAAACTAGAAGGACAAAATTGAACTTGCTACAATCAGAAACAGTGTGGACAATAAATCCAAAAGTAAAACGTACAAAAAACAGTAGGGAAGGATTAAAACTCCTGCCAAGTTATGTTTTGCTGTCTGTGTATCATCACTGGGAAAATAAATTCCTGCCCCAGGGAATTAACAAAAATTTTGAAAAAATCTTACAAAGAGAGAAGGGATTCCCATCTAATGCTGGGTATACACATGCAGTTCTTTTTTTGTTTAACCAGCAGGCACAAAGAAGATTAAAAAAAAAAAAATAACGCAAACATGTGATGCAGGGATCTCCCTTGCCATGCTACTGTATTCTGATGGGGAGGAGTCAGAATACATAGATCAGCGCTGATCGAATAATGGTTTTCCAGCAAGACTGTAAAGCCTCTTACACATGATCAGATTTCCGCTCTCCGTCAATACATGATGCGGGGAGAGGTGGACAGACAGGCACGTAAACTGACCAGAGTGTCAGGGCTCAGCAGCCAAGATTATTGTGGTCAGTTTACATAGGGGAGAAACTAGCAGGATCAGCCAGGTATTACAGGGGTCCAAATTACTTAACACCCTATGATGTATAAAATGCTTTAAAGGAGCAGGATTTTCTTGGGTAAAAAACACTTTAATCAGAGAAGCAGCAAATAGGCCCATGGTAACTCTAGAGAAGCTGCAGAGATCCATAGCTCGGTTGGGAGAATCCGTCCACAGGACAAATATTAGTCATGCACTCCACAAATCGAAACTTTATGGAAGAACGACAAGAAGAAAACCATAAGAAGTTTTTTTTGCGAGAAGCCATGTGGGGGACACAGAAAACATGTGGAAGAAGGAGCTCTGATCAGATGAGACCAAATTTTACTCTTTGGTCTAAAAGAAAAACGCTATGTGTGGCAGAAAACTAACACTGCGCATCACCCTGAACACACCACCCCCCTGTGAAATTGTGGTGGCAGCATCCTGTTGTGGGGATGTTTTTCTTCAGCAGGGACAGGGAAGCTGGTCAGAGTTGATGGGAATGTGGATGGAGCCAAATAGAGGGCAATCTTAAAAGAAAACTTGTTAGAGTCAGCAAATGACTTGAGACTGGGGAAGAGGTTCACCTTCCAGCAGGACAAGTCTAAGCATACAGCCAAAGCTACAATGGAATGGTTCAGATCAAAGCATATGCATGTGTTAGAATGGCCCAGTCAAAGTCCAGACCTAAATCCAATTGGGACTCTGGCAAGACTTAAAAAGTGCTCCTCTCTCCAGCTAATCTGACAGAGCTTAATCTATTTTGCAAAGAAGAATGGTCAAAAATTTTACTCTCTAGATGCAAAGCTGGTAGAGACATCCCCAAAAAGACTTGCAGCTGTAATTTCAGCTAAAAGTGGTTTTATAAAGTACTGACTTAGGGGGGTTGAATACAAATGTACGCCACACTTTTTACATATTTGAAGAAGATTTTGAAAACCATTTATCATTTTCCTTCCACTTCACAATTATGTGCCACTTTGTGTTGGTCTATCACATCAAAATCCCAATAAAATACATTTATGTTTTTGGTTGAAACATGTCAAAATGTGGAAAATTAAGGGGTATGAATATTTTTTCAAGGCACTGTATACCAGGGGTGATCAACCTATGGCCCTCAGAGCGCTTTGCTTTGGCCCTCAACCTCAAACCAGGGAAGCGCACTTCGATTTTATCATGCGGTTTTGGTGTGCTTTTTGAAACCGCACCAAAACTTCTGAATTCAGTTTTGGTGCACTCTCAGAAAGTGCACCACACTTGCAAGATATATTAGAAGTCTACGGCAAAGCACAGCTAGCACTCAGGAAAGCCACAGGTGCACTGCGCTAAACTCGTGGTGCCGATAAATTGCAGCAAATCTGTGTAAAAGCAGCCTTATAGAGGGCTCAGGACAGTGGGGGCAGTAAAACTCCGTAGTTAAGATGTGTTTTTAGGACATATCGCACAACCAATGGTGTAGTATCAAGGGTTGAAATGGTGACTGCGCCCCATGCTCCGGGGGGCCTGGGGGGCCTCCCTATCACATTTGATTTGATTATACTTGGACAGGAGAAACTGATCTTCTCCATTTTCCTTCTGCAACTGCTAAAAGATAGCTTCTCCTGCTCTCCCTCTCGCTGGCTTTCAGTGGCTGCAGGAGGAGAATGTTCATTATGCTATTCAAAAAGTTAGCTAGTTTATTTGGTAACCAGTTGCCAAATCACTTATGCGGCCCTCACTCTTCAAATGGTTGAGTACCCCTGGTGTAATACCCTGCTTTAGACAGTTGTCCCTAGAACAAATGTCAATATTGGAAGATTTCCCCTTACCGCTTGTTTGTGGGACATTTCTAACATTCTGGTCTTCACCTCACTTTCCTTCCCTTCAACAATAATAAAAATAATAATAAAATAATAATAAAAATAAAAACTTGACAGAGGATCTATCCCTTAGCTACTCTAGTTAAAAGTAACCACACACACACACAAACAGACTTGAAGTAAACAATCTCAATGCCTGTGTTGCTTCATAAAGTTACAGGCAACAATGATCCATTACATTCAATAGTCATGTATCTTACCCTATAGCCCAGTAAGACATGGTGGGTGGAGCTTTCTTCTGATCTGTCCAGTTCTCTGGAGCACATTCAAATAAAATGCCATGTTCCTTAACTGGACCCAGACCTGTGAAATCTCGACATGTGTCTGCTTTGGAAGGACTCTGCTTCTATATAAAAGATAAAAGATGTTTATGAGCTTTAAAGGAACCAAGGACTGCACTATAATAAATTCCACTGCAGGCCAACATCACTTAAGTGAAATTTCAGTTTTGTATCTTTGCCAAAAGACAGGATCATATGATAACTTTCCTATATCCCTTGGGAGCACCAGGGATGTGATTTTTAACAAATAAATTCCCTAAAGTCATTGCATTCACTTTCACAAACCCAAATCATGGCAGATATCTGTGATTTTCCATAATGTAAAATGAACAACTTAATGGCCCAGGTGCAAGAGGATATTAGTGAGTGTCTTAAGGGAGGTGCTAAAATATCTTCCTAATATACTTATATAAGATATAAGGAGCCAGAAAGTGATTCAATCCAATGGCACCAACTAAAACTGAAATGTTACATTCGGGTTAAGTGAATTTAGAATTAATTTGCAATGAGAATTGTTCTTGCCCCTGACCATTTCTTCAAAAGCCATAAATCAAAAGGCATAATTTATATATATATGCACACACACACACACACCTCAAAACACCATGTAACATAAAAACAGTTATTCCTGCATGCTCAGAAGAACAATTCTTTTTGTTAAAGTGGTTCTAACGCCAGAAGTTTTCATTTATCTTAATGCATTCTATGCATTAAAATAAAAACCAAACATTCTTTGTGCAGCTCCCTCTCAGCCCCCTAATATTTACCTGTGCCCCATCTAGATCCAGCGATGCTGCACGAGAGTCTCGGCTGTCCAGGACTCTCCCTTCTCAATGGCTGAAACAGCCGTGGGGTGCAAATTGGCTCCCGCTGCTGTCAATCATAGTCAGTAAGCCAACGAGGAGAGAGGGGGTGAGCTGGGCCGCAGCGCTGTGTCTGAATGGACACACAAGCTACCTGCTGTGGGGGCACTCGACAGGAGGGAGAGACCAAGAGTGCTGGTGAGGGACCTGAGAATAGGAGGATCTGGGTTGCTCTATGCAAAACCACTAGATAGAGCACATTTTTAGCCCCCCAAAAAACAAGACTTTAACCACTTCCAGCCCAAGGACGTCATATGACATCTTAGACTAAGTGGGGATATCTGAATGATGCCTGCAGTTACAGGCACCATCCAGATATCAATCTTTTACGGCCGGTGATTCTGTGCGCCATAAAACAATTATAGCGGCAGTTCAGCTGCTTAATCGCTCTTACAGGCAATGGGAGGGAACCCCCCCCTTCCAGTGCTTATACTGGCTCACCCATGCGATCGGCAAACCGGAGGAGCAATGCGCCACTGCCGGACGTTGATCATAGAGATTTCCAATGACCAGATGATCTCCAGTCATCTATGACCTTAGGAGGCCCGGGCGTGATTCTACGACATCTCATCCGGCCAGCGGAAGTAAACAATGCAGAGGACTCCCCACAACTCCAGAAGAGATCAGTGCTCTGCGGGAACATCTTGTGGATTCTTACTGGTTTATAGTACGGGGTCTCACATACAATGCAGGACTGCTGGTGCTGCATTGTAGGCAATGACATTGGAATGATGATACACGTGAAGAGGTTTTTGGAAATGGCTTCGGGGGACCAGCCGTACAGTGTGGAAGAAGCCTGTAGGAGCATGGATTAAGGTACGTAGCTGATTATTTCTAAAGACCTAGACAAAAACAAACATTTATCCTGTCGCTCAGGATTGGATGTATGTATGTGAGCTTTTTATTGCTGTTCCCCACTGGAAAGAATCCCTCCTTTGCCATTTATCTCAGTGGCCAGTGTCACCAAGACAGAAAGATGGAAAGTCACCAGAACAAGAGGTGCATGCTTGTATGTTTGTGGAGATCTTCCTACGTGGACACCTGTTTCTGTAACAACCGCTTAAGAAAGGAATTTCCCTAACTTTGAAGAACTTTCCTGTTACATCCCCAGGACAGAAAGTAAAGGTAAAACTCCGACCTCACAGGTTTTTACCCTTCCCTACTCCGCACTATAAAAAAAAAAACATTTTGGCTATACACACACACACTCTAAATAAGCACAGTGCTGTTTGTACCTCTTCCATTAGTGTCTTCTGAAACAGAGAACGTATAGATATGCAGCATCTATGGAAATTCTTAATCAACTGGGGGTGAATAGCTCCACTGAGTTCTTCCACATCCCGATGTGTTGGAGCAATGAAAACTCCTTGGATGGTTTCCAGATACAAGTAATGAAAAAGTGTGTTTTCTGGACCTGAGGATAATCTGTAATAAAAATATAAATATATTTTTTTTTAACAAGAGAAAATCCCAAGAACGTCAACTAGGAAAGGAGTGGCTAAAAGTAACACAGATATATGTAGAAAAGTATATTTAACACAAGAAAACTAAAGAATGACAAACGTGGTCCAAAGCTTCTAAAGGCAAAAAGAAAACACAGAAAGTACACACAAAAGCAAATGTCTGTATTGTGGACACTACTATAAAACAATCAAGGACTTACTTCACAGTGTTATAGAGATCTTCAGCTTCTCGCTCAGAAAGGTTCCGTCTTAAACTCCCTAAATTAAAAGGATTTGGAAGCGTGTATCTTTTCTTGCTGATCTGCAATGACATTATCAACTGAGATATAACACTTAGAAGCCTCACAAATACAAAAAAACAGGGTGCATAAAAACTGAACATATGTTGAAAGTGCACACAAACACAACGTAAATCCAATTAAAGTCACTAAGCCTACATCTTAAAATAAAAAAAAAAAAATCATCAATAAATGTGTATTGCTGTTCATACTCGGCCACAATGAGATTCATTTTCTGTATTCTGCAAAAAACCTGCTCGATTCTGCTGCTCTCTATTGCCACCTTCTGTCCGTGTCCCCAATTCACTTAGGGATTCTTTAGCTGTGGTGGAAACTCTACACATGCTCAGTTTCTAAGCCAAGTATTTCCCCCTCCATCACATCTCAGCAGCCCAGATGACTATGGAGGGACACATGTGAGTGTATACACAGTGGTAAATGACAGCCCACTCACTCCCTCCTCCTCCCTCACTAACCAGCTAAACACAATGGGGGTGGGATATTTCATGTAGATTACTGGAAGCTTCACCTCTCTCTTATTCTAAGACACAGGCTGGATGGTGGTGTGACAAGACCTGTGACTGGCAGAATTCAATCCACACTTGTTATTGACAAAAATAAAGATTTAATTTCAAATATATATTTGTATGACAATTTAAAACAGTTTAATGATATTATTTTAAGGGCTGCGGAAATTAAAGATTAATTCCTTGATTATTCATTAATTTTTTTGATCAATCAAAATTCTTTTGATCGGTACTAGTGGTGCAACTGATCGTAAATGATCCGAACGGGTCACCATATGTGGATCGGCACACTAGGTGATCCGCGGAGCTCCGCTGCTGCCTCGGCCATAGGAAAGGTCGCAGCTTCGGCCTAGCTCCCAGAGTGGTGGCCATCTTGGTCCACCCGGCGGCGGCCTAGGTGAGCCTAGAGCGGCGCGCTGATGTCATCACCCGGCCTCAACTGCTCGTGTTCAGCTGGCTTCTCTGGCAAGACCAAGCAAGCACTAATCTTCCTATACAGTGGGGGGGGGGGGGGAGATGTCTGTGGATATTACAGTGGGGGGGGGGGGAGATGTCTGTGGATATTACAGTGGGGGGGGGGGGAGATGTCTGTGGATATTACAGTGGGGGGAGAGGAGATGTCTGTGGATATTACAGTGGGGGGAGAGGAGATGTCTGTGGATATTACAGTGGGGGGAGAGGAGATGTCTGTGGATATTACAGTGGGGGGGAGAGATGTCTGGATATTACAGTGGGGGGGGAGATGTCTGAATATTACAGTGGGGACTATATATGGTGGTAATCCGAAAAATATGTATTTGAACACCCTGCTATTTTGCAAGTTCTCCCACTTGGAAATCATGGAGGGGTCTGAAATTGTCATCATAGGTGCATGTCCACTGTCAAAACAAAATAAAATAAAAAAATTCCAGAAATCACAATTTATGAATTTTTAACTATTTATTTGTATGATACAGCTGCAAAGAAGTATTTTAACACCTGTCTATCAGCTAGAATTCTGACCCTCAAAGACCTGTTAGTCTGCCGTAAAAATGTCCACCTCCACTCCATTTATTATCCTAAATTAGATGCACCTGTTTGAGGTCATTAGCTGCATAAAGACACCTGTCCACCCCATACAATCAGTAAGAATCCAACTACTAACATGGCCAAGACCAAAGAGCTGTCCAAAGACACTAGAGACAAAATTGTACACCTCCACAAGGCTGGAAAGGGCTACGGGGAAATTGCCAAGCAGCTTGGTGAAAAAAGGTCCACTGTTGGAGCAATCATTAGAAAATGGAAGAAGCTAAACATGACTGTCAATCTCCCTCGGACTGGGGCTCCATGCAAAATCTCACCTCGTGGGGTCTCAATGATCCTAAGAAAGGTGAGAAATCAGCCCAGAACTACACAGGAGGAGCTGGTCAATGACCTGAAAAGAGCTGGGACCACCGTTTCCAAGGTTACTGTTGGTAATACACTAAGACGTCATGGTTTGAAATCATGCATGGCACGGAAGGTTCCCCTGCTTAAACCAGCACATGTCAAGGCCTGTCTTAAGTTTGCCAATGACCATTTGGATGATCCAGAGGAGTCATGGGAGAAAGTAATGTGGTCAGATGAGACCAAAATAGAACTTTTTGGTCATAATTCCACTAACCGTGTTTGGAGGAAGAAGAATGATGAGTATCATCCCAAGAACACCATCCCTACTGTGAAGCATGGGGGTGGTAGCATCATGCTTTGGGGTGTTTTTCTGCACATGGGACAGGGCAACTGCACTGTATTAAGGAGAGGATGACCGGGGCCATGTATTGCGAGATTTTGGGCAACAACCTCCTTCCCTCAGTTAGAGCTTTGAAGATAGGTCGAGGCTGGGTCTTCCAACATGACAATGACCCGAAGCACACAGCCAGGATAACCAAGGAGAGGCTCTGTAAGAAGCATATCAAAGTTCTGGCGTGGCCTAGCCAGTCTCCAGACCTAAACCCAATAGAGAATCTTTGGAGGGAGCTCAAACTCTGTTTCTCAGCGACAGCCCAGAAACCGGACTGATCTAGAGAAGATCTGTGTGGAGGAGTGGGCCAAAATCCCTCCTCCAGTGTGTGCAAACCTGGTGAAAAACTACAAGAAACGTTTGACCTCTGTAATTGCAAACAAAGGCTACTGTACCAAATATTAACATTGATTTTCTCAGGTGTTCAAATACTTCTTTGCAGCTGTATCATACAAATAAATAGTTAAAAAAATTCATAAATTGTGATTTCTGGAATTTTTTTTTTTGATTATGTCTCTCACAGTGGACATGCACCTACGATAACAATTTCAGACCCCTCCATGATTTCCAAGTGGGAGAACTCGCAAAATAGCAGGGTGTTCAAATACTTATTTTCCGCACTGTATGTGCGCTATAATTCATTGAAATTAGTCGATTAAAAAAAACGATTAATCGAACACGAAATTTTTAATCGGTAACAGCCCTAATTATTTTTACTCTGTATTATGTTTTTATTATTTTATTGTGACCAGCAGGAGTCACACTAAAAGTCCCTCCTGCTTATGTTTCCCTGCAGACAGGCTGGGAAAGATCTGGGTCAGTGACAGCTGTACATCAAATAGGAAAAAGGTACCGTACTTCAATATTTTTTTTTAAATAAAAATAATTACAGTGCCATCATCAACATACAGAAAGAGATGAAACCATGTAAGGTAAACAGTGTGTGTGTTTTTTATCACTAAACAAAAACACTCACCTTAGGGACATTCCCACTCCCTCCACTTCCTTCTGAGCCTCCAGACCCTTGTGACTCTCTTCTTCCACTCTTCCTGGTCAAGTCCGGTGTGGAAAGAGAGAGGAGATTTGTGTTTTCCAACACACCATCGCTTCCATGATCTGATCCTCCACTGCTTCTTGAAGGGCTTGGCCTACGTATTCTTAGAGAAGTTGGGGAGTCCGCAGTCACACCCTTTCTGCTTAAGGAAAAATTTGCCTTCTTCGAAGTCTGCATTTTGTTCATCATAACAGAATTCACTACGCTCTGGAACTTGTCCCTTGCGGAGGGGAGAAACCAGTCAGCACAGGAAAGGCATGGGTTAGGGGAAGCATTTAGTCTTTCGTCAATACTAGCATCCAGCATCTCCAGCTGAAGAAGGGTTGCCCTAAGCTGATCCACATATACGTAATCAGGGCCTGGCGTTCCAACAGCCTCTGAAGTGCAGCCTCCAGCCTCTAGCAGAGTACAGAGCATGAAGTGTTTCTGACAAATGGAAAGCAAAGGTTATAGTCAGGGTCACAAATCTAAATAATTACAACTTGTTTTAGTCTCAAATACTGCATCTAAAACTCCTAAGCTTGTACAGAATTGGACATTAATATGCACGCATTATTGCCAAGTAGCTGACTGCTTTATGAAAGACAATGTAGCAAAAGCAAAAGGAGGCAACAAAATGACAACTGTTAGGTAAAGCTTGAAAGCTACTAAAACAAGTGAAACGGCATTCATTCTGTGTGAATGGGGGCAAACGCAAATGTTACTAGACAATATTCCTTCAAGTAAGAATATTCACCCTGTAATCATTCTTTAATGAGTGAACAACATTTGACCTAGCAAGAAAATAGCCTAATAATATTCAACGGGTACCTCTACTCGCACA
Organism: Rana kukunoris; assembly: GCA_029574335.1. Classification (NCBI taxonomy): domain Eukaryota; kingdom Metazoa; phylum Chordata; class Amphibia; order Anura; family Ranidae; genus Rana; species Rana kukunoris. The sequence continues at coordinate 536,604,581 of CM056049.1, read as the reverse complement.
TAATACATGAACACGTAGTTTCATAGCAACTAGTTCTGCAAATATTTTTAAAAATTCAGTAGTGTCCTTTGATGGGACTACTGGACAAAAATGTGGGTGTTAAAATATCCCCCCCCCCCCAATGACCTTTACTTTATGTATCTTATCTAATAATCTTCTAAAATATTTTTTAAAATGTATCCATAAATGGTAAAATGCCGTTTTTTTTTTTTTCAATGAATATTATCTGTATTGCCGGAACCCAACAATTCATTACAGCCGTGATAAATTTTAAATGACCTTTTTACCTTTAGAAATGTCATTTTGCTGTGGGACTGTTCTAAACACGGGAAAAATGCACCACTTTACAGGCATACTATAGACACCCTCAGGTACACAATTTAAAGCAATATTTCACTTTTATTGTTTCACTTTAAGCATTATTAAAATCACTGCATTGATAAATGTCCCCTGGGGCAGGACCTGGGTCTTCAAACACTTTTTTATGACAATACCTTACAAGCCTTTAAAAATGAGCACTTTTGATTTTTCATGTCCCATAGACTTTAACTGCGCTTGCGTGTTCGAACTCATTTTTTGCCCGTATGGCAAGTTCTGGTGCGAACCGAACCGGGGGGCAGTTCAGCTCAACCTGACCGAGGAGTCTTTGTTGTGATCTTTGAGAATTAATTACTTCAGAATACAAGCAGCTAGAGAGATCAGAGATTGTATTCTTAACAAGCTGTAAAAGAGAACTAACAATTTAATGTCCATAGCTGTAAAAATGACAATGGCCACAAAAGTGTCGGCCATAAAGTTGCAGTCACGATAAAATTATATATATATAATAAGTGATATATATATATTTTTGGGGGGATATTTATTATAGCAAAAAAAGTACAAAAATAAATTTAAAAAAAATATTTTTTTTTTCAAAATTGTTGCTCTATTTTCGTTTATAGCGCACAAAATAAAAACTGCAGAGGTGATCAAATACCACCAAAATAAATCTCTATTTGTGGGGAAAAAATTACGTCAAGTTTGTTTGGGAGCCACGCCAAGCACGACCACGCAATTGTCAGTTAAAGCAATGCAGTGCCGAATTGCAAAAAGTGGCCTAGTCTTTGGCTAGCAAAATGGTCAGGGGTTAAAGGGGATTAAATGTGAAAGTGAGAGGAAAGTGTATTCTGGCCATCAGAGTTTTTAAATTCTCCTTTCCAATTTCAACCATAGCAAAAAAAACAGTGGTAGGTTAACGGACATTAACCAAGCTAATAAGTGACAGACCTGTAATTTTATCTCGGAAAGACAAAATAGAACAACTATTCTGCACTGGACAAATATGATTATGTACTAGCAAGACATCCATCAGTAACTGGCATTATACACACACAATTTAATTTCACGAACACCACACATTAAGTGTCCTTAATATACTGCTCTTCTCAGGTCAACTGCTGTCCTTACCATGCCTACGATGAGAAGGAAGTACCTGGCCTCTGGTTCACTGTATTCTTCTTTGCTTATAGTCCCACACTTCTGTAGGTGATAAGATGGATATACTTCCCTCCAGATCACAAGCTGGCCAATTCTTTCAGATGCCAGTGACATCAGGCAATAGTTTCGACAATACAGGGCAATATCAAGAAGATCTTCCTTGGGCAAGTGATTAGACAGTAGATAACCCTTTAAAAAAGAACAAGATGTCTTGGATTCATATCATAAAACGCTTGTAAAACGCCTGAAAAACGCCCAACAAGCAAAATCCTATTAATTTCTAATGGCATCTGTTCACAACTGAGGGTTTTGTAGCCTGAAGTAAAAACGCTTGAAAAACGCCTTAATCTCAAAAAAGAACATGAGCTTCTTTGGGCAGATTACAGGCATTTTTCTGCTTTTTACATTGGTGACTTGTACAAAAATCCTGGCAAAATGCACGACTTTGAAAAGCTCAGGTGTGTATGCAGCCTAAGTCCCTTCATTTGGGGCTGCATCTAACTCACCGGCTTGGGATAACTTGCACTAATCACAGGCTGCTGGACATGCAGATTGAGGAATGTTCTGAAAATGCATTCCTGATGCTGCATGCAACATCTGGTTATATGTTCCTTTGAATATACCACAACTTGTGTATGCACCAATGTTGGGCGCACCAGTCAGTCTGTGCACCAGTGAATCCCCGCTCCATCTCCACCGTCTTCCTCTCAACTTGCAGTGCCACTCTCAGCCTCAGGCTACACAAACTCGCTTTGCCTAGATTACACTACTGAGTATATAAAACACCTACAGTGCCTTGAATACATTAATATCCCTTGAAATTTTCCACATTTTGTCAGGATAAAACCTAAAATGTAAATGTATATTATTGGGATTTAATGTGACAGACCAAACACAAAGTGCCACATAATTGTGGAAAAGTGGAAGGAGAATGATACATGGTTTACATTTTTTTTAAATAAATAAATATGTGAAAAGTGTGGTGTTCATTTGTATTGAGCCCCCCGAGTCAATACTTTGTAGAACCACCTTTCGCTGCAATTACAGCTGCAAGTCTTTTTGGGTATGTTTTTTGCATATCTAGAGTGACATTTTTGCCCATTCTTCTTTGCAAAATAGTTCAAGCTGTCAGATTGGAAGGAGAGCGTCTGTGAACAGCAATTTTCAAGTCTTGCCACAGATTCTCAATTGGATTTAGGTCTTGCCTTTGATTGGGCCATTCTAATACACAAATAGGCTTTGATCTAAACCATTCCATTGTAGCTCTGGCTGTATGTTTGTTTAGGATCGTTTTCCTGCTGGAAGGTGAACCTCTGCCCCAGTTGCAAGTCTTTTGCAGACTCTGAGGCCTCGTACACACGAGGCAATCTATTTGTTCAAATCGGTCGGACCGACCGATTTGAACAAAACTGTTTGTTAGAATTTTGGTTTGCTCGCGTGTACACACGAAAATCCCCACCAGCAGACGGCGCGCTGACGTGTCGATGACGTGGCTGTGACGTTGACGCCACGTCACCACACCAGTAAGTAAAACACTTCCGCGCATGCGCCGAACCCATTCGGCGGCGGTGCGAGACGACATGTCTGCTGGTAAGTGTACTAACCAGCAGACATGTCGGGCGGACGGATTCCCACCCGATAGATTTCAAAGCATGCTTTGAAATCTGTCGGGTGGCCAAATCCGTCGGCTCGGCCATACACACGATCGAATCTGTCTGCTGGGACGGTCTAGCAGACAGTTTCCAGCAGACAGATTTGATCGTGTGTACGAGGCCTAAGGCCGCGTACACACGATCAAATCTGTCTGCTGAAAACGGTCTGTCAGACCGTTTCAGCAGACAGATTCGATGCTGTGTACGGGCGGAGACAGACAGATTTGGCCAGCCGACAGATTTTAAAGCATGTTTTAAAATCTGTCTGCTGGGAATCCGTCCGCCCGACATGTCTGCTGGTTAGTACGCTAACCAGCAGACATATCTGTTTTACTTCCTAATGCGGTGATGTGGCGGCGTCAACGTCACCGCCACATTACTGCGCTGTCTGCCAGCGGGGATTTTGGTTTGATCGTGAGTACACGATCAAACCAATACATCCCAGCAGACAAATCTGTTCAAATCGGTCTGCCAGACCGATTTGAACAGATGTATCTGGTCGTGTGTACGAGGCCTAACAGGTTTTCTTCCAAGATTGCCCTGTCTTTGACTCCATCCATATTCCCATCAACTCTGATCAGCTTTCCTGTCCCTGCTGAAGAAAAGCATCCCCACAACATGATGCTGCCACCACGTTTCCACAGTGGGGATGGTGTGTTCCGGGTGATGTGCAGTGTTAGTATTTTGCCACACATAGCATTTTGCTTTTAGGCCAAAAAGCAAAATTTTGGTCTCATCCGACTAGAGCTCCTTCTTCCACATGTTTGCCGTGTCCCCCACATGGCTTCTCATAACACTGCAAAACGGGACTTCTTATGGCTTTCGTTCAACAATGGCTTTCTTCTTGCCACTTTTACATAAAGGCCATATTTGTGGAGTGCAAGACTAGTAGTTGTCCTGTGGACAGATTCTCCAACCTGAGTTGTAAATTTCTGCAGCTCTTCCAGAGTTAACATGGGCCTCTTGGCTGCTTCTCCGATTAGAGCTCCCTTTGCCCAGCCTGTTAGTTTAAGTGGACAGCCATGTCTTGGTAGGTTTGCAATTGTGCCATACTCTTTCCATTTTCAGATGATGGATTGAATAGTGCTTTGGGAGATGTTCAAAGCTTGGATATTTTTGTTTTAACCTAACCCTACTTCTCCACAACTTTATCCCTGACCTGTATGGTGTGTTCCTTGGCCTTCATGATGTTTTTTGCAGGCTTCAGTTTCGGTGACCTGGTCTTTGAGCTTGGACATGTCATGGCAGATGAGAGAAATATTGATTTTAACTTCATTGATTTTAGCCATGAGGGTATTCTGGCATGCAGCTATAGCCTCCAACACCTTAGCCGTGCTTTGTAGTTTGCTTTGTGTCAGAGGAGATGCCAGCGACATTTTCGGCCTGTTGATCTTTCTCTTGTAGATGGAATCTAGCAAGTGGATTACCGGTCTCGACTACTTTTTTCGGTGGAGACATGATCTACCCTATCCTGGGGACTCAGAGTCAGGTAAGTCGATTAGGGCCACAAATTAGTGATCAGGAGAAGCAATACAGGATATTGGCAAGCGGAGCTCTCCCTACCTAGGTCTACTCCATCGTGCTCTAGGCTACGCCCTCTGCACTGCACTACTTTTCAACAGCTGTATTTATACTGAGATAAAATTCCACAGGTGGACTCCATTTACTAATTAGGTGACTTCTGAAGGCAATTAGTTCCACTAGATTTTAGTTAGGGGTATCAGAGTAAAAGGGGCTGAATGCGCATCACACTTTACAGATATTCATTTGTAAAAAAAATAAAAAAATAATGGAAAACCATTTATCATGTTCCTTCCAATTCACAATTATGTGCCACTTTGTGTTGGTCTATAACAAAAAAATCCCCATAAAATAGATTTACGTTTTTGGATATAACATGACAAAATGTGGAAAATGTAAAAGGGGTATAAATACCTTTTCTGTAACTAAGGCACTGTAACCTATCTAGATGACTTTAACTGCGTCACTGTTCAAGCAAAAAGCTCCTGATTGGTACTTATGTAGGCTTACTTTGTAAAATAGACAGGTTCCCAAGATCATATAGAGGCGTCTCATCTCATAGTAGTCTTCAGACTGAAAGCACAATGAAAAGATTAGCAAGAATTGGTTTTCCTAATATTGTTTAAAAATACATTTTTAGAAGAGTGAAATCAAAACAGTGAACTATTCAGCAAACTCTGCAATTGTGCGAAAATATCAAATGTAACTCTTTTTACATTAAAGGGGTTGTAAAGGTTAATTTTATTTAAATTTTAACATAATATACTTACCTACTCTGTACAAGGGCTTCTCCCTGCATCAAGTGCCCTCTCGGAGACCCACATTCCAAGGGGACACCTGTGCGAGCGCGCTCCCGAGTCCTGTTGCTGCGTCCATTGACACAGACAGCAGGACTCGGCCCCACCCTGCTACCCGGCTCCCGTGTCACTGGAATGACAGCAGTGGGAGTCAATGGCTGTGCTGCCATCAATCTATCCAACGAGGACCCGAGACAGCAGCTGGAGCTGCTGTGCTTGTCCCTGTTGGAACAATAGGGGTTCTGGTAAGTAAAGGGGGGGGGGGGGCTGGGGGGCTGCTGCACTACAGAAAGTTTTTCACCTTAATGCATAGAATGCATTAAGGTAAAAAACTTTGGGGGTTTACAACCCCTTTAATCTACATATTCTGCAATCCATGTTATCTACTGTAGGTCTAATATAGTTTATCAAAGGGTCGCTGGAAGTGCATTTGTTGGAAGTCTGTGCTGTATAATTTCTCCTCTTTCGGTTTCCTGCATTACCAATTTACAATTAAACTTGCAAAGTGTCTGCAAGAAACTTTCTTGGACTGACTTTTGCATTATATTTGCACAGTACTGTATGTATCTATAGTTTTAGACATGTGTGGAACTGTTCTCAATTGAGATTAAAAAGCTTTCAGTCTTCATATTACATTTTTCAGAGATGAACAAAATGAGTAAAAATAAGTAGTGCTCTAGACCAAACCCTGAATAGCTAAAATAATGAGCAAACAAGTTGTGCTTATTGTGTGCAGCTCAAGTTTTAAATTTGATTTAGGCAGACTTTTCAATTATTTTATAAGGTCCAAATCCTTACCAGCTCTGCAAAATCAAGTGCCTCCAGGTCACTAAGTACTGTGTCAATCTCCATCTGAAATAACAAGCAGAGAATTTCAACATATGGCACTTGCACATGTGGCCAACTAAAAAAAAATAAAGAAAAAAAATAATAGAAATGCTAAAAACAACAAAAAATAAATAAATGGTGATGGCGAAACATTAACAATATAAAAATGTTTATCTTATATAGTGTACAATTTAATTTTAAGCTTTACCGGTACATTTCAGCCACTAAATATGAAAGGCAGGGTGACCTATTCGAAAACCTTTAACAAATATAAAGAGTTAATTTGATTTCCTAAAGAAGTAGCTGAAAGGTAAACTCTTAGGCCGCGTACACACGGAGGGACATGTCCGCTGAAACGGTCCGATGGACTGTTTCCAGCAGACATGTCTCCTCCGGATTTTGATCCGATGGCGTGTACACACAATCGGATCAAAATCCCACACCACAAAATAATGTAACAGAACTTATAAAATATAAATGAGTCATCAAATTGATCAGAGTAAAATCCCATTAGCGCATATGGCTACATCTTTGTAAGCCCGACGCGGCGTTTCGTGTATATAAAACATTCCTCAGGGGCAGATAAACTGGGATATCTAGGATAACAAAGTAAATAATGAACTAACTTCTACCAAAGAAGATAAAGTAAGTTCTGATTACTTACAAGGTGTGCCATGTAATGATATATGTGAAAAAAATGGGATGGGACCAAAAAGACTGTCAGTCCCGGGAGCTGAGGCGGCAAAGGGACCAACAACTAGCAGCACACAAAGGTCTCATCCCCAGGTACCAGATCGCCATGGATGTCATAAATTAGAGCCATCCCTCATAGTGCCATGTGGAAATCTGTAAAGGATAGGTAAATCCATCAGGATTATTCCATAGTAAAGGGTAGTAAAATGAGGGTTGGCTAGTAGGTGACAAGGGTTACCTAGTAGGTGTCCTGAAAAAGGAACACTGACCAATGCTGGCGCGTCTACGTACAATGACAACAAGCTGAATACCCGGGGAGACACCTATATAGTGTCCTGCACGTGCGTGCGCTTCCCGCTAGCGTCACGTAAGCTCGACAGAGTGGTAGGTGAAGCTACAGCCAAGCGGTGTGAAGCCCCGCCCTGAAGTGACGCCACACATACCAGCTGAGTCGGCTAAAGCTAGATGGTATACGCCAAACACGACGCAACGCCCCTAGAGACGTCACCCGGGTAGGCAGTGCGTGACGCTGATGCGCTGACAGCTCTACTTTATGACATTCATGGCGATCTGGTACCTGGGGATGAGACCTTTGTGTGCTGCTAGTTGTTGGTCCCTTTGCCACCTCAGCTCCCGGGACGGACAGTGTTTTTGGTCCCATCCCATTTTTTTCACATATATCATTACATGGCACACCTGGTAAGTAATCAGAACTTCCTTTTTTATCTTCTTTGGTAGAAGTTAATTCATTATTCTGACTAATATTTACTTGGTTATCCTAGATATCCCAGTTAATCTGCCCCTGAGGAGAGTTTTATATACACGAAACGCCAAGTCGGGCTTACAAAGATGTAGCCATATGCGCTAATGGGATTTTACTCTGATCAATTTGATGACTCATTTATATTTTATAAGTTCTTTTACATTATATTGTGGTGTGCTGCTCAGTTCTTATGTGTCCGCATTTATTGTTTGAATTGAACAATTAATTGTCATACGTTAAACATTTGTATTATACACGTAAAAAATGTTGGGTTTGCTAGGTGTCACTGTACATGCTACCTGTTTTTACTGTGTAGATATTTCATCTATTTAATACATGTATACTACTTTCAATGGTTTGTTTGTTTCATTTCCTCCTTTAATTCCCATTAACTTACTGTTTCATTTAAAGTCCCAATCTCCCTTAAATGGTACTCAAAGTCAGATGTGTGTCTAGACCAAACCAGATAGAGGAAAGACAGAATATGTCTCATGGAGTACTTTTACGGGTGAAGGTTCCTTGACCCACCCCAAACACAATAGGCCTTGCAGGTGCGATGAGGAACTTTATGAGAAGTGGACGCTCCTAGCCTTTAAGAGGCTAGGGATAACTGAATCCAAAAGGCCTCTAAGCCTCGTGCCGCGTACACACGATCACTTTTTGTGATGAAAAAAAAATGACATTTTTAAAAATGTAATTTAAAATGATCGTGTGTGGGCAAAATGTCATTTTATGTCTTCTGAAAAACGAAAAAAAAAAAAATTCGAACATGCGTGAATTTTTTATGTCATTTTTTAAAATGTCATTTTTTCTGTCATAAAAAATGATCGTGTGTGGGCAAAAATGACATTTTAAACCCTTACATGCCCAGAAGCAAGTTAGGAGACGGGAGGTAAAACTACCATTCATAATGGAGTAAGCACATTCATCACGCTGTAACAGACAAAAAAAGCAGGAATCATCTTTTACTAACAAGTAACCAGCTAAAAGCAGCCTCAAGGCAAATAGAACTTCCCCTTTAGAGTGCCGTCATTTTGTTCATCATTTTCCAAAAATGATGGTGTGTAGACAACATAATTTTTAATGATAAAGTAGGAACAATTTCATTTTTTTTCATGAAGAAGAAAAAGGATTTTTAATAAACAGCTTGCCTGTAAAATCCTTTTCTTGAAGTACATCACGGGACACAGAGCGCATAGCCATTACACTTGGGTTATATGGGTACCTTCAGGTGTGGACACTGGTGTAATCAATTTCCCTATATAACCCCCTCCCACTGGGAGTGCTTCAGTTTTGTAGCAAGCAATTCTCCCGAGGTTACACAATGTTCCCCAAAAGAGGGGTGGGAGCTCTGTGTCCCGTGATGTACTTCAAGAAAAGGATTTTACAGGCAAGCTGTTTATTAAAAATCCTTTTTTCTTTATCGTACATCACGGGACACAGAGCGCATAGCCATTACACTTGGGATGTCCTAAAGCAATGCTCTATGAAGGGAGGGAAACCGTAAGGCCAAGAATAGCCAAATAAAAACATTGTCAGGAGAAAACATGGCTCCACCAACAGAAACACAAGGGGGCGTGAACCGGGCCAGAGGATTCTATACTGCTGCCCGTAGGACCGCCTGCCCAAAAGCTGCGTCCATACCCTTTGCAACGTCCAACTTATAAAATTTAGTAAACGTATGTACGGAAAACCAGGTTGCCGCCTTGCAAACCTGTGCCATAGAGATCTGATGGTGTGCCGCCCAGGAGGCACTCATGGCCCTCGTAGAATGGGCTTTAACTGATAAGGGAGGTGGAACGCGCTTCAGACCATAGGCCTGAAAAATCAGCTGCTTAATCCACCTAGCCAAGGAAGACTTGGCAGCCGGCTGACCCTTCTTGGGGCCATCCGGAAGAACAAAAAGCACATCTGTTTTCCGAATCTTCTCTGTAGCCTTGAGAAAGACCCTCATGGCTCGAACCACGTCCAAAGTATGAAGCAGTCTTTCCTCTCTGGACTGGGGAGTAGGAAAGAAGGATGGTAGGACTAGGTCCTGATTCAAGTGAAAACTGGATATGACCTTAGGAAGGAAAGAAGGTTGAGGCCGCAGAACTACTCTGTCCTTATGCAGAATAAGGTATGGCTCCCTGCATGACAAGGCTGCCAGCTCGGAAACCCTCCTGGCTGAAGCCATAGCCACCAAGAAAACCAACTTTCGGGTTAGTAGCACAAGAGGGATTTCTGTCAGAGGTTCAAACGGCTGCCTTTGTAAAGCTGACAAGACCAGATTTAAATTCCAGGGGCAGAGGGGAGCTCTAATAGGGGGATTCACATGCAAGACCCCCTGCAAGAAGGTTTTCATAAGCGAATGGGTGGCCAAGGGTCTTTGAAACCATATTGATAAAGCCGACACCTGCCCCTTTAGAGTACTAAGAGCCAACCCTTTGTCAATGCCAACCTGGAGGAATCGCAAGATCCTGTCAAAAAAACTTTCGAGGATGCCATTTTTGAGGCTCGCACCACTCCACATAGGTCCTCCAGACTCTGTAATAAATATTTCTGGAGACCGGTTTCCTAGCCTGAATCAACGTAGATATGACCTGATCTGAGAGGCCTCTGCCCTTAAGAATTAGGGATTCAGCTGCCAAGCCGTCAAATTTAGCTGCTGTGAAGCAGGATGGCAGATTGGGCCCTGAGACAGCAGATCTGGGCGCAGGGGGAGCGGCCCCGGTGCCCGACTGACATCTTCAAGATGAGTGCGTACCAAGCCCTCCTGGGCCAGGCTGGGGCCACCAGGATCACAGGCCTGCGCTCCACCCGGATCCTCCGTAGAAGGCGGGGAATCCTCTGCAGTGGAGGGAACGCATACAGAAGAGAAAACTGGTGCCAAGGGCAAACCAACGCATCGGTCCCGTAGGCCGAGGGATCCCAGGCTCGGGATATGAATTTGTCCAATTTTTTGTTGGATCTCGTTGCCATAATGTCCACATCTGGGACTCCGAATCTTTGGCAAATCTCTTGGAATACCTGGGGGTGAAGAGACCATTCCCCCGGGAGCAACTGTTGACGACTCAAAAAAATCTGCTTGAGAATTGTCTATCCCTGGGATGAACACCGCCGAGATGCAGGGTACATGGGCTTCGGCCCATGAGAAAATCAGGTTTACTTCTCTTTGGGCTGCTGGGCTCTTCGTGCCCCCCTGGTGGTTTATGTATGCCACCGCAGTGGCGTTGTCGGACTGTATCCTTACTGGCAGACCCTGAAGGGGAGAGTCCAGGCAATCAGGGCCAGTCGAGCAGCTCTGATCTCCAAGATATTGATGGGAAGCAGTTTTTCTGCCCCCGACCACAGCCCTTGCTGGGTCTGTTCTTCTAGAACTGCCCCCCCAACCTAACAGGCTGGCATCCGTGGATACTATCTTCCACGTGATGGGGCAAAAGGATTTCCCTTTTGACAAATTTTGAGAGACCAGCCACCAAGACAGGCTGCGCCGGACCTTCGGGGAGAGCACTAACGGACGATCTAACGCCTGAATGGATTTGATCCACGCAGAAAAAATGGCTGCCTGAAGATATCTGGTATGGATCTGGGCGTAGGGCACAGCCTCGAAGGCGGCCACCATCTTCCCCAGCAGTCGCGTACATAGGCGAATAGTCGGCCTCTTCTTGCCTAAGATCACTGGAACTGCTTGAGCTATTGATCTGATCTTTGCATGAGGTAAACTTATCCTCTGGCAGTCTGTATCTAGCCGAAGGCCTAGATATTTCAACTGCTTTGTGGGTATCAATACCGATTTTTCTAGGTTTACAATCCACCCGAATTCCTCTAGATGCTGAACTGTGCGACCTACTGCCTGATTGAGGTTGGAAGCTGAGCTGTCGATAACCAGAAGATCGTCCAAGTATGCCAAGACTAAAATGCCTTCTGTCCTTAGGACGGCTAGCACCGGGGCTAACACCTTTGTGAATACCCGCGGAGCTGTTGCCAACCCGAAAGGGAGGACTACGAACTGGTAATGGCGGTGATCTATCATACAACGAAGAAACCTGTGATGTGCCGGGTAGATCGGCACGTGCAGATACGCATCTTTTATGTCTATAGATGCTAGAAAGTCGTCTTGATATAGGCTGGCTGCCACCGAACGTATGGACTCCATACGAAAGGTCTGAATGTTTAGAAAGCGATTTAGGCGTTTGAGGTCCAAGATAGGCCTGACGTCGCCATTGGGCTTTGGTATTATGAAAAGGTTGGAGTAGAATCCCAGACTCCATTCCTGGGTTGGTACTTCTACAATTACTCCTTGGAGCCAGAGACGATCCAATGCTTTTACAAGAGAGGCCCTCTTTAATGGGTCGCTTGGAAGACTTGACCCCCGAAGATGAGGAGGGGGGACCTCCCGAAACTCTAGCTTGTAGTCCGTGGTTACCACGGATCTTACCCAAGAGTCAGGAATTCTGGCCTTCCACACTTCGGAGAAAAACCGAAGCCTTCCCCCCACCCAAGAGAGTGGGGGCGCCCCTTCATGAATCTGACTTGAGGACTGGTTTAACCGGCTTGCGAGGCCATGGCCTCTTGCCTGTCGTGGCTTGTCCTTGTGGGCGGCTATTAAATGCTGAACGCCCGGGAGGCTGTCGATACTGACGGGAAGTTGAAGGGGCCGAGCCTGTGAAGGCCTGTCGCTTAAATGCGGGCCCACGCGATCTTTTCTTGATGGGCAAGAAAGAACTTTTACCACCTGATATGGTCTGCATATATTTATCTAGGTCTTCACCGAATAGTCTCCCACCATGAAAGGGAAATCCTGCTAAAAGCTTTTTGCAGGGTGCCTCTGCTGACCAGTTTTTTAGCCACAAAAGGCGACGCATATGAACCAACAGCAGAGATAAACGGGACGCCTGTTGAACGGAGTCCTTAATAGCATCTACTGCAAAGCAGAGAGCTCTTGGGAGGTCAGCCAATTCACGAGCTTGCTGAGCCGGTATGTCCTTTAATATCTGTTTTAGTCTGATCCTTTAAAGCCTGACAAACGCCAATGGCTGCCACTGCTGGCTGAACCACGGCACCTACTGTGGTAAAAGAAGCCTTCAGTAGGGTCTCCAATTTTTTGTCGACTGGATCTTTTAAACACCTGGACATTTTCCACCGGACAGGTCAGGGATTTATTTACGCAGGAAATGGCTGCGTCCACGGTAGGGAGTGCCCATTTCTTTGCAAATTCTTCTTCCATAGGATAGAGAATGGTAAACCTTTTAGGAGGGATAAAAAATCCTATCAGGTCGAGCCCAATCCTGAAAAATCACGCTCTCCAGAAGGGGTGAACCGGGAAAGATGCACCACTCAATGGTGCCTACAAGGAACCTAAAGAGGATACCGCGGGGGCTAATTGTTCTGACACTGGAAGTTTAAAAGCAGTGCGAACCATATCCGTCAGAGACTGGATCCACAGACTCTCTGCTTGAGAAGCCGAAAAAATTTCATCTATAGTGGAATCTTCAATGTCTGACCCGTCAGGACTCAGGTCCGCTTGATCCCCCTGTGGGTCCAATTCCTCCGAAGAGAGGACCTGCATCCGAACACACCGTTTTAGGTGACGGGGATCTAGCCCGTTTGCCACCCGGCAAAGAGCGGGCAATCAAAGCAGTTAACCTTTTCTCTAGCCCACCCAGGGTGGATTCTAGCATTTCTTCCGTAACATAAACGGGAATGGGTTGATTGGGGGCCGCCTCTGCCCCTAGCACCCTCAATGGCTCCTGCACGATGCTGTTCGGTGGTCTATCTGGTGAGGGTGGGACCACTGGAGCCTGGCCCAAATCCTCTGACCCCGTTGGAGACCCCTTTACTTTTTTGGCACCTTTTGCAGCCCTAGCTGGTCCTGATCCCTTGGGAGCCATTGCACAACCTTGAGACACCCCTACAGCCAACACCCAACTGTTGTAGCTAGAAGTGAAACATTAATAAGGACAGGCTATGGTAAAATCTTTTCAAAATTTTCATACGCCTGAGAAGGCGGCAATACAGAGGAAAGTCCTGTGAGTATTGCCACACCAATGCCCGTTAGCTGGAGTTCAAGGTTGCACCGACTCAGATACTGCCAGATCTAAGGCTGAGTCCCTTTAAGCAGAAAAAATCTCTTTTTTTTTTCTGGTCAGTGTGGACTTTAAGTCCAGACCTGAAGATCCACAAACCACCACTGGGTGTCACTGTTAGCCAGAACTGGCTCAGCTGCACTCTCTATATCCTCACTCTCCACTGCTCTCAGGAGGGAATGACCAGCCAGGAAATGCTTTTTTTTTGCTTTATCTGAGACTGACGCTGCTGGCCCGCCCCCCCCACGCACCCCCCCCACGCACCCCCCCCACGCTGAAACCAACATGGAGGAAGCAGAGGAGAAGCCTGGACCAGCGCTAGCAACACAGACACCTGGTAAGCCACTAATCTTTGTAGTGCACACATAGAGGAAGCTGTCCCCCTAGGCTTCCTAGGAAACAGGAGTTTTGTCAGCACTTCCTCTCTATACACGTGGGGCTGCAGTATCATGCTAACAGGCAAATCTGGGGGGAGTAGCAAAATACATATCTTTTAAAAGCATATATATATATCTACATGTTATCTGGGTAAACATTAGTACATCCCATCCTGCCTCAACAGACATAGTGGAGATAGTGGCTGATGCACAAGCATACCATTAGCCAACCCAGAACCCCCAGGGGGATACCTACTGTCGAACCAAGTCCCGCAGGTTCCCTCTTACCTGCTCCACGCCGCAGGGTATTGCAAAATGCAAGAGGCCCAGCCTTCAACCATCTCCGTGGGTATTGTCTTGGACCTTCAGGGACCGGGGTCCTGTGTTAAGGAACCCACACCCCTGGACCTATATAGCATCCTGGCATCAGTAGCGTTTAGTTCTTGGAAGAGACTAAGGCACTGGAGCCCAGAATCCAGCCCTCCAAGGAGAGGCATTATAGGCAAAACCCCACTCCAGCAGGGCCCGGGTACCGTACACCTTGGCTTTGAAGCACTTTGGACGGATCCGGCTAGCTATCCTGGGTCCCGAGACCTCCTAGGGACAGCTAGACGTGACCAACACCTAAGACACTGGCGAAAAAACTGAAGCACTCCCAGTGGGAGGGGGTTATATAGGGAGGAAACTTCCTGTGAAATTGATTACACCAGTGTCCACACCTGAAGGTACCCATATAACCCAAGTGTAATGGCTATGCGCTCTGTGTCCCGTGATGTACGATAAAGAAATGACATTTTTTTTCATCAGAAAAAGTGATCGTGTGTACGGGGCATAAGGATCGTGGAATCAACAGTCATGCCATTAAAGCCAGTGACTGATGAAGGAGCATGAAAAACAGGTGCCCCCTGCCAGGGGTCTGAGTATGTCAGAGTACCATGTTCTCCTGTGCCAATTTGGTGTGATAAGGATTACCAAAATTCCCTGCTTCTCGATCCTGCAAAGTAGGCAAGGGAGCATCTGGAGCGTTAGAAAAGTGTAGATCAGGCTGAACTGATATTAGTGTCACCAGTGGGGCCTGAAGGTTCCTGGACTTGGGGACAGATCTGTCCAGTATATGTTGTAGAAACTGGACACTAGTAAATCCATGTCCAGCATCCCCCATTTGTGGATCACCGGGCTGGCATCCATAATGTGAACCTTTCATGACTGTAGAGGAAAAAGGTTTTCCTCCAGTTCCGAGTTGAAAATCCAACACGCTAGGGAAAGTCTGTCCAATTCCACCAGTGAAACTGAGCGCACTAGACAGCCTTGAAGGACGCAACCACTAGACCCAATACCCTCATTCAAACAAGAATCAAGGGATTACTCTAGGCCCAGGGGGCTCGAGCATGAGAAAGGACAGAAGTTTGTTCTGAGGCAGGGAGAGCCTGTGTCTAGTGTCAGGCCCAGGTATTTATGCTGTGAGAATTGACCAGAGAAAAATTCATATAATAGAGGATCCAACCAAAGCTTTTAAGAGTCTATACCTGTTAGATGTTGACTAACAGGGACAGACAGGCATGAATACCCTGAGCCCAAAGCAGAGGCAAAACTCTGCCAAGCACCCGTGTTTAGACCTAGGTTGCCAAGGATATGCAAAAGAGAAGAGAGACAAATTAGTAATGGTAAACGTCCACAGCAACAATCACATTAATGATGCAGAAAGCTGGCAATGTAAACAAGGCAAGCATCTTGGATCTCAGGAGCCAGAAAATGCCCCAGAATGAGGGCGTCAATGATTGAAATTTAATTTTCCAAGCAAAGTTTTATTCCTCTGGGAACAAGTTAAGAGTCTTCAGATCTAGAATAGGCCAGACTCCCTCTTTGAAAGCATTTTCCTGTTGGTAGAGGACCCCTTGAGACAAGAGCTGCTGGACAGCCTGCCGTTACAAGTAGATACGTTTAAAAGCATGAAGTGGGGAGGAGGCAGTGTGTAAAACTCCAGTTTGTAGCCCTTGGAAATTACACCCTGGTCGAGAGACCGCCATCCACTTAGAGAAGGGGGCACACCATCACTAAAAAGAGGCTTTGGGACAAGTCTTTGCTGTCTTGGAGAGCCATGTCTTCTTATGAAAGCACATTCCAGTCCTAAACTTGGCATTGGAAAGCACTAAATGAATCCTTCCTATCCTCAGGAGTAAAGGATCTACTGGTTGATGCAGAAGCCTTTTTCTTTTGGGGGAGAATAGTACCATCCTACTTTATGTACTTATCCAACGAGGAGTCATACAGGCGTTTGCTTCCAAAGGGTATCAGCTCAAGGCTTTTCTTGCATGGGAGCTCAGCTGACCAGCATTTAAGCCAGAGAGTTCTGTGCATGTGGATAGAGATGAGACACATCCGGGAGATGGCAAAGTGTGCCAAGTCATTCAGGCAGTAATGCAAGGCTGTAGGTAAAAGAGCCAAATAACTGTAGACCAAGGCATCCATAAGTATGGAAGTAGGATTTCCAGTTATGCGCTTACTCCAGACAGCAATGGTCTGCCAAAGACTCACCCATAGGCTGCATGGCAAGGCATGCCAAGCGATAAGGAGCTTTAAAGAGGGCCTCTAAATTCTTGTCTACCAGGCCTCTGAACTTGGGATTATTCTCCATGAGGGTTGTGAGGGTCTTGTTAAAACAAGAAATGTCTGGGATCTACCACAGAAAGACCCACTTATGAAGGTAATTTTACTCAATAGAATAATGTTAGGCAAAAAAATCGTCTCTGGGTGAAGTTAGTCTCCACAAGGTGAAGAGACACCCTACTGTGGGGGCTTACGATCCAGACTATCAAAAAAATATTTAAGAAAACAAAGTTGTCGGCACACCCAAGTCCCATGAATATGATAATTTTGGGGACACCAAGTTTTGAGCCGGGTCTTATAGACCAGGGTTTTAAAGAATTAAGGCGGCAAGGAATTAGTAGGATTATACATTTTTCTAGAGATAACCATGTAATGACTAGGGGGAGATTGAAAGGGTGTTTCCCGAAGATCTTTACCACTTTAGGATAATACAGCTCAATGCTTTCCTACGGTCAATTACGCAGCTTATGCCAGAAACACGTACACCATCTGAGTTTGAACAGATATGTTTAAAGGGGGAGCCACTTAGAAATTCACTCTCAGCTATTTATGGAAAACGTATTGCATTAATATTAGGGAACAATAACAGTTGTATTAGAAATATTAGGAAATATTAGTAAATTAAGAAAATATTAGTTGCAAATGTAAAATGGAAGTGCTAATGTACGTATGTATATTATTATTGCTGTAGAAAAAATAAAGAATTTCTAAAAAAATAAAGTTAGCCTCAATACAGAACTGGCTGCACCAGCGAGTGGACCAAGGAGAATTTGACAGAGCACTAAACCGGAGTATTCTGGGTGGGTGGGGGGGCTGTCCCCCTGTCACAACACAATAGAACAGTAGGGGAGATCACTGTACTAACATTGGATTGTTAGTAAAGTGGCTCCTCCTCAGCCGTCAGTTTTTTTCATTCAGCCCTGCTGGGTTAAAACGGGGGGGGGGGGGGGAGGAAACTACTAGTACCGTATGTACTAGGCTTTAATGCTGTAATAAAACTTTTTTCATTGCAAGTGTCTCTCCATTTATTTTTTTATTAATAAATATGGTTACACTTTTGATAGTGCCTCTTTTTTGTATATATTATATATATATATAAATAAAATATATATATATATATAAAATATATATATATATATATATATATATATATATATACTGGTATCGGTACAACCCTAATATATATATATATATATATATAGATAGATATTAGGGTTGTCCCGATACCGAGTATTTGCGGGAGTACTTGTACTCCCGCAAATACCCCCGATACCTAAATAGAATACTCCCCCACCCCCCCCACCGCATCAAAAGCCGACACATGGGTTAAACGGCGTGCGGGAACATTACAGCTTTCATTTGAATAGCTGTAGTGTTCCCGCGCATATAGACACTTCCCCTTGCTCGGGATTGGATGGGTAATCGCGCATAATCGTGCATATGTGGGGGACATTTAAAAAAAAGTATCGGTATTCGGTATCGGCGACTACTTGAAAAAAAGTATCGGTACTTGTACTCGGTCCTAAGGGGGGTGGGAACTACTAGTACCGTGTGTACTAGGCTTTAATGCTGTAATGACACTTTTTTCGTTGCAAGTGTCTCTCCATTTATTTTTTTATTAATAAATATGGTTACACTTTTGATAGTGCCTCTTTTTTGTATATATATATATTAGGGTTGTCCCGATACTGATACCAGTATCGGTACAGATACCGAGTATTTGCGGGAGTACTTGTACTCCCGCAAATACCCCCGATACCTAAATAGAATACTCCCCCCCCCCCCCCGCCGCATCGCGCCACCGCATCGAAAGCCGCCGCATGGGTTAAACGGCGTGCGGGAACATCACAGCTTTCATTTGAATAGCTGTAGTGTTCCCGCGCATATAGACACTTCCCCTTGCTCGGGATTGGATGGGTAATCGTGATCTGTCCATTTCCGAGCAAGGGGGAGTGTCTATACGCGCGGGCAAAACAGCTATTCAAATGAATGCTGTGATTTTCTCAATGCGGCGGCGGCTTTCGGCGGCAAAGGTATGGGGGACATGGCTGCAGGGACATGGCTGCATATGTGGGGGACATGGCTGCATATGTGGGGGACATGGCTGAAGGGACATGGCTGCATATGTGAGGGACATGGCTGCATATGTGGGGGACATTTAAAAAAAAAAAGTATCGGTATTCGGTATCGGCGACTACTTGAAAAAAAAAGTATCGGTACTTGTACTCGGTCCATAAAAAGTGTTATCGGGACAACCCTAATACACACACACACATATATATATATATATATATATATGTGTGTGTGTGTGTGTGTATTAGGGTTGTCCCGATACATATATCTCAACCTGCCTTATGAAAAAAAATAAAAGTTTGTAATGATCAGTTTAATGTTTTTGGTTCTTTTAATCCAGTGAATTCATTTCCATTGGGTGTGTGTACTTATTTGTTATAAACTGAAGGTTTTTATGGAAGAAGAAACACTGATTAAATACACACTGGATTTGGAGCACTGGTGGAATTTAAGTATATGGATTGAAAGCTGGGAACAACAAAGATTGTTTTCTGGATGTTTCAGCAAAATGTTTGTTGCACAATAAACATTTCTGTGGTGCACATCAAGGTATAATTGACACATATATAGTGCTTACTAGTGAGGGTTATGCAACGGCCTCAATAAGGCCTGTAATTCTTTCTACTAAATCTGACCTTGCAGAAGACTCTTCTCTAGATACAAAAGAGGTAGCTGGTGTGGCCGATAGGCCACCTGAATGGCCAGTAGCTGGCAGGGAATCAGCGTGCAGGCAATAATCAGAGGAAAAGGAATAAAGATGGAAGTGCAGTCTGGTAGGCGCAAACATGGAAGTGTGCCTTTTTCTGTTTTGAAGGTGTGAAAGGGTGGGGTTATTTGTGTGAAATGTTTTTATGTTTTATATTTACATTTTTTAACAAAGTTTTTTTTCTCCGTTTTGTTTTAAAAAGAGTGATACACTCTTGACAATTCACATAGGTAGCATAAATAAGCAGAAACATAAAGCAGAAGCCGTAGTCAAGGTCAGTGGCACATGCATTACAGATTGAGTATATATTACAAAGGTCACATAGGGAAGGATGGGCATAGTCCAATACATTCAGGTAAGACTCTGGACAGGGACTCAGATAGGTTAGGACCTAGTGAGGAGAGGAATTAACGACTTTATCAAAGTCAATGTTTACTTTGTTCCATGTAAAAATCGGATAGAGGGGAGAGGGAAAAAAAAGGGGGGATGGGGGGGGGGGTGTGCTAGAGATCCAATTTTAGCAAGTCCTGTGTTACTCAGGTCTCGACTCCAAACCCTACTCCAGAGTCAGCTTAAAAGAAGTTTATATAGAGGTAAAGCCACATTCACCAAGTTTCTCCATTGCTGCACCGGAGGGGTCGTTCCATTTTAGGAGGACAGCTTTTTTCCTAGCATAAAAGGTTGTGTAAAATACAAATAGTTTTTTAGATTGGGGAGCCTCTACAGTCTCAACAATACCCAGTATCGGTGGTGTTGGGTCACATGGGACTCGTAATTTGCCTATTGAGTTGATATCACTAACTATCCCTTTTTTTTAAAAAATTGCAGTTGCTGACAGGTCCATATAACATAGGAGGAGCCCACCTCCGAGGATATATCCTGGCTAATTGCTCTGCGGAATAGTATGCCCGGTGTGTAAACTTACAGAGATTAGGTAAAGGCATTGCCGGATACCCTCTTACCAATCATCATCGGGGAGCGTAGGTATATCTGCAATTGGTTTACTGGTTTGTAACCCATTAAATATCTTGTTATAATAAGGTTATACATATACAGTATACAATATTATATAGATGGCTTGGTGCTTTTGTATAGTTTGAAAGAAAATGAACAGAACTAATCAAAGGTAACTGAACTGGAACACCTTGAGAGGAGAGAGAGATGGATGTCTACTCAAGAAGCAGTGCGCTTCCAGTAAGGTTAAGAATTTGTGGCTTGGACAACACACACAATAGCCTTTTATTTGGAAACTCCAGCTATGCATCCCCAGTTGCACAGGCAACTAAAATTAACACGGATTAGACCTTGCTTCCAAAGCAACCAGAAAGAGAAGGAATCTTTAAAAATACAGACCGTGCATTGCCACCCTCAGCTTTAATTAAATCTTAAACTCTTAAGAGGCCGAAGCATTTTCAAGGTTTAAGAAAAAACTTGTGATTTGAGCTACACTGATCAAGTTATAGCTGAGGTCTGCCAATTTCCACTGCACGTGCTGCAGGAAACACACTGGTTGCCAAACAGTGGGATAAGCAGCCAAACACATTCTACTATATAAGAGAGCAAAATAAGTAAGATGTTAAGCTAGACACGCACAAGAGTTTTATGAGACTTTTTTGCAGTACTGCAAAATGATTACCTTTACTACAAAAAAATAGACAATCCCTAGAGATTAATTTCTTTCAACCATTTTAAAGCCAAATAAAGTAAAGGTAAACCGATTTCTTGATTGGCTAACTTAGAAAAGTATTGATTTATATATATTATATATATATATATATATATATATATATATATATATATATATATATATATATATATATGCAATAGTAAAATTGTTCTGTTTTGGCATAGAATTTGCATTTTATAAACATATATTTGAGTATTGTATTTGTGTCCAGACAGCATCAAACGTTACAATTACCACTTAAAAAGTAATAAAATTAATCTGCACTTTCTAAAACAAGCAGCTCGTTAGAAAATGGCATATATAACCTATATAAAAAATTCTATATGGAACAGTGGTGCTAAATTTTATCAGTCACCATTCATAACCCAAAAATAGGCATGAATTAATAATAAAATTATAGAAAAACCAACACACATAAGCCAACACCTCACAAGCCATTTCAGTTAATAGGCCATGATCCAGCTCCTGATGATGGTCTACTGGCTGAAACGCATTGGCTGGAGTCAACTTGTATGATGTCAGACGCTAAGCATGCTGGATTGTTATGGGGAGAAGTGATGTTTTCAAATGTTTTTCCTACATTAAATCTTATTGACCTACATGATTGGAGTATTCTTATTTTCTGTTGGGTACTATACTGGTGTTTTTGAATGTATTTTAATGAGAAGGGAGAGCGTGTGCAGGAGACTTTCTGTGGAAAGGGATTTAAATCAGATCCTGTGAAAGCTTGGACACATTCAGCAGAAAAATTATGTATGACCTCTTAACTCATGGGGTCCAAAAAAATATGGTCATCTGCATGGTTCGAGGGAGTTAGATGCACACAGGACTATACATTTCCAGTTAAAGGTGGAGAGGCACCAATTGTGAGGGAGAAAATAATCTCTATTTTCCCTCTGAGATTATTATATGCTCGAAAAGGAAACTCATTAATTATATACTCATCTGTTGTGTTTTATTGATTGTTTTTTATTATATATAAATGTATGCATTCTGGGCTTTTTGTGGGAATATGCTTTTTGGCTGACATCAACTAGTTGCACCATTCCTTAAAGTATTGTTTCAGCACCACTTGCTGTGAAGGCAAATGTATTTATAATTTAATAGTGTTAAATCTGGTGGTTTGTATTTTAGGTCATCTTGGTGTGCACACTCCCTGGAACATCCATTCATCTATGCCTACGGGGTTCAGGAAGCCATTTAAAAAATTTACTGAGGCCACACGTGTGCCTGCATGTAGTCCTTTGGAGTGCACACAAATTATTGCTAGACATAAAATGGGCTGAAAAAAAAAACCTGACTCCTCCAGCCACACAAGCAATGTGGATGGAGGAATCTCCCCCCACGGGACATTATATTCTGACAGTGGCACTAACTCCTGTCAGAATACACTAATTGGTAGCTACAGCCGCTGATCGTCTGAAAATATTCCACCATGTGCTTTCAACAGTCAACTAAATGAATGACAAATAAATTAATTCAGATCAGTATATAGCCAGAAGAAACACATAAATGCAGATCCTTATACAGTATAGGGCAGCCTTTCTCAACCTTTTTACCGCTGGGGAACCCTAAAAATAATTTTCAGGTCCCGGGGAACCCCTGATTAAACTCATTCATTGGGGTTCAGTGGGAACAATGCCCCTTACTTTGGTGGTCAGTGAAAAGAATGCCCTATTTTACAGTAGGGGCAAGAATGCCCCCCTTACAGAGAACTATGAAGATCATTGGTGTAATACCACTGGCTCCTCCAAGTGGAATTGGCTCAGAACTATGTAGGCACCATCTAACAGGAGGTAAATCAGCCACAGCTCAAGGAACCCCTAGCCACCTCTGGAGGAACCCAAGGGTTCCACGGAACCCTGGTTGAGAAATGGCTGGTATAGGGTCTAAACCCTTGACTTCACAACTTCACAGGGTGGGTGAATTTATACCAATAGTAGCTTACCAGTCTGTAGTGCCCATGGATGCACACTTTTAATGTGCACTTACTACTGGATTTTATTAAGTGTTCTTGCATAGCAGGATCACTTATTGTTCTCTCACATATATATTATTCTTATTATAGCCAAATTTTCCACCCTAACTCCTCCCACAGTTTTTACGCTACATAGACGAGTAATATACCGAAATGTGCGGATTGTTCCCGATCGTGTTGCTATTACTTTGTGGAACGTTTCGTCGAATCGTTCGCAAAAAAATCGTAGTTTTTGCGGCAAAATTTTCCCATAGGAATGAATGCTGAAGTGAAGTGTGGGAAGAGAAAAATGAAAGATCAGGACATGATTTGTAAACTGCGACCACTCCCTCATTTTCAAGCCGACCTACACATCTTATAATCAAACGCTCAGCTATCCCTGCTGCCACTACACGGCTAAGCGATCGACCTGATCGTTTTCTAAATACAAACATTTGTTTGCAACCCACGCCATCCATTGACCTCCATTGAAATTAAAGTCTAGACATCTAAAATGTTAAGGGCAATTTGTAAACCGCGACTGTGCCTTAAATTTTTATATTTTAGAGACATACTATACATCAAAATGTAGGTCTGGGTCTTGTGATTCACACAATATAAAGATATTCGCTGTACGATTTATAGTTTTTAAAATACAACCGTCTGAAGAATGACAAGTTTTCAAAAAAAGCCAGAATTTCTGGTCTGTGTTGAGAGGGCTTGCATATAAACAAACATTGGTTTCCTAGGAGACGCTGAGGTAAATTACTCCTCCCACACAGCTGTGAGGGGATTCTGGCTCCTCCCACACAAGGCTGAGGGAATTTGGATTTGTTTTTTTGGCTCTGCGTAACTTCTGCATACTAGCATACTGTGCATATAGCAACCCGTCCATAGCAACCCGTCCATAGCAGGCTGTTTTGATGGGGTAGTTTTTGATGGGACAATGGATCGAAATGGATCGACACACTGTTGGATCACATTTACATCTCTAGGGGCACCGTCTCCAGTCAGGAGTATTGGTGGAGGCAGGAACACATCACACAATTTCCCCAGAAATTGTATCTTTTTTCTAGTTAAAATATATAGGAAATGTGCATAAAAATAATAGCATGCATTTGCAATACAAAATGGGGTCTAATTTCACATAATAAATAAATATACATAAATTCACTTAAACATTGCACAATATATGTACGGTAGAATATCTTGTAAAATATGTCCTTATTTTGGTGCGTTTAGTAAGAATGTAGGTATTGTTTTGTATATGTACTGTATATTAGTTTGTCAAGCTAACATAGTACAAATAAAGTTACAATAATGTCACTCAAATTAAAGTGGAACTTCAGTCATAAAATGTTTTTTTAATTATTTTCTTGTTCCTCACCTCTCCCTGGTAAACAAAAGTTGGATGTTCCCTTACAAACAAAACGGTTAAGTGCCTTTTGTGCTGCACTGCAGCATTACTGCTTTCTAGCCTAGGCCTCAGATGTGTAGCACCTCTCCAGGACCTGACAATGATCCACAGTAGATCTGTGCATGCATGAAGGCATTTCTGTGCATGTGCAAACAAATTACAACTCCATAAGGAGAGTTGCCAGAACTCAGCGCAGTGTGTCCGTGCATGCACAGAGTTGCCCTGCATGCAGCAGATGTGCCATGGTCCTCTGCCAGGATCTTAAAGACCTGCTACACATCTGCTCATGTGTCAAATAACTGAAGGTGGTGGCACCAAGGACAAGTACAGGGTAACAATATCCCTAGGTGAAGTTCTGCTTTAAGGTGACAATGATGGTATTGAAAAGGTCAACATGCACACAGAACATAGAAAGATATCAGAATTTCAAGTGTTTGAACAAAGAACTAGTGGAGAGTGGGAGGTAAATGTACATGGCAAGGTGACTTGGTGTAGGTCCATAGGCTCCAAATAGAATCAAACTAAGCAGCATCAATATCAGAGAATACAGCTTGTACAGTTACAGTGCGGAAAATAAGTATTTGAACACCCTGCTATTTTGCAAGTTCTCCCACTTGGAAATCATGGAGGGGTCTGAAATTGTCATTGTAGGTGCATGTCCACTGTGAGAGACATAATCAAAAAAAAAATATTCCAGGAATCACAATGTATGATTTTTTTAACTATTTATTTGTATGATACAGCTGCAAATAAGTATTTGAACACCTGTCTATCAGCTAGAATTCTGACCCTCAAAGACCTGTTAGTCTGCCTTTAAAATGTCCACCTCCACTCCATTTATTATCCTAAATTAGATGCACCTGTTTGAGGTCATTAGCTGCATAAAGACACCTGTCCACCCCATACAATCAGTAAGAATCCAACTACTAACATGGCCAAGACCAAAGAGCTGTCCAAAGACACTAGAGACAAAATTGTACACCTCCACAAGGCTGGAAAGGGCTACGGGGAAATTGCCAAGCAGCTTGGTGAAAAAAGGTCCACTGTTGGAGCAATCATTAGAAAATGGAAGAAGCTAAACATGACTGTCAATCTCCCTCGGACTGGGGCTCCATGCAAAATCTCACCTCGTGGGGCTCAATGATCCTAAGAAAGGTGAGAAATCAGCCCAGGACTACACGGGAGGAGCTGGTCAATGACCTGAAAAGAGCTGGGACCACCGTTTCCAAGGTTACTGTTGGTAATACACTAAGACGTCATGGTTTGAAATCATGCATGGCACGGAAGGTTCCCCTGCTTAAACCAGCACATGTCAAGGCCCGTCTTAAGTTTGCCAATGACCATTTGGATGATCCAGAGGAGTCATGGGAGAAAGTCATGTGGTCAGATGAGACCAAAATAGAACTTTTTGGTCATAATTCCACTAACCGTGTTTGGAGGAAGAAGAATGATGAGTACCATCCCAATACCACCATCCCTACTGTGAAGCATGGGGGTGGTAGCATCATGCTTTGGGCGTGTTTTTCTGCACATGGGACAGGGCGACTGCACTGTATTAAGGAGAGGATGACCGGGGCCATGTATTGCAAGATTTTGGGCAACAACCTCCTTCCCTCAGTTAGAGCTTTGAAGATGGGTCGAGGCTGGGTCTTCCAACATGACAATGACCCGAAGCACACAGCCAGGATAACCAAGGAGTGGCTCTGTAAGAAGCATATCAAAGTTCTGGCGTGGCCTAGCCAGTCTCCAGACCTAAACCCAATAGAGTATCTTTGGAGGGAGCTCAAACTCTGTTTCTCAGCGACAGCCCAGAAACCTGACTGATCTAGAGAAGATCTGTGTGGAGGAGTGGGCCAAAATCCCTCCTCCAGTGTGTGCAAACCTGGTGAAAAACTACAAGAAACGTTTGACCTCTGTAATTGCAAACAAAGGCTACTGTACCAAATATTAACATTGATTTTCTCAGGCGTTCAAATACTTATTTGCAGCTGTATCATACAAATAAATAGTTAAAAAAATCATACATTGTGATTCCTGGAATATTTTTTTTTTGATTATGTCTCTCACAGTGGACATGCACCTACGATGACAATTTCAGACCCCTCCATGATTTCCAAGTGGGAGAACTTGCAAAATAGCAGGGTGTTCAAATACTTATTTTCCACACTGTATATAGGCTTTTACTAAAAAAAAACATTAACGTAGGGAGCTTGCAACAGGAGCAAGTGCAGGGAATGTGCTGCTCTGCAGGTTTCTGTCACTTCTGGGAATTATACTTCTGTTTGCTGGAAAGTTTACATCCAATATGTTAACCTCAATGATAACACAAAAATAAATAACCTTGACATCTTCAGGTAAGGACAACCATCGCACCCCTGGAAGGTTCTCCACAATGTGGGCACTGCAGGCATCATAATACTGAGGCCCATGGCCTGGATTTGCATTTAAGATGGACAGTCTGACCGCTCGCTGGAAAACCAGGCTAAAGAAATGATCAAGACGAGGCACATTTTCCGCCTGACAGAAAGCCCTGTAAAACAAATGAAAGCCTGAATCAAAAAAACGAAAATCATGCTGGAATGGGAAAAGGGAAAATTCAAGATGAAAAATCCATCTGGACATGCATACACAAAAACACTGTAGGAGGCACAAAGAACTGCCTTTGTAATTAAACTCATTCTTAGCGTATTTAGCATTACAATATGCAGTTTCTTTTTATCTGACAAATCTAAGCAAAAACAACCCCTTCCGTTAGAACACCATGTCCACCTACCTATCCAAAGAGCTATACATGAACTTTAACGTTCTAACCAGATCTTCAGTCATGTTCTTCAAATGTAGAAGAGAGACTCTGAAAAACAAAGTTAAGTGAGTAGCTTACTTTCATTATCATTTCATGTACGATAAGCCATAACAAGCATTTGTACAAAAATACTTTATACATTTGATGACTGGACAAATGTAGTTCAAAAATACTTCAAAATTTTGCCTGCTTTTTATATTAATTTCAAAATCAAATGTTATTTCCTTAACACAAAAAAAAAAAAAAAAAAACGATTCACAATTAGAAATTCGTTAGAGAAAAGTTCTCTAACCTGCTCCTTTAAATGTACTTGTCACTGAGGTCAAAAATGAACGCCAATATGACCCCACTAATGATTGGAAAAACAAAAGAAACATTCTTAAAACAAGAACTTTCAAAACAAAAAATTATACTAGTGTAAGACACCTTTCACACTTGTACGACTTCAAAGTCGCGCGATTCGCAGCCGCGATTTCAATGAATGCCTGTGTAAGTGGCATCAAAATCGGACCATAGTAGTGCAAGGACTACTTTGAAGTCGGCACTACTTAAAGTCGTGCCAGTATGAATGCTAGTCATTGAAAATAATGGAGAATGATTTATCATACGATTTTGCAGTCCAATATCGTGGGACAAGTCGTATAAGTGTGAAAGGGGATGAAAGCCATCTTAAAAGGGGTTGTAAAGGTAAAAAATGTTTTTCCTAAATATATTTTCCTTTACCTTAGTGCAGTCTTCCTTCACTTGCCTCGTCCTTCCATTTTGTCTTTAAAATGTCCTTATTTCTTCTGAGAAATCCTCACTTCCTGTTCTTCTGTCTGTAACTCCACACAGTAATGCAAGGCTTTCTCCCTGGTGTGAAGTGTCGTGCTCGCCCCCTCCCTTGCGGGGGGAGGGGTCGAGCAGGAGAGTCAGGACGCCCACTAACACACAGCTCCCTTCTCTATCTGCAACGTAGAGAGCATCCTGATTCTCCTGCTAGGGGCAAGCATGACACTCCACACCAGGGAGAAAGCCTTGCATTACTGTGCATAGTTACAGACAGAAGAACAGGAAGTGAGGATTTCTCAGAAGAAATAATGACATTTAAACGCAAAATGGAAGGATGAGGTAAGTGAAGGAGGACTGCACCAAGGTAAAGGAAGCCATTTAGATTTTTTTACCTTTACAACCCCTTTAAGCCAGCCTTTTTCAACTGTGGTGCTGTCTGAATTCTTTAGGGGTGGCGTGGTAAAAATTGCCCAACTGTAAACAAGCTAGTGGGTGGATCAAGTCTGCTTTTTTGTTACATAAATGTTATCCTCTTAACAACTGATGCCAATATTGGTTGATAAGGAGCACGTCAGGTGCTTGCAGAGCAACCTTGTTTGCCCTTTCTCGGTCAGCACTGGGGTCACATTAGCTGAGTGAGGGCCTCTTCACACTAAAGCACTATTTTTTCTGCACTGAAACAATGCTAGTTACTGCTAGATGAGAACAACTGCTCTCTATTTGCCCTGTCCTCACTATAATGCAATCAGATACACAGATACAAATGTACACACACCCATCTACACAGTCTTTGGGAAACATGCACATCTGAGGCTGTCAGTCACCTGCTGTGTGCTGGAGGGTTGTCACCTAGGAATAGCCTGGTGTCAGAGAAAGCCGTCAGAAGTGACAGATGCAGATTTCAGGGGAAGGAGAGAGCAGCCAGGATCCATACTAAATGCTATGAATTGAGGCACGTACAATTTATATGAGGGTATCCCATGTTAATTTTTCCTTTCATAGGTTTACAACCAACCACTTTAAATGTCCACAAGCAATGCAAAAAAAAATAAAACATACATGGAGTTTAACATATGGGTTTATCCTGTACTAGTATTTAATCTGTAAATGTTATAATGTAGGTATGGAATATTGAGACTGGGGTTCGATATTGGGTAGCCTTCTACATTTGGATACAAAAGAAAATACTAGGTTTTGTCAATTGTAATGATGACTAATCAGCGGAGTCTTCCCTTATGCTGTCAAAAGCTGCACGTTTGCTGCTCTATACATGCTTGAAGACTGGACTGTGTGGCTTCTGAATACCATACACAATTACTCATCCCTGTGATATATAAAATACCACAGAAATAATCTGTTAAATTAGAATACCAATCTATGAAGGTTACAGAATTACTGAATGTTCAAAACTGAATTCTTACCTTTCTGCTGGAAGCGAAATCAGAAATAATCGATCAGACTCTTTCCAATATGAAACATGAACCAGTTGCTTGTTTAAAATGAGAGATGAGCTAAAATAAACAAATTAAGGTAAAAAAAAGGTTAAGAACTGTGTCTAAAATGTTAAACTGCCCATCAGCTAAGCTATTTAGGAGGGTCTCTTCTTTATATTCACCCAATGATCCACTTTGTGTGTGTACAAATACCATACTGTAGACAGTACAAAAAGGATAACATTTCCATGAAAGGCCATTCACTAAAATTAGAGGAAAGGTGATTTAACCAAAAATTGCTCAAAGGGCTCTTTACGGTAAACTTGGCAAAAAATTCTGTGCCTTAAAGCGGAGGTTCACCCTAAATATACTCTTTCCCATGTGATCAGCATACTGGCGCTGACTTTTTTTAAAATGCCCCACTTACTGTGTAATCTTTAATTTTAATTTATTTCCCCCGTGGTGGATGGCACCTGTATAGCCCGTCACGGCTTCCGAAAATACCCGATCGCTGGATCGCATGGGGCATAGTATATTTAGGGTGAACCACCTCTTTAAAGTCTAATCAGGGGATATTTCTCTTTCTTTTGACTCAAAATTTATGGATATGGCACATCACAGAGACATAGACCAATAAGTTTTCCTTGTCTTTAAGGTAAGAGCAGCACAAATTTTGAATTCTCTTCCACAAGCAGTGGTTTCAGCAGGGAGCATCAATAATAAAAAAAATAAAAAAACTATTAAATAGGCACCTAAACAAACACAACATACAGGGGGATGCAACGTAATATTGATATAAAATTGCACACACAGACACAGGTTGGACTAGTGTCTTTTTTCAACCTTACCAACTATGTAACTATGTAAGAGGGGCTGGTACTTTACACAATAAAAGATACAATTTTAAGCTTTCTTTTACGCTCACAGGAAGCAACAAGGACACTACATTTCTGGCAAGATCAACCAGGTATTTCTCTGCTAGGAGAAAAAATGATTTTAACATAAAAAGTAAAAACGAATTCAGCCACCACATTAAGGAGAGGTAAGCTGCCAATAGAATACGTATGCTTTTGGGTTTAGCTCAAATCTCTTGCAGTGAGGGCACAGTTTATTGTAGGGGTGAGTAAAAGCACTTTCTACTTACCTGATCCTCTGCACCCCCAGCAGATAACACTTGCAGCCCCACTGCAAAGGAGAATTTTCAAGTTTCCAGGAGTTAGTCTTTAAATGTGCTGTTGATAGTTTATTAAAGCATATGCCAAGTCACAGTTTAAATCTGCTGTGCTGCTTAGGAAGATTGCAGTGCCAGGTCATCATTAAGCCTGGTACACACAGTGAGTTCTCTTTTGTTCAGCCAACAACAAATACAAAAAAAATTTAATAAAAATGGAGGTGCTCGCTGTGCCAAGTGACATTACAGCGATCCCCCCCCGCTGTGCGATTGTGGGCCGACATGGGGACTGCCACTCCCCCCCAAAACATACCGGTCAGTGGCTGCAAGCGCTGATCGGATGACGGTTTTGCAACTTGCCCATTCAGCTGGCTTCTTTCAGACAGGCTGAATGTCTGGCAGTTTTTGTTTGACCAGCCGATAGTCGGTACATGTGCACCAAATTTAAGGCAAATTACAATTAGCTGGGTGGTTTTGCAAAACACAACAAAGCTACTACTATCAGAGTTTCCTTTAACACATGGTGGTGTAACAGTACTTAAAGCGGTTGTAAAACGCTTGATTCCCCTTTTTTATTTCTCACCTGCAAGGTAAAGCCATAAAATGCTAGTATGCATCGCATAATGGCACATTATGTAAAACTTTCCTAAAACAAAGCCTTCCAGCGATGCGCTGTCATCGCAGGACGACGGCCAACCCCCCCCGTCAGGAGAGCAGCTGATCGGCTCTCCTCCACTCGCCCCTGTTAGCTTGAGTAGAGGAAAAGCCAATAAGCAGCACTTCCTGGTTACCATGTGATCAGCTGTGATTGGACACAGCTGATCACATGGTAAAGAGCCTACATCAGAGTCTCTTTACTTAGATCGGAGATGCAATTGCAACGCTGCACACCACCGCAGGGGCGTGCTAGTGGCTTATCCTGCTGGACATCCTGTGAAGGAACAGGAGAAAGCTTTTGCATGAAGGAGCCAGAAAGAGTGGTCCACTTGTGTTATCTTTTCTGAGCTTAGGCAGCCATAAAAAAACACCAAGAACAAGAATTCAGAGATTGCCAAGCGTGGACTGTAAAATTACCTAACAATACGGGATCCAGACACATTTTGTAGCATATCACTCAGCGTTAGAAATAATCCTCTTATACTCTTCAGCTTCTGCGAGGCTTCGGATATAGGGTACTGATAGAGAATTTCCTGCTGTAAAATGAACAATTAGCACATTAGTACAAGTATAAAATAGTATAAAGTAAAAGTATAAAATACTGCAGCATCCTCAGTAAATGGGATTTAAAAAAATGACATTAACCACAAAAAAGACGCATTATATTAGGGTTTGCAGGTTAGAGTAAATTCAAACATCAGGCGGCTCTGAGATGGCTGGCAAAATGCATGATGACCTTACTGCGTACCCATGCACCGTGGTGTCGGAATGCCACTTTAGGCGCCATCTTTTTATTTTTTATATATTCCTTATGTATATTTCAAGAACAGGATACATCGATCAGTACATTTATGTATTCTATTGTATTTCCAAACATGGTACAATTCTTATCTCATTACATTCTTTAAACCTATTTTTAATCTCCTCCCTCTCTTCTATCTTCATTATCGTTGCTTTACTGTCCATGTATTCTTAAAATGTACTTCCCATAAGAACATAGTATTGTTGCCCTCTTTCTCCTAAGTATCCTTATCTTTTATTTCTCACAGTCTTCTACGTTTTCCTCTTTTAACATTTTTATAATCCCCCCCCCCCCCCCCAATTACTCCCCTCCCAAAACAAACCTACAAAAATAAGATAAAAAATTTGATCCCCCCCCCCCCTGCTCCAAGGGGCAGGAGAGGCCCAGCATTGGTCTCCCATATATTTTTCCTTCCCCAAGCGGCCCTACTCCCCAAATGTGTTTCCCATTAACCACTTAAAGGGTCACTAAAGGAAACATTTTTTTTTACTGAAATGATTGTTTACAGGGTATAGAGACAATCAAAGTTAACCGATTCCTTTTAACCACTTAAGACCCGGACCAAAATGCAGGTAAAGGACCTTGCCCCTTTTTGCGATTCGGCACTGCGTCGTTTTAACTGACAATTGCGCGGTCGTGCGACGTGGCTCCCAAACAAAATTGGTGTCCTTTTTTCCCCACAAATAGAGCTTTCTTTTGGTGGTATTTGATCACCTCTGTGGTTTTTATTTTTTGCGCTATAAACAAAAATAGAGCGACAATTTAAAAAAAAATGCAATATTTTTTACTATAATAAATATCCCCCAAAAATATATATAAAAAAAAAAAATTTTCCTCAGTTTAGGCCGATACGTATTCTTCTACGTATTTTTGGTAAAAAAAAAAAAAAAAAAAATCGCAATAAGCGTTTATCGGTTGTTTTTTGCCAAATTTATAGCGTTTACAAAATAAGGGATAGTTTTATTGCATTTTTATAAAAACTTTTTTTTTTACTACTAATAGCGACAATCAGCGATTTTTTTCGTGACTGTGACGATATGGCGGACACTTCGGACAATTTTGACACATTTTTGGGACAATTGTCATTTTCACAGCAAAAAATGCATTTAAATTGCATTGTTTACTGTGGAAATGACAGGTAGAGTTTGGGAGTTGGTGGTGCTGTAGGGGATGTGTGACCTAATGTGTGTGTTTACAACTGTAGGGGGGTGTGGCTGTAGGTGTGACGTCATCGATCGCGTTCCCCTATTACAGGGATGACGCGATCGATGCTACGGCCACAGAGAAGCACGGGGAAGCCGTGTGTACACACAGCTCTCCCCGTTCTTCCGCTCCAGGGACGGATCGCCGCACTCCAGCGGCGATCGGGTCCACGAATCCCACGGTCCTGGAGCTTCGGACCGGGTCACGGGCGCGCGCCGGCGACCCACGGCTGGGTACTAAAATCAACGTATATACACGTTGATGTGCCCAGCCGTGCCATTCTGCCGACGTAAATGTGCAGTAGGCGGTCCTTAAGTGGTTAAAAATGATTAAAAGTTGATAAAAATCAATCATATAATGTGTCTACAGTTTTAGTTTCACTTTTAAACTAGTTTCATGTTTCTGTGAAGTAAAGAAACACACAGAACAAAAAAACAAATACAGGGCAATGTTTGTTTTTTAAATGAATCTGATTGGTTCAGAGGAGTTTTAGACACATGGTAATCACACCTCTTTGATCATGGACCACAGTGAAAAGCTAGCATGAATTTTTTCATAAGGAGCCAGACAAGCAGGAAGTGTGGAGATCAGAGAAGTATTATAGCTACTTCAAAGCAAAAAACGAACAATGAGGACATGAAAGAAGCTATTTAGCTAAAAAAAAAAAAAAAAATCATTTAGTGATCCTTTAAGGACCTTGGGTGTTTTTCAGATTTAGTGTTTACAAGACAAACATTTTTTTTCTGCTAGAAAATTACTTATAACCCCCAAACATTATATATATATTTTTTTTCTAACACCCTAGAGAATAAAATGGCGGTCATTGCAATACTTTTTTGTCATACCTTATTTGCGCAGCAGTCTTACAAGCGCACTTTTTTTGGGGAAAAAAATCACTTTTTTGAATAAAAAAAATAAAACAATAAATTTGGCCCAATTTTTTTAAATATATTGTGAAGGATAATGTTACATCGAGTAAAATGATACCCAACATGTCACGCTTAAAAATTGCGCCCGCTCGTGGAATGGCGTCAAATTTTAACCATTAAAAATCAATAGGCGACATTTAAAAAATTCTATAGGTTGCATCTTTTGAGCTACAGTGGAGGTCTAGGGCTAGAATTATTGCTCTCGCTCTAACGATCGCGGTGATACCTTACTTGTGTGGTTTAAACACCGTTTTTATATTCGGGCGCTACTCACGTACGCTTCTACGCGCGCGCTCGTCGGGACAGGGCGCTTTAAAAAAAAATATTTTTAGTTTCCTTATTTCTTTTTAGTTTCAATGGTGTTTATTAAATAATTTTTAAGTAAACAAAAATTATGCAGTACATTCACAATCATTTTTTAACAATATAACATTAACCCTGCAGGAACGGTATATTACGGTCCAAGTAGCGAAAATAAACAGTATAGAGCATAACCTCAGGTCCAGCAATGAACAAACCTAGCATGTTCAAATTTGAGTCCTCTGGGGTCAGACATCCCCAGGACAAGCGCTGTTCCCGCAGGGGGCCTTTCTTATTTATTTTTATTTATTTTCTTAGTTTTTTACACTGAAAAATAAAATATTTTTTTATTACTTTTATTCCTATTACAAGAAATGTAAACATCCCTTGTAAAAGAAAAAAAGCATGACAGGTGACAGGTCCTCTTAAATATGAGATCTGGGGTCAAAAAGACCTCAGATCTCATATTTAGACGTAAATGCAAAAAAAAAAAAAATGGAAAGTTGTCATTTGAAAAAATGACAACAAAAAAATGTGCCTTTAAGGCGCATGGGAGGAACTGACGTTTTGACGTCTTGACGCCACTTCCACCCTGCTATGCTATGCTATGGGGACCGGTGGAGGTCATCTTGCCCTCACTCGCATACCCACACAGCAGGCTGAAGGACCCGATCGCCTCTGCCACTACCGACGGCTCTGGTAAGTGGCGGAGGGTGCAGGAAAGCGGCAGGAGGGGGGCCCCTCTCCCGCCGCTGATAAGAGTGATCTCGCGGCAAAGATTAATATCTTGGTTGTGGCAGCAGCTGCTGCCGTTACCGAGATATCCATCTTTAAAGTACCGACGTAAATGTACATGAGCAGGTCCTTAAGTAGTTAATCTCTTCCCTTCTTCTGACTGGGCAAATATGTTCCATGTTGACCAAATTTTGTTATATTGCTCTTTTGTCTTGGGCCGATAATACCAGGTCCTCTTATGGCCCCCACGTTTCTAACCCTGTTGAGCCATTCAGCAATTGTTGGAGGCCTAGAACTTTTCCAATTTTCCGCTATACACGCTTTAGCCTCATTGACCATGTAGCATAGCACCGAATTTTTATATATCTGTTTAGGCATTTGCGAGAGATGCAACAGGAAAAGCCCCGGGTCATCCGGCACAGGACATGACACCATTTTTTGAGATATCTTTTGTACCTCTCGCCAATACTGCCTAAACTGCCATCTTTTTCTATATATCCAGAACCACAGTCATTGGGCTCAAACAGGCGACATAAATCACAGTGGGCTCCCCAGACTATAGGGCATCACTGGATGAGCATAGGAATAAAGTTCCTGGGTGGATTACATACTTTGGCGAGCCGTTTTACCCCCTATTATTTCTTAATGGCGGATCAGGTACTTGTTGCATCAGATATACAGTGCAGAAAATAAGTATTTGAACACCCTGCTATTTTGCAAGTTCTCCCACTTGGAAATCATGGAGGGGTCTGAAATTGTCATCGTAGGTGCATGTCCACTGTGAGAGACATAAGCAAAAAAAAAAAAAATCCAGAAATCACAATTTATGAATTTTTAACTATTTATTTGTATGATACAGCTGCAAATAAGTATTTGAACACCTGTCTATCAGCTAGAATTCTGACCCTCAAAGACCTGTTAGTCTGCCTTTAAAATGTCCACCTCCACTCCATTTATTATCCTAAATTAGATGCACCTGTTTGATGTCATTAGCTGCATAAAGACACCTGTCCACCCCATATAATCAGTAAGAATCCAACTACTAACATGGCCAAGACCAAAGAGCTGTCCAAAGACACTAGAGACAAAATTGTACACCTCCACAAGGCTGGAAAGGGCTACGGGGAAATTGCCAAGCAGCTTGGTGAAAAAAGGTCCACTGTTGGAGCAATCATTAGAAAATGGAAGAAGCTAAACATGACTGTCAATCTCCCTCGGACTGGGGCTCCATGCAAAATCTCACCTCGTGGGGTCTTAATGATCCTAAGAAAGGTGAGAAATCAGCCCAGGACTACACGGGAGGAGCTGGTCAATGATCTGAAAAGAGCTGGGACCACCGTTTCCAAGGTTACTGTTGGTAATACACTAAGACGTCATGGTTTGAAATCATGCATGGCACGGAAGGTTCCCCTGCTTAAACCAGCACATGTCAAGGCCCGTCTTAAGTTGGCCAATGACCATTTGGATGATCCAGAGGAGTCATGGGAGAAAGTCATGTGGTCAGATGAGACCAAAATAGAACTTTTTGGTCATAATTCCACTAACCGTGTTTGAAGGAAGAAGAATGATGAGTACCATCCCAAGAACACCATCCCTACTGTGAAGCATGGGGGTGGTAGCATCATGCTTTGGGGGTGTTTTTCTGCACATGGGACAGGGCGACTGCACTGTATTAAGGAGAGGATGACCGGGGCCATGTATTGCGAGATTTTGGGCAACAACCTCCCTCCCTCAGTTAGAGCTTTGAAGATGGGTCGAGGCTGGGTCTTCCAACATGACAATGACCCGAAGCACACAGCCAGGATAACCAAGGAGTGGCTCTGTAAGAAGCATATCAAGGTTCTGGCGTGGCCTAGCCAGTCTCCAGACCTAAACCCAATAGAGAATCTTTGGAGGGAGCTCAAACTCCGTGTTTCTCAGTGACAGCCCAGAAACCTGACTGATCTAGAGAAGATCTGTGTGGAGGAGTGGGCCAAAATCCCTCCTCCAGTGTGTGCAAACCTGGTGAAAAACTACAAGAAACGTTTGACCTCTGTAATTGCAAACAAAGGCTACTGTACCAAATATTAACATTGATTTTCTCAGGTGTTCAAATACTTCTTTGCAGCTGTATCATACAAATAAATAGTTAAAAAATTCATACATTGTGATTTCTGGATTTTTTTTTTTGATTATGTCTCTCACAGTGGACATGCACCTACGATGACAATTTCAGACCCCTCCATGATTTCCAAGTGGGAGAACTTGCAAAATAGCAGGGTGTTCAAATACTTATTTTCTGCACTGTAAATATATACTTTTGTCATTTTGAATCTTTTACCATGGGGGCAACATTTATGGAGAAATATACAGATATTGAATATGTCCCATTATTAGATTAACCTGTTCTATATCAATCCAATTCCAGTAATTGAAATTGGTTTTTGGGACCAGATTTTTGATGTCTATCTAATGTGGAGAGTAGGAGTGTAGATGGGAATTACTTGGCTCAGAATTAATACAATAATGACTTCTATAGTAAGGGAGATGGGTCAATTGTTTTAAAATTTTACACTCCAATATAGGATCTCCCCCTGCACATTATTACTAGGGAATTATGATGATTTTTAAAAGGAGAAAGACCCATGAAGATACTACTGTTATGCTGCGTACACACGATCAGTTCGTCCGATGAAAACGGTCTGATGGACCGTTTTTATCAGACAAACCTATTGTGTGTGGGCCCCATAGTTTTTGTTTATACATCAGTCAAAAAACTAGGAACTTGTTTTAAAAATTATCTGATGGATAAAAATACCTATAGAAAAAAAACATGGTCTGTAGGTACATCCACCGGTTAAAAATCCACGCATGCTCAGAATCAAGTCGACGCATGCTTGGAAGCATTAAACTTCATTTTTTTCAGCACGTCGTCGTGTTTTACGTTACTGCGTTCTGACACGATCGTTTTTTTTTTAACTGGTAGTGTGTAGGCAAGACTGATCATCACTCAGCTTCATCGGATATCTGATGAAAAATTCCATCAGACCGTTTTCATCAGACAAACTGATCGTGTGTACAGGGCATTAATCTTTATATTTATCCAGGTAATTTCTTATTTTTTTTTTCATTCCTCCTTTTTTGACTCTCTATTGGTCAGAGATGCTATTCTATGGTGTATTCTTCTTTCTTGGCAAACATAACTATATAAGGCTATTAGGGGGTCCAGCTGTTCAGAAGGGGCATCCATTGAAGCAATTTATGGTTTTATACATGTATAAATATTTCCAGCATTTGCAGAAGACACACAACAGTAATCCTGTGAAATGCATTGAATATGTCTATACGTCATGTGTCAGGATTCCATTATGGAATACTATATTTGGGACAATATATTTTGTCATTTGGTGTATTAAATGTCATACAATCGATTGCATTTTGCATTATACCAACCACTTTTACATATTTTTTGTTATCAAACCTTATGGGGCCGTTGTAAAGACTAAGCAATTTTATGGAACACTTTAAATAAAGCTTAATGCCGCGTACACATGGTCGTTTTTGCGATGAAAAAAAACGTTGTTTTTTAAAACGTCATTTAAATTGATCGTGTGTGGGCAAAATGTCGTTTTTTGTCTTAAAAAAAAACGACCAAAAAAAATTCCAACATGCTTGAATTTTTTTGTGGCGTTTTTCAAAACGTCGTTTTTGGTTTCACAAAAAGTCACCGTGTGTAGCAAAAACGTTGTTTAAAACAAAGTTTTTCAATCCACGCATGCCCAGAAGCTAGTTATCAATGGAAAAGAGTGGTGAACGTAACCTCGCTTTTTGTGAAAAAAACGATGGTGTGTATGCAAAATCGTCTTTGATAAGTGACGTTTCAAAAACGTTGTTTTTTACTTCACAGAAAACATGATCGTGTGTACGCGGCATAATAATTTAAATGCATTTTTTTGGTGTGGTACATTTAAAATCCTACATTAGCATCTTTGTTGAGGATTTTTGGTTTTGCATGTATCGATTCTAAAGAATGTGGTACCAGTAAATCAATTACACAGTTGAGGGAGATATAGCACTCTTGCTCACTCTCTCCAAATGCTTTTTATGAGCTAAAGTCAGAAATCTGATATAACTTTTAGCTAGGGCCACAGACAGTATTAAAAACACTACTTTTTTATTATAAATTTGTATTCTATTTTTTAGAAGGGGAGGTGAACAATGGCAACTTTTATAGTCACATAGTAGAGGCTTGCTGTTAAGCTGCTCTTTTGGTCTTACTATTCTCACTAGCCTGGGACCAGTATGCATATCTGGTCTTTATCTGCATGTGAATTCCAGGTCAGGAACTACCGACTAAAGAAGATCAGCAGCTTGTACAACTCTATGAGAGGAGACAGTGCAATGAGTTTTATTAACATGTAGGGCAGTTTCCTCCAGGAATGAATGCCTGTATCACAGACTTGGTACCATTTGGTGCACCTTCCAGCT
This sequence comes from Rana kukunoris, assembly GCA_029574335.1. Lineage (NCBI taxonomy): Eukaryota > Metazoa > Chordata > Amphibia > Anura > Ranidae > Rana > Rana kukunoris. The sequence continues at coordinate 536,564,688 of CM056049.1, read as the reverse complement.
ACAGCAACTTTCAGCCCCCAGTGTGTGACAGGCTGTGGCAGCAAGACTGGCCTTCTGCCTATGCGAAAAAACACCGGAATCTCATGCACAGGGGCTAAAATGAGTGTGCATGGGAGCTTAGGGTTAGTGTGAGTAACTTAATTTGTAACAACTATTCAGGTCTGGAAATCATGTGCTAAAATGACTTAGTAAAAGTGGAAATTACTTTGGCAACCAAGCTGGACCCACTGTTGCTGAACACACATGCAGACATTCTTCCTCCCAAATCAACTGCCCCCAGTTGTAAGCCAACTGAGTATAACATACCACATTAAATGCTCCAAATTCTTAAGCAAACCAAACCCCTCTTGTTTTACAGCTTAATTTTTACCAGATTAAAAACATTAATGTTTATCTAGAGAGGAACAAATTGTGAACTGTACATCACCATAATATGGTGGAAACTGATGCTATTCTCTATAGCTTCAAGATTGAAAGCACTTCAGGACAGAAGCAATATTTGAATTCTGTATTCCCAAATCGCTGGCAATAATTTGCATCTTCTATAAATACTGAAACTTAGATATAACTTTATCCTTCATTTTGACATGCTGTCTGCTGTAATTAGTTCATTATTAATAAAATAAACCCTGCATTTGTGGATGGTTTGCGATCCAAACAGTTATTTCTCAGTATGTCTGCTAAGGCACCGATGTGGCTTGGACTAAAACAGTGAAGATTCAAACCAGATCTCTACACTTCAAAGAGATGGCCTTACCACTGGATTAGTTCTATATACTATTCTGTGTGCTCAGCATAAACCCAGGCTCCACTGAGCCACTGATGTTTAAAATTAAAATAACATTAAAACATAGTGGCACATGTTCATAATCAAAGCCTCATATTCACTACCAGAAATCTTTTATTTAGCAGCAAAAACACAGGCCAACAGTCTCGGCTTTTAAGAAGCTTTTTAAAACAGAAACCATTGTTCAAGGTTTTGGCTTGGCTTGTGCAGTGCCATGCAACATCGCATCGCCACCAATACCACTACAGTGACAAGTGTGTAAATCAATTTGTATACATCACTGACTGTCCCAAGAGGAAGAAAAGTCAGTAAAATGCGCATCTTGAAGAAGAGGTCCATGACAGATTATACTCCATTTATGCACAGAAAGGACTTGCTAAATGGTTAACCGTATAAACACATTAACTTTTACAGGAGAACTAGATTGGATTCTGGCTTTAAAATCTGCTGTGCTGAGATGGAGCAGTGGCTAAAAGAAATTTCTACTATAGACAACATTAAACTAAACTAAACTGGTAACAGTGATAAAACCCCATGTTCTCACACCATTCAGTTAAGCAACAATCTTCATATAAAGACTACATATTGTTATCTTGGCTGCGTGCTTAGGGTCGTTGTCCAGTTGGAAGTTAAGCCTACATCCCAGCATGAGGTCCAGAGCATCCTGGAGAGGGTTTCCCTCAGGGATGTCTCTGTACGTTCCTGCATTCTGACTAGTCTCCCAGTTCTTGCCACAGAAAAACATCCCCAAAAAACAACCTGCCAGAGTTGCAAACTTTCGGTAAATTTACAAACAGTTTGTAAAATCATTAATTGTTGCATCTGTCCATGAATGTCAGTTACAGACATGCAGCCTACATATCCGTAATGGACATTCAATGACAGATGCAAAGTGTACAGATTTTACAAACTGTTTGTAAATTTACTGAAAGTTGGCAACCCTGCAACATGCTTCACTGTAGGAATGGTATTGGTTAGGTGATGAGTGGTGCCTGGTTTCCTTCAGACATTATACATGCCATTCAGGCCAATTGAAAGCGACAAAACCACTTTATCAACCAGCCTGGAAGTAAAATGATACATGGTTTTTAAAAGTGTTTACAAATAAAATATGTAAAAAGTGTGGCGTGCATTTGTTCTCAGCCCCCTGAATCAATACGTTGTAGAACCACCTTTTGCTGCAATTACAGCTGCAAGTCTATTTGGGTATCTCTAGCAGCTTTGCAGACAGAGTGCTATTTTGGCCCATTCTTCTTTGCAAAATAGCTCAAGCGCTGTCAGATTGGATGGCGATCGACTGAACAGCAATTTTTTAAGTCTTCCCACAGATTCTCAATTGGCTATAGGTGTGGACTTTGACTGGGCCATTCTAACACATGAATATGCATTAATCCAAACCATTCCATTATACCTCTGGCTGTATGTTTAGGGTCATTGTCCAGCTGGAAGGTGAACTGCTGCCCCAGTCTAAAGTATTTTGCACTCTCTAAAAGGTTTTCTTCTAAGATTGCCCTATACTTGGCTCCATCCCTCTTCCCATCAACTCTGACCAGCTTCCCTGTGCCTGCTGAAGAAAAGCATCCCCACAATATGATGCTGCCCCCACCATAATTTACAGTGGGGATGGTGTGTTCAGGGTGATATGCAGTGTTAGTTTTCCTCCACACTTTTCATTTTTCTTTTAGGCCAAAAAGTTCAATTTTGGTCTCAACTAAAAACAGACCGCCTTCTTCCATGTTTGTTGTGTCCCCCACATGGCTTCTCGTGAACTGCAAACAGGATTTCTTATGTCTTTTTTCAACAAAGGCTTTATTCTTGCCACGCTTCCATACAAGGCCAGATTTGTGGAGTGCACAACTAATAGTTTTACTGTGGACATATTCTTCCACCTGAGCTGTGGATCTCAGCAGCTCCTCCAGAGTTACCATGGGCCTCTTGGCTGCTTCTCTGATTAAAGCTCTCCTTGTGCGGCCTGTCAGTTTAGGTGCACAGCCATGTCTTGGTAGGTTTACAGTTGTGCCATACTCTTTCCATTTTTTAGATGATGGATTGAACAGTGCCCCGTGGGATGTTCAAAGCTTGGGATATTTTTTATAACCCAACCCTGCTTTAAACTTCTCCACAACGTAATCCCTGACCTATCCGGTGTCTGCTATATTTACCAATTAGGTGACTTCTGAAGGCAATTGGTTCCCCTAGATTTTAATTAGGGGTATCAGAGTAAAACGGGCGAATACAAATGTATGCCACACTTTTCACATATTTATTTGTGAAAAAAGTTTGAAAACCCATTTATCATTTTCTTTCCACTACACAATTATGTGCCACTTTGGGTTGGTCCATAACAAAATCCCAATAAAATAAATGTACAGTTTTGGTTGCAACTTGACAAAATGTAGAAAATTTCAAGGGTTATGAATACTTTTTCAAGGCACGGTAATCTCACTCAAGGCCTACCTGGTCTATGAAGCCTGAGACTATTACTGGCAGACACCATCATGAATATGAAGTCAGGATTCTCAGCAGACTTATGCAGCATACACACGATCATTTTTCTGCATTTAAAAAAAAAGTTTTTTAAAAATGTCATTTAAAAATGATCATGTGTGGGCTCCACATCATTTTTCAGGTTCTGAAAAACGACAAAAAAAATAAAAATTCGAACATGCTGCATTTTTTAACGTCGTTTTAAACAATGTCGTTTTTTCGGGTTGTAAAAAATTATCGTGTGTGGGCTAAAGCAACGTTAAAAACCCACGCATGCTCAGAAGCAAGTTATGAGACAGGAGCGCTCGTTCTGGTAAAACTACCGTTCATAATGGAGTTAGCACATTCATCACGCTGTAACAGACAAAAAAAAAAAAAAAAACGTGAATCGTCTCTACCAACACGGAATCAGCTAAAGCAGCCCAAAGGCGAATGGAACTTCCCCTTTATAGTGCCGTCGTACGTTTTGTACGTCCCCGCGCTTTGCTAGATCATTTTTTAAAAACAAGGGTGTGTAGGCAACGTTGTTTTAATGATAAAGTTGGGAAAACGTTGTTTTTTCGACATGCTGAAAAATTATCGTGTACGCGGCATTAGAGCTGTTACACAAAGGATGCTTTGGTGCAGTCCCCTGCACCTCTCAATATCATTTACGTGTGTGGGCTTACAGGACAGCCTCTGGTGCATTTACTTGCCAACTTTCTGCAGTAATGTTAAAAAATAAAAAATAAAAAAAAGGAGGGAAGAACATGACTGCACTATGTAGTGATTGAAGCTGCTGCTGGAGATCGTGGCAGGCATCACTGGGGCTGGATACCTTCTTCTTGCTCAAGAATCCAGCTCAATTCACTGAATAGTGCGTCGCGTTAGTCTTATTAACATGACTGCAAAAAGGTTACCAAAGACACCGCAATACAGTGCATCCATTACAGAGGTTTACTTCTTCCGCATTTTGTTATATTACAACCTTATTCAAATATGAATTACATTCATTGTTTTCCTCAAAAAAATTCTACAAACAATACTCTGTAATAATAACAATGTGAAAGAAGTTTGTTTCAAATATTTGCAAATATATAAAAAAAGGGATTTTTATAACAGCGTACCTGTAAAATCCTTTTCTTGGAGTACACCACGGGACAGAGCTATTCATTACATAATGGGTTAGGGGTCACCAGTGGTGATTGGACACTGGCACAACCAATTGAAGACAGTTCCCCTCCATATAACCCCTCCCATCAGGGAAGCACCTCAGTTTGCTAGCAAGCAATAAGGTTCCCATAAGAAGAGGGAGGGAGACCTCTGTGTCCCATGGTTTACTCCAAGAAAAGGATTTTACAGGTAAGCTGTTATAAAAATCCCTTTTTCTTTATCTTACACCATGGGACACAGAGCCATTTATTATATGATGGGATGTCCCAGAGCAATGCTCCATATGAAGGGTGGGAGACGCAGATCAAGCAAGCCGCTTGCAGACAAGAAGCCCTATACTGCTGCCTGCAGCACACTTCGCCCAAAGGTGGTATCTTCATGTCCTTTCACATTTATTTGATAGAATCTGGAAAATGTGTGGACTGAAGACCAAGTTGCAGCTTTACAGATCTGAATCATCGAGGCCTGGTGATGCACTGACCATGAAGCACTTATCGCTCTGGTAGAGTGCGTCTTAACAGAAAAGGAGGAGTCCTGTTCTTTACACCATAAGCTTGAAAAATTACTTGTCAAATCCACTTGGAAATGGTGGATCTCGATGCCGCTTGGCCCTTCCAGGGTCCATCTGGCAAAATAAACAATACATTTGTTTTATGTATCCGAGCGTTGCTTGCAGATACACTTTTACTGCTCTCACCGGATCCAGAGAGTGCAATAATTTTTCCTCCGCTGTCCGCAGATCTGGAAAAAAAGAAGGCAAAAACAATGTCTTGAAAAAAATTTGACACCACCTTATTGGTAAAAAGGCAGGCTGGTCGTAGTACAATTCTGTCTTTGTGACAAAATAAATAAGGCTCTTTGGAAGAAAGAGCCGATTATTCAGATACTCTTTTATTCGAAGAAATGGTTACCTAAAAGGCCAATAATCTGGCGAGTATGGTTCAAAAGGTTGCTTCTGCAACACTGAGGCCTTGTACACACGAGGGAATAAATCCGCTGAAGATGGTCCGACGGACCATTTCAGCGGAAAAATCCCCTCGTGTGTAGGGGCAAACGGACGCTTTTTGCCGGATTCATCCGGCGGAAAAATTCCAAAGCATGCTTTGAAATATTTCCGCCGGATAGCTGGCTGGCAGATATGTCCGCTGGTTAGTACGGCAAACCAGCGGACATATCTTGCCGCACATGCGTCGTATCCTGTGAATGGATCCGACGCATGCGCGCGGAAGTGTTTACTTCCTGGTGCGGTGACGTGGCGGCGTCAACGTCACCGCCGCGTCACCGCGCTGTCCGCCGGTGGGGAATTTGATCCGATGGTGTGTACAGCCATCGGATCAAAACATCCCGGCGCAAATATACGCTGTAAACGGTCCGGGGACCGTTTACAGCGGATATTTCCCGTCGTGTGTACAAGGCCTGACAATGCTAAATTCAAATTCCATGGGCACAAGGGAGGTTTGACTGGCGGATTGATCCGCAGTACCCCTTGAATGAATGCCTGCACTAGGGAATGAGATGCCAGTAGGTCTTTGAAAGAAGACTGAAAGAGAAGATATTTGACCCTTGATGGTACTAAGAAATAATTTCATATCTACTTCTAACTGGCAGAAAGCAAGAATTCTGCTTATATCCTCTTTTTGAGGATTCCGCAAACCTTAGGAATCTTTGGCGAGCAGGATGGATGGGTACATGTAAATATGCGTCCTTGCTGTCTATGGACGTCCTGAATTTTCCACCTTGTAGGGTGGCAAACATGGATCGACTCGTTTCCATTCGGAAATGGCGAATGTTCAGAAATCGTTTTAGAGATCTAAGATCCGGGATGGGTCCGACGTCTCCATTTGGTTTTGGGATCACAAAGAGGTTTGAATAAAAACCTGAACCTTGCTCTTTTTTGGGGGTACTTCTGCAACTACCCCTTGAGACAGCAAGTGATCCAAACCCTTGAAAAAGGATCCTCTTTTGTGGATCTTTGGAGAGTCCTGACCTTCGGAACTAAGAAGATGGGATAGGAAGATGGCAAATTCCAGTTTGTATTATTATTATTATTATTATTAAAAAGTGTTTAATATTGCGCCCGTCTTACCCATAGGGCCTCGAAGCCCTAAACGCAAAAGTACACATCACTCATAGCAGAGAACAAAAATCGGCACCGCAGCAATTAAAAGGGGTACTAAGAAGGGAGAAACCCAATATAACATGAGAAGGACTCAAAACACCCCTCTACTGGTTCAGCCATAGGCTTGGGTAAACAGGTGGGTTTTAAGTTTGCGACGGAAAGCCAGGAGATTGCTAACCTGTCTAATCGGCAGGGGGATGCTGTTCCAAAATTTCACCCCCCGGATGGAAAAAAGAGCGACCTCCTCGACGAGCCTTCCTAAAGCGAGGCACCGTAAAATCCAGGGAGGTACTGGAATGGAGGGGGCGCGAGGGAACGTATTTGATGAATCTTGCACGGAGGTAGCCTGGACCCGAACCACAGAATACCCTGTGCATAATACAACCAGTCTTGAACAATATCCGTTTTGAAATAGGAAGGCAATGCAGGGCGACAAGAGAGGGGGTGATATGCTCTCTAAGGGAAGCACCCGTGAGTAGCCGCGCAGCTGCGTTTTGGACAAGCTGGAGTCTATGCAGGTTGTTATTAGGGAGTCCTAGATACAGGGCATTACAATAGTCCAGGCGACTAGCGATCGTAGTAGAGACAACCGTTTTTTTGCTGGGGTGGTCAATGAATCGAAAAAACACCCTCAGAAGTTTAAGATACTACCCACTTGTCCTGGATTTCTGTCTGCCATGCCTCTGAAAACTGACAAAGTCATTCCCCTACTTGGCCGAGCAGGGGCGCCCCTTCACAGAGGGGCTTTGGGGCCTTTGTTTGTTAGGTCTTGAACCCCACGGCTTCTTGAGCCCGATTTCCTTTGGCCTTTGTGGCTGGCTGAAAAGGCCATCTCCACTTGCTGGAGGCAGGTTTTCCCCGAACAGAGGAAAGAACGTTTAAAATAAGGTCGCTTGCTTTTCTTTTTCTCAGGTAAAAAAAAAAGGGAATGGTCTTGCCACTTAAAATCTTCTGCATACTTTTCCAGGTCGTCCCTAAAGAGGCATTCACCATGGAGGGGGAAATTGGCCAGAAGTTTTTTGCATGGAGCTTCTGCTGGCCAATGCTTTAATAAAAGAACTCTGCGCATCTCAAGTGGCGATGCCCCTGTTTATTTAAACATACTGTTTAAGCAAAACCAAGGTACCTCAGAGCATATACTACTGTGCTTAGTTTAGCAATCAACGTAAAGTATTCAACTTTAAACACACAGTTTCAATCCCCAAGTGAGTGTCTCTCTTGGTGTGTACCGGCCCAACCACATGGAGTCTCACATGCCCCCTGTAGTGCTGCTGTATCCATTCAAGGAGAAAGCCAGCTGGCATCTGTAGTTCCTTCATGGCGTTTGAATTTTCGTGGGTGCGCCCCCACTTTGATCGACCCGGCAATGGCGGTGATCGTATAGGTACATTTTTCTCTCCCCTGTCCCTTTAAGCCATTAGGTAGAAGCCCTTAGCTTAGCATAGTATTGGCTATTTAAACCTGTGTAGTTTGTTCCCCATTACTAACCTATGTGCCACCTGTGGTGTTCTGAGAGGGGGAGGGGAGGAGGAGACTCTGAAGCCAGGCTTTGCAGCAGGGAAATGGAGCTTAGCTGACATAACACGTGGCGAGTTTACAACTCTTTAACGCCCCTAGTGGCGGCATTTAGAGAAGACACTTCACTTAAAATATAGGAAAGGTCCTTAATATTTTTTTTAGGAATTTGAACCTCTTACCTTATCTACGCCGCAGGTTTTCTGCTGAGATCAGACAGTACCAATCTTCGCCCCTCACGGCAGGCAGTGCGTGCCAACCTTCAGGGATATGGGTTCCTATTTAAAGGACACCTCTCCCCTGGGCCTTGTAAAAGACTCTGACCAGGACTTTTTAGCGAAGTAGCGAAAGTGCTGCACCTCAGAGCCCAGGCCTCCAAAGAGACATTACAGACGACGCCTCGTGCATTAGGCCCAGATCCCATCCCAAGGCCAAATTTTGGTCCAGACCAGACTTTGGGAAGAACAAGAACTTTTCCCAATGGAGTACTTTTTATGATGAAAGTTCTTAATTTTGAACCAAGCAAAGTAGGTCCTCCAGGTGCAATGATATGAGAAAGTAGCTTCCTAGCCTAGGGGGTAGGGATGACACAATCTAAAAGGCTCCTGTACGTCACAACCAGCCATGCTGTTAAAGTGGTTGTAAACCCACATATTAAAAAATAAATTGACCAGTCTACCTTACACTGTAAAGTAGAAGAAATCATCTGTCTCAGTTCGACCAGTCAAGGAGCAGCCAGTCGTTTAAAAGCCTCCCTGTCTTCCTACAAAAAACAAAAAAACACATCCAAATAATTTGTGTCACCAAACCCTTCTTCTGTGTCTGACAGACTAATAACCAGTCTCATGTACGAGCAGTGGGCGTGTGTCCTGCAGCCGTAAACAGCAACTCCAGCTAGATTGCTCCCCCCTACAGATCCCCTATGATTGTCTGTTTCTCATCAAAGAACCCGGTGCCCCGATATATTCTTGGTGATGGGTAGCTTTGACATGCGCAGATTAGGCCATGCTGTGCGCGCGCACACCGGGAGTGATGTACGCAATGCTAAGCCGCACTACTGTGATTTATGTGGGTGTGTACACCTGGGGGGAGAGTCAGTGATGTTATGACTTCAATGCAGACATTAAAATAAAAACAATTCATAAACAATTAGTGAAAGTCCAAAAGAATAGTGGTAAATGATGTGCTCCAATGTTAAAGTGCAGTCGTGCTTCAAATCTCAAGGTGCACCACACTCCCACCTGTGTCCCCACTCACCTGATGGAATGAAAGCCTAGCTTTTCAGTCTCCTCATGCATGCACAAACCAAGGGCTTCCTCTGGGCCAAAAGGGCTCTGGCATTAGAACAAAGATACAAAAGTTTGTTCTGGGGCAGAAAGGTTCGGGACGAATTTCTGTTCAGTGTCAGGCCCAGATATTTCAATCTACAGCAACGTCTGTAGATTGAGGAGCCAACCAAAGTTTTACAGAACCTGCACTGTTAAATGGACGGTGGCGGAGAGTGATAAGGAGGACTGAACCCTAAACAGACTACTATTCAGATACCTCACAGATACCGCGATCCAAGGTCCAAGACTATGGAACGCTTTACCAACCAGCATTCGGTTGGAGGAGAACCACCTAGCATTTAGGAAAAAGATCAAGACTTTTCTCTTTTGATATCAAAAGAGACAGGAACAACAAGCGCCCAGAGGCGATTCAGTTCGCATGTGCCGCGCTATACAAGTTTTCATTCATTCATTCATTCATTCACTCACAATGTGTACCAAAACCAGAAAAAGTACCTTGGTGAATACCAATGGGGGACTGTGGGCAGACCAAAAAGGGAAGAGCAACAAACTGGCATTATAAAATCCAAATTGCCGTGCTAGAATTTCATACAATTGTGTCAATCTTAGCGTTTAAACCAATAGAAATAATAATCCCAAAATATACACAAATTCAGATTAGATTCTCTTATGAGGCCCATCACCCAAGGACACTGACAAAAAAAAGCTGTAGGGATATTCCCCTATATAACTCCATCCACCCAAGTTTTTTTGCTAGTGTTTAATCACCTGGTTGTGGCTACATTAACACCCAGTCATAAGTATTTAAAAATGCCTGTGTCCTGAACTGTATGAGAAGAAAATAGGCATTCTGGTTAGTAAATAAACTATATATCTAGAAAACGTGACTTATTTTGCCTTTCTACATAATCATGTCTCCTCTATAAATAAAAGTGACAGCATCACTTTGAACCCATTTGGGCTTCAAAACTAGGAGTTAGTAGCACATCTTTATATTGCCATCACAGCTCTGCCAAGATTGTGAGGAAAATCTCAGATCAAATAGAAGAAGCCATCCCTTCTCCCAATCATTAATGGGATTGCCAAAGCCGATTCTTCCAGTATAATTTAATTAGCCCTTTCACATTCAAATCAATGGGGGCGCATTACTTTAGACCCCTGAAGTAGAAAATTTACAATTTAAACAACTGGATAAAGAAAAGTTTTCTTTAAGTAAACTGCTATAATGGAGTTGACAGGTAATACAGTTTTCAGTCTCTGCAAATGAAAACAGGCTTATTCAACGTACAGTGGAATAAGCAACTCTCTAAAGGCAAACTGCAGAAACACATAGCAACTATTTACTAAAGTCCTACTTTGATTCAAGTTGACTGCTGCACTTTATGCGTTGCTCTTTGCAATTTATTTAACCACTTCCCGACGGCCGTACCACTTTGTACGGCCGCAGGGTGGCTCCAATTCTCTGGGAGGACGCCTTTATGCGTCCCCCGCTCCCCCGGGCCACTAGAGGGCACGCGCGCCGCCGGCGGCACGGGCGTGCCCACCACATTCCCGAGATACCGATGCGCGTGCCTGGTGGCCGTGATGTCCGCCAGGCACTCGCAATAGGCGGTTACAGGGACAAGGAAATGGATCTCTGTGTGTAAACAAACAGATCCACGCCCTGTCAGGGAGAGAGGAGATCGATCTGTGTCCTTTGTACAAAGGGACACAGATCGGTCACCTCCCCCAGTCACCCCCCCCTCCCCCCACAGTTAGAACACAATTCAGGGTACACATTTAACCCCTTCCTCACCCACTAGTGTTAACCCCTTCAATGCCAGTCACATTTATACAGTAATTAGTGCATATTTATAGCACTGATCGCAGTGTGAATGGCACCATAAATGTGAATGGCACCAAAAATGTGTCAAAAGTGTCCGATGTGTACGCCATAACGTCGCAAAAAAAAACGTGAGAAAAAAAAAAAGTAAAAAAAAATAAAAGAAATGGGCTATTTATTTTAGCACCAAGTAAAAAATATTGAAAATTGACGCTCTTTTTTTTGTTTATAGCGCAAAAAATAAAAACCGCAGAGGTGATCAAATACCACCAAAAGAAAGCTCTATTTGTGCGGAAAAAAGGACACCAATTTTGTTTGGGAGCCAAGTCGCACGACCGCGCAATTGTCAGTTAAAGCGACGCAGTGCCGGAAGCTGAAATTTCACCTGGTCAGAAAGGGGGTATACGTGTCCAGTAAGGAAGTGGTTAAGCAAAGGGTAATGTCTAAAATATTAATAATAAATCTTCTTGAAAGACACATTGCCCAACAGGGCAGAGTGACAGTATCTATAGATAACCCCTACCCAGAGCCCTAGCAAACTAAGCGAAGCTTCCAGTTATTTTTAGAGAGCTTGTCTCTATTATTTCTCCAGCTGCAAACCCCTAGTTCTGGTATCTGCAAGATCTGTTTTCTATATAGACAGTATACAGTACTACGAAGTCCAGCCTTTTACAGAATGCCCCTCTCAAACTATCATGGTTTTCGATTCGACATCCACAACTGGACAACCCTATGGATGGGCGAGTGCTGGGATTGTTTAAATGTAGGTCCTATTTTACTAGGTCTTTTTGTCCTGTGTCACCCACTTCCCCAATACCTCCCCCAACCCATTTTCATGCATGTTTTTGCAGGTACTTTTGTCAGAACTTAATAAAAGGAATTTTTACTTGCATGTCAATTCCATATCTTTAAGTACAGTACAGAGCACAGGCTTGATATTCATAGGCCCTGGGTTACAGGCTAGTACCTTCAAAGGTGATTGGACATGGACAACGCTTTTTGGAGGACACACCCCCGGAGCAGTCCCCAGTAACCCTACTCCTACCATGATCTGCCTTTTAAGTTAAAGGGGTCACAGTCAGTTGGTAAGTAGGCTACTTACCTTACTCACCAGGTGTGCGAGTTCCACAAGATCGTTTTTTTTCATGGTGATGGGCTAAAGATTTAACCACCCTCTATGGAATTTCATTGTTCTATATTCATCTAGCCTGTCATCTATAATTGCAATTTTGTTCACTTTAGAGCCATTTATGCCCTTTATAATTGTTTAATGTAAATTGTTTAGCACGTTGTTCACTTTATAGCCTTCGCTATCTTAACCATAGTGTGCAATATTTGGTTTTAGTGCCCTCCTATTTTTTACAACCCACATGTCACAGTCTATTTATTTCACTTTGAGGAGAGCAGCTTATATTAGTAGTATTATTTGACACCATAGCGTGGGGTTCTTTTTCTCCTTCAAATCACACCAGTGCATTTTAGCACAGTTGTAAAAAGCAGATCAAGGGAAGGACATCTGAAAAACAAATTTCCAATGTGTCCTATTCACACCATAACCTCGGGTTGCGCTAAAATGCAAAATGTAGGTCAAGAAACGTCAAAATGTTTGTCAACTGACATCAGCACGTGTTAAAAACACGTCTAAAAACGTATGGAGATGTACATGTATTTTAGCGCAAGTCAGTGTGATATGTCCCCTTCCAGAAAAAAATAAAATGCTACTCTATCTACTGAGACCAGCCAAAAAGGTTTCGTTTTCAAACACATGATATCATCAAAACCTCCGTTGGTGGGTGAATGGCTGCCAAGAATCTCCAATAAAAGGCAGAAGTGCACGCTTCCTGAAAGCATAAAAATGAAGGTGCCAGCTTTTGGGCTTTAACAATGTTTACTACTTTTCCTTTACAATAATGAAAATGACTAGATTGCCAAAACAAACCAGGCTCTCAAAATACAATGTGTACCTGTGCTGCTTTGAAAGAAAACTAGAGGCAAAAGAATTTCATGTTGTCAGCATCTCACTTGCATAAAATCTTACATTGTCATTATGTCCCTGGAAAACCATTTAGAGTGGTCAGCACAGAATGCCATATGGTCAACTACCTGGCAGAGTGGGTCATAATATCCCTGGCAATATGACCAGTATGTCTTGTGCTCACTGTACCTTATAATCAGCAGTCCACTGGGGGAGCACTTAATTTGGTCAGCATCTTTGTGGCCCTTGTACTTAGTATGTCCTTGGCAGAATGATGCTTGTTCTCAGTGTGTTTGTAATAAATTGATTTATGTGCTTGCCATCTCCTTGCCAGAATTTCCAATACAGCCAGCTTATCCTTGGCAGAGAATCTCTTTATCATTACAACCAATTGGCTCTTTTGAAACATAAATCTCCCCCTTTGAGTCTGTAAAAGGTGTGTGTGTGTGTGTGGTGCTGGAGATATTTGAATTCACAAGCAAGTGTCTCAGATTCATTTGCAAACAGTTGGGGAGAGGGAATAAATGTATCTTGCATATAGAGTATCATTATATTATAGCATTGTGAAATGTTACTGAGCGCTATATACAACGGAGTGTGTACTGGTTTTAGCTTGTGTACAACGTGTATATGAAATGTGGTGGGGCAGCCATCAGAATTTCTTGTGCCTCTTACACAGCTTTGAGCCCGGGCCCTGAGCCTAACCAGCAACATTCCCTAGGGCCATCCCACCTGTATACACTCAGCCCCCCCCCCCCCACACACACTTTTTATATATATATATATATATATATATATATATATATATATTATATATATATATATATATATATATATATATATATATATATATATATAATATATATACACCACACACACAGCAGCCCCCCACATACGCACAGGGCCGCCATCAGGGGGGTACAGGCATTACACCTGTAAGGGGCCCGGAGGCCACTAAGGGCCCCAGATGGCAAGCCCTTTTTTTTATAAAAAAATATATATTTAAAAAAAAATATATATATTTTTTTTATATATTTTTCTTTTATTTTTTATTAAAGGGCCAATTTTTTTTCTTTTATTTTTTTAGAGGTCCGGAGGTCCACAGGGACCTGGAGATCTCCAGGGCCCCAGATGACAATATATATATATTATTATTAAAGGGCCCAGAGGTCCCCAGGGCCCCATGTGTCAAACCCCCTTTTTTTATAATTGTTTTTTTTTTTTATATTTTTTTTTTTTATTAAAGGGCCCAGAGGTCCCCAGGGCCCTGGAAGGCAACACCCTTGTTTTATTTTTTATTTTTATATATATATATATATATATATATATATATATATATATATATATATATATATATAAATGTTACATTTAAAAAATTATATATTATATATATATATATATATATTCTCTCTTTTTTCTTTTTATTTTATAAAGGGCACAGAGGTCCCCAGGGCCCCGGATGGCTACCCCCCTTTTTTATATATATTTTTCTTTATTTCTTCTTTTTGTAAAGGGCCCCGCTTCTCAATTTCATGCGGCAGCACACCCCCCCCCCCCCCGGTTCTCTGCTCCAGGGGGCCCATGCCTGAAACTGTGTAAGGGGCCCCAAAATTCCTGATGGCGGCCCTGCATACGCACATCTGTAAACACACAAACCTCTGGTCCTTCACAGCCCGTTCTTGTAAATTAGGTTTTCCTACCTAGTCTCAGCTCTAATTTCCACAAATCTGACACATGTTGCTGAGACACAGAGGAGCTGCAGCCAATCACACTACAAGCAGCACACACACACACACACGAGGGGTGCACATGCACATAGTAGTCCGAGTTGGCAGTAATGAGCTTGATGTCTGAGCTCAGTGACACAGAGCAGCAAAATCTGCCGTGTTAGTTTCTGTAGTGCACATTAAGGCTTCCCTTCACCCGCTCCTGCCTTCTCCTGGCCCGGCCGGACCCCTTACAGTTGTATTGTCTGTTCCCCCTGATGGCGGCCCTCTTGTGCATTTTCACTGGTAATGTAAGCACATATTTTTTCTCTCCTAGGAAATAAACCAGTGTTCTGTTTGTAATGATGTAACAGTACTATGATGAAGAAAGCATACATATTTACTAGTAAAACTATGACACAGATTAAAGGCCAATAAACATAAAATACAAATGACAGATTACTGGATGATGAATAATTCCAGTCTTGAGAAGCCTGATAAAGTAGTCTTATTTATACTCCCTACAGTTATGGCTCACATCTGTGGAGCAGATTGCCTGTCAGTGACAGACTGGACACGGCAGGCCTTATTGTGAACATTTTACCTCAATGTGAAATGCATTTATTACACCACAACAAGATGAATCTTAGTCTGCAAAACATTGCTTTTAAAAAAATGAAGCCTCCACTATTTACTATAAAACTTAAATGGCAAGCAGTAAGCAGATGGGATTTATTAAAAAATATACGACTCTAATTCCAAATGAGTGGAAAAATGTACACATGCAGCGAGCATATACTTGATTGCCTATAATAAAAGACTCCCATTGCGCTGTCACTGTATAAAGGTGGCTGTATTTGGCCTTTTCGTTAGAATTTGTACGTATCAAATTCATTGGGTATGGAAAAACTGTACGATTTTTATTCATGTCACAAGAAATATAACATACAATTCCAGTACACAAAACAGAACACATCACAAATCATAGGAGTCAAGGTCACTTTAAAATGTATGCTAAAAAATAGGAGTGTTCCTTCCACTAAGCTGTAAAGGAGTTACATTATATACACAACCCAAACATAGGCTGCACATTTTAAATGATTTATCATTAAATATGCTAAATGAATATAAAGTGGAGCTTCAAACAAACATCTAAAATATGAGGATGCAAACAAGTTGAATGTTGAGAAGTGACGTCGGAAGCTGCACCAAAGAACCAAATACTAGTTGTACCACCTGTCTACCTGTACCGCACGGCATGTAATGCACACAAGAGGCTGAAAAGTCACAAATCTTTTGGAAGGTAAAAAACAGTTCACATATTGTAGATGTATTTTAACTGCATATACTTTTCGAATGTTTTGATTTCTTAAACATGTTTTTTAAGCTAAAAAGAAATGAAACAGACACAGGAGAAAATGGGTAAACACACAAGGTAATATTAATTGAGTTGGAAGAGGTCTGTTTTAGCGCCCCTACACTGAGAACCGAGCGATTAAACACCACTGTTTTCACAGCCCCGTGGGCAGAGGGTGGAGTGCTGAGCTGTAGAGGGGCAGAGCGGCTGAGACAGGCATCAGTCCAGGCACCTGGCGCATCCACACTCCCATTGCCGTGATAATGTGGTGCCTGCACTGTTATCTGCGAAGTCAACAGAGCGTGGACTTCAGTCTGCTCTCTGCTGAAAACGGGTTACGGGAGTGCATAAATAAAATGTGTTCCATAGGAGAAGTACAGCCAAACAAGCTTTGGCTATACCTCTCCTTTAACCACTTACCTACTGGGCACTTTTACCCTCTTCCTACCCAGGCTAATTTTCAGCTTTCAACGCTCTCACACTTTGAATGACAATTGTGCGGTCATGCAACACTGTACCCATATGAAATTATTATAATTGATCGCTGTTCATCCAGACAGAAATCTTGTGAACTGAGAGTCCAGGAAGCAGACACCACATGAAGTTATAAGTTAGCATTATTCCCTGCTGAATCCATGGACTCTGAACCAACCTCCCCCTTTAAAGAAGAAATAGAGGTGTCATGTAGCCTTAACACACTCCCTGTCCTAGAGCGAAGACGCTGCTCAGTATAGTTGCCACCTTAGGACAGCAAATGAGTTAATGGCAAGATCATAATGTGGGGAAAAAAAAGTATGGAAAAAACATTAATTTAGCAACCCCATCCAAGGACAGGTAAGCTGCAATAATATAAATTTTTGTTCTCATGTTTAAAAAAATGTACATATTAACATTACTAGCATAGCTAGTGAAAAATAGCACTCTTACCTCTTCTTTTGATATGTCGGATTCCAGCCTCAGTGTGAGGTACATTGCTATATGAGGCACTCCTTGTACAACCTGCAGGTGGCTGGCATGTTCTTCACCCCAGATCAGCTTTGTTAGATGATTCATGGATGGTTGTGCCTCATAACTTAAACTCTGAGGTTGGATCTGTGCATCAAACACAGTTGTTTCAAATGTCAATTTCACCTGTCAAAAAAAAACATTTTACAAAGTGGAAAGTGATCAATATTACATTTAAAAAAAGCAGTTACTTTGAAGAAAGACTAATAATAGCACATAAAACACTCAAGGCTAGGACCAATAACAACTTTATAAAATACACACTTTTTTTTTTAATAAAAATAAATAGGAGTACAATCTTTATAACCCCTGTATGTAAAATAAACTGGGCTTCTAAAAAAAAAATGTAAGCAGAACTTAAGTCCGTTTCGGTGATGCAACCATTGGCCATTGTTGCTGGCCACTGACAATATCTCCTCGGAGTCCTGTGCCAGGTTTTAGGTCTCTTGATTGGCTGGCGGGGGAGCGACTCCCATGCAACAAAAATCATGCAGGTTTCTGGCACGTATGTGTGTCTTATTCATTTGTATACTGACCTCTATATTTTGAGATCCATCACTCCAGTAAGCCTTTGATTTAACCAGTCTTTAGTCACCTGGGCACTAGAGGATTCCCCTAAACGTGAAGGAGGCGACCACCCCTTGTGACTATAAAGCAGCAAGGAGATGCAAGAAAACTTTTTCTGAAGCAGCAGATAGGATTAAGCAGTAGAAAACAGAAGACATCAACAGAGACCTTGTACCTCTCCGAAAGACAGAGTAAAATAAAGGGTTGGGATGTTTCTGCCCTAAGCTGGAACAAATGTCAGTAGACATCCACTCACTACCAGGGGCTGGGGCAAACATTCACTATAAAAAAAGGCTTCCGAGCAGGTCCTGTGGGCTTAGAGGTGACAAATCTACCACAAAAGGATATGCCTTCAGTGGATGATATGGTCTGATGGCAGCAAACAGATCGTACATATAAAGGTAAAAGGAGGCCAAATAAATAGGGAGGTGTGATTGTGGAGCAGGAATGCCCTTTCCTTAGTAACTGCCTCAATGTATTTCTCAAGAGACTTTCCAAAAAGCTTGCCTTCAAAAGGGTATGTGCAAAAGTTACCCTTACCAAGCTCCAAGCCATAAAATCCTGAGTGTATGCACAGAAAGCAAGAATATTCTGGAGATTTGACAAATCATACTGGCCTCACTGTGCAGTTATTTGTGTTGCAACCTGCTGCGATAAAAAAAAAAAAAAAAAAAAAGCATGTAGTATACATTTGTCTATGCACTGAGGGCACTCTAGATATTAGCTGTCAGTGTGGCCCCCAATGCATCTGGTGTGAAGAACTAGGAAATGTGAATACATGTCAATGAATATAAAAAAAACACAACACACACACAGGCCCCGTTTGGGTAAAAATGTAAGCCTTCGACTTAATACAGCTCTAGACCACTCTGCAGCCAAAAGAGTACTACTTTGTAATTTTGCATTCTAATGTAAAGAAACTGACACACTTATGGGATACAAAAATGGAATTCCAAGGTGTCCCCTATAAACACACGTATCTCTCTCAAACTTTGTTGGCTCCTCAGACAATAAAGCCTCTGTACTAAAGGCTTTACAGCTAATAATTGAAAGATATACACTGGGAACACCCAAAGGAACGATCACAAAAATCGGATTTCTGGCTTGGACTGAGACTGATTCAGTTACCAACAATAAATTTTACTTTGAAAAGACAAAGTAAGTAATAAGTCTCTAATGCTTCCCGTCAACATGACTGCTCCACTGGACAGAAGGAATGTACCGAATATGCAGCCACTACAAGTTTAGCATCCAGTAAGACACTGTGGGGTTGATTTACTAAAACTGGAGAGTGCAAAATCTGATGTCGCTCTGCGTAGAAACTGATCAGCTTCCAGGTTTTGTTAATTGAACAAGCTGAAGTTAGAAACCGATTGGCTACCAAGCACAGCAGAACCAGGTTTTGCACCCTTTAGTTTTAGTAAATCAACCCAACTAAACCTAATAGCTATCTACTGCCATTTGTAACTAAACAATGGGAATGCACATTGTTTCTAAACACAAACAAACATTAGTGGCAGGAAAGCTGGATTCAATTTCAGGAATCATACCTTAAAAGTCTAAAGTGAAAAAAAGTGACAGTAGTAGTAAAAACGACAAAAAAAAAATGTTTTTTTGTGTTGTAAAAAATTATCGTGTGTGGGCTAAAACAACGTTTTAAACCCGCGCATGCTCAAAAGCAAGTTATGAGACGGGAGCGCTTGTTCTGGTAAAACTACTGTTCATAATGGAGTAAGCACATTCATCACGCTGCAACAGACAGAAAAGCGCGAATCATCTTTTACTAACAAGGAATCAGCTAAAGCAGCCCCAAGGCGAATAGAACTTCCCCTTTAGAGTGCCGTTGTACGTCACAGCGCTTTATTCATAATTCTTTTAAAACGATGGTGTGTGGGCAACGTCATTTTTAATGATGAAGTTGGAAAAACTTTGTTTTTTGGACATGCTGAAAAATGATCATGTGTACGCGGCATAAGGTTTTGGGGCAACTTATGACCATTCCATTCTTGAAAATACCTGGATTCTTGTGCCCAAGGCTGACCCTTTTGTTCTGCTAATGAAGATATCTTAAACCCAGGTACACACGGTCCAAGTATCAGGTTAAAAAAAAGCCCACATTCTGCCTGTGTGTATGTCGGTCTGTCTGACAGAAGCCTGTCGGCTTCCGTCGAATGTGCATGCTGGGAAGCCACAAGTTGACTGTCCCCAGTCAGCGCTCTCAGTCAATGGCAGAGAGTGCCGATTGTAGTGTTTTGGCAGGGGAGCCGTACCCCTGTCAGAACACAACAGCTCAACCGGGGAGATCGCAATACATATGTCGATTAGTTAGTAAGTGTCTCTGATTGGAGCTGAAGTTTTTTTTTCGTTTTAAACCACTGTATTAAATATCCTCAAACAAAATTTTTTTTATCGAAACTGACATTATGGCAAACACATTGGACACTTTTGACACTATTTTGGGACCATTGTGATTAATACAGCGATCAGTGCACAGATTACTGTATAAATGATCTAGGGGGCGATCAAGGGGTTAAGGTTGTCCTAGGGACGGATTCTAACTGTGACAGGGAGCAGTAGATCTCTGTCATGTTGCTAGGCAGAACAGGAAAATGCCTTGTTTACATAAGCATCTCCCCGTTCTGCCACTTCGTGACACGATCGCAGGCACCCAGAGAACAGAGTCTGCGGGACCCGCAGGCACGGTCGTGGAGCATACAGCGGCGCACGGCCACGATTTAAAGGGGACGTAAAAGGTACATCCCTTTGCGCAGCCGTGCCATTCTGTCGACGTATACCATCGTGCAGCGGTTAAAGTGTTTGTAACTATATATATATATATATATATATATATATATATATATATATATATATATATATATATATATATATATATATATATATATATATATATATATATATATATATATATAGATAGAACAGGAGATATAGAGATAGATAGATAGATAGATATCGATCTATCTCTCTATCTTCTGTTCCCTTATAGCAGGTTAAACAGCATAGTGCTTGTGCTGTCTAACCTGCCCCTCTCCAAGCTGTAAAAAAAATCTGGGTGATCCTGCCAGTTCCTGTGTCCCCCCTCTGTGTACTTACCACAATAAAAATGGCTGCTGAGCCCCAATTACCGTGGTCAGTTTACGTGCCTCCGTCATCCGCAGCTCTCCTCTGTCCCCCTCACCCCCTCCCTCCCTGCCAGCTCGGTTTGTGTCTGTATCTCGGTATAACCACCATGTAACCAAACAGTCCAAATAAGTGAAAGACAAAAGTTAATTTCAATAGTGGTTATAAGGGACAAACCAAAAATGGCTTTAGGGGGTCACCATGGCATGTGCATTTACCACCCAGGGGAGAAGAGTAAACACGCTTACCAGAAGACAACATCAACCAAGCATGTAGAAATAATGATCAGGGTGGTGGTCAAAGAGACATATCCAAGAGTGAGACATCAAAGTTCTTCACATAGACAGACCCCCTTGCCAAATCATAGACTCCAACATTTATAAAGAAAACTCGGTTCTCAACCGTTGTCTTCAGGACCCACTAACAGGCCAGGTATGCCAAATAACTGAAATACATCACAGGCGATATCATTTGCTGCTTAGTGATTGCACTATTCTAGTCTGCATCTTCTCAATGTAATACTAGGTGTTAACTTTCGTTGATGTCTTGGATGTCTCTGTGAGATAGTTGCAATTCCATATTTGTTAAATTTTTGTACCACTTTTGCTACAGTACTCTGACCGATAAATAAAGCTTTGCTGATCTCCTAGCCTTCACTTTTCTTGTGTAAAAAAATGATTTTCTTTCTCCGGCCTTGTGACATTTCTCTTCCATGTGGTGCCATTGCTGACAGCATGAAATGGGAAGGGTTTTTCTTTGTTAAGCAACACCCTTTTATAATTAACTGTCTGCTGGTCACCTGTTTAAAGCGGAGGTCCGTTCAAAAAAAAAAAAAAAATTTAAAGTCAGTGGCTACTAACACTGTAGCTGCTGACTTAATAAGGACACTTACCTGTCCTAGTCGCCAGCGATGTCGGCCCCCGCCGAGGCTGACCTCGATCCTGGCAGCTCCAGGCGCCGCCATCCACAGTAAGGGAAACAGGCAGTGAAGCCGTGCGGCTTCACTGCCCGTTTCCTACTGCGCATGCACGAGCAGCACGGCGCTTTGTGAATGGGTCGGCTGCTTTCTGGGATACACACAGCTCCCAGAAAGCAGTGCGCCCCATTCACAAGAATAAACCGAGTGTAGGAGGAGGAAGAGAATCCACCGGAGGATGAAGAGGCAGATTCGTCAATTCCACATAGCAACAGCTATTTAGGGTAAGTAAAAAAAAAATGGTTTTTCAGGGTGGAACTCCACTTTAATGAATAATTAGACTCACCTGTAGTTGAATTCTTGTTAATTAGGATTTTGTTGTCCAAAATTTAGCTTTGCTCCCAAGAATTTCATTGAGGTGTATTCATTTTTGCAACATAAATGAATTTGTTGGGAAAAATACTGTGGCCCGGATTAACAAAGCACTTACGTCGACGTATGTACAAATGTGCGCCGTCGTATCTATATGCTGACCCACAAAGCTAGATATGTCGAAAAATAGGTTTCAGCCGCTCGACGTAACTTTCCTACGCCGGCATATAGTGGGCGCATATTTACACTGGACGTATGTGTCGCTCCCATTGATTTTCGATGCAAATATGCAAATGAGGGCGATACAGCGATTCACGAACGTACTTGCGCCCGGCGCATAATATACGCGGTTTACGTAAGTCGTACGTCCGGCGTAAAGTTATTCCCCATATTGGAGGCGCAACTCATGCAAAGGTATGGACCAGGGAACGAATGCCGTCGTATTTTATGTCGTTTACGTAGTACGTGAATAGGGCTGGGCGTAGGTTATGTTCACACCTTAGGCAGTGATTCGACGTATCTGAGCCAGTTGTTTCGACGTGATTGTGAGCATGCGCACTGGGATACGTCCACGGCATTCGGCCAATCATTTGCATGGGGTCACGCCTCATTTGCATTGCTCACACCCACTTCCACTTACGACGACTTACGCTTTTTTAAAACCCAGCGTCGAGGGAGCAAGTGCTTTGTGAATACTGTGCTTGCCTCTCTGCGCTGCATCGGCGTAGAGTATATTATTATAGATTATTTTTGTAATTTTTTTGTGTCCAGGAATATCTATCACGTGCACATTTTTTTTTTTGTGTGTTTCAGGCTGGGTTCACACTATACTACACAACAGTAGTACACTTTCATCCTACTTTGCTCTGCGACATTGGTCCTACATCCATCCATCCGACTTTCATGAACAGGATACTACTTTGCTCCTGATTTGTGATAGTCAGACTTGTTCTTTGACCAATCAAAACAATCTCAGTGTGAGATAAATTATTTTTACTGCTGCTGTAATCACATGTCAGATGTCAAAAGTCGGATGGTAAGAACAAGGCTTACCAATGATACTTTGAATGATATTCAATGGGCTGAAGTAGGATCAATGTCGGACCACATTAGTACAGGGAGCATTTTCAAAGTCGGACGGACTTCTGTCTGTAACTCACCACCGTAACGCAAGGCTTTCAGAAAGCCTCTTGAGGGGGGAGGGGGCGAGCAGGAGTGTCAGGACGCCCACTAACACACAGCTCATTTCTCTATCTGCAAAGTAGAGAGTGTCCTGACTTGCCTGCTCGCCCCCTCAAGAGGCTTTCTCCACACCAGGAAGAAAGCCTCGCATTACTGTGGCGAGTTACAGATAGAAGAACAGTAAGTGAGCATTTCTCAGAAGAAATAAGGACATTTAAAAGCAAAATCGAAGGATGACATAAGTGAAGGAGGATTGCACTAAGGTAAAGGAAGCTATTTAGGAGGGGGGGGGGGGGGGAGAATTACCTTTACAACCCCTTTAAGACGGCTCTTATAGGGAAACATTTTCACACGTCACGCGACATGAGCTCCCAATGTCGGAGCGTTTGTCAGACAAGTGTGAACCTGGCCTAAAGCTAGATTGGTGTGCCTTGCCACTCCAGTCACCAAAACGATATAAAAATCTGGTGCATGTATTCAACCAAAAATATGGTATCACAGTTTCAGGTTAAGTACAGTTCTAGGGTTATTTCCGACAAAAACATATGTGTAGTGAAATTAGAAATTTTTACCTGCATGGGTCCTGGTATACAAGATAAAACTCTTTCAATGTTTTCTGCACCGACTTCCACATCATTAACTGCAATTAGAGTATCGCCTGTCAAAAGAAAAAAATAAACAGTAAAAATGTACGCAATAAGACCCAGTGTTTATCCCTGCTACGTATGTTCATTATTCTCCACAATTAGAATTGATATGTAATCCATGTTCAGATGGTCATCGCTAGAACTGCATTCAGTGGTTGGAAAGTTGTAATTTCTCACACAGTACTCTAATTCATCATAAACCTGATGCTAAAGTGGATTGTATGATATGTTAAACTTCTGACTGCTGGATGTAGCTGTATGTTGTCATTACAAAGGAGTGGTTCTCAACTCCTGTCCTCAAGACCCACTAATAGGCCAGATTTTAAGTCTTACCTTGGTGAGATGCAGACTAGAATGCTGCAATTACTGAGCAGCAAATGATATCGCCTGTGATGTATTTCAGTTAGTTATCTTGCAAACCTGGCCTGTTATTGGGTCCTGAGGACAGGAGTTGAGAACCACTGACAAAGTATAATTAAAAGGCAAAATTGTTTTATTTTTTTAGATTGGGAGTGGAGAGGGATAAGAAAGCTTGTCAGTTTTTATCACCATCTGTGCCCCAGTTATGGAGATTCACCTTTTCTATTTGTCCGGTTTACCATTATTATTAAAAGGAAAAAGCAAAGAAAATTACAAAATTATGGGTTGTCTTTAAAAAATAATAGGAGGGGAAAATCTTCCAATGGAGGCACTAGTTCTGGTGATCTGGCGGTCCACAAGAAATGCCCTGTAGGGTTTTTTTTTCTCACTTTCTGTTTGGCTATGGGACAGGAAGTGAAGGAAAATCTCCACAATTGGACACAGATATGAAAAAAAAAAAAAAAAAGACCAAGAGGGACAGGGCAGACCAAGAGGGACAGGGCAGACCAAGAGGGACAGGGCACTAGAACCGGGTCTCTTCCCCATTCTCTTGCAACTCCCATCCATCCTCTCTCTCCCTCCTTCTCCTATTCATCTCATCATCGGGAGCCTATGTGTGCGGCTCCACGCTTGCATGTCCCCACCTACCCTTTTTATTAAGGCTGGAAGTGAGGAGAGGAGCTGCAGCACAGCGGGAGGGAGTAAAATCCAGCGCCAAGATCCACACAACTGCACAGCCATTGACACCATAGCACAGCACACACTGACACTGCACAGCACACATTGAGACCAGTCTGCTTGCGGTGCTCAGGCAGAACTGCTGGACACTTACTTGCACAAACTGGAAGGCTGTCGCTCTCATGTCAGGGCAACATTCAGTGAGCGCTGCACTGCCTACCTGGGACACTAGGAGTGGTCATTTTCGCAATCCTCCACCTCACTCATTACTTCCTGCTCCCTGCTCTCCAGCTACATTGGTTGAGGGGAGGGGGGCAGGCTCAGAGAGGTCATACTGTTAGGTCCCATGGCTTAATGAGAATTGTAAGGAGAGTACCTGTGTACTGCTCTGCCTGTGCGCGCCTTTACCAGACTACTTTTCCCGAGCATGCACCTTTGCTCTTCGGCCGCCAATCAAATCATGGCTCTAAGTGAAGGTACAGATTGGAGGGAGATTGGTCATGCAGCCCTGTTATCACTCGCCCCCAGCTGAAATCCACTCGTCAAATGCTAGCAGGCGAGTGGAAATTTTGAGGGCTGCAATACACATTATCTTAAGTGTAAACACAGGACATCTTCACACACAATAGCAGTGTCAATTAGCACAGAGAACAGACAGATGGCTGGAGGTGACTGCATTAGCATCTATGAATGAGTCACTCTACAATTAACCCTTTGAGTTCAGAATCAACAAACATTAAATGGTCTTACAGAAATCCAGGGATATATTGTGGATAATAAATACATAATAATCCCATCACATGTAGTCCAAGATATCATTTCTAAGTCATCCTTTGCCCCTATTGGACATAGGATGATTTTAGACATAAGATGGTTCCATGGGTGTCCGTTGAACTATTTTCAGGGAGAGGGGCGTCATTTTAAGGTCATCCATGCTCGGTCCCTTTTTGACAATGTCATGAAGGGGAGAGGCTTAGTCATTATCACATAAAGCGCAGGCATGCAAAGGTTTGAGAAACCTGATGCAACTATCAAGCAACTAGCAACTTTGAATAACAATATCATAAAAAATAAAGCCCCCCCACCAAGGAAATAACAACCCCCCCTCTGTCAGCTGGAGCTAGAAGAGAGAAAAATCTCTAATTGGATTCGCCGTGCCGCCTTGCTTCCTGCCCGCTGTTTTTCTTACCGAGGATCATGGCATTGATTTCTAGGGGGGGGGGGGGCAAGCACCCTCCCTTGCCCTATGGAGCGGACGCCCATGGATGGTTTAAGGGATGTCCCAGGCGAGTCTGTCAGTTATACTTTAAAGTGGAGGTTCACCCTAATATTTCACTGTGTATGACCAATAGTGCCTCCCATTGATCATTAAAAATCTGTGTTTTTTTTTTTTTTTTTTTTTTATAAAGGCTTACCGTTATTTTATCAAGATTGTTGCCTGTCAATCAATTGTCCCCGCGGGTGAATAGGCGTTTCTTTCTTTCCCCCGACGCGCTCAGTCTCCTGGGAATTAGTTCAGACGTTCCCAGAAGGCGATCTCTCATGAAATCCCGCGATATTTTCGCGGTCACGTGACTCGGCAAGCTGGTCACGTGACTCGGCAAGCGGGTCATGTGACTCGGCAAGCGGGTCATGTGACGATCTATTCTAATGTCTTCTTGGTCAACGGGGCGGGTCATATTGACGCCGGCCGTTGCCATGGTAACCGTGAAGTGTTGACGGCGCCGCTCGCCGTCAACACAGCACAGCAAAGGACATGCGCGGGATACAGCGGTGCATGCTGGGACGCCAGCATTCACCGCCGTATCCCGGAAAGCATTACTGCTGGGCTTCAACATGCCCAGCGTGCCATTAATAAAAATGAAAACTGCCTGCAGACAGAGATATAACATATCGTTTGGCAGTATAATCTCATCCTGGGGGCTGATAGATTAGGACACACGGGCTGCTAATTTAAAAAGGTAAGAGGAGCATAAAACTTAAAAAAAAAAAAAAAAAAAGGAAAAATCGATTGAACCACCCCTTTAATATACATCCTGATGAGGATGATGTCCTGAATGTCAGTAATGCTCTTTGGCATGGGAAAAGTGCACTTTGTAATGTGTAAAGCCAAAATAAAATTCCACATTAAATAACTGTACTAGTTGGTTAGTTTACCTTGTTTTGAAACAAACCAATAACCTAAAATTAAAAGGGGTTGTAAACCCTTTACAACCACTTTATGCTACAGTTAAACCTATATTAAGGCTAACCTGTAGCTACCCAGGATATCTCCTAAACCTGCATGGTTTAGGAGATATCCCCTGTCCCCTGCATGCGTCAATGTCATCGGCACATGCGCACTGGGGAAAACTGAAGCAAGGCACCTATGTGCAGTTGCTTCAGTCCGTGTGCCATTACCGGCGGCTCCCACACGCATGTGCAGGAGTGACGTCATTGCGGCTCCGGCTAATCATGTCGCGATACCCAGAAGTAAGCACTGGGAGACATGTCCACGGCTAAAAGGGGAGACATGGATCGCTGCGGGGGTTGCAGGTTTTTTTTTTAGTGTTTACTTCCTCATTAAAAGCAAGTGCTAGACAAATCTAGTGAGCCAGTCAAAAATAAAAAAATCTGCTATTCACAGCTTGCTCTATTGTTAAAACACATGTTCCTCAGGCTTGTACAGGTTTATATCTAAAGTGTAAAGTCACTTGATGCTTCACCTAAGTACTACAGAACACCTATACGCATCAGCGAGAATGAAAAGATTTCTATTCATACCATGCATGCTATAGCTGAGCCAGCATACAGGTTACCAGGACACTGTGAAGCTAAACATGTGCTCAGAGGAATGGGCCATTAACGTAGCAGAAGATAACTCTCATGAGTACACAAGTTCAAATTCCTAATATGTCAGCTGATTTTATGAAACTTAAAGCTGAACTCCAGGAATTTGACAAAAACAAAGAGGTTTGTGGTTCAAAAAATAAAATAAAAAATGTAATCTGATTTACATTGAACCCTATGGGAAAATTTGGCTCGGTTTGCGACCAGAGTCGTTTAATGAATTAAGTTTGTGAATTACACGGGGTAGGAGGGTACATTTTTAAGACTAGTTAGGTTTCTAATTTAACATTTGCAGTGCAGAGTTGTTTCTGCCACATTCCCAAAGTTTAACTACCTAAAATGTAAAAAATAAGGCTTTGTTTGTCCTTAAAAAAATATATATGTTTTACTTTATTATATTAATCACTTCAGCACCAGGCCAATTCTGACACTTTATGCACAGGGTATTTTGCAAAGAGGTTTTTCAACTGCAATTTTTTGGGGAAAAATAAACACTTTATTGAATTTTATTGCAACACAAACTATGAAATACCCAATTTGTTTGAAAAAAAAAAAAAAAAAAGAAGATGTTGTTAGGCCAAGTAAATAGAATACCTAGCATGTGATTTTATAAGAGAAATCCCCCTCAAAGAAGAAACAATAAAATAAAATAAATGAAACCGAAAGGAGACAAAAAAAAAAGAAAGAAGAAGAAATAAGGAAGGAAGGAAGGAAGGAAGGAAGGAAGGAAGGAAGGAAGGAAGGAAGGAAGGGAGGGAGGAGTACTACAGTTTTGTACACCTCTCCTTAACCACTTCAGACCCGTGCTACCGTCGAATGACGGCAACAGCGCGGGTCTGAATAACCAACATGCCGTCTTTTGACGGCATCTCCTTTGGGCGTTCCCAGCGCGCGCTGTAGAGCGTGCTGCGGGGAAGCCCTGTGTTGTCCGTGTCCCTTGGACACGGGCAATCACAGATCGCGGCGAACGGCCAATCAGAGTGGCCGTTTGCGATGCGATCTGTGGGCAAATGAGAGATGATCTCATAGATCATCTCTCATTGCCGTTTTACACAGAGACAGCATCCTGTCTCTGAGGGGGGAGCCCGATCTGTGTTCCTTCCTACATAGGGACACAGATCGGTCACCCCCCCCCCCCCCACAGTTAGAACACACCTAGGATACACATTTAACCCCTTCCTCACCCCCTAGTGTTAACCCCTTCAATGCCAGTCACATTTATACTGTAATTAGTGCATATTTATAGCACTGATCGCAGTATAAATGTGAATGGCGCCAAAAATGTGTCAAAAGTGTCCGATGTGTCCGCCATAACGTCGCAGTACCCTATTTTGTAAGCGCTATAACTTTTGCGCAAATCAGTCGCTTATTGCGATTTTTTTTTTTTTTTTACCAAAAATATGTAGAAGAAGAATACGTATCGCCCTAAACTGAGAAAAAATTTTTTTTTTTTTTTTTTTAAATTGGGATATTTATTATAGCAACAAGTAAAAAATATTGTATTTTTCTTCAAAATTTTTTGTTTATAGCGCAAAAAATAAAAACCGCACAGGCGATCAAATACCACCAAAAGAAAGCTCTAATTGTGGGGAAAAAAGGACATCAATTTTGTTTGGGAGCCACGTCGCACGAGTATTTTGTCAGTGTCAGTTAAAGCGACGCAGTGCCGGAAGCTGAAATTTCACCTGGGCAGGAGGGGGGTGTATGTGCCCAGTAAGCAAGTGGTTAAAGCAAACAACCTTCCAACCTTGATTTCCCCAGAGTGGTAGTTTTTATCTGCAGTGTATTATGCTTTGTTTCATACTACTGTATTTGCCGGTGTATAAAAGGTGA
This sequence comes from Rana kukunoris, assembly GCA_029574335.1. Classification (NCBI taxonomy): domain Eukaryota; kingdom Metazoa; phylum Chordata; class Amphibia; order Anura; family Ranidae; genus Rana; species Rana kukunoris. Next base: position 536,534,952 of record CM056049.1, on the reverse strand, counting down.
CCGGCGTATAAGACAACCCCCTAATTTTACTTTTTTTTTACGATTTTTTTGCCTGTACTCACCGTATAAGACGACCCCCCTTTCGAGGCTTCTGATGCTTGATATTTCTTCCTTCTGGGGCCATATTCTTCTTCAATCTTGCTGGAGCCATATTCTTCTTCTTGCTGGAGCTGGAGATAATCATGGCGAGCGATGTATTCTATTAATGAATACAAAGCCTGCTTGGATTGTCAGAGGCTGCAACATCATTAGCCCACGCCTCTCTGACTCTCAAAGCCAATCCGAGCAGATTGGCAGAGGTTGTTGCTCCAATCCGAGCAGGCTCTGTATTCATTTGAATACATCGCTCACCGGTATGGCCGAAGCTACATACAGTATTACCGCACATCCAGCAGGCATCCAAGCAGCTGACCCGGCATATAAGACGACCCCTGCTTTTTGGACACTTTTTTGAAGTGTAAAAGGTAGTCTTATACGCCAGCAAATACAGTACTTAAAATTAATAAAAGACTTCAGGCGCTTTGATGAAAGTAAAGAAATTTGCTGAAATAAATGACACTTACCAATAAAGATTTGGTGACTTCTGACAGCTGGACTTTCTGGGATAAAACCATGTATAACAAGTTTCTCATGGCTTGTCAATTTATGCACTGCATCAAACTTGCCCTGTCTTTCCATGAGCTTACTGGTCCTTGAGGACTGATGTACAATCCCAATTAGAGCCTGCAGCAGGTTAAGCTTCTCATATGGTCCATTTTCAAGCAAACGGTTTGGATTCACATACAGACAAACATCTTTGTACTGCTGATGTAGGCTCATTCCAGTTTTATGGCTGGGCTGGTGTTTGAGGATGGATGTTGGACCTGCTTGGCTATTTAATCTTGCAGATCTTTTCTTGCCAATGTGTTTATTTTTCAATATTTTAGCAAGTCTCTTAAACCGTGGCTCAGTCTTTTTATCTTTCTTGACATCTTCCGATATTACTTCTGCCTCATTTTCACAAAACCGCACATGGTTTACACCTTGTGAATTCAAGAGAGTTTCTTCCTCTCCTTCACTCAGCTCAAGATAGAAGAGCTCGCCATTTCTTTGTACACTTTCCAACCACTCTGGCTCCAAGTCACTACCAGGAAAAGAAAGATGTGTCATCAGCAATTACATTTGTTTAAAATTAAAAATAATAAGAAATACATGAAAAACAAAAGCATTTCTTAATAACTAAAGTGATTCAAACTTTATTTTTATATAAAAAAAAAAAAAGATATTAAAAAATGTACCTACGCTGCGTGATGGTTTTGCACAGAGCAGCCCTGAACCTCACTTCTGGGGTCCTCTGTTAGTGCTTTCAGCTCCTCCTTCCCTCTGACTGCGCTTAGGGAGGGGCTGGGAGGGCTGGAAATGGAAGCTTCTTTTTTTACCTTAAAATGCAAATAATGTGCATCTGTGTATGAGCGCGGAGGGATGGGGGTGCTTTACATATTTGTTTTATTTATTTTATTTTTACACTTTATTTTTATGTATGTAAACATCCCATAATAGAATTAAGGATGATCTCATGTTATGGAGAGATCTGGTTACCTTTAACCACTTTCCGACTGTATACTTTACATACTGTATACAGTGGCTTTCCTGCGCTGGATCCCAATACGTGATCCAGCACTTCTAGGTTGGAGGTGTGCAGCCAGCGGCCTCTGCTCCCGCTGACTGGATGTCCTTCGGCACCCGCCAGTTGTTCATTACACAGGCAGATCGTTAGTCTGCCTATATAAGCAAGGCAGATTGCCATGCTGTCAGTGGGGAAGGCATTGATGCAGTGTTCCTGTAAAGCAGGAACAAGGATCGATGCCTTCCCCTAGTACAAGCACCACCCACAGTTTAGAAAAACATCAGCTAGGAACACATTTAACTCTTTGATCACCCATGTTAACCCCTTCCCTGCCAGTGTCATTAGTACAGAGACGGTGCATATTTTTTAGTGCAACACTTTTGCAATATATTCACAGCAGTGGTGCTGCTATACACAAGTGCAGTTTACTTTCAATATCAGATTGTGTCACTGGGCCCCAAAAAGTATTAGTCAGTGTCCCGACTGTCTGCCGCAATATCGCAGTTCTACTGATTGCTGCCATTACTAAAAAAAAAAAAGGGGGGGGGGGTGGAGAATAATACAAATTCCATAAAAATATGCCATTGTTTTAGCCACTAACTTTTGTGCAACCCAATCAATATACGGTTACTGGGATTTTTTTGTACCAAAAATATGAAACCAATGAGCCTAAATTGATAAAGAAATTAAATTTACCTTTGTTATAGCAGCCCTCAAAATTTCCACTCGCCTACTAACATTTGGCGAGTGGATTTAAGCTGGGGGCGAGTGATGACAGGGCTGCATGACCAATCCCCTCCAATCTGTGCCTATATTTAGACCCCCGATGCGATTGACGGCCAAAGAGGAAAGCTGCATGCTCGGGAAAAGTAGTCTGCTCTCCTTACAATTCTCATTAAGCCATGGGACCTAACAGTATGATCTCTCTAAGCCTGCCCCCTCCCCCAACCAATGTAGCTAGAGAGCAGGGAGTAATAAGTGAGGTGAAGGATTGCGAAAATTACCACTCTGGTACAGCGCTCATTGAAAGTTGCCCTGACATGAGAGCGGCAGCCGTCCAGTTTGTGCAGTTTTCTTCTCCTTTTGCTCTATGTAAGTGTCCAACAGTTCAGCCTGAGCACTGTAAAAGACTGGTCTCAAGGTGTACTGTGCGGTGTCAATGGCGGTGGATCTCAGCGCTGGATTGTATTCCCTCCCGCTGTGCTTCAGCTTCTCTCCTCACTGCCAGCCTGAATAAAAGGGGGAAGTGGGGACATGCAAGCATGGAGCCGAACACACAGGCTCCTGATGATGAGATCAATATGAGAGAGAGAGGATGGATGGGAGTTGCAGAGTAGACAGCAAGAGAATGGGGAAGAGACCCAGTTCTAGTGCCCTGTCCCTCTGGTCTGCCACCCAGTGCCCTGTCCCTCTGGTCTGCCACCCAGTGCCCTGTCCCTCTGGTCTGCCACCCAGTGCCCTGTCCCTCTGGTCTGCCACCCAGTGCCCTGTCCCTCTGGTCTGCCAGAGGGCGTGTTTATGGGTGCAATTAGGCACAGGGCAGTGTATGAATTAGGTGGGGCAACTGGTGGCGAGTAACTCTTAAGGCCTGGCTAGTAGCTCAGGGCTTGACATTTTGAGCCCTGGTTATAGGATAGGTTTTATAGCAGGTTTTATTTATTTATTTATCTTTTTCAAAATGGTCCGTTTTCTTTATGTCGCAAAAAAACAAAAAAAAACGGCATGGCAAAAAAAAAGAAAAAAAAAAAAAGAAGGCAAGCCCAAAAAACATGAGAAAGCCAGCTGCCAGCTTTTTTGCACTCATTGCTGAAGATGAGGCACTGCTGCTGGTGCGTTTGCTAGAGCCTTATATGAAGTTGCAGAAGGTAAGCAACCAAGTTGCTGCCCTTATGTTCTGCCTTTGCCACCATGGCTTTTAGTGCACCAACCACCAAGCCGCTGCGCTGCCCATACAAAATACGGTTATCCCCCCCCCCCCCCCGTACCAATATTCCTTGTGTCACAAATACGCACAACACATAAATACAGCAATATAAACTATCATCTCCCCTACACATGAGGCCATGGAAGAGGTAAAACATTTTGATACAGGATAAAAACCACCCCAAAATGCATAAGTACAACCCATGACCTGCAGAGTTAGGGTTGCAAATTTGTTGCAACACTCCATAGAGAGTTTCTAACCATGTGCAAGAAAGCTCTGAAGATGTACACTACGAGAGAGCACTGTGGTACAAGATAGCACTCATAAGTAAAGCACATGTAAAAAGCTGTAGCATTAATAGTTCTAGCATTAGACTAGCGCTGCAGAGCAAGCCCATGAAGTTCTCTATAATGTTCTTCCAAAATAAAGAACACAATCACTACAAGAAAGCTAAATAGAGGACACAATCACTACAAGAAAGCCATGCAGAGGCCCAAAACTGATATAGGATGGGACACCCAAAGAGCACAAGAATCACCCATGGCCTGTCAGTACTGGTGTTAAAACACTTATTGGCTACAGAACTCTGTTTATCAAGCTGTATAAAACATTACCTAGATGGTTAACAGTGTGGAATAGGATTGACATCAGAAGTGCACGAGTACAACACATATCCTAGCAAGGGCTTTTGGAGTTTAACCGGCTGCAACACCAGACTAAATCAAGTACGTAGGTACAGCAACCTCAAATCGTACCTGTGTCCTGCTGGTGCCAAGGGTGCCTGTATCCGCCTGAGCCGTAGTCTGCATTGAGCCCAAAATGCAGTATTAGCTCCTCCACCTGTAGCCTCTTGACAGCTTATGCTGGAAGAAACCGCTATTAAAAAAGGCACCAGCTAGCCCTTCTACTCCTGTGCCGAAAAAGAGGCTTGGAAGCAGAGAGGTGCCTGGAAATGACTTTTTCCTTACTAGGATTACTGCCGTGCATCATCCGGTCACACAGAAACACAGACAGGCCACAACCCAAAGTAGCTACTGCACGAACCCACACCCAAAAATGTCTTATAGTGCAGACAGTGCACGCACCCAGACACATGGAATGGGAACCCACACTGCCTGTCTAGTTCCTGTCAAGGGAGTATGTCACTTCCAGCCATGGCCTTCGCCAGGCACAGAAAGAAAAAAAGAACCAAGCTACCATCTTCCTCTCTGCAGTGGTCATCTTGCAGAAAATCCTACTAGCTGCCCCTAGTGGAGTCAAGTAGGTAAACATGTAGGTGGAACAAAAATAAATCCAGAGAAAGGAGGCCTCCCTCACCCAGGTTCCAGATGATGCATCACCTTCGTCTGGAGGAAACAAAAAAACGGACCAGTTCAGCAGAGGGACTGCCTTTTTAAAGTGTACTGGTGATGGGTTTCCTGTTTTGTCGGAGGAGGGGCTTCTCTCATGGGCTGTCCTGGAAGACAACTATGGAAATAAGTGCCTATCCAGTAATACACAGTGCCACCCTGCTCTGCACATGCTCAGTTGCATCCTATTTTTAGGCACTGTGCCAAATTTGTAGAGGCAGATCTTACCGATGTTCAAGGGCTCTGGGCTTTAGCAAAATGGCAGCCTCCAGCAAGAAGAAAAAGGGAAAACACTGGAGGCAATTAACAGCACACACTCATTTTTGTAGTAGAATTATTAATGTGGAATATATCTTCCTTGCTAAAGAACCTTATTTTTTATCAAGTTATGTGTAAAGTTCCAATTCATTCTTGTTTGCATTTTCTGTCCAGTTTTGCCAACGTAGGATTTGTTGTTGCATTTTTTTTGCATTGGATGATGCACATAACATGACTAGAGGTACAATTGCATGATCCTGCAATATTAAAAGTTGGGTGTGTCATTTTATAACCCCTTTTTTACCACCATGGCTTATGGACCTGATAGCAGAGGGTTTTACACACCCTGCCGGTGGCTGCAGCCGCTGGAAGTGTGTGTATATCTGAGAAGCCGACTGCTGGCTGACAGGTGGAAGTGAACAAGTAGCTGGGTAGCCGCCTGATTGATTTAAAACACCCCCAGTAACAGCCGACACACCAGGGACCAGCATTGCGAGTGCTACCAGGTAGAGGGGAGGTTGCCAAGCAGACATGCGCCAGCATTACTCCCCTTCTTGCTAACCCATGTAAAAACATCACTTACGGGTCCCCCGTGTCACTTTTATTAGCCAGCATGGATTGGAAGAATCAAATGCAGTATTTTAGATTCATTGGCGGGCAAATTAGTAATCCGAGGCAGCCCCCCATGCTTCTCTCATGTCAGAGAAACTTTATCCAGAGGGATAGGGACAGGAAGAGGGGTATATAATGTATACATTCACATCAGCCCCTGCCCTCAAGGACGTACAATCTAAAGTTCCCAACTTCCATTTATTCATACACATACTAGGGCAAATTTGGACAGGATACAATTAACCTACTAGCATGTCTTTGGAGTGTGGAAGGAAACTGAAGTACCTGGAGGAAACCTGCACTGGCACAGGGAGAACATGCAAACTCCAGACAGGTAGTGCCGTGGTTGAGATTTGAATAGATAACCCTTGTGCTGCCAGGCAGAAGTACTAACCACTTTTGCAGAAGTATACAAAAAATGACTTACTGTAAGTGTTAACAAAATAATATGAAAGGACCACAAAGTGTTTGCATTATGAGAGTAATGTCAGCTTGATTCATTTTATGACCTGACATTTTCCCATGAAGAAATGTGTAGAACTAGGCACCAGATGAATGTCTTAGGTATATTGGTTGCCTGGCACCTGGGGTTTGTGCAGCACTGCAGAGTTGTATTATAGCACAACAATCAATAAGACAAGTACGTGTCAAAAGAAAAAAAAAAAAAATTAATAGGCTTTAATACAGTCAAGATGAAACCAAAGATTGTGATCCAATTGTCTCAATGTGGCATATTTTAGTATAATAAATTGTGATTTTGTCATCTATAAAAAAGCCCTTCATGGTGACAGCTGGCTTTTCACTTTTGTGTACATAGCATTCCGTTACATCCTTGTACAGCTGATTTCAGGCCTCTTCTACTCAACACTTCTCAATACTCAGCTTTTCAAAGTGTATAAGAATTATACAGAGTGAAGATTTGGCTTACTGTTTTTTTTATTTTACATAAACCATGGGAATGAAAAACAGATGCCCCTCCAGAGACAGAAACAGCTCATATAAGCATTTTAGTATTCAACCACTGCTAAGGCAGCGTTTACACAGCACAACCTCATTCATTTGTGGCTTTCAGATGGCAGACTGAATAAACAAGCATGTCCACATGGGCTGGGGACCCTTTAGAAATGTACAGCGTGAATGACATCTCCCTAATTCTATTGCTGCCTTTTCCTGGGGAAGACTCGGCTTACTTTGTGTGTCTTAAAGCACTAAGACCAAATAAATTCACGGTTCTGTTGCAGTGAGCTTATCCAGTTTGACATCAAAAACAGCTTAAATGCTGGAAAACGGTTTGATATACAAATGATCATAATACTCGGAACAAAATGCAGACACACTGTACAAATGGTATATTGCAGTCACACTGTTTTTTTTTTTTTTAACAAATTATCATTGCAGATGTTTCTGCCAACTAGAAAATTAAACGTACAATAACGCCATCCAACATTTTATTTATTTTTTTAAACAATAATGTAAAAACCCAAACATGGGCTCCATCCCCTTCCTGCTGCATCTTAAAGAGGGAAAAAAAAAAAAAAAAAAAAAAAAACAGTTTTGACTGGATATGCAGCATCTTTGGAGAAAGTTTGGGGGGTAAAAAAAAAAAAATCCATGCAGCCACATCTTGACATCAGACTACATGGCGGCATGGGACTGAGCACTGCCAGAAGAGAAGAGGATCTCATCTGGACAAGTGGACAACACTGTATCCATTGGCTGAGTATATGAAATGCAGGATTCACCACCATGTAAACAGGGGTATATTATATATATATATACACACACACACACACAGCTAAAAGCTCACCAGATTTCCAGTGGTATTTGGTGCAGTTACTACTAGAGGTCAACCGATGCCGATATTTAGAAATCTGGGCGGCCGATATATGATACCGATTTTTTTAGTGGCACTGGATGCCACTAATTGGTACTAGCAGAAGGCACTTATTGGCACTGGCAGGTTGCACTGGATGGCACTGAAAGATGGTACTAGCAGATGGCACTGATTGGCACGTGGCACTGGCAGGTTAGCACTAGTTAGCACTGGTTGGCATTGGCAGGTAGCTTTAGTTGGCACTGGTAGGTGGCACTGGATGGAAGGTGGCACTAATTGGCACTGGATGGTGGCACTGGCAGGTGGCATTGGCAGATGGCACTGGATGGTGGCAGTGATACCATCCAGCCGCCGCGGTCACAGCATCAGGAAAGTCTGCGGCTTCGGCCTAGCCCCGGAGCCGCGACACCGCTAGCGGCCATGTAAAATATCGGCTTAATTTGGATAAAAATTGTCCGATGCCGATTTATCCAAACGGCCAAATATTGGCCGATATATCGGTCGACCTCTAGTTACTACCATGCTGCTCACTGTACTCCCTACTAGAGGCTCTGATATGCAGAAGCAAAGTCCTGTCTCTACCAAGAAGCATCAGGGAGAGCACAGACAGTACTGGTGACTAGTCCTTTGCTTGTCTTTTTGGACATATTATTACTCTTTAAAGTGGATGTAAGCCCGATTCATGAAATTTGAGCTGGGCACATATATCTGCAGGGTTTTCTTATCTCTCTTCAAAACACTGAGTCCCATGGCTTTCTCCTGCTCTGTTCTCACTTATCAGCATGATAACTTCTGACAAATTCTCGGACACATGTGATAAAACCAGGCAGAATTTTGTGTCAGGGTGGGTGCTATAAATAGATTAACAGAAAGCTGCTCTACTCACAAAACAGCTTTGAAAGTCCCTGCCTATGCGGAGGAGTGTGTGTGTGCGTGTGCACGAGCGCGCACGCACCTTTCCTCCAATCAGCTGTCTCCCAGTGTAATCCAACACTACACTACACTGTTAAATGAGAAAGTAAAAATTCTAACAGGATGTGCAGTTTCTAAAAATAGTATACAAAGATGAAGATGGCAGATATGCATGTAAAACTTATATAGGGAGATTTGTTTCACCTCTGTGTATCATCTGAGGCTGTTCACTTCACTAGGTATGAATGCCACGTACACTCGATCGTTTTTCGTTAAAAATAAAAAAGTTTTTTCAGCATGTAGAAAAAACGAAGTTTTCCAAATTCATCATTAAAAACGATGTTGCCCACACACCATTGTTTTAAAAAAAAATTAAGATAAGCAAAGCGCGGTGACGTACAACACGTACGACGGCACTCTAAAGGGGAAGTTCCATCCCAGCTGCTGTCTCCTAACTTGCTTCTGAGCATGCACGGGTTTAAACCATCGTTTTAAACGTTGTTTTAGCCCACAAAACTACATTTTTAAAAACGACGTTAAAAAATGCAGCATGCTCAAATAATTTTTTTGGACGTTTTTCAGAAGATGAAAAACGATGTGAAGCCCACACACCATCATTTTAAATGACGTTTTTAAAAACGTCGTTTTTTTTCCCATGCCAAAAAACAATCGTGTGTACGGGGCATAAGTGTAAAGGTTCTTGAACTAAAGTTCATATGGCTTTATGTTTCAAAAGAATCCTCTTAAAAAAAAATACAAAATAAACTGAAAAAAGCAAAATGTCTAGATAATCACAAAATCATTTGTTCATATCTTTATGTAAATATTCACTTACTGCTGCGCGTTTGCATTACAATAGTAAAGTGTCAGCTATAACAATTAAATTGTCTGCCATATAGCATTTCATTTTGGGAACATTATGCTTAAACCCAATGCAAAAAACGCAATTAGCACTTGATTAAACATAACATTTTAATGCTGCCAAACCCACAAAAAATATTGGTGTAGCAGATCTTTGAAGTAGATGTGTAACAGAGGGCTAATTTACAAAAACGTACACAACACCAAATATCCCCACAGTAACAACTATCGCTTTTAAAACCACAGCCCAGTCTGGTAGAAGTTTGCTGCCAAAATGAAAAATCAAAATCATCTACAGAACAATATTTTAGTCCTTTTTTTCAATTCACGGCAAATGGGGTACTAGCAGCAGCTCTTGTGGGTTTAATACTGTGGGTTAACAGTCCAAGAGAGGTGTTTTTTTTTTTTTTTTCCTTTATACACAGTCATTTGAATTACTCACACTATAGCAGCTGACCTGAAGCGCCAAAGACATACCAGAACATTGGTCATTTACTGTAAAATAAGATTTTATTCCAATATTTAGAGCAAAACTGCCACAATATAAAAAGGCAATTTACACTCAAAAAATGACCAATGTCTCCAGTACCAAAGTCAGATAGGAGAATAGATAAGCTTTTACATTATGAACAGGACATAAAACAATAGACAGGAAAGCAGCATAGCAAAACAAAGTTACAAGAAAAATATGTTTTATTTTTTTGCCAGAATCATACTTACCGAAGTGGATGCAGCATCGGACCGATGCTGCATCTGTCCCCCGCCGCCTCTACACTGAGAATATCGCAGATGGCTCAGTTCTCACAGCTCTCCGCTCTGTTCGCTCCTCGGAGCGCTGAGCTGTAGAGGGGCGGGGAGCGGCCGTCTCAGGCTCTTCGAGAGGCTGAGATGGGTATCAGCCCAGGCACCTAGCGGATTCAGACTTTATTGTCCTTCTGACGCGGTGCCTGGGCCGATATCAATGACATCAGAAGAGAGCGGACTTTAGACCACTCTGCAGAAAACGGGGTCACATGAGTGCAAAATTGCCCTCCTGTGACCCATAGCAGAAGCTCAGTCTAACAAGCTCAGGTTGGACTTCTCCTTTAAGCAGTACTAAAGTCTAAATGCCTTTTACCTTAATGTATGTTCTGCAGTGAGGCAGGAAACACCCCACTACTTTTCTCACCCACCTCTAACCCTAAACACTTACCTGACTCCATGTCACCGGTCCCCTCACTTCCTGCTTTTACTGGAGAAACCAAAAGCTGTCAAACTCCTGTGAAGAGGTAGCAGGGGCATGGTTTGTTCTGTGTGAGTCTATGGATGCACACAGCCCAGCTCAGGAATGTGCCTGCACGGTTGCCTCCGTAAAGTAGATGTAAGCCCTTACGTATGCCCAGTGAAGTGAACAGCCTCAGATGATACACAGGTATGAAACAAATCTCCCTACAGAAGTTTTACATGTATATCTGCCATCTTAAAGGGGTTGTAAATGGTAAAAAAAATTCCCTAAATAGCAAGTAATGCGCGGCTTTCTCCCTGGTGTGGAGAAAGCGATCAGGAGGGTCAGGACACTCTACTTTGCAGATCGAGAAAGGAGCTGTGTCTTAGTGGGCGTCCCTACACTCCTGCTCGCCCCCTCAAGAGGCTTTCTCCAGACCAGGGAGAAAGCCTTGCATTACTGTGTGTAGTTACAGACAGAAGAACAGGAAGTGAGGATTTCTCATAATAAATAAGGACAAAAGAAAAATCGAAGGATGAGGCAAAAGTGAAGGAGGACTGCACCAAGGTAAAGGAAGCTATTTAGGGGGGGAAAAAAAATGTACCTTTACAACCCCTTTAAGCTTTATGTATTCTTTAGAAAGTTCAGATCTTGTTAGATTTTCTCTTCCTGTTCAAACACTGCAGTGAAGTCTGGGCATACAGCCAAGACACCCGATTGGAGGAAAGACACACTTAGGACCCTTTCACACTAGCGGACGAACGGTCCGCTCATTACAAGTCCGTTTACGGACTTGTAATGGGTCCCTATGGGAGCGGATCCGCAGATGATGCATCCGCTAACGTCCGCTCGATCCGCATCCGTTTTTGCGGACGGAAGAATGTCCTATTTTTCTTCCGTCCGGCCAAACGGATCGGATGCAAACGGACAGACGGTCCGTTTCCATCCGACTCCCCATAGGGGAGAGCGGAGGAGAGACGGGGCGGTCCCTGCACAGTGTGCGGGGACCGCCCTGTCCGCCCGACAGCTCAGCGGAGACCCCCCCCCCGCTGAGCTGACGGACACACGGAGCGGACCGAAAAACGGACCGCTCCGTGTGTAAGGAGCCTTAGGTAGAGACTAATCTCCGTTTGAATAGTTCAGGGCTCTGCTAAACTATTTATAACATCCTCCACAACACAAAACTCCAGCTGCTTTTATCATATGTGACGGAGAACTTGTAAGAAGTTATAAGGCTGATAACATAGGAACAGAGCAGCAGACAGCTACGGGTCATAGTGCTTTGAAGAGAGATAAGTAAACACTGCAGATATATGTGCCCAGCTCAGATTTCCTGCATCGGGTTTACATCCACTTTAATTATACCGGCTTGCTACATGAGAGACCTACAAAAAAAGGGGGAGGAGCCAACAGTTCTGGTGGAGACTGCCAGAAGAAGAGGAAAGCGATCTTTCTGAGCAGGTAAGTATAGCCTCCGTTTTATTATAAAAAAAATGCCTTTAATAACACTTTAAACATATTATTGCATAAAGTTTTTTTCTTTGCTGATCAATTTGCATCAGTTTAAAAATATACATTCAACACGTTGTTTCCATGACAATCAGGAGTCATTAGTAACTGATTTAGTTCTAAAGACAGGAGCAATGGCATTTTTTTTCTTAACAAGAAGCATCTATATTTAAACTGCTGTCAAGTAATTTTCCTGTAGTAAAGTAATTTTCCTACAGCATTTCCGTACAATGTGGGCATAAAGTGACACTAAATGATATTCTTATTCTCCAAAATACATACACATCCAATGCTTAAAGTGGATGTAAGAAAGTTAGTGTAAGAAATACACAGGAAAAAAAATTCATGTTGACAAGGGGAGTGTAGAGGTGGGCGGGGAGTCTACTGACATTACGACTCCACCCACCGAGCTCCAGACAACAGATCCACCCACAGAATCTGCCGTTTTTCAGATCTTATAACAGAGGGGAGACATTTGACAGGTGAAGATACATGCAGGAGGCATGTATATCCTTATAGATCAGCACTATGGCAGTAGTTAAAGGATGAGAGTGAGTTTACATCCACTTTAAAGCAGAGTTACACCCAACTTGACTACTTGGTCTTAAACTAAAGACCCTTAACTCCACCCCTCGTTTTTGGATATACATTTTTCTTTTTTTACCTTTTATGACGTACAAAAGGTGTACTTCTGTTCCAGACTCATTTCTTCTTCTGCCTCGGCCCCTCCTCATCCCCCCCCCCCCACTGCCCTCTGGGATCTGTGCGTGTCTTAGAAGACGATGGGGTCATTCAGAAGCACCAGTAGGAAACCAACTGTGAAGCCTAAAGGCCCCACTGCCGGGTTCCATTAGCAATGGCAGCGCCTTCACCTGAGCCGATAGACAAATCGGCCTCAGGGTGCTGACATCGCAGGCTCCCTGGACAGGTACGTGTCCTTATAAGTCAGCAGCTACAGTATTTGTATCTGCTCGCTTAAAAAAAAAATTGAGGCTGGAAATTTGTTTTAATGGCCACGTTATCTATTGTTTTACTGTGTTTTTCTGTCTCCTTGTAACGTCCTAGGAGAGATCCTGAACCTCTCCTTTTTCCTCCTCACTTCTGTTTATTTGGAACAAGCAAGGCAGGCTAGAATTGGTCAGAGGCACCGCCCTATGCACATTACCAATTTTGTGAGTGAGCAAGAGAGCCCCCCCCCTGCCAAACACTTAAGTCCTCTCTCAATCCAGTGCTGCCCCAGCTGCAGCTCCTCTGTTTCTAGTCTCACAGAAGACTCAGGCAGCAGCGGGAGCTATTGGCTCCTGCTGACGTCAGTCAAATCCTGTGAGGTAGTGGTGGGGGGGCGAGACTGAGCCACATTGTTTGTGTCTATGGATGCACAGAGCACACCCACACGTGTTGCTACAGAACACAGCTTGCTATGGGGGCACGCAAAGAGAGAAGGTGAGACAGGTGATGTGTATTATATGTGACATTACATATCTAACTGAAAACAAGACATAAATTAAACTTGGCAGGGATTGTGGAAACTATATATATATATATATATATATATATATATATATATATATAATATATATATATATATATATATATATATACACACAGTGCAGAAAATAAGTATTTGAACACCCTGCTATTTTGCAAGTTCTCCCACTTGGAAATCATGGAGGGGTCTGAAATTGTCATCGTAGGTGCATGTCCACTGTGAGAGACATAATCAAAAATAAAAATTCCAGAAATCACAATGTATGATTTTTTTTAAATTATTTATTTGTATGATACAGCTGCAAATAAGTATTTGAACACCTGAGAAAATCAATGTTAATATTTGGTACAGTAGCCTTTGTTTGCAATTACAGAGGTCAAACGTTTCTTGTAGTTTTTCACCAGGTTTGCACACACTGGAGGAGGGATTTTGGCCCACTCCTCCACACAGATCTTCTCTAGATCAGTCAGGTTTCTGGGCTGTCGCTGAGAAACACGGAGTTTGAGCTCCCTCCAAAGATTCTCTATTGGGTTTAGGTCTGGAGACTGGCTAGGCCACGCCAGAACCTTGATATGCTTCTTACAGAGCCACTCCTTGGTTATCCTGGCTGTGTGCTTCGAGTCATTGTCATGTTGGAAGACCCAGCCTCGACCCATCTTCAAAGCTCTAACTGAGGGAAGGAGGTTGTTGCCCAAAATCTCGCAATACATGGCCCCGGTCATCCTCTCCTTAATACAGTGCAGTCGCCCTGTCCCATGTGCAGAAAAACACCCCCAAAGCATGATGCTACCACCCCCATGCTTCACAGTAGGGATGGTGTTCTTGGGATGGTACTCATCATTCTTCTTCCTCCAAACACGGTTAGTGGAATTATGACCAAAAAGTTCTATTTTGGTCTCATCTGACCACATGACTTTCTCCCATGACTCCTCTGGATCATCCAAATGGTCATTGGCAAACTTAAGACGGGCCTTGACATGTGCTGGTTTAAGCAGGGGAACCTTCCGTGCCATGCATGATTTCAAACCATGACGTCTTAGTGTATTACCAACAGTAACCTTGGAAACGGTGGTCCCAGCTCTTTTCAGGTCATTGACCAGCTCCTCCCGTGTAGTCCTGGGCTGATTTCTCACCTTTCTTAGGATCATTGAGACCCCACGAGGTGAGATTTTGCATGGAGCCCCAGTCCGAGGGAGATTGACAGTCATGTTTAGCTTCTTCCATTTTCTAATGATTGCTCCAACAGTGGACCTTTTTTCACCAAGCTGCTTGGCAATTTCCCCGTAGCCCTTTCCAGCCTTGTGGAGGTGTACAATTTTGTCTCTAGTGTCTTTGGACAGCTCTTTGGTCTTGGCCATGTTAGTAGTTGGATTCTTACTGATTGTATGGGGTGGACAGATGTCTTTATGCAGCTAATGACCTCAAACAGGTGCATCTAATTTAGGATAATAAATGGAGTGGAGGTGGACATTTTAACCACTTGACTACTGGGCACTTAAACCCACTTAATAACCAGACCAATTTTCAGCTTTCGGTGCTCTCACATTTTGAATGACAATAACTCAGTCATACAACACTATAACCAAATGAAATTTTTGTCCTTTTTTTCCCACAAATAGAGCTTTCTTTTGGTGGTATTTTATCACCTCTGCGGTTTTTATTTTTTTCACTATAAATGAAAAATAACGAAAATTTTGTAAAAAAATGAATTTTTCTTCATTTCTATTATAAAATTTTGCAAAAAAGTAATTTTTCTTCATAAATTTGGCCTAAAATGTATACTGCTACATATCTTTGGTAACAAAACAAAAAAATTTTAGATATTATTTAGTCTGGGTGAAAGTTATAGGGTCTAAAAGCTATGGTACCAATTACTGAAAATTGATCAATTTGATCACACCTGATGTACTGACATCCTCTCTCATTTCTTGAGACCCTAACATGCCAGAAAAAGTACAAATACCCCCCAAATGACCCCTTTTTGGAAAGAAGACATTCCAAGGTATTTAGAAAGAGGCATTGTGAGTTTTTTGAAGTTGTAATTTTTCCCACAATTCTTTGCAAAATCAAGATTTTTTTCATTTTTATTTTCTTTCCACAAAATTTTCATATTAGCGGGTTATTTCTCACACACAGCATATGCATACCACAAATTACACCCCAAAACACATTCTGCTATTCCTCCCGAGTATGGCGATACCCCATGTGTGGGACTTTTTGACACAGCGTGGCCACATGGAATGGCGCCAAACTTTGCGACTTAAAAATCCCCATAGGTGACGCTTTAAATATTTTTACTGGTTACATCATTTTAGTTGGAGAAGAGGTCTAGGGCCAAAATTATTGCTCTCGCTCTAACGTTCGCAGAGATACCTCACATGTGTGGTTTGAACACCGTTTTCATATGTGGGCGGGACTTGCGTATGCGTTCGCTTCTGCATGCGAGCTCACGGGGACACGGGGCCCAGAGTATTGCAGAGTATGCCCAGAGGCAGAGTATGCCCAGAGTGTATGCCCAGAGTATTGCAGAGTATGCCCAGAGTATTGCAGAGTATGCCCAGAGTATTGCAGAGTATGCCCAGAGTATTGCAGAGTATGCCCAGAGTATTGCAGAGTATGCCCAGAGTATTGCAGAGTATGCCCAGAGTATTGCAGAGTATGCCCAGAGTATTGCAGAGTATGCCCAGAGTATTGCAGAGTATGCCCAGAGTATTGCAGAGTATGCCCAGAGTATTGCAGAGTATGCCCAGAGTATTGCAGAGTATGCCCAGAGTATTGCAGAGTATGCCCAGAGTATTGCAGAGTATGCCCAGAGTATTGCAGAGTATGCCCAGAGTATTGCAGAGTATGCCCAGAGTATTGCAGAGTATGCCCAGAGTATTGCAGAGTATGCCCAGAGTATTGCAGAGTATGCCCAGAGTATTGCAGAGTATGCCCAGAGTATTGCAGAGTATGCCCAGAGTATTGCAGAGTATGCCCAGAGTATTGCAGAGTATGCCCAGAGTATTGCAGAGTATGCCCAGAGTATTGCAGAGTATGCCCAGAGTATTGCAGAGTATGCCCAGAGTATTGCAGAGTATGCCCAGAGTATTGCAGAGTATGCCCAGAGTATTGCAGAGTATGCCCAGAGTATTGCAGAGTATGCCCAGAGTATTGCAGAGTATGCCCAGAGTATTGCAGAGTATGCCCAGAGTATTGCAGAGTATGCCCAGAGTATTGCAGAGTATGCCCAGAGTATTGCAGAGTATGCCCAGAGTATTGCAGAGTATGCCCAGAGTATTGCAGAGTATGCCCAGAGTATTGCAGAGTATGCCCAGAGTATTGCAGAGTATGCCCAGAGTATTGCAGAGTATGCCCAGAGTATTGCAGAGTATGCCCAGAGTATTGCAGAGTATGCCCAGAGTATTGCAGAGTATGCCCAGAGTATTGCAGAGTATGCCCAGAGTATTGCAGAGTATGCCCAGAGTATTGCAGAGTATGCCCAGAGTATTGCAGAGTATGCCCAGAGTATTGCAGAGTATGCCCAGAGTATTGCAGAGTATGCCCAGAGTATTGCAGAGTATGCCCAGAGTATTGCAGAGTATGCCCAGAGTATTGCAGAGTATGCCCAGAGTATTGCAGAGTATGCCCAGAGTATTGCAGAGTATGCCCAGAGTATTGCAGAGTATGCCCAGAGTATTGCAGAGTATGCCCAGAGTATTGCAGAGTATGCCCAGAGTATTGCAGAGTATGCCCAGAGTATTGCAGAGTATGCCCAGAGTATTGCAGAGTATGCCCAGAGTATTGCAGAGTATGCCCAGAGTATTGCAGAGTATGCCCAGAGTATTGCAGAGTATGCCCAGAGTATTGCAGAGTATGCCCAGAGTATTGCAGAGTATGCCCAGAGTATTGCAGAGTATGCCCAGAGTATTGCAGAGTATGCCCAGAGTATTGCAGAGTATGCCCAGAGTATTGCAGAGTATGCCCAGAGTATTGCAGAGTATGCCCAGAGTATTGCAGAGTATGCCCAGAGTATTGCAGAGTATGCCCAGAGTATTGCAGAGTATGCCCAGAGTATTGCAGAGTATGCCCAGAGTATTGCAGAGTATGCCCAGAGTATTGCAGAGTATGCCCAGAGTATTGCAGAGTATGCCCAGAGTATTGCAGAGTATGCCCAGAGTATTGCAGAGTATGCCCAGAGTATTGCAGAGTATGCCCAGAGTATTGCAGAGTATGCCCAGAGTATTGCAGAGTATGCCCAGAGTATTGCAGAGTATGCCCAGAGTATTGCAGAGTATGCCCAGAGTATTGCAGAGTATGCCCAAAGTATTGCAGAGTATGCCCAGAGTATTGCGGAGTATGCCCAGAGTATTGCGGAGTACGCCCAGAGTATTGCGGAGTATGCCCAGAGTATTGCGGAGTATGCCCAGAGTATTGCGGAGTATGCCCAGAGTATTGCGGAGTATGCCCCCCATAGTATGCCCAGAGTATGCCCAGAGTATTGCAGAGTGTTGCCCCCCCAGAGTATTGCCCCCCCCAGAGTATTGCCCCCCCCCCCAGAGTATTGCCCCCCCCCCCAGAGTATTGCCCAGCATTGCAGAGTATGTGCAGCAGGGATGGCTGAGCAGGGAGGGATGGATGGATGGATCTGTGACTACATTTGTCACAGATCCAGCCCGCAGCACTGGCGCTGCCATCCGCTCCCTCCCCTTTCCTCTCACACTGTACCGATCGGTACAGAGAGAGGAGGGAGGAACCGGCGTCATCAAATGACGCCGGTCTGTTTACATCTGATCGCGCCGTCATTGGACGGCGCGATCACGTGGTAAACCGCCGCTATCAGCGGCGATTTACCGTGATTCGTGACCCGCCGGGTCCTCTGGACCCGGCGGTCACGGACATTCCCGCGACTCTGGAATCACGTTATATAACGTGATCCCAGAGTTAAGCAACCACCTTGCCGCCGTTATTTTTCGGCAGGTGGTTGCTAAGTGGTTAAAGGCAGACTAACAGGTCTTTGAGGGTCAGAATTCTAGCTGATAGGCAGGTGTTCAAATACTTCTTTGCAGCTGCATCATACAAATAAATAGTTAAGAATTCATAAATTGTGATTTCTGGAATTTTTCTTTTTGATTATGTCTCTCACAGTGGACATGCACCTACGATGACAATTTCAGACCCCTCCATGATTTCCAAGTGGGAGAACTTGCAAAATAGCAGGGTGTTCAAATACTTATTTTCTGCACTGTGTGTGTATATATATATATATATATATAGTGAGGGATTAGCTCGGTAGTGGGTGTGTGTGACCCCCTGGATGGGTTCATTACACACTGAACTGTACAAAAAGGCAGTTGAGGATGATTGAAAACAAAATGATATGGTTTATTTTTCCATATTGCTGGATACACGTGCAAGCATCAAAACAGCATAAAATAAACCCTTGCCACTTGGGGCATCTACCTTCCCAACACAGGAACCTACCTATGGAGTCTGGCACAGCCTACTACTGGGCAGACACTGCTGGTCCTACAGCAGAAAACAAAAAGTCTGATATTTCTCACGCAGATAATATCCATCAGCACCTCACCTCTTCACAAGTGTTTGTGACTGCTCCTTCACTCACAAAGCCTCAGGATGCAGCAATCAGTCATCATCCCTAGGCTGTCTTTATAGGGGGCTTTAATTGCTTAATTCTGAACAGCTGAAGCCTTCCAATGCCAAAAAGCTCTCTGGCCATTTTCTGCAGCCGACGCCCAATAGTAATTGGTGTATTGTCTAAACAAGGCAGAAATATATATCCAGTCTGTGACAACACACACAGATTTACCTGACTTCCTGTCACATACCCCCCCTCTCTTGTTTCAACCCTAGGGTTGGGACACAGGTTGCCAGGCACGCATGCACTCGGGACAAACCATCTGCATTCCCCATTTTAACACCTGGGACGATGCGTTACGACAAAACTAAATTCCCGAAGGGCCAGGAACCACCTATTTATTCTCCTATCGGTACATAAGAGGGTGTTCCTTGCTCTGTAATATACTCATTTTCAGTTGTAAACCATGCAAAACCTTAATTGGTTTTTTAATGGAAACAAAGGTTTCCCTCGATAGCTCAATCCCTGAAGAACTCAGCGAGTCATAACCAATACCAAGAGCTGATAACACTGTGCTCTGCAATGGATCATCCATGTGGATGCCTTCTTCAGATGTAAACACACTAAGACTACAATCCTTCCAAGGCATGACTACACTCAAAAAAATCTGTTCTTCTATGAACTGGACTAAAATCTGATGCATATGACCTCCGATAAACCGATGTACCAGGCGGTTTTTCTTCCCTTTGGTGCTCTAGACGGAAATCATTACTTGTCAATTCTGTATTTCCAAGTCTCTTACTTTGTGATAGTTCAGACTCACAAGTATGGTGAAAAGCTACCAAACCCAATGTAAGGTTTTAAAAAACTGAATCCTCGTCACTTTCTTGAACCAACTGCTTACTCTGTGCATCACTTGTTCGCACATCCCTATTCTCACCAAGAACTTGACAACTGCTATCGGACACATCATTACCTGAGCTAGACAACCTTTCTTGTCTAGCAGCTACAATCACTTTTGAACTTATGTTTATGGCTAGTTGTTCAGGTATCTTTGCCTCAGTCTCCCAAAAATGTTTTCTCATTTGTTTCTTTGAAACCATTGACTATTGGACACAAATTCTCATATTCTTCATTCCTTTCAAGACATTTGGAAAAAGCATCCATTAAATTAGTACATTTAGCCTCTCTGACCACTTCAGTGATGGAGGTTTCACAAAGTTCAGAGGGCTCACCTGCCATTACAGATTCTACACTTTGAAAAATAGATTTTACTTCCCGAGGAATCTTGGTAGTCAAGTCCAAAGTATTATCCTGCGTTACTAGCTCTGACAGAACACTTTCTAAAGACTGGGTTTCACAGGATGTGACATTACCTTTATATTCAAATCCGATTTCATTAACATAAAATAGCAAAAATAGCTTCAGTCTGGGTGCATATTTCTTGCAATTCAGATTCCTCAATGACCCTGCTCTGCTGATCAATTATGGGAAAGTCATGAATATCACCTGCCTTACTACATTCACAAGGCTCAGTGGATATTGGACACACTTTTTCTACATCATTTAGTGCAGTGTCAGAATTAAGTTTTTCAGCTTTATTTCCATCAAGCAACTGACTGAGAACTGAAGATGTGCAAACCCCTGCTTCCTGCACTTCAGCCACTTCATTTGCCCTGAAGGGGTCAGGGATTTCACGTTCAACATCACTTCCAGAAAGTTTAGCTTCATTTTCCATAAAGTCCTTCAGATTTAGCTTTCTAAGAATTGCCTCCTCCTCATCTTCGTTATCTTCCACACATCCTTCTTCATTATTTGTTAGTCCATTCTGAGTGTTGGCCGTTTCCGTAGGACAATCATCAACTTTAACATCTTCATGTTCCGTTTCTGCTTTTGTAATCTTGGTGACACCAGGAACTCCTAACTTGGCAGAGTAGGCCCAAAGAAATGAACAGTGATCCATACAGCCCTGGCACACCATCTCATGAAACTCGACTTGCTCCAATGCAACTGCCCCTAGGTGCCGACCATGAAACCAGTCCTCACACACCACACACTGGATCATCTCACCTGGGGTCTCATCCTCAGGATCGGGGTACGGTCTCTTACATGTGCAGTACATGCCAAAGAAATTGTCATTGTAATTATTAGCCAGGTTTTTCTTCTCTTTATCTGGATATAACTTGCACTCCAGCTGTTTAAATTTGGCATTTCCACAATCACAGCGAAAGTTCCTCTTTGTGTAGAGCTCAAACAGGTCATGTCCTTCATGACACTCGTATGCACAGGCCAGACATATCCCAGCAGGCTCCTCTTTATCCGGGGTGCAGGTACTGCAGGCGTACAGCGCTTGTCTCTTCACATAACCCAGGGGGTAGGAGCACTTTTCGGAATCGCTCCCCGCCAGCACAGCAGACGCCTCATCCTGCAGGGCATCATCCTCCTTCACTGCCATTTCCACCTTTACTTCCTCCTTCATTTCCTCCTCTTTATCTTCTGCACCACTTTCAATTTCTGCAAGCTCTTCGCTGTCAGAATCATCACATGGTAGAAGATGGAAATCCTCAAGCCCGGCCTCATTTTCTTCATTTTCTCTGTTGGTGAAAGAACCGGAACAGAGAGCAACTGCTTCAGACATTAGGTCACTTTTCTCATTTTCAGCATGAGCCTTTGTACAACTAAAAGATTCTTGATTTGAACCATCATCTTGACAGACAAATTTTCCAGAGCAGAGTCCCAGCAACTCATCCATAACCCCTATCTTGGAGCCATTTGCATCAGGCTGGCTGGTGTTGGATTGCGATTCCTTAAACTTTCCTGAGCAGAGATCTAACAGTTTGCCCATATTTGCATCCATAGCATTCTCATCCATACTGCCCATCACAAGTCTTTGCTTGGCAGAGCTGTACTTGCTCCTGTTGCAGCCAACATTTAGAAAACCATCAGCATGTGTGACAACAATCTCTTCGTTGTAATCCTCATCAATCCAAAGTAAGCTTTCCGTGCAAGAATCGCTGAGCATCTCCTCATCACTTAGTCTTGTATATGGATGGCATCCATGATCGCTGCTTTTACCGGAACACAGGGCCTTATAATCACTGTTGAACTTTGAAGGTTGTAATTTTTTTGGTGAGAGCTCCTTAGAAACCTCTATATACTCTTCACTACCAGACAGCTCTGACTTTGCTTTCTCTTTCTTCTTTTTATTTGACTTCAGATTTAAGAAATCTTTGAACTTTTCTCTTACTTTTTCTTTAACACTTTCAGACAGCTTGTCTGGCTTGCGATGAGACTTTTGGATTAAGTTCTCCTTGCTTTTGTCTTTTAGGGACGGTCGTTGGGAATTTGAACTGTTTGTGGTGCGTCTTCTCTTTGATCTTTGCTGACTGGCCTTTTCGTGAGCTAAAGAGCCTCTTGTCTGCATATGCCTCGTGACAGGACTCTGATCCTGCTCTGACTTGTCAACGCCATGGAAATACTTTATATGGTAATGCAGCAATTTGGCTTTGCGAAAAAATTTGGAGCAATCCAAAATCTTACATTTAAACTTGTTGGGATTCAGTTCCAAGGTAACAGCTTTGATAGCTGGATCATCAAGTTTCTTCAAAGTATTTGCTAAAGGTTCTCTACTGTATTTAGCAGAACTGTCAGACCGTTGCTTCAGCTTCATAGGAGCTGCTACTGCGGGGACAACCGGGACCTCCTCAGCATCTTCTTGTACATGAGGGTCTTTCTCTTCTGGTTTGACCTCTGGAACGCCATTCACAACATTGGATTCAACAGGCTCTACAGACTCTTCTACTACTAATGGTGGCTCCTTTACTTCGGGAGTTTCAGGCTCTGCCAGGGCACACTCCCCTGGCTTCACTTCTTGTTCCTCTGGTGAAGTACTACACTCCGGTGATGATTTCGTCTCAACAACAGATGTGGTAACCTCCATAGCATTATGGTCCTCTGGATTCTCAATCAGAGAGGGCTTGCTATGCTTTTCCTCTGTTCTCTCAAATAGTTTCCCGATGGCCTCCATTTGCTGCTGCTGTCTATGTTCCCAACCTGCCATTCTCTCTCTGTGAGCCTGTCGTTGAGCTGCAATGCTCTTCTGGTGCACTGCAAGGCTCCGCTGCAAACCTGCATTCATCTGCTGTTGATTTGCATTTGCTATAACCATCTGTTTTAGCATCTCCTCCATTTTGGGTTTACTTTAACTGCCCGCGGCACTCCACCATGTGTGAGGGATTAGCTCGGTAGCGGGTGTGTGTGACCCCCTGGAAGGGTTCACTACACACTGAACTGTACAAAAAGGCAGTTGAGGATGACTGAAAACAAGTGATATGGTTTATTTTTTCATATTGCTGGATACACGTGCAAGCATAAACAAAACAAAAACATAAAATAAACCCTTGCCACTTGGAGCGTCTACCTTCCCAACACAGGAACCTACCTATGGAGTCTGGCACAGCCTACTGCTGGGCAGACACTGCTGGTCCTACAGCAGAAAAAGTCTCTGATATTTCTCACGCAGAAATATCCATCAGCACCTCACCTCTTCACAAGTGTTTGTGACTGCTCCTTCACTCACAAAGCCTCAGGATGCAGCAATCAGTCCTCATCCCTATGCTGTCTTTATAGGGGCTTTAATTGCTTCATTCTGAACAGCTGAAGCCTTCCAACGCCCTAAAGCTCTCTGGCCATTTTGTGCAGCCGACGCCCAATAGTAATTGGTGTATTGTCTAAACAAGGCAGAAATATATCTCCCGTCTGTGACAACACACACAGATTTACCTGACTTCCTGTCACTATATATATATATATATATATATATATATATATATATATTATATATATATAAAAATATAAATGTGCCATACAGATTAACCTCAAGTGCAATAATTCCAGCGATATGTGATTTCACATGTAATACACATCAAAAAGGAGAATAAGACAAACATTTTTTTTTAAAACATAGCAGGGGTGGTGGATAATGAGCTTTAAGTGCAATAATTCAAATTATATGAGTTAGAAGAACATATAAAATTAAGTGTAAAAATCTTAACAAAAAAATAAATCTAAAAAGTGCAATAACAGCGTAAGCCACCCAACTAAAACGTTGTTGCACTTAAAGTTAATATGTATTGCAACAATCTATAGAAGGTGTTTCCACCATCCCTGCTTTCATTTTTTATGTGAAGTTACATATCACAGGGACCGGTATTGTGGTAATATTGAAGGTTATTGAGATACATTAGAGGGTTCCACCATTATTGTTAAGTTATTGATTAGAAAGTTAGTGCTGCACTTTTTTTTTCCGTAGCATTAATATTACAATATTTTAGTTGTGCCACACCAGGCTGTCCTCTACCCCTCTCCCCATGGACAATATGCCTGGCTGCTGAGCCGATGGGCAGCACTTGTGGACACTGACAGAAGAGGAGGGAGTTTACATGCAGCAGACAGCGAGAGCCACTGAGTGTGTGAAACAGTCAGGTAATATAACTGCTTGCTGGGAGAAGACCAGCTGTCAAAACTCAGCGGCGATGTCGGGGTGGGCGGGAATGAGCAGCTATCAAACATCACTCAATGATTGGGCTGCTTACAAAAGGAGGCATGGCCACAGAAACATATCAGCCCACCCAGTCATCATCCCATAGACTGGTGTATGATAGCCGCTCTGCCCTGCCCACGCGGAACATCACTGCTTCGTTTTTGAAAGCTGGATTTCTCCCTTGAAGCAGTTACATTACCTGATAGTTTCACACACTGAACAGCTCTTGCAAGTCTCTTTATCTGCTGCATATGAAACGGTTTCATAGGCAACACTGTTACACACAGACTTTCAGACCAGCCCAGGGGCAGTAGAGACTGGGGGTCTCGGAGTCCTGTCCTCCCACTACAGCAAGCAGGGACAGAAGTATATCCATGTGTGCTGTAGATAGAACTACAAATGGGCTATGCCAAGACCGGTGGCTGGGTGAAAAGGAGGAATAGCAACCACCGGTCTTACAAACAGGAAATCGCTGGCAAGTAATGATTTTATTTCACAGTTACCAGGCTATTTCAATGAAACTACTGAGCCAAGAAAAAATATGAATGTCATTCAGTGAAGGTAGGAAATTAGCAAAAAGAACATGTAAAAAAAAAACCTGCAAGACAAAGGCATAATGAGCTAGTATGACTAGCATACTAGCCAATTACAAATTACTTACCCTAGATCAAAGCCCCCAAAGACGTCTTCGTCTCCCCCCCACGGCAGCAGACAGGTTACTTCCGGGTATCGCTGCTCCGGCGCTATGATTGGCCAGAGTGGTGATGACGTAACTCCGCGCATGTGTGCAGGAGCAGTCAAAGCCTGCCAGGTTGCATACTTTGATAAGGGTCTGGCGGTGGGGGGTGTCGGTGGGTTCCCCATAAAATCCATACCAGAAATGATGATTTTTTTTCATTTGGCATGATGGTCCCCTTGAAATTCATACAAGACTCAAAGGGCCTGGTATTGATTGGGGAGGGGTATCCCCTTTCCCCACGCATTTTTTTTTTTCACTTTTTTTTTTTTATTGCCGTGAATGTTTTTTTTACATTCTGCTGTCAGTGGGTAATCCTGCAGACAGCTGATGATTTATCCATTTTTAAAAATGCGGCGACCAGCTACCCAGCCTGTTCCTTAACAACAAGCTTACACTAAGGCTTAAGCAGGCCATACACGGTCGAATTTCGAACAATTTTTTTTTTCAAAATCAGAAAGTTTTTGCTTTTTTTTTGTGATCCAATGATGCCACCATTGATCTTCGAAAATTCGGCTGACAAAACCTTCATGTTGCCAGCAATATTCTTTTCTTGCACATGCGCATTTTTTCTATTACATTTCTCACACGATTCTCCCATCATTATTCAGAAAATCGTTTGTTTTTCAAAAAATTTGCAACATGTCAGGTTTCTCAAATTTGTTTGCCGCACGAAAAATCGGCTGTTGCTGCAGCCCACTAACGGTGCGATATTCGTAAGAAAATTTTTTGATACGTTTTTCGAAAGAAAATTCTTTCTAAATTCGAACCATGTATGGCCGCCTTTAGGCTTCCTACGCAGACTAAAACAGAAACACAAAAGGCAGAATATGTTTTTAGCAGACTTGGACGTTTAGCTTTAATAATTTACTTCCACTCCAGCAATGAACTGGTTGAAAGTATTCAGGTTAGGTTACATTTGCTATATAATGTTCACAGTAATCCAATACACAAAGAGACGCCGCTGTCAAACATATTATTGTTACCATATGCTGGCAAATCAACACAACGGATGCTCTTACTAACAAACAGCAGGTGCAAACTCCTTACCGACATCAGCCTGTGAACTAATCGCCAAACAACTGGGAGCAGTTCTACACCATACACACACACACACACACACGACAACAACCCTGTCCGTTTTTTGTTAGATTGATAACTAGTTTACAGGCAGCTATGCAGCAGAGAATGCCGGGGTATAAGCTAAATGTATAGCATTGCCTATGGTAGTGAACTGGTGTGCTTAGAGAAGAGGTGCGCTTAAAGGGTCAACCCCAGTTCACTACAGATAGAACAGAAAGGAACGTGCACTGGTTGGTGGGGCATGTGGAAAATCAGTTATAAATCATTCATATGAATAAAATCAATGTATGGTGTACAGGGCTAAGATGGGGGGCAGAAGGGACACATGCCTCAAGAACAGTGCTGATATGTGCCCCCCTTACAGACCGCAGTGCCACGCTTGTCAGAAGGAGCAGGTGCCTCAATAGCTGCTGGAGGAGAATTTGATTTTCTACTACATACAAAAACAAAAGGCTATTGGCAGAAAAAAAATGGTTGCCCACTGAGAACACATCACACAGTCTCAGCACAGCACCGTTGGGGAATGAAGGCACAGTAAAAAAAAAAAAAAAGAGCCCCCATATCCTCCTCCCTTCATTAGGGCTCATTTACAAGAGCGAGCAATGGGCGTTAAAGACACATCACATAATCACCACTAGGCAAAACCACTTACCCTTGGGGCAAGACTTAATCAAGTCTTGCCCCAAGGGTAAGTGGTTTTGCCTAGTGGCGATTATGTGATGTGTCTCCATGCTGTTATGTATGTAGATGCATCTTACATTGTTGTGATAAATTGTTTCTCCCTTTCCGTTTATCGGTTTTGATGTAAAAACGTTCACTCCAATATATAATACTAGTTCTGAGTATGTGTACTGTGCATTGAGCTTGTTTAATGACTATTGTCTCAATGTTTGATTTTTTATACATTATTATATTTTCTTCCTTTTCTTTATAGCATTTCTTGTACAAGCTTCTGATGAAGCCCTGCCCTGGGCGAAACATGTTGGGCACTTCATGTACAGGTTATTCTTGTGGTTCTTTTTGAAGCCACGCATATCCGACTAGGATCCATTTATGGTTGTATTTACTTCCATTTTAATTATGTATGTTTAAATCAAATAAATTATGTATTTTTCCACTTCATATATTTTCTCTTTATTGACACCGTCCAAAGTCCCTGGGTTTGTTACCCTTTCCCCCCCATTTTCTCATCTCACATGTGTGGTTTGAACACAGTTTTCATATGTGGGCGGGACTTACGTATGCGTTCGCTTCTGCGTGCGAGTACGTTGGCACTTTAAAAAATAAAATTTTATTGTTAAATTTTACTTTTTTATTTTGACAGTTTACAAAAAATAAATACAAATTTGATCACTTTTATTCCTATTGCAAGGAATGTAAACATCTCTTGTAATAGGAATATGGCATGACAGGACCTCTTTACATTGAGATATGGGGTCAAAAAGACCCCACATCTCACCTCTAGGCTGCAGCACCGTTTTTTGAATACAGAGGCCGGAAATTATATCATAACATCGCGCCTGGCCTCCAACGATCATAGAGACTCCGGCGACCATCTGGTTCTGCCGGAAATCTCTATGATCACAACCCGGGGCTGGCGGATCCTGCCTCCGACTTACCTTTCGCATCGGTGAGTCGGAAGAAGCCATGGAGGCGGCGAAAGGGGACATCTCCCATAAGAATGATCAAGCGGTGGAACAGCCGCTATGATCGTTCTTATGGTGAAGGGAATCGCTGGCTGAAAATGGCAATATCTAAATGATGTAGAAAAAAATGTGCAGCGCTAAGTGTATAACAGAATATCTAATAACAGATATCAAAAAATAGAGAATAGATCTATAGTAAATATAGAGTTGAGCGAACCCGAAATGTAAAGTTCGGGTTCGGTACGGACTTTGGGTTTTTTTCCGAACCCGATTAATTGCTGAAAGTTCGGGCTCGGAGTTCGGGAAAAAAAAAAAATGCGCAGAGGTCCTCCCAAATTCAATACCCCGCCGTCAATGACGTGGGGTTCCCCCCTTCAGGTCTGGTGTGGATTTTAAGGGGAACTCCACCCCAAATTTAAAAAAAAATGGCGTGGAGTTCCCCCTAAAATCCACACCAGACCCCTTATCCGAGCACGTTGACCTGGCCGGCCGCAGAAAAGAGGGGGGGACAGAGTGCAGCCCACCCCCCTCTCCTGAACCGCACCAGGCCACATGCCCTCAACATTGGGAGGGTGCTTTGGGGTTCCCCCCAAAGCACCTTGTCCCCATGTTGATGGGGACAAGGGTCTCATCCCCACAACCCTTCCCCGGTGGTTGTGGGGGTATACGGGCAGGGGGCTTATCAGGATCTGGAAGACCCCTTTAACAAAGGGGACCCCCATATCCTGCCCCCTCGTGTGAAATGGTAATGGGGTACACTGTACCGCTACCATTTCACGAAGGAATTGTAAATAGTAGTTTTCAGGGAAAAAAAAAAAAACACACACACACCGTAGAACAAATTACTTTATTAATTAAACCAAATAAAAATCCAGCGGTGAAAATAGACGATCGATGCTGCTCCCTGCTCCAACGTTGTCTTCTATCCAGCGCAGGGTGATCTCTCCAGCGACGGCCGATTGGTCCAGCGATGAGAACATCCATCCATTCAGAGCACAGCTCAGCGAATGACGCGCCGGAGCTTTTGACAGTTCTTTTATAGGGGAGGCATGCCACGCGTCACGTGACCCCGTCCCCCTCTGAGGCATGTCAGGGCTGTCCCAGTGATGTAGCAGAGTGTGCGTCAGAGGGGGACGTGGTCACGTGACACGTGGCCCGCCTCCCCTATAAAAGAAATGTCACAGCTTCAGCAGCGTCATTGGCGGAGCTGTGCTCTGAATGGATGGATCTTCTCATCGTTGGACCAACAGGCCGTCGCTGGAGAGATCACCCTGCGCTGGATAGAAGACAACGTTGGAGCAGGGAGCAGCATCGATTGTCTATTTTCACCGCTGGATTTTTATTTGGTTTAATTAATAAAGTAATTTGTTCTACGGTGTGTGTTTTTTTTCCTGAAAACTACTATTTACACTTCCTTCGTGAAATGGTAGGGGTACAGTGTACCCCATTACCATTTCACACAGGGGGGGCAGGATATGGGGGTCCCCTTTGTTAAAGGGGTCTTCCAGATTCTGATAAGCCCCCTGCCCGCATACCCCCACAACCACCGAGCAAGGGTTGTGGGGATGGGACCCTTGTCCCCATCAACATGGGGACAAGGTGCTTTGGTGGGCACCCCAAAGCACCCTTCCAATGTTGAGGGCATGTGGCCTGGTACAGTTCAGGAGAGGGGGGCCGCACTCTGTCCCCCCTCTTTTTTGCGGCCGGCCAGGTCAACGTGCTCGGGTAAGGGGTCTGGTGTGGATTTTAGGGGGAACTCCATGCCATTTTTTTTAAATTTGGGGTGGAGTTCCCCTTAAAATCCACACCAGACCTGAAGGGTCTGGTTATGGATATTTGGGGGGAACCCCATGTCATTTTTTTTTAAATTGACGGCGGGGTTCCTCTTAATATCCATACCAGACCTAAAGGGTCTGGTTATTGAATTTGGGGGGACCCCCACGCATTTTTTTTTACTAAAAGTCCGTGTCCCATTGACTTCAATGGGGTTCGGAGTCAGGTCCCCGAACCCAAACTTTTTTTTTAAAGTTCGGGTCCGAACCCGAACATCCAGGTGTCCGCTCAACTCTAAGGCCTCGTACACACGATCAAATCTGTCTCCTGGAAACGGTCTGCTAGACCGTTTCAACAGACAGATTCGATCGTGTGTACGGGCAAACAGACGGATTTGGCCACCGGACAGATTTCAAAGCATGCTTTGAAATCTGTCGGCTGGGAACCCGTCCGCCCGACATGTCTGCTGGTTAGTACGCTAACCAGCAGACATGTCTTCTCGCACACGCGCCGAATGATTTCAACGCATGCGCGGAAGTGTTTTACTTCCTTTTTTATTCTAATAAGCAATCACATACCTTCTGTTCTCAGCTGCATAAAGAGCTGAGAGTGCTGGGGTGGAGAAACAGCAGCACACTGATCTTCCCAGTGAAAGGCTGTGCAGGGGGGGGTGAGAAGCCTGATCATTGGGGGAGAGCAGGCTGCATTCCCAGCTCAGTTAGAGAACTGACCATGCTGTGCTCTCGTGCCTAGTGTGGTCAGAATTTAATAAGAAAACAGAGGGACTGGCAGGTACACCAGAGATTTCAAAGGAAGCAATACAAAGAGAACAGGATACTTTCTCATACAAGTACATATTAGGAATATGAAGTGTTGGGTTTACAAATTCTTTAAAGTGGATGTAAACCCCAACATTTTTATTTTATTTTTGATGTCACAATGTAGAGTATAATATTTCCTATCATCTGTGCCCAGTCTTGCCACACAGAGTTAATCCAGCTCTGAGCAATCCTCTTTTATGTTCAGTGAAAATTAACAGTCTTCCAGATAAAACCCTGCCTAGATAAAAAGTCAGTTTTCTCTCTTCTTGCTTTGAGTGAGAGGTTATTTACATATCTAGCTAGGACATGTTTATCATATGTTATGTTTTGTTTACAATAACATGAGGTGATATAACATCATAACACATCCTAGTAATATACAATGAACTTTGGATCACCTCTTGTTATGATAAACATGTCCAAGCTAGATTTGTAAATAACCTGTTACTGAAAGCAATAACAGAGAAACGGACTTTATAATTTGGCAAGTTTTTATCTGGAATTCTGTTAATTTGCACTGAACTTTAAAAGAGGATTACTCAGCGCTGGATTAACTCTGTGTGGCAAGACTGGGCACAGATGATAGGAAATTTTATACTCTACATTGTGACATCAAAAAAAAACAAAAAATTTTTTTGGGGGGGTTTACATCAACTTTAAGTGTAAAAATCTTAACCAAAAAAATAAATCTAAAAAGTGCAATAAGGGCATAAACCACCCAACTTTAACCCTTTCTGTGAACAGATCCTCTGCTGAGTGGGAGCAGGATAGGATGGGACAGGACACCTGTGCCCATTCAGTTTTCTTCTGTATTCTGCAACCAGACCTTTACAGATGTGTGTTGGATCTACGAGTGGGCCAGTGTTAATTTTGGCAGCAAAATAGTAAAATGTTTTAGTCAACTAAATTAACACTGGAGTGGGCATGTGAAAATGGACCTCTGTCCACTTAGTTCAGACCACCTAGGTCCAGAAAGACAGAAAGGGGTGCTGATCTTTTTTTTTTTGGACCTGGATGGACTTAGAGGGAATCAGAGGGAATCAGAGGGATACAGAGGGATACAGAGGGATACAGAGGGATACAGAGGGATACAGAGGGATACAGAGGGATACAGAGGGATACAGAGGGATACAGAGGGATACAGAGGGATACAGACATTGGCCCGGATTCACAAAGCACTTACACTGGCGTATCTCCAGATACGCCGCGTAAGTACAAATATGTGCTGTCGTATCTGTGCGTCAAACCCACAAACTTAGATACGCCTAAAAACTGACTTCTTCCCACCGACGTAACTTTCCTACGCTGGCGTAGAGTGGGCGCATATTTACGCTGGACGCATGTGGCGCTCCCATTGACTTTCGATTTAAATATGCAAATGAGGGAGATACGCTGATTCACAAACGTACT
The DNA here is from genome assembly GCA_029574335.1 of Rana kukunoris. NCBI lineage: Eukaryota > Metazoa > Chordata > Amphibia > Anura > Ranidae > Rana > Rana kukunoris. The sequence continues at coordinate 536,502,805 of CM056049.1, read as the reverse complement.
TGCGCCCGGCACATGATTTACGCGGTTTGCGTAAGTTTTACGTTCGGCGTAAAGTTTTTCCCCATAGATGAGGTGCAACCCATGCAAAGGTATGGACCAGGGAACACAAGCCTACGTATTTTACGTTGGACGTCTGTAAATATGGGCCGAAGTGTGTCTGGCTGGGCGTAGGTTACGGTCACAGTGTACACAGTGATCCGGCGTATCTTAGGCAGTTGTTCCGACGTAGTTGTACGCATGCGCACGGGGATACGTCCATGCGCAGTTCGCTTTTAAGTACTTGTCTGGCGCCCGGCACATCATTTGCATGGGGTCACGCTTCATTAACCACTTAAGGACCCCCACACGCACATATACGGCCACAGAATGGCACAAGGGCGTAAATTTACGTCCCCGCCTAAGTGCGGTTCGGGGGTCCCATCGGGACCCCCTCCGCGGCGTGCGGGGGTCCCCCTGGCTCCGGGAGCGATCCGGGATCAGCGGGCGGATGTCGGCGCTTACCCGCCCCCCCGCGATCGCTCCCAGCCAATGGGAGCGCGCTCCCATCCTGTCAGTTCCTCCTCCTGTGTTTACACAGGAAGGAGGAAATGATGTCACCTCTCATCGCAGCGCTGTTTCCCAGCGCTGCTGATGAGAGAAGACATCACAAGTAAGTGTGCACCAACACAACACTGACACACACTCACATAGGCATATTAACCCCTTGTGATCGCCCACCCCCCTGTCACAGTGTCACTGAATGCAGTGATCTAATCACTGCATTTAGTGTCAGTGTGACAGGCAGTGTAAAAAACAGTTAGGGTTAGGTTCAGGATAGCCCCCCCACCCACCCAATAAAGTTTTAACCCCGTGATCACCGCCCTAGTTAACCCTTTCACTCCCTATTGCCAGCGCCACTAAGCGATCATTTTTCTGATCGCTGTATTAGTGTTGCTGTTCCCGCTAGGTAGCTATTTTTTTTTATTGCGATTTTTTTTTTTACTAAAGACATGTGGCTAAATAAATTTTGGCCTAAATGTTTGACTAAAATTTAGTTTATTTGATTTTTTTTTAACAAAAAGTAAAAAATAGTGTTTTTTTTTCAAAAATGTCGCTCTATTTTTGTATATAGCGCAAAAAATAAAAATCGCAGAGGTGATCAAATACCACCAAAAGAAAGCTCTATTTGTGGGAAGAAAAGGACGCAAATTTTGTTTGGGAGCCACGTCGCACGACCGCGCAATTGTCTGTTAAAGCGACGCAGTGCCGAATCGCAAAAACACCTTGGGTCATTTACCAGCGTATTGGTCCGGGTCTTAAGTGGTTAACATGGATCACGCCCACTTCCACCTACTTCCACTTACGCCTACGAAATATACGCTACGCCGGCGCAGAGTTGGGAGCATTTGCTTTGTGAATTCCATGCTTGCCTCTCCGCGCTGCCCCGGCGTAGCGTAAAAGAGATACGCTACGGCAGCATAAATATGCGCCAATGTCTGTGAATCTGGGCCATTAAGTCCATTTGCTCAAAGACTAAAACTCAAAGAGGTTATAGGAATAACAGGTGGATCTGATTGCACGGTCGACGTGAAAGGGGCTGGAGGGCACACAAGCAACAATAAAAACATGACAGGTGGTCTGATTCCTCATTAAATCTAAAAATGCCCTTAAGGCCCCTTTCACACTTGTGTGACCTGAATGTCATGCAACTTGAAGCAATGTCTGTGTAATTTTGAAGTCTATGGACCTCAAGTCGCATCAAAGTTGGACCAAAGTAGCGCAGGGACTACTCTGAAGACACACAGATATGAACGGTGCTCATTGGAAATCATGGGGTGCAACTTGTCATGCATCTTTGCAGTCCCGAGTCGCAGGACAAGTCACACAAGTATGAAAGGGGCTTTTTCTATGACTTTGGGTAAGGGGCAGAGGACCTGACTTGTAGGGAGTGTATTGGTTGTTGGACCAGATGATGAAGTTTCCAGAACTCCACACAATATATATTGGTGACTGGCTGGTCATGTTACCTGGAACAACAGCTGCTGCAGTCAGTGTACGATGATGAGCGGCTGTCCCATCCTCCTCCTTCTTCTCCTCCTCCGTCATCCTCGTCCTCCTGCAGAGCGCTCCTGTCCCTCACCCCCTCCATGTCTCTAAGTCTCTGTCAGCACATAGTCACACTATTCCCACTCCAACGATGACAACCGCTCCACATCTCCTCCCACAAAGCGTTTGTAGCAACAGTTACAGGTAAGAGCCTAGCTCCGCCTCCTCCGGGCATCTCACTACGGGATTGGGCTGACTAAGCACATGGCCCGTGACCGCAAGGCTTCTTGGGAGTTGTGCGGCCATCCAGGACTACACTCCCCAGAATGCTGTGCGACGGATGCTTATTCTTGCTTCAGTGGTTTATTACCGTAGTAGTAGTACTAGTTGTGTGTGGTGTAGAGGCGGCTGGTCCAGAGCACGCTGCTTTATATATCTCTGGCTTCATAATGTGAATTGTCCTGTACGTTTCCCATTCATACAGAAGGATACTGAGGGTTTCAGACCCCACACACACACTATACAACTTTTGTTGTCAGATTGACCGAAAACGTAGTGCAAGGGCCTGCCTGATTGCACACAAACTGAAACTCGTAAGCTTTGACCTCATATTATATGTTTTTAGTAAATCTGAAGGAAACTAATCTACAGAAAAGTGTATAGTGTGTATTAAGTTTTACCCACCTGACTCCAAGGCTGCTGTCAGGTACATCCTACCTAACCCCTCTAAACTGACCCCTGATATCTCACTTTTGGGGATATACGGTAGATCCCCAATTCTTCCTCTGCAGCATCAGCAGCGCTGCAGATAAATGAACAGGAAGCACTCAGTACAGAGGCTCCTGCTTATTCATAAACTGAAGCATAGTAAACAATGTTTTACCAGTGATTATCACTGTTATAAGCAATCTTTTCCATTCATAGACACAGTAAGTGACAGATCGCAGTGACAGGTGACAGATCGTGCCATGGGTCTCGTTAGTGCAGTCTCATCAGTGCTATCTCACCAGAGCAGTCGCATCAGTGCAATCTCTTTACAGTGCTATGATTGAGCTATGAGCTATGATTAAGCGCTGATACCCCAGTGCGAAACGCGTCAGCTATCCACCGCACTGTCTGCTGTGACTTGTAGTGCTGTTTCCATTTTTTACCATTAACCACTTGTCCTCTGCCCACCGTCAAATGACGGCGGGCGGAGGACTCCATTATCCTGACATCACGTCATATGACGTGATGTCCCTTTAAAGCCGCGGGCGCGCGTCGCCGGCGGCGCGCACCCGCCGCTCTGTGGGGATCCCGTGCGAGTGCCCGGCGGCAACGATCGCCGCCGGGCACACGCGATTGCTCAGTAACTGAGTGGGGACGTGGAGCTCTGTATGTAAACACAGAGCTGCACGTCCCTGTCATGGAGAGAGGAGATCGATTGTGTCCCTTGTACATAGGGACACAATCGGTCACCTCCCCCAGTCACCCCCCCTCCCCCCACAGTTAGAACACTCATAGGACACACATTTAACCCCTTCCCCGCCCCCTAGTGGTTAACCCCTTCACTGCCAGTCACATTTATACAGTAATCAATGCATATTTATAGCATTGTTCACTGTATAAATGTAAATGGTCCCAAAAATGTCAGAAAAGTGTCCGAAATGTCCGCCATAACGTCGCAGTCCCAATAAAAAAATCGCAGATCGCCGACATTAATAGTAAAAAAAAAAAAAAAAATGCCATAAACTATCCCCTATTTTGTAAACACTATAAATTTTGCGCAAACCAATCGATAAACGCTTATTGCATTTTTTTTTTTACCAAAAATATGTAGAAGAATACGTATCGGCCTAAACTGAGGAAAAAAATATTATTTTTTTATATTTTTTGGGTTATTTATTATAGCAAAAAGTAAAAAATATTGCATTTTTTTTAAAATTGACGCTCTATTTTTGTTTATAGCGCAAAAAATAAAAACCGCAGAGGTGATCAAATACCACCAAAAGAAAGCTCTATTTGTGGGAAAAAAAGGGCACCAATTTTGTTTGGGAGCCACGTCGCACGACCGCGCAATTGTCAGTTAAAGCGACGCAGTGCCGGAAGCTTAAATTTTGTCTGGGCAGGAAGGGGGTGTAGGTGCACAGTAGGCAAGTGGTTAAAGGCAACTTTTTTAAAGAATTTCGTGGAAGTGCGGCTGTCCAGTCTTTTCTCCAGTCTTCGCTTTGTGCATTGCCTGCACCCACGCCTCTGAGAGACACTGATTGCTGAGTGCACTCACCTGGAGCGGCAGTTTCCTTTTTCTCAATCTCTTTACAGTAGTCTCATCAGTGCAATGTCATCAGAGCAATCTCATCAGTGCAATGTCATCAGAGCAGTCTCATCAGTGCAATCTCTTTACAGCATTCTCATTAGTGCAATGTCATCATAGCAGTCTCACAAGTGAAATCTCATCAGAGCAATCTCTTTAGAACAGTCTCATTAGTGTATTCTCATCAGAGCAGTCTTGTCAGTGCAGTCTAATCAGTGCAATTTTATCAGAGCAGCCACGTCAGTGCAATCTCACCAGTGCAATCTCACCAGTGCAGTCTCATCAGTGCAATGTCACCAGAGCAGCCTCATCAGTGCAATGTCACCAGAGCAGCCTCATCAGTGCAGTGTCATCAGAGCAGCCTCGACAGTGCAATGTCATCAGAGAAGTCTTATCAGTGCAATCTCTTCAGAGCAATCTCGTCAGTGCAGACCTAGTAGTAAGAAGGACCTACCTGGTCCTAGCCACATCAGCTGAGTTCCGCTCACCATCCACGGGCTCAGAAAGTAGTGCTGCCAGCTCCAGTGATCAGCTAGGCTGCCTCTCCACGTGCTCCTGCATCCGCCACGCCCCACCACTCCGTCACGTCTCGACCCGATGTCACGTCACGTCCCGATGTCTGTGACAGAGTCCGATTTTCGGGATTTTGCCGGGACATTCTCAGACCAGGACATTGGTCTGATTTCCGGGAATGTCTCGGGCAAATTGGGACTGTTGGCAGCTATGGAATAGGATAGGTGCAACCCTTATGTCAAACACACTACAGAAGTGGTACTGAATTAAAATTCATAGCGCTCAGTATATTTTTCTTAACTCCTTGCCGACCGCCCGCCGTCATATTACTGCGAGACGGTGGCACTGCTGGGCGAGAGCCCGTAGCTATACGTCCGCTCTAAAGCGGCTGCTAGGGGGCGCACGCGCGTCCCCCCCTCGCCCCGAGTCCCGCACGCGTGCCCGGCGGGTCGATCGCCGCCCGGGCACACACGATCGCTCGTTACAGAGCGGGGGCCGGGAGCTGTGTGTGTAAACGCAAAGCTCTCTGGTCCTGTCAGCGGGGAAACGCTGATTTTCTGTTCATACAATGTATGAACGGAAGATCAGTGATTCCCCTAGTAAGTCCACCCCCCATACAGTTAGAACACACCAGGAACACACTTAACCCCTTCCCTGCCCCCTAGTGTTAACCCCTTCACTGCCAATGGCATTTTTATAGTAAGACAATGCATTTTTATAGCATTGATCGCTATAAAATTGCCAATGGCCCCAAAAATGTGTCAAAAGTGTCCGAAGTGTCCGCCATAATGTCGCAGTACTTGAAAAAAAATGCTGATCACCGCCATTACTAGTAAAAAAAAAAAATATGAATAAAAATGCCATAAAACGACCCCCTATTTTGTAAACGCTATACATTTTGTGCAAACCAATCAATAAACACTTATTGCAATTTTTTTTAACGAAAAATAGGTAGAAGAATACGTATCGGCCTAAACTGAGGGAAAACAAATGTTTTTTTATATATTTTTGGGGGATATTTATTATAGCAAAATGTAAAAAATATTGCATTTTTTTCAAAATAGTCGCTCTATTTTTGTTTATAGCGCAAAAAATAAAAACCGCAGAGATGATCAAATACCACCAAAAGAAATCTCTATTTGTGGGAAAAAAAGGACGCCAATTTTGTTTGGGAGCCACGTCGCACGACCGCGCAATTGTCTGTTAAAGCGACGCAGTGCCGAATCACAAAAAGTGCTCTGGTCATTGGACAGCAATATGGTTCGGGGCTAAAGTGGTTAAAGCAGAGGTCCAAATCTCATTTTTGTGCTGACTCAGTCCGCCATTTAGCGATAACTACATTACAGCACAGTGAACAACGTCTCTGAAGCACTGCTGTAGGCAAGTTACACTCATGGCCTACACAAGACTGTGAAAAATGCTTTGATAATTACATAAAATCCTAAACAGAATTAGTGATTATGTTATAATAATTTTGTTTGTACAGGAACTGGTTAGGTAACATTAAGCCTTGTAAAGCAAATGAATGTTAACATGTAATAAAATACGTGAGCAAAGTGGTTTGTTGGACTGCATACGAACGACCACAATCCTTCCTTCCCTCTATAGCCATTTAGTCAGTCAAAGATTTACAATGCTTATATAATATATTGTAGGAAAGTTAACCTTTTTCGTTTCCAATGTATGAAGGTCCTTTTTACACACAGTGTGCTGGAGAATACAGGCTGGGAAGAGGAAAGTCTCAGTTGTCATGGCAAGTTCTGAGTTTGATATTGTTATGCCAAGCCTTAAGCCTCGTACACACGATCGGATATCTGATGGAATCTAATCCGATGGATTTTTTAGTCGGATATCCGATGAAGCTGACTTTCATCAGACTTACCTACACACCATCAGTCAAAAATCCGACAATGCCAAAACGCTGTGACGTAAAACACTACGACATGCTGAGAAAAATGAAGTTCAATGCTTCCGAGCATGCGTCGACTTGATTCTGAGCATGTGTGGATTGTTGACCGATGGACTTCCACACAGACGATCGTTTTTTTTTCTATTGTTTTTTTATCCATAGGAAAAACATGTTCTATTTTTTTTCACCGATGGAAAACAAAACGATGGGGCCCACACACGATCGGTTTGTCCAATGAAAACAGTCCATTGGTCTGTTTTCATCGGACAAACCGATCGTGTGTACAGGGCTTTATGGAGAAGTAGTGACAGGTCTACGGTCATTAACCACTTCCTTACTGGGCACTTAAACCCCCCTCCAGCCCAGACCAATTTTCAGCTTTCAGCGCTGACGCACTTTGAATGACAATTGCGCGGTCATACAACACTGTACCCAAATGAAATTTTTATCTTTTTTTTCCCAACAAATAGAGCTTTCTTTTGGTGGTATTTGATTACCTCTGCGTTTTATTTTTTTGTTTAAAAAAAAGAAATACAGATTTGTTTTTAAAAAAAATTATATTTTTTTATATTTTGTTATAACATTTTGCAAACTGGTAATTTTTCTCCTTCATTGATGTACGCTAATGAGGCTGAACTGATGGACACTGATGGGCTGCACTAATGGGCACCGATGGGCTGCACTGATGGGCACCGATAAGGCAGCACTGGTGGGCACCGATAAGGTGGCACTGGTGTGCACCAATAAGGCGGCACTGGTGGGCACTGAGAGGTGGCACTGATGGGTGGCACTGAAGGACATTGATAGGTGGCACTGGTGGGCACTGAGAAGTGACACTAAAAGGTGGCATTGATAGGTGGCACTAAAAGCTGGCAGTGATGGGCACCGATAAGGTGGCACTGGTGTGCACCAATAAGGCGGCACTGGTGGGCACTGAGAGGTGGCACTGATGGGTGGCACTGAAGGACATTGATAGGTGGCACTGGTGGGCACTGAGAAGTGACACTAAAATGTGGCATTGATAGGTGGCACTAATAGCTGGCAGTGATGGGCACCGATGGGTGGCAGTGATGGGCACTGATGGGTGGCAGTAATTGGCACTGATGGGTGGCGGTAATGGGCACTGATAGGCAGCACTGCTAGGTGGCACTGAGGAGGAATTGATAGGTGGCACTGAGCAGGCATTGATAGGTGACACCTGTGGGCATTGATAGGTGCCACTGGTGGGCACTGTGGGCAATTTCAGGTGGCACTAGCAGGGGGTACTGGCAGGGGTTATTGGCGGCACACAAGGCAGATGTCCCTTTCACATAAGCCGGTGATCGGCTTATTTTTCTCCTCACGTTGTCAGCATGAGGAGAAAAAAAACCGATTACTGGCTTTTGTTTACATCACGTGATCAGCTGTCAGGATTGGCCCATTACACGGATCCGTGATCCGTGATCACCCGAGTCTCAGTGACTTGGGTGATCACAGCCCACGTCCTGTATGGGCGCACGGGGAGGATGTCTATTGCCGTCCTCCTGGCATTTGGGGTCCGCGCTGTAGCCAACATTCCCACTGTGAAACATGGTGGTGGCAGCATCATGTTGCAGGGAAGCTTTTCTTCAGCAGGGACAGGAAAACTGGTTAGAGTTGACAAGAAGATGGATAGAGAGAAATACAGGGCAATCTTAGGAAAAAACCTGTTAGGCCGCGTACACACGATCGGTCCAAACCGATGAGAATGGTTCGACAGACCGTTTTCATCGGGTCACCGCTGAAATGGCCTGATGGTCTGATGTGCGTACACACCATCAGTTCAAAAAACGATCTGAGCATGCACAGGTTTTTAAACCGATGCTTTTGCGTACTAACGATCGGTTTGGACCGATGGTCAGGCGTCCATCAGTCCGATTGTAAAGCAAGTTTTAAAACTTTGGTTCGAAGGACGATGGGCCGTACACACGGCCGGTTTGGACATCGGGGGGGGGGGGCGTCAGCGCGGGCGCCTAGGACAGGTAAGTGTCCTTTTTTAAAGTCAGCAGCTACACTGTTAGTAGCTGCTGACTTTAAAAAAAAATTTCCCGCGGCTGGAGCTCCTCTTTAAGACTGGGGCAGAGGGTTCACCTTCCAGCAGGACAAGGACCCTAAACATACAATCAGAGCTACAATGTAATATTTTAGATCAAAGCATATTCATGTGTTAGAATGGCCCAGTCAAAGTCCAGACCTAAATCCAATTGAGAATCTGTGGCAAGACTTAAAAATTGCTGTTCACAGATGCTCTCCATCCAATCTGGCAGAGCTTGGGCTATTTTTCAGAGAAGAATGGGCAAACATGTCACTTTAGATGTGCAAAGCTGATGGCGATATACCCCAAAAGACTTGCAGCTGTAATTGCAGTGCAAAGTCCTTTTTTTGTATATTTAAAATTAAACAATGCTAAAAATAGGGTTGTATATTTTTGCTCATAAAAATTGTTGTCTAGCCCTTCACAGAAATCCACACAGTACTTGTAATACACTGAATATCTTGAAAAACATAGTTTTATGAATGAAGGCAAAGACATTCCTTATCAGCCAAAAACTCTATCAATCATTCTATTAGAAATAATGATGTAGAATAAATGCCTACAGCTACTTGTATAGGAAATCAGCCACCCAAGTAATTGTATTATCCTATTATGATAACACTGTTTCTTTTTTGGTGAAAGGTATCCGCATATATTTTGTGGTTGTCATAGCACAAACCAACATGGATCCATTCCAGGTTCATGTTTTTTTCTGGAGGGTCAAGCCATGAGGAGTATCCAAGCAATAATAACTACGTAATACTCAAAGACAACAAGATCAAGGTCAGACACATTCCAAGTATCAATAAATGTTAGCAAGCTGCTGTTTCCACAAGAAATTTCAGCTTTGAGATAATGAGCTCAGAATCAGTGTTCAAAAACCGCAAACATTAGTATTATCAGTGGGTGAAATTTTCAGCTTGCTTGACAATTGTTGGATTGTTCAAAGAACAGCTTTTCGAAAGAGTTGGGATTAGCACTTACTGCAAGAGCACAAGCAATACTCTGATCTTGTGTTAAGTCTCGTACACACGACCGTTTTTCCCGTCGGGAAAACTGCCATGGAGCATACACATGGCTGAAGCTCTCGTGGCAGTTTTCCCGACAGAAAAATCCCAACTCTTTTGAAAAGCTGTTCTTTGAACAATTCAAAAATCTAGGTCTGGACTTTGACTGGGCCATTCTAACACATGAATATGGGATTAGCACTTAGGCTGGAAAACTGATAGTGTCTATGGGCTTTTACATGTAAATCGACACCTATGCAGTTTTAGTGCTTTTTGCATTTTGCCGATTTGTATTACAGTCCATTTAATATGGTTTCCTATGGAACACGTTCTGCAGTGCAAATCTAACAAAATGCAAAAACCACTAAAACTGCATAGGTGTGAATCCAGCCTTACTGCAGGAGCACAAGCAAGTCTCTGATCTTGTGTTAAGCCTCGTACACACGATCGGTTTTCCTGTCGGGAAAACTGCCACAAGGGCTTCGGCCATGTGTATGCTTCATCGCAGTTTTCCCGACAGGAAAGCTGCCGGGAAAAAAAAGAGAACCAGCGGGATTTCTGGCGGTTTTTAACCTGGCAGTTTTTCTATGGGAAACACTGCGATGGAGCATACACACGGCCGGGATTCCCAACCAGAGCTCTCATGGCAGTTTTATTGTCTGGAAACCTGTTCGTGTGTAGGGGGTTCTCGGTTTTCCGGCAGTAAAAAGTCTGCCAGGAAACCTGTACGTGTCTATGAGGCTTTACAACATCAAAGAGTATATCAGCCAGTGGCAGATAATACCGCAAATTACTGGTACAATTTGGTGAACAGTTTTATTATAGGCTCTTGGTATCTAATACAAAAGCACATCTAACATATGCCTGAAAACTGGTATACTACTAGACAAATTGCCTGTTTTAGTGATCAGTGTACCCTGTGCAAACATTCTGCCCATACAGTTATTTATTTCCACTACTTATATAGCAGTGGCATGTTAGGCATTCACATTTATCTTGACTTCTCAAGCCCCATACACACTATCAGTTTTCCTGACGGTTTTCTCTTCAGGTTTACCAAAACCATGTAGTACAAGGGCCTGCCTGATTGCATACAAATTGAAACTCTTGAGGTTTGACCTCATATTAGATAGTTTTGGTAAACCTGAAGAGAAAACCGTCAGGAAAACTGATAGTGTCTATGGGCTTTTACATGTAAATCGACTTAGCATGTGAACAAGACACTGACTTTCCTCTAACAATTAAAGATGACAACTGCACCCCAATCACCGCTCTTCTTGCTGTATTCATTTAACTGACAGCATAATGACTGAATACATTATGTCTCCACCTAAACACCAACCTTTCTTGATGTTTCACTGCTCCTGGCCTGCTAACAATCATAGGGGAAGTGTCACAAATTGGGAATTTACACATAAAATTCCAATCTGGCCAATTGATTAATTGTGAGAAGCTCATAATCCAAGACTGAATAAAAATACAGGTGTTTAAGTATAGGTACCAGTATATACTTTGAATATCTATGACTACATGCGCACATGCCTTGGGTTGAGAGATATATTCATCTCAAAATGGGAGATATGTTAGCTCTAGAAAACCTTCAGCATTGGAAATTGTTCTAGATTTTTTATTTTTTTTCTAAAAGAAAGAAATACCCAAAACGATACTATTCACTACTGTACATATGCCACTGTAATAATAGCAAATAACAAGCAGTGCCTATGTTAGCAGGCAACCATTCTGCAAAAAATTTGATCAGAGAAAGATCATTTCTGATCGGTTACTGTGATCTAAAACAATGCACATAGCAGTTTTTTTTCCTGTGTTTGGCTTGAATATTTCCATTTGTGTTTGGCTTGAATATTTTTCCATGAGCTGGTACTGAGAATGATAAACTATGACCATCGGCAATAGAATTATATTGCTGCTGCTTGGAATATGAACAAGACAATGACTATAAATTATTTTAATAATTACTACGTATAGGTTTACTACAGGAGGATACTGTATATCAATGACAAACTGAAAAACTAGATCCAGAGAATACTGTAATTCATATATGCTTTTTGTTATGTGCATTGCAGTTTTGCTATTTTCTACCAGCAGGTCCATATTCTATGTCCTTGAGACATTGAAATTTCTTGTTCTCATGACAGTTACTCAGGTTGCCAGCTCTAGTTATGACTCAGATTTATCTCTTTGTTAAATCTATTGTTGTGATTCATAAACTATAGCAACAGCTCAACTGTACCAGAATGCCACACTCTGAGCTGCAAAATAGTATGGTAACTTTATTAAAATTACCATCAGGAACAGGTGATGTTCTGACATGTTTTGCGCTAGGCCCAGAAGACTACCTAGCACAAAACGTCAAAATACAACATGCTCCCGCTGACTATTTTAATAAAGAAAGAATATTAATTAGCATCTTGGTGTTTGGCATTCCTGTTGCTGGATTCATTGTTGCTTTGGTGGAGACGGGCCAAACCAGCATCTTAGATGTGATTGTAGAATGTGGAGCCTGATTTTGCCTGAAGTGGCATGTGCAGGGTCGGACTTACCATTGGGCTTGACTGGGCTCAAGCCCATGGGCCCTGCCCAATAGGGGGGCCCTTACGTTTAAATGTTTTCAATAATTTGCCAGTCATTTAAAGTGGTTGTAATGTAAATCCTCGGACACAACATTGTCTTAAAAAATAGCCCATAACACAGGCAGCTGATCATTTGCATGACGTCACCGCGCTTGCACACATTAGCCCCTTTAAACCAGCACTTAAAGCTTGCCGGAATGCAGTCTGTGAGAACTTCCCCTCTGTCCGGCACAGAGGAGAAGTCTTGCGGTGTTTAGCTCCTTCCACTCTTCCTGATACTTCCCCATGTGACTAAAGAAGACGTCACAAAAGTGGAGTGAAAGAAAACAGCAGCTGCAGACACAGCGACGGCGCATGCGCGAGATTACCAACAGGGACACAGTAAGGGCGGAAGCGACGTCATAATTTGATCACATAACACCAGTACGAATAGCGATTGAGATATCCAGAAATACAGAGAACGAATCCATCCTAAAAAGGTATTTGCAGGCCTCGTTTTTTGGGGATATATATGTATTGCATTGCGATGAGCTGCTATAACGTAATAATTGAAAAACTGCAAAAATCGGCCGAGGTTTTCTTCAGAATCGTGATCTCTATTTTTATTCTCAGTTTATCCAGAATTGTATACACGGCAGAGATCCTCGACGGGCAGAACACATCGTTCCGCCCGTCGAGGCTCTCTGCCGGCCGTCGAAATCGGCGACCCGCCCGTCGGGAATGGCAACCAGCCATTCATCCAGGCGGGCCGTCGAGGAAATAGAGAGCGTGCTCTCTATTTCTGCTCAACGGGCTTCCAGACGGGAAGCTCGCCGAGACCGTACACACGGCCGAGGTCCTCGCTGGAATGCACATTCCAGCGAGGTTCTCGCTGGTTTTCAGCGAGAACCTCGGCCGTGTGTACGCCGCCTAATACATAGCTTGTGTGCGTTTAATTTTGTTCTATTTAAATTAATGTATAGAAGGTAGGGTTTGAAAGTGACTCAAGCCCAGGGGCCCCCACCTCCCTAAGTCCTGCCCTGGGCATGTGACATATTTAACAACTTAGCTCAGATAATAATATATCATGCATCTTCACAATAAAATTCACAATCCTTGATTTGCAAAAAGGAAGGAATCAAAATGTAGCATTAGAATCTGGATTTTCCTACCATTTTCAAAAACGACCAGGGAGAGCTAGAAGAAAAAAACCTGTAGTTGGTTGCTAATGGCAACAGTTAAATATTTCCTGCCTCTGTTTTCATGTAACCACAGAGATTTTGCTAAGTTACTTAGATGATGGCCATCTATGTGCACATTGATTTTGTTCCTGAACCCATATTCCATTAAATTTTCTGTAGCTAGTGTAATGGCTCGTTTATACTATCCGAGAATCGTAGGAAAACTGTCGTCCGCGGAAGAAACGCACGATAATCGGATCGTTAGGACAGAGCTTTCGAGAGCCGATCACGATAATTCATCCGATATTATTAGATCGGACAAGCATGAACATTTTCCTTGTACGATACCAGATCGTACAATTTTCGTTTAGTCAGTATTGCTGTCTGAAAATATGATACAAACACATTACAACATAAGACATCACTTACGATTTTTTTTCGAGACTTTTGTAACCTATTCAATTTCTACTTTCATCTATTAAGCGAAAAAAGTTGGACGTTTTTGTATCACTTCTGAATGCACCTCCTTTTATTTATTTTCTTTGCACTACATCAGTTTCTACATGCAACATTCAAATCTGATTCATTACGTATGAAAAAGTCAGGCAGTGTGCTGACAGCAATTTGTAGAGTAAAAATGCCTTCAGCTACAGCATGAAAAAAAATGTGCTATTCACACAAAAAGATGACCTATTGAAACAGCATAGGTATAGAAATAACGGTTACAAATGATATAATATGTCTATGATATGGACTTTTTCCATAGGAAATTTCGACCGTGTTTATGCCCCATCAAACTTTTTCCCAAGGCATTTTATCAGAGTTTAGATAGAGAACATGTTCTCTTTTACTTCGATGGAATTCCGTCGGAATTTCGATGTTAGTTTGGCCGGGCAAAAGCCTGATCGTGTGTACAGGGCATAAAGTGCTCATTAACTTACCTGTGCAATAAGATACTTTGCACAGAGTCCAGGTCATCCAGGTTCCTGCTGACAGTCCTTGGGATGATGTGATTGCCCACATTAAACATGGTCCCCAGCAGGTTGTCTCATGGCACAGTTACAGATGTGGTTTTATTCAGTGCTCATCTTGTAGGTGTCTTCTTGATGGATGCTGTGACTCCCTGTCGCTTCACATTTAACAATCCCTAAGCTGGATTTCTTTTATCATTCTGTAGTACAGCTTTCTCTGTTCCCCATTCTTCATTCCAGCTCTAGCAATGTTTGAGTGGTCACTGCGAAGCTGAGGTCCCTTGTCCCCTCCTCCTTTAGGGACCCTATGTGTAATGCTAGCAGCTTCAAGCAGTGTGGTAAACTCTGCCATCCTCTCTCCTGTCTCCCAGCAGCTCATAGTTGTGATCTTACTAAAGCCTCAGCCCTCCCACATCCCATTCATCCCACAAACGTCAGGCAGCCAAAAAAAGGGCTATTGAGGAATGGGAGACAAATTTGTGCTGCTGTGACAAGTCAGGTATAAGAGACTTAAGCTGGCTACACATGGAGGCACATGATCATTCATACTCTTAGATGATGCTCCTTTATCCGAAACATGCAAATCCATTATTTAGTTCATGCAGACTTATTACTTTTTATGTAGGGGGTGGGGGGCATGCAATTGGATAATAGCCAGCAATGTAGATGCAAATATCACTGGGCTTTGTAACTTTGTAAGTTAACATCAGGATACGAGTATGTAGCACTACCCCCGGAGGAGCTGCTGGTTTTGTTTGGGTGGCATGTTACCTCTATTTCCTTGCCGTCCAGGGTATTAGATGAGAGTTGAAAAAGTTCAATGTCCACACTTTGCACTTCTTTTTCTAAGATTTATTTGTGGAACTTGGTAAAAGAATAAAATAAAAGATGGAAGAGGTAGAGGTGGAAGGGTAACAGGTAATAGGTTCAGGTGTGTAATTTCAACAGGGAAAACACTCCTGCTTCCAGCAACACGGTTCTCGTCGCCACTCTAGCCAGAGCGGGTTTTGCGCACCCGGATAGGTTTCTCTCACTAGCCTAGCAGCCGGAATGGCGCACGGAAAATTTTACAGTCTCTGCCACAGACCTTCCCACAGGTGGAGATATTTTCAGTCCAAAATCCTCGTAGCACAGGATTCAGCACCCGGATCTCTCCAGATTAACTTCTTACACACTTATGCCGCGTACACACGGTCGTTTTTTGTGATGAAATAAAACAAGGTTTTAAAAAACGTAATTTAAAATGATCGTGTGTGGGCAAAACGTTGTTTTATGTCTTCTGAAAAACGACCAAAAAAAAAATCCGAACATGCTTCAATTTTTTTATGTTGTTTTTCAAAATGTCGTTTTTTGAGTCATTTAAAATGATCATGTTTGGGCTAAAACGACGTTTAAAACAACTTTTTTAAACCTGCGCATGCTCAGAAGCAAGTTATGACGCGAGCTTGAATGCAACAGAGTGCCGTCGAACGTGGTGTATGTAACCGCGCTTTTCATGAACGTTTTCAGAAAACTATGGTGTGTAGGCAACGTCGTTTTTTAAAATTAAGTTTGAAAAACTTTGTTTTGTTTCGTGAGATAAAACAACGTTTTTTTACATCAGAAAAAGTGATCGTGTGTACGCGGCATTGGAACTGACAGGCGATCAATATCAATAATCCTTCCATATAATTTTGTTGCCCATGTCATGGAGGACATTATGACGGGTCCTGGTGGTACTGCAATTCTTATCAAACTGTCAGATAATGAACCTTCCGTTATTGTTTGGGAAAATGCTGTCAGTGTATGACTATTGTCTTCATCTTTATCAGCATAGATGATGAAAAACATAGCATCTCTTGAAATACTAATGTCAGTCTTCCTGGACCTTCTAAAGACATCATTCACTTTCATTGTGTTCAGCAATTTTATCTTTTATAACTACTAGAAAGTAACTTGTTTATTACTATTATTACTGAAAGATCCCTGGCTCAGGTTTCCTTCGGTATGCAGATTTAAATTTTTCTGAAAAGTAGTTGCCAAGACCCCGCTGGATCCCTCAATTCAGTTTGGAGCCTTGTCTACGTTTTGAGAGGGACTGGATTGTGATAGACATCTGGGCTGTCATCGGAGCTATAAGAGCTGAAAAATGAATGCAGGGTGTCTTGAATTTGGGTGCTTCTAGGTGCACCTTGCAATGGTAATAACAAGTAAGCAATACAGGGCAGCATGCAGGGAGGCTCAAACATATTGTACTGCCCCCTAGGGGCTGGCCACACTGCCTGCAAGCCAATAAAGTAGAACTCTAACTCATGGTTTTGTGTGGTTATTACACTTTCAGGCCAGAAGCCAGGTGACACTATAGCCCCCCCACACACACACACACACAGATCACAAACACAAAACACAGACAGTTTTGTCATTGTTCAATCTGAGAAAATTGGAAAATAACCCAGATTTGATTTTCTGTAAAAAATTGGTAAGGGATTTTGGTGGAAAGGTAGTAGTAGGTTTAATAGACAGGCAGAGCTGAATGTCATCCACATAGCAATGGAACTGGATGTAAAATTCATGACATATGAGACCAAGAGGAAGAAGATTATAAACAGAAGGGGCACACCAGTAGAGAGCAAAGATGGTTGAGATTTGAAAGATTTGAGTTGGATTAATTGAGTATGGCCAGAGAGATAAGATTAAACCAGTTCAGGGGTGTGTCAGTGAATCCAATGGAAGCTAATCTTTCAAGGAGGATGTTGTGAGAAATGGTGTCAAAGGCCGAACTCAGAGCGAATATGTGGAGAGTGGTAAAAAAATGTCCCCTGGGCAGACATAGGAGCCCCACCAATGTGGGCATAGTACTGGAGCAGCTGCTCTCTCTTCTGAACATACTACCCACTGTCATACCCTCCAGCATTCTCCTAAACATTCTCCCTACTGTCATATCAGTCTGCACTCCTCTTAAGCATATTCCCCATTGCCATACCCTCTGCCCTCCTCTTCTGAACATACTCCCCACTGTCATACTCTCTGGCGTTCTTCTCCTGAAAATATGCCTCACTTCCATACCCTCCACTCTCCTCTCCTGGACATACTCCATGCTTTCATACCCTCTAAACTGCTCTCCTGAACACCATACCCGCTGTCATACTCTCCAGCTTTCTTCTTTTGAAAATACTCCTCACTGTCATATGCCTCTGCACTCCTTTCCTGAACATACTTCCCACTGTCATATCCCTCTGCACTCCTTTCCTGAACATACTCCCCACTGTCATATCCCTCTGCACTCCTTTTTTGAACATACTTCCCACTGTCATATCCCTCTGCACTCCCTTCCTGAACATACTCCCCACTTTCATATTCCTCTGCACTCCTTTCCTGGACATACTCCCCACTGTCATATTCCTCTGCACTCTTTTCCTGAACATACTCCCCACTGTCATATTCCTCTGCACTCTTTTCCTGAACATACTCCCCACTGTCATATTCCTCTGCACTCCTTTCCTGGACATACTCCCCACTGTCATAATAACCCTCTGCACTCCTTTCCTGAACATACTTCCCACTGTCATATCCCTCTGCACTCCTTTGCTGAACATTCTGCCCACTGTCATATCCCTCTCTACTCCTTTCCTCAATATACTCCCCACAGTCATAACCCTCTGTAATCCTTTCCTGAATATACTCCCCACTGTCATACCCTTTGCATCTGTCTTCCGTACATGCTCCTCACTCTCACATCCTCCATGTTCCCCTTCTGCTAATATTTATCTTTCATACCCACATTTCTCTCTTACAGATAGTACCCACTGTCATACCCTAGAGCAGGGGTCTCCAAACTTTCAAAACAAAGGGCCATTTACTGCCCTTCAAACCTTAGGGGGAATGGACTGTGGCCAGAAGGAGTAGAAAATGCCCTGGCATTGATGTGAGTAAACAATGCCATAGACTTGACGGTCAGTGGGAGTAAAAATAATTACACCATTGGCGACAGTTGGAGGAATAGTGCCCCATCATTGTGTCAGTGAGAGGAACAGTGCCCCATCATTGGTGTCAGTGGGAGAGTTTGTTCCCCCATCTGTGGTGTCAGTGTGAGGAATAGTACTCCATCATGGGCATCAGTGGGAGGAACAGTCACTTTTTCTTCCTTTACTGCACAATTGTTCACAGTGGGGTTGATTTTCTAAAGTGGGTAGAGCTTATTCAGTTTGCAAATTACATTTTCACTTAGCATAGTGAATGAGGTCAAGCTGTGCTGACATCAATCATCCTTTCAAGTGCAAGCAAAATCCTGTTTTTTTTTTCATTTTCCATGCACATGTTAATATTAATGGGTGTTTTTTTGAAGGTGAAATATAACAATTTATGTGATAATGAAAAAAAAATCTGAGGTAGAGAATAAAATTCAATTTCATAATATACATTAACAGTGCCTTGAAAAGGCATTCATACTCCTTGACATTTTCCACATTTTTTCATGTTACAACCAAAAACGTGGATATTTTATTGGGATTTTATGTGATAAACCAACACAAAGTGGCATATAATTGTGAATTGGAAGGAAAATGATAAATGGTTTTCAACATTTTTTACAAATAATTATGTGAAAAGTGTGGCATGCATTTGTATTCAGCCAATACTTTGTAGAACCGCCTTTTGCTGCAATTACAGCTGCAAGTCTTTTTTGGGTATGTCTCTACCAGCTTTGCACATCTAGAGGGTGAGATTTTTGCCCATTTTTTCCTTGCAAAATAGCTCAAGCTCTGTCAAATTGTGAACAGCAATTTTCAAGTCTTGCCACAGATTCTCAATTGGATTTAGGTCTGGACTTTGACTGGGCCATTCTAACACATAAATATATGCTTTGATTCCATTCTATTGTAGCTCTGGTTGTATGTTTACGGTCATTGTCCCATTGAACCTCCGCCCCAGTCTTTTGCAGACTGTAACATGTTGCCCTGTATTTGGTTTCATCCATCTTTCCATCAACTCTGACAAGCTTCCCTGTCCCTGTTCAGGGTGATGTGCAATGTCAGTTTTTCTACCACACATAGCATTTTGCTTTTAGGCCCAAAAGTTATATTTTGGTCTCATCTGACCAGAGCACCTTTTCCCACATGTTTACTGTGTCCTCAACATAGCTTCTCGCAAACTGCAAATGGGACTTCTTATGGCTTCCTTTCAGCAATAGCTTTTTTTGGCCACTCTTCCATGAAGGCCAGATTTGTGGAGTGCATGACTAATAGTTGTCCTGTGGACAGATTCTCCTACCTGAGCTGTGGCTCTCTGCAGCTCCTTTGGAGTTACCATGGGGCTCTTGGCTGCTTCTCTGATTAATACTCTCCTTGCCTTGCCTGTCAGTTTAGATGGACGGCCATGTCTTGGTAGGTTTGCAGTTGTGCCATACTCCAATTTCCAAATAATGGATTGAACAGTGTCCTGTGATGTTGTAACAGGTGCTTTCGGCGTCGTAGTGCTTTCCGTGCTGGAACGCATACGGCGCCTGCGCGATGATATCATCGCCTGGCGCCGCCTGTGCTCCAGCTTGGAACACGGAAGTGCGCCTCACCACCGGCTCATATCAGTACCTATGCACTGTGTAACGGTCAGGGGTTAACGCCGTTTACGATATTCCATTCCACCAACTTAAGACAGCTTCCGACACTCCACAATCCGGCAGACAGGACCCATTGGATTTCCCCCAGAAAACGAGACACACACAGCTCTGTTCTCTGGTTTCAAACAGACAGATCTTTTAATGACAAACTCAGGCTCTTTTTATACAGTTGGCAACCAAAAAGCATGCTGCAGTAATTAAAGGGACAATGACACACTCCACCCACAGCATCACACAATGGGTACTACCGAGGCCCCCTCAATCCACATCTTAGCCAGACATTCTGACTCCGTGCTAAGCTATTCTCACCTGCTACACAATACACATTTCTTTAGTAAACATAAGTCAGACATCTGACCTTTAGATTGTGCTAAGTCACATCACATATTATCATCAATAGACTTTCACACAAAACAGTGTCAATTAGCATAGCACAATGAAATATCTTAGGAGCCAGACTTAATTAGCACAATAGACAATAGAATGCAATCACAACAAGCTTTTACCGTACACTACAGCCAGGTAGCTGGAGGTGATGACATCTTTCAATTAACATCTTTCAATTAACCTGTTGAGTTCAGAAATAACCACCTGTAATATTTCAAGATATCCTGCAATACATGGTAAATTATCATTACTGTCCCATCTCATGTAATTCAAGATATCATTTCTCAGTCATCCTATGCCCCTAGTGGACATAGGATGACCCTAGACACAGGAGTCATTGGTGAAGCTGAACCAGGAGTAACCCACATCCTTCAAGAGCCTCTGGGTCCCATGGGGCCATACCGTTACACACTGCACCTGGCTCTTGCCTATAAAGGCATTCCTTAAACATGGAGACCTTGTTCTATTATTGTTGGCCGTAGCTGGCCTGGCTGCAAGGAACTACAAGCACCATCAATCCTAGGCTGGAAACTATCCTGCTCCTGCATCTGCGCTGCAAGCCCTAAAGATACCCTCCTTCTTGGACACCCTACACTACAGGATCCTATGGCCTAAAAGCCCTGCAAATGGATAAGTAGACATTATGTTACTTGTAGTGCTTTAAGAAGATCTGCTACACATATTGCTGTTATACAAGTCCTATACTTAATGCTGGCTTATTTTCTATCATCATACTACTTGGGACTGTCTGTTGTGTTTTCGCTGTTTGCTGCACAAGATCCTAAAGAAACATATACTCTCAAATAAGCGGAGTTATATATGTCTCTCTTATGCAATTACTACAGTATTCCTATTTACTATGTGCTTGACATAAGCTATTACTTGTTAAAGGGCCAATGCCCTAAGTTACTGAACATGTTCGCTCTAAACTTTTCTATCTTAAGGTTTGAACGTATTCCATACCTATTCCCTTAACCACTTTACAACCGCTGAACGTCAAATTATGTCCTTGACTTTGTGTGGTGACATCTGAATGATGCCTGCAGCTACAGGCATCATTCAGATATCACCGTCTTTAGCCGGCGATTCTGTGCACAATAAGAATGATGAAAGCGGCAGTTCCACTGCTTGATCGTTCTTATAGGCAGCGGGAGGGGATGTCCCCCCCTCCCGCTGCCATCCGGTGCTTCTCCGGGCTCTCCCATGCCAGTATTCCTATTTCCTTTGTGCTTGCCATAAGTTGTTACTTGTTAAAGGGTCAATGCCCTAAGTTACTGAACATGTTCGCTCTAAACTTTTCTATGCTAAGGGTTGAACGTATTCCATACCTATTCCCTTAACAACTTTAGAACCGCTGAACGTCAAATTACGTCCTTGACTTTGTGCGATGATATCTGAATGATGCCTGCAGCTTGTAATAGGAATAAAAGTGATCAAAAAAATAAAAAAGTGTAAAAATTAAAAAATGAAGTAACACGCATGCAAGTCCCGCCCACATATGTAAACGCCATTCAAACCCCACATGTGAGGTATCGTCGCGTGCGTTAGGCTGCATTCACACCTAGGCGTAGACGATTTGCGGCGTTTTTTCCCGCGACAATTTGCGTCGTTTTTTCCCGCGATTTGCCACGACAAAATGCTGCGTTTTTAACCCCGTTTTTTTAACAGGTCATTGTCTGCTATGCCGAACGTCGAAGCCGCCTGATACCGCGCGACAAAAAAGGGTCCGGGACTTGTTTGAGCTTCACGCGATCGGCGTTTCGGCGTTCGAGGTGGAGATGTGAACCATCTCCATAGAGATTAATGTTATTTCTCCCCTCCAGCGTATTCTAGCATCGCGCTTCAGGCGACAAAACGCCTAGATGTGAATGGAGCCTTAGAGCGTGTGCAACCAATCTAGCACTAGACCTCCTCTGTAACTCGAAAATAGTAACCTGTAAAAAAAAATTAAGTGTTGCCTATGGAGATTTTTAAGTACCGAAGTTTGGCGCCATTCCATGAGTGTGCGCAATTTTAAAGCGTGACATGTTAGGTATCTATTTACTCGGCATAACATCATCTTTCACATTATACAAAAAAATTGGGCTAACTTTACTGTTTTGTTATTTTTTAATTCATAAAACCGTTTTGTTTTTTTCCAAAAAAGGTGTTTGAAAAATGATTGCGCAAATACCATGCGAGAAAAAAAGTTGCAATGACCGCCATGTTATTCCCTAGGGTGTCTGCTAAAAAAAATATATAATGTTTGGGGGTTCTGATTAATTTTCTAGCAAGAAAATTGTGATTTTTACGTGAAGGAGAGAAGTGCCAAAATAGGCCCGGTTGTCAAGTGGTTAATGGCCTAATGTACTTCTTTATGTTGAAGTGATATACTGTAGGGAACCCCCAAAACTCCTGTTCCCTGAATGGAGTGACGTCTAGGGTCCCGAACTGATAGTCGCTTGCGTTCAGAAGTGCATTGGAATCTTCTCGTGTATTGCATACTTTTAAACGCTAGGGGTTGGTCGCATGTTGTAAAATGATCATCCCCTAGAAGCTCAACGCATTCCTTTATGTGAGAGAGAGATAATGTAGAGAACCCCCAAACTCCTGTTTGTGTGGAGTGACGCCTGAGGCTCAGTACTGAAATCTCATATATCCTTGCTATCCGCAGTTGTGGTTTACTCCCTTTTACCAGTGCCGTTACAGATGTTCAAAGCTTGGGATATTTTTTTATAACCTAACCCTACTTTAAACTTCTCCACAACTTTATTCCTGACCTGTCTGGTGTGTTCCTCGGCCTTCATGATGCTGTTTGTTCACTAAGGTTCTCTAACAAACCTCTGAGGGCTTCAGAGAACAGCTTTATTTATACTGAGTTTAAATTACACACAGATGGACTCTATTTACTAATTAGGTGGCTTCTGAAGAAAACTGGTTTCACTAGATTTTAGCCTGGGTTCACACTGGTACAACACACGCTCTGACATTGGGACCTCACGTTGCATGACCTGTGCAAATCAATGTTTCCCTATGAGAGCCGTCTTAACTGATCCAACACAAGTCAGTCTGACTTTGAAAATGCTCCCTGCACTACTTTGGTCCTACTTCAGGCCATTGAATATCATTGAAGTCGGATCAAAGTTGGTTCTTTGTCCTAACAATATGACTTGTGACATCCAACATGGTGATTACAGCAGCAGTAAAAGGAAATTATCTCACATTGAGATTGTTTTGATTTGTCAAAGGACAAGTCTTACTATCTCAAAGTCGAGCAAAATCTTATCTTGTTCATTCAAGTCGGATGGAAGTAGGACCAATGTAGGACCGATGTAGGACAGATGTAGCAGGACAAATTAGGATGATAGTCTTACAACAGTTGTGTCGTATTAGTGTGAACTCAGCCTTAAATAGTGGTATCAGATTAAGGCTGGGTTCACACTGGTACTACAAACGCTCGGACATTGGGAGCTCATGTCGCATGACGTGTGAAAATCAATGTTTCTCTATGTGTCTTAACCTCTTAAGACCCGGACCAAAATGCAGGTAAAGGACCTTGCCCCTTTTTGCGATTCGGCACTGCGTCAATTTAACTGACAATTGCGCGGTCGTGCGACGTGGCTCCCAAACAAAATTGGCGTCCTTTTTTTCCCCACAAATAGAGCTTTCTTTTGGTGGTATTTGATCACCTCTGCGGTTTTTATTTTTTGCGCTATAAACAAAAATAGAGCGACAATTTAAAAAAAAATTCAATATTTTTTACTTTTTGCTATAATAAATATCCCCCAAAAATATATAAAAAAAATTTTTTTTCCTCAGTTTAGGCCGATACGTATTCTTCTACATATTTTTGGTAAAAAAAATCGCAATAAGCGTTTATCGGTTGGTTTTCGCAAAATGTATAGCGTTTACAAAATAAGGGATAGTTTTATTGCATTTTTATTAATTTTTTTGTTTTTACTACTAATAGCGGCAATCAGCGATTTTTTTCGTGACTGCGACATTATAGCGGACACTTCGGACAATTTTGACACATTTTTGGGACAATTGTCATTTTCACAGCAAAAAATGCATTTAAATTGCATTGTTTACTGTGGAAATGACAGTTGCAGTTTGGGAGTTAACCACAGGGGGCGCTGTGAATTTGAGTGTACCCTGTGTGTGTGTTTACAACTGTAGGGGGGTGTGGCTGTAGGTGTGACGTCATCGATCGCGTCCCCCTATTACAGGGATGACGCGATCGATGCTGCGGCCACAGTGAAGCACGGGGAAGCCGTGTTTACACACGGCTCTCCCCGTTCTTCAGCTCCAGGGACGGATCGCCGCACTGCAGCGGCGATCGGGTCCGCGAATCCCGCGGTCCCATTCCTGGAGCTTCGGACCGGGTCACGGGAGCGCGCCGCGGGCGCGCGCCCGTGACCCACGGCTGGGTACTAAAATCAACGTATATATACGTTGATGTGCCCAGCCATGCCATTCTGCCGACGTATATGTGCAGTAGGCGGTCCTTAAGTGGTTAACTGGTCCGACACAAGTCGGTCCGATTTTGAAAATGCTCCCTGTACTACATTGGTCCAACTTTGATCCTACTTCAGGCCATTGAATATCATTAAAGTTGGATCAAAGTTGGATCGCCGTCTTGCCTGATCCGACTTTGGCAAGCGTCTTGTGCTCTGATGATCTTGAGGGGGAACTCCACGTCAAATAAAAAAAAAAAACGGCACGGGTGCCCCCTCCAAGAGCATACCAGGGAAAAGTTCAGAAAGTGCCAAGCCATGGACCCAGCCAGTGGAGGTGACTTTTGCAGAGCATTATTGTGTGCCAAGCCAGGGACCAAGCAAGCCAGTGGGGTGACCCTTGAGGACAATGAACAGTCCGTGTGCTTGTTTTTTTTTTGTTTTATTGAGGGAATTTAACTTGGATGAGGTAAGGGAAATATGGGATGTCCGGTGAATTGTGTATCAATCAATTTGTGGATTGTATATCAATCAATTGGCGGATTGTATATCAATCAATTAGGACAACTATGTAGACTTCTCTGTACAAGTTACTACTTCAGTCTCCTTCAGCACTTTCCTTGCTTGCAGACTTTTCCTCTTCTTTCCTCCTGCACTACTCTTAATCTTCAGGACCAGCTAACACATGTAAAGTTTGGCCTGACACTGGCTCAGCCAGGCCTTAGCAATTGCCCTTTGCAAGCAGGGACCATGGGCCCCTATGGTGTAGCAAGAAAATAGAAAGTCTATACTGCTCCCAGTCAGCCCTCTTCAGGTCCTGCCAGCCCTCCTGGCGGCAGCTGTCCGACTCCACTGCACATGACTTTGCAGTCCTCACTACTGGTTCTGCACCCATCTCTGACTGTTTCCTCTCAGTTGTCTCAGGCATGCCTCCCCAATCCTCCTGACTGCACATGTCACTCACCAGCCCTCCTGGCTGCAACCGCTGATTACCTCCTGAAGACTTGTCCAGAAGTACTAGCTCCTGCTGTCCTCTCTTGTTCCTCCTGTGCCTCCTGTCCAGAACCTTCACGCTTTCCTAAAGGGATCCGTCCTGCACCGAGCCCAGGCCCAAGGTTACCCCTCCAGAGTGGGGAGCTTCCTCAAAGGCCCTGACAGCCTAGTACTCCATCTCCAGTTCTTACACCTGACAACTCTTCCCAAGCTGGGCTGACTCTAGGTATTTAAGGAGCCCTGACAATCTAGGTTGGGGATTGGTCAGGGCTCTTTAGAACACCCCAGGCACCTTCACCTCTCCTCCTCTCCTTCTAGAATCCTCTAGAAGAAAGAGGGAGGTCTCAGTGAGGATGCCTGTGAGTCACCAGCTGCTAACTTTAAAGTGGATGTAAACCCCAAAATCTTATTCTCTACATTGTGACATCAACTTTAAGCCACTCCCAGCCCACACAAACCAAAACAAACAGGCCTGACTGCCCAGTCAGGCCTGTCTAAATTTACCTACACTCACAAAAAGAACCTATGTAGAAAATGCTACACTTATATTACCCAATTATGCCTATTTCATAATGAGACAGACAGATTGATAGATAGATAGTTTCTGTATTTATTGGCGTATAACAATCACTTTTTTAACCTCAAAATAGGCGGTAAACTTTGCCTGCATGTTATTCGCGGGGGGCCATGGAAAGTTTTTTTCCTGAAACTTCCCTCCTAAAGTTAGGGTGCGTGTTATACGCCGATAAATACGGTAATTTTATAATTATTAACTAGTTGCAATATATCCCCCCTCTTAGATTTTAAGCTCTAACAAGCAGGGTCCTCAGGGTCCTTCTGTATTAAAGAGGAAGTAAACCCTAATAGGTTTTTTTCGTTTCTTTTTTGTTCCCTGCAAAGTAAAAGCCTAATGTGCTAGTATGCATCACATACTAGCACATTATGTGACACTTACCTACAAACAAAGCCTCCGGCTCTGTGACTGGCCTTATTATAGGCTTACCTACTGTGCCTTGCAAGAATATTCACCCCCTTGGCAATTTCCGTGTTTTGTTGCCTCAAAACTTGGAATCAACATGGATTGTTTGAGGATTTGCATCATTTAATTTACAGAACATGCCCACAACTTTGAAGGTTTTTTTTTAATTGTGAAGCAAACAACAAATAGGACAAAATAAACATAATACAGAAAAAGTCAATGTGAATAACTATTCACCCACCTAAATTCAATACTGTGTAGAGCCACCTTTTGCGGCTATCACAGCTCCAAGTCCATTTGGATAAGTCTCTATGAGCTTTCCACATCTTACCACTGGAATTTTTGCCCATTCCTCTTTGCAAAACTGTCTCAGCTCCTTCAATTTGGATCTTTTGCACTTGTAAACAGCAATCTTTAAGTCTGACCACAGACTTTCTATTGGATTGAGGTATGGGCTTTGACTAGGCCATTCCAACACATTTACATGTTTTCCCTTAAACCACTCAAGTGTTGCTTTAGCAGTATGTTTGGGTCATCGTTCTGCTGGATGGTGACCCTCCATCCTAGCCTGAAATCACACACAGAGTGGTATAGGTTTTGCTCAAGAATATCCCTGTAGCACTATGCCTCTTTCCCTCAACTCTGACCAGTTTCCCAGTCCCGACTGCTGAAAAACATACCCAGAGCATGATGATGCCAGCACCATGTTTCATGGGGATGGTGTTCTTTGGGTGATGTGATGTGTTGGGTTTGCGCCAGACATATTGGGCCAGATTCTCAAAAAATTGCATATCTGGCGGCGTAGCCTATCGTATCGCATTTACACTACGTCTACGCAAATTACTGGAGCAAGTGCCGTATTCTCAAAGCACTTGCTCTGTAATTTTCGGCGGCGTAGCGTAAATGCGGCGTCGTAATTCAAATACTGAAGGAGGGGGCGTGCTGTATTTAAATTAAGCGCGCCCCCACGAAGTGCGCATGCGCCGGCCGGGAAAAAAGCCCAGTGCGCATGCTCCAGCTCACGTGGGAAAGCGTTGTTGAAACCGACGTCAAAACGACGTGATCGTCACTTACGCAATTCCCTATTCGCGAACGACTTAGTAAAACGACGTAACCGATGAAAAAAGATGACGCTGACCCGACGCCATACTTAACATGGCAACGACGGCACTTCGGAAACATACCCCCTTACGCGTACGCACCCTACGTAAACTACGTCGCCGCGTCGCAAAAACGTTCGGGAATCGGCGTACTAGGCTCATTTGCATAGGCAAATGAGAAAACAACATAAAGGCCACCTAACGGCCGGCGTTGTCATTACATCTAAGATCCGACGGTGTAATTGCTTTACACCTGTCAGATCTTTAGTGTATCTATGTGTAAGTGATTCTAAGAATCACTCGCATAGATACCCATTGAAAAAAACTGCGATACAACGGTGTATCTGAGTTAAATTTTAGTCTCATCAGACCAGAGCACCTTCCTCCATACATTTTGGGAGTCTCCCACATGCCTTTTCGCAAACTCAAAACGTGCCATTTTGTTTTTTGCTGAAAGTAAGGACTTTCTTCTGGCCACTCTGCCATAAAGCCCAACTCCTATGGAGCGTACAGCTTATTGTCGTCCTATTTAGAGATACTCCAGTCTCTGCTGTGGAACTTTTCAGCTCCTCCAGGGTTACCTTAGGTCTCTGTGCTACCTCTCTGATTAATGCCGTCCTTGTCCGGTCTGTTAATTTTGGTGTGCGGACGTCTCTTGGCAGGTTTGCTGTTGTGCCATGTTCTTTCCATTTGGTTATGATAGATTTGATGGTGCTCCTAGGGATCATCAAAGATTTGGATATTTTTTTATAACCTAACCCTGACTTGTACTTCTCAACAACATTGTCCCTTACTTGTATGGAGAGTTCCTTGGTCTTCATGGCAGTGTTTGGTTAGTGGTGCCTCCTGCTTAGGTGTTGCAGCCTCTGGGGCCTTTCAAAAAAGGTGTGTATATGTAATGACAGATCATGTGACACTTAGATTGCACACAGGTGGACATCTTTTCACTAATTATGTGACTTCTAAAGGTAATTGGTTGCACCAGAGCTTTTTATGGGCTTCATAACAAAGTGGTGAATGCCAATTATCAGTGTAGAACCCCCTTACTTTCAGTATGGGCACTACGCTAAAGTTAGCTAGAATGGGAGAGCTACATTGCTCCCATTCGTGCTTTATTTATATTATGACCCCTGTCGGTCCAGAAAGGTCTCCTGGACCAATCTGCATTCTAGGTATGTGGTATCATCTCCGGCCAGCAGTTGGCACCAGCGGGGTTTCTGGCAGAGCAAGTCTTCCCCAGCAGCCAATTAGAGGAGTTCTTCCCTTGCAGGGCATGCTGGGGAGGAGTATATCTGTGACAGGTGTCATGTGTTCTAAAATCTTTGCAGGGTCCCGGTGCTGGGTGCGGCATCCACCTTCAGGGTGTGCGCACCTATGGGCCCCGCCGTCGCAGCCCTCCTGGCCAAGCTTGCAGGCTTCATCGAGCCTCAACCGGAGGCGAAAGAGGACCCCAGTAATCCACTGGGCTCCAGGTTCCATTGAAAGGGATCTCAGGCTGAGTGCCACACTAATCGGGGATCTGGTGACCGGGATGCTATAGGTACGCATTACTGTCTTCCGATGACCCGGGCTGGAGTCCATTGGAAGGATTCGCCCCTATATTCATCCATTACCAGACCGCTGTTACTAAGGGCTGGATTGCTCATTCACATCCAGGCCTGACACTGCAAGTTCATCCATTTACTCTCATCAACCTTTTCTCTCCTAACTGAAGTTGATGTTGGCTGTGTTGGCCTAGAAATAAAGCCTTGGAAAACTTTATTGAATGTCTGGACCTCCGCTCACTGCTTTGTACCTGCATCACACCCCTAGACAACGATAGAGTTATGTAATGTGCCAGACCCAGCAATCAACCAGCGGCTCCTCCGGTGGTAGCGCTACATCAGTTTTTTATTTCAGAAAAATAGTTTTATGTATATATTTTTCTAATTTTACTTCACCAACTTAGACTATTGTGTTCTGATCCATCACATATAATTCAGATTAAAAAAACATTGAACTAAAGGCTGTAATGTAACAAAATAGGTAAAAAGCCAAGGGAGTGAATACTTTTGCAAGCACTGTATAGGTACAACTTGAAAATGGATGTTTACAACCTCTTTAAAGCGGAGCTCCACCCAGGAAAACAACATTTTCCCATATTGTTTAAAAAAATTAAATAAAAAAAACCTGAAAAAAAAAAAATACTCACCCGAAATACCTGTTGCTATGCGGAAGTCCGTAATCTGCCTCTTCCACTCCGCGGTGCCTTTTCTTCTTGTCCTTCTCCTTGTGAATGGGGCGCGCTGCTTTCTGGGAACTGTGTGTGTTCTCAGAGAGCAGCGCGCCCATTCACAAGCCAGCGTGAGACTCACGCAGGCGCAGTAGGAAATGGCCAGTGAAGCCGTACGGCTTCACTGCCTGTTTCCCATAGTGTGAATGGCGGCGCGGGACCCGGAGCGATCGTGGGACCGGCATCGGGGGGGCCCATCAGCGCGGGCAAGTAGGACAAGGTAAGTGTCCTTATTTAAAGTCAGCAGCTACACTGTTAGTAGCTGCCGACTTTAAAAAAAATAAAAAATTGCGGCTGGAGCTCCGCTTTAAATTATATTGTATTTGTACTGTCTATCCTTATGTTGTAAAGAGCTGCATAAACTGTTGGCGCTATATAAATCCTGTATAGTAATAACAATATCGCTAATGCAATTTTAATTTGAGATTTTCCTAGCTTGTGACGGAAAATATTAGTTATATGAAGACAGGAGGCGAGTATCTTATGCATTATTCTTTCTTTTAATATTGCTCATAGCAGAAAATACAGTAACCATTTAGTGTAACTAGAAAAACTTTTAGAACTACAACTCCCAGCAGTCCTTGGGCTACAGTAGCCCCTCCCAGACCTTAGCCTGTATATAAGGGACTGACTCTGGTGTAGGTGTCCTCTTTCTTTACGCAGAATGGCCTCGCTCCGGACCACGAACTCCATCCAGATCTCTCCTCTGTTGCCCGAAACCCACCGGCCGGTCTGAATTTCCGATATTGGAGGGAACAACCAGGAACATGGCCAACATGGCTAACTTCGTCCCAACGGGGACTGCAGATAATCCAAACATCGCAACCGATCGGTCAGCCGCCTACAAGGGCGCACACGGAATGTTCAATAGACTGAAATAGACAAAAAACGTAACAGGGAGGGAAAGGGAGGGAAGATACTCGATTCCTGTCTTCATATAACTAATATTTTCCGTCACAAGCTAGGAAAATCTCAAATTATATATCAGACAGGAGGCTCATATCTTTTGCAAGTTAGCAACAGTATGTTAATAATATACAATAATGCAGAGGAAAACATCATAAAACTGACATGGACACGTGTTCCTCAGGTCTGAAGTAGAAGTGGCGAAAGGTGGTCTCGGAAGACCAATCAGCCGCCAGAAGTAAGTCAGACAGGGAGCCTCCTGAAGAGACTATTTTAGTAGCCATAGCGCCCCTGGAAGAGTGGGCACCAAACAGGGAAATGTCTATGCCCGCCATTTCCATGGTTGAGCGCAACCATCGTGCCATTGTGGCGGAAGAGACTGGGAGATGAGGTCTAACATAGGAGACGAGAAGTTGTGAAAAGTCTGAAGAGCGGAGATCGACCGTCCGTGATTCGTATGCTTGTAGGCAACGTACCACGCAAAGTCGGGGATGTGCGGGAAAGAACGGGTAAAAGACCGTGTGAATGCCCGTCTTGGTTCTACGGACCACCGAGAATTTGACCCCCTGAGGTGAGAATTGTCGTCGAGAAATGTCCAACGCTCTCACGTCCGAGACGCGTTTCACTGAGACTAAACATAGCAAAACGGTCAATTTATAAGACAACAGTTTCAAGGACAGGTCGTCGTTGTCCTGCCATGAAGTAAACATGTCGAGCAACCTGGAGACATCCCAGGTTGTCTGGTATCTAGGTCTAGGGGGGCGATTGAATCTGATGCCTCGTAGAAGTCTACATACCAGTGGGTGTTGTCCCACTGGCAGAGAGTCCACAGGGTGATGGTGTGCTGAGATAGCTGATCGGTACACATTGATGGAACTATAGGCTTTACCAGAGTCAAAAGAATCCGCCAAATAGTTCACCACTAATGCTACAGGTGCGTGTATGGGATCAACCTGCCGTTGATCACACCAACGAACCCAGAGCTTCCAGGCAGATCGATAGGCCGATCTAGTCCCGGGGGCCCAGGCCAGGGCAAGGAGGTCCTTAGCTGATCTTGAAAGGCCGCTATCCACGTCCGGGACCCCAAAATCAACCATGCTAGGAGGCGGAGGTTGCCCTCCATGACCAGAGGGTGAAGACCTCCGGTCGGGTTGGTCAGCAGGTGTGGGAATTGGGGGATCAGCCTGGGGTAATCCACGGCCATTCCCAGCAGGAGAGGGAACCACGGTTGCGTCGGCCACCAGGGTGTGATCAACACAACTGTCGCTCGCTGGTTCGCTGTATGGAGGAGAAATCTGGAAATCATCTGGAAGGGGGGAAACGCATAGTGCGTTCCCCTCGGCCAGATGTGGCGGAAGGCGTCTACTGCGGATGCCTCTGGATCTGGTCTCCAGCTGAAGAAGTGAGGCAGCTGGTGATTGAGACGAGAAGCGATGAGGTCCGTGTCTAACGGGCCCCAAAGCTGCCTCAATCGAAGGAAGACTGAACGCTCCAGACGCCAGTCGCTGGAATCGGTGAGGTGGCGTGAATACCAGTCGGCCACCGTGTTGGAGACCCCCGGAATGTATTCCGCAATGGGGATGATGTTGTGTGACAGGCAGAAGTGCCAGAACTCCTTCGCCAGGATTGCTAGGGTCCTGGATCTGGTGCCTCCCAAACGGTTGACATACTGAACCGCTGCTACGTTGTCCATGCGGAATAATACGCAACAGTTGGAGGCTTGTGGCACGAAGCTCTTGATGGCAAAGAATGCTGCCAGAAGTTCCAATGCATTGATATGCAAACCCGCTTCGGAAACGGACCACGTCCCCCCTGTGGAAGTATCCCCGCAACGAGCGCCCCAGCCGAGGCGGCTCGCGTCCGACTCTATGACGACGTCCGGCCTGGAGTTGAAGATGGCCCTGCCATTCCATTCGACGGCGTGCCGCCTCCAGACAGAGTGGGACCTCGTCCGCGTATCTGAGGCCCTGGCGTAGGTGCATGATTTTGAGCCTCTGAAGGGCCCTGTAGTGAAAAGGGGCCGGGAAGATAGCTTGGATTGAGGCCGCTAGAAGCCCCACCAGACGGGCCAGAACCCTTAAGGATAAGGAACCTTTGCGTAGGACCGCCCTGATTTCTTTGCGT
Organism: Rana kukunoris; assembly: GCA_029574335.1. Classification (NCBI taxonomy): domain Eukaryota; kingdom Metazoa; phylum Chordata; class Amphibia; order Anura; family Ranidae; genus Rana; species Rana kukunoris. The sequence goes on along the minus strand of CM056049.1, from coordinate 536,469,493 downwards.
ATCAGGGATAACTTTGTTTTTGGGAGGCGGAGAACGGCTTGGTTGGTGTCTATCAAGAAGCCCAAGAACTCCATCTCTTGGGCTGGGGCTAAGACCGACTTTTCTAAGTTGACTAAGAACCCTAGGGATTGTAATAGTGAGACCGTCCATGACATGTGAAGGAAAGCTAGGTTCTTGGAGCGGGCCATAATGAGAAGGTCGTCCAGATAAATGATCAGACGTACCCCTCTGCTCCTTAGGGATGCCACCACCGGTTTCATTAGTTTGGTGAAACACCATGGGGCGGACGACAGGCCGAATGGGAGGCAAGTAAATTGCTACATCCGACCCTTCCAAAGGAAACAGAGCAGGTGTTGTGATTCTGGGTGGATCGGGACGGTGAGATAGGCGTCCTTCAGGTCCACTTTCACCAACCAGTCTCCCGGTAGCAAGAGATCTCGGAGGAAATGAATACCCTCCATTTTGAAATGTCTGTAGTTGACATGTTGGTTTAGATCCCGAAGGTTTATCACGGGACGGTATCCGCCCCCTTTCTTCTTTACTAGAAATAGGTTGCTTATGAACCCTGGGGAGAGACTTTCGGTTTCTATAATCGCATGCTTGGACCTGAGTTCCGTTATCTCGTGGTCTATGAGTGTAACGTTTTGTTCCGCAAACCTGATAGGGGAGGAAGTATGCCTAACACTGGTGGTGAGAGGAGTTATATTTGAAACCCAGAGACCGTCTGTAAAATCCAGGCATCTGCCGTAATCGCAGACCAGGCGTGGTTAAAATACATCAGGCGTCCCCCCACTGGTATGTGTGATTGTGGTATGCAGTGTACACTCACCTGTAGGGGGTCGGGAGCGGGGAAAACCACGTCCGCCGCGTCCGTGCCAGGGTCTTCCTCTGGGTGGGAAGAAGGGTGCTGGTTGCGCCATTGGGATGGTGTATGAAGAAGGAGCCTGTTGATATTGGTATTGGGCGGTAGACCTGCCCTGTGGCCTATAGGAAGAGCTGCGGCCGGCAGATCGGCCTCTACCTCTGCCAGCCCTGGAAAAAACTCTATTTGCACTAGTTCCTTTTAGTGAAGTTTGGGCCTTGTCAAGGCCTGTAAACAGGCCAACAAACCTGTTGATGTCCTTCATGAGGTTGTCCCCAAACAACATGCCAAGTGCCGCCGGACCGGGTTCGGTTTCGGCTAGGTGGGAGAGTTGGGGATCTAGCCGCATTAGAATGGAGCGGCGTCTCTCCACCGAGCAGGTGGTGTTGGCGGTGCCTGCTAGGCATATAGCCCTCTGGGCCCACCCGCGAAGTTGAACCAAGTCAACTGGTTGGTCCGATGCGGCCGCCTGTTCGGACAGATTTAGAATTTTAGTGAGAGGGCCCATTAAATCTAAAATCCGTTCTTGGATAGATCTAAAAGATCGTTCTATCCCTTTCTTGGGGAGTTTACCCGATTTTGCCAAGTATTTGGACAGGATAGGGTCTATTTCTGGTGTGGCCATCACCCTATTGGGGATAAAGGGCCTAGGGCACTCAGCCCGTAGCTTGTTGCGGGCAGATCTGTCTAGGGATTTCCTGGCCCACAGCTCCATGTACTGGGATACCTGAGGGAGCGGAGACCAATCGCCTGATCTCGGATGGGAGATGGCGTCCGGGTGAAAGAATGGTTCTCCCAGTGCGTCCAGGATCACTTCACCCTGCGTAGCAGGGGTGGCGTTGGGGTCGAACGCGGTATCCCCAGCATCCCTTTTACTAGTATCAGACTCATAGTCGTCAGGCTCATTGTCCACAGAAATATCTAGGGAGTACGGTTTGGTCCTTCTAAGGGACTTATGCCTCTTCCCTCCTAACTCCCTGAGGCCCAGGGGTCGATCGGAGTCTGATGGATGCTGGGGTTGGCAGACCGGAGGAGGAACTGCCTGAGACATATTGTTTACTTCCCCTGTCGGGGAGTCGGTTGCCGCCAAGTGTTTTTGTTTGTGGGAAACTTTACCCTTTTTGTTTGGCGGTTCACCACTCTGAAGTGGTGGGGCTGGTAAACTGGGTATTGTAAACTTAGACCCTGAAGGCTGGATGGCCGAGGCCAGAGCCGCCTGGACCGATTTGTTAATCAGGTCCTGAATCTGATCTGCCGTCATAAACTGGGCAGATTCAATAGTAAAGGCATCTCCTCTGGTCGAAGTGGGTGTGAGTTCTTCAGCCATGCTAATTGATTAACAGGGGACAATAAACAAAACCCTCCAGCCGGAATAAATTCCGTTTACAAGAGGGAGTAACTAAGTGTGAGGGAACAAGGTTTTTGCAGTTCTAAACTATAGTACTTATCGGGGCTGTGGGAGAGCGCGCTGGGGAACAGGCTCCTCTCCTCTCCACCGTCGATGCTGCACTGGCAGCGGTGGAGGAAAAAACCCAGAGATTCTGTGCGCTCAGGGGGCGAAGTCTCGCGAGACTACGCCCTCCCGATCCCTATTGGAGGATGTTAGAGCTGACGCGCGTCAGAAGCACCGCCCCCTTAGTCCGCGTGCGAAGAGGAGCTCAGGGAAGAAGGAGAGAAGATGGCGGCGCGTGTAAGCACCGTCTGACTAGGAGGGAGGCAGGGGGAGTGAGGGTCACAGGAGCCAGGCGGATCGTGGGAGACCGCCATTCGCTGAAGGAGACGGATTCTTTGTTTAGAATCCACAGCAAGTACCCCACACGAAGGTTCAAATAAACATACAGAATAAATAAGTCTTAAATAGAGGGGAAAAACGATATGGGGGAGGCAAAGAGGAGGAGGTATCACCTCTGCTCCCACCGATAGCTGTACAGAAGGCAAATATAAATGTTAAAGTTACTTATCTGAAGTGTTGTAGTGTCTGCCATGAGCAGAAAGAAAGAGGACACCTACACCAGAGTCAGTCCCTTATATACAGGCTAAGGTCTGGGAGGGGCTACTGTAGCCCAAGGACTGCTGAGAGTTGTAGTTCTAAAAGTTTTTCTAGTTACACTAAATGGTTACTGTATTTTCTGCTATGAGCATTATTAAAAGAAAGAATGATGCATAAGATATGAGCCTCCTGTCTGATATATAATTCTAAATTAGTTGTTTCCAACCTTTTTTTAAATTGCAGAATGAAACTTCAGATCTGTTGCTTTGCGGCTCTTGTATTTTACAATGGAACCAGCAAAAACCCAGCACAGGAATGAAAATGACATCAAGTACTATTGCTATCTGTGCTACAAATGTGGGCTCTTGTATTCCAAAACAGAACAGGCACTGGTTTTGCTAAGCAACCCGCGTTTGTTCCCACATCCAGCATTATTATTTTGTTAGTTAATAAACCTGAGACCCTGGCTCCCAGTACCTCATTATTGCAGTCTGTATGTAGTGAGTGTGGGTGACAGTTAATACTGCTTATTTTGTGAAAGACATTTTTTTTTTACTTCTTTATGTTTTTTGGGGGGTTTGAAATGATGTGTTAAGATGCTTAGCTTGGCACAGAAGATATAAATATTCGTACCTGAATGGAAATCATTATAAAATGTATGTATTTTTTTGCTCATCAGCTCAACATATTTTAGTTATTCGTTTAAATTACCAAGCAACCAAGTATGGCTGTGCTCCTTGCCCTTGATTTTGTACTGGTATGATGATATGCAGTCAGTGTAGGCATGGTGATGTCAGGCACAAGATCACGATGTGTGCAGCTTAACTCTTTCTGCAGAATTAACATGGTATAATATATGCTGTTGTTGCTACCGTTGATATTGGACGTTATTAAAGTGGGGGTTCACCCTAAAACAATTATATGGCATCCCATCCAGCATACTGGCGTCAACTACAGTATGCTGTTTTTTTTATATCTCTGTACTTACGTTTTATTCGCTAATTGTATTTTCTTCCCCCCGTGAGGCTATGGCGCGTCACGCCCTCCGAAAATAGCCGAAATAGGACTCGGCTATATACGGCGCCTGCGCAGTCAGCTCCTAGGTCTGTGCGCAGGCACCATATAACGGTGTGAAGAGCCGAGTCCTGGTCCGGCTATTTTTAGAAATCGTGACGCTCTATAGCCACGCCATAGCCTCACGTCAATCATGTAGGAACGCCTACTCCCCGCGGTAGGAAAAAAATACAATTAGCGATTAAACCGTAAGTACAGCGATAAAAAAAACCAAAAAAAAACAGCATACTGTAGCTGACGACAGTATGCTGGATGGGATGGCACATACATGTACAACAGAAAACACGCAAACTCCTGCGCACGGGTGGGTTGTCCAATAGTTGTTCAAAGGATCTTCATCTAAAGTCAGAAAATTGAAAAGAGTGGTGCTAGCAGTGACCTTGCTGCCCTTCGTGGATCAACTGTCGAGCTCTGATGAAGAGGCCCTAGACGCCTCGAAACACGTCAGCCGACAGCAACATATTCCCCGTATCCCCCCACTGTGGAGCGTGGTCCGAAGGGAATTCACCTTTATTTTGTTGACAAGCCTGTTCAAATCCGCTGTTTGTGAGTAGTTTTTAATACTATTACTATTGAATAAAGTGTTAAGTGGTAATGCACTAGGCTGGTGCACCTTTTTTTTTCTTTTCTTTGTTGGCACATACATGTGTTTTAGGGTGAACCCCCGCTTTAAAATGTCAATTGTGAATTTTGTGGGTGACTGCATAGCTGTTTAGACAATGTGCAGCTTGGTGGAAATAAATTATTAACTGTAAACATATTAGAAGCTATAGGAAATAATACCCTTTCATACCTATTCTCCTTTATAAATCAATCCAATTTATTTATACTACAGAGTGTCCCAATCTGCAGCACAGGTGATATTCCATAGTCTGCCCTCAGTCATCTGCCTACACAGCCACCCACACAACATACAGTCAGCATTATAACTAATGCTGCCTACACACGATCGGATTTACCGTTGGAAAAACCTTGCATGTTTTTTCCGACGGAATTCCGCTCAATCTTGACTTGCATACACACGGTCACACAAAAGTCCTCTGAACCTTTGACCATCAAGAATGCGGTGACGTACAACACTTTGACGAGCCGAGAAAATGAATTTCAATGCTTCAGAGTATGCGTCATATTTTTTCGGGGCATGCATCAGAATTTTGCGCGTCGGAATTGCTACAGACTAACGGAATTTCCGAAATTTGAGAACCAGCTCTCAATCTTTTGTTGGTGGAAATTCCGACAGCAGAATTCAGATGGCGCATACACATGGTCGGAATTTTGGACCAAAAGCTCACATCGGACTTTTTTTGTCAGAATTTCCGATCGTGTGAATCCAGCATTAGAGTACTGTGTCCTATGGCTGGGTCTATAATCATAGACATTGATCTAAAAACATATATATATATATATATATATATATATATATAAACAGGGCTTTTTTTCTGGGGGAACTTGGTGGAACTCAGTTCCACCACCTTTGGCTCAGACCCTTTGGTGCCCGCTCACCACAATCACTTGTGAACACAGAAGTCTGGTTTCTGTGTTTACAAGTGACTGCTTTGTAACCCCCTGAACTCTGCACACTGTATGTAATGCAATTCTGGTATTTAATGCCCCTTTAAGACCCTTCTACTGTTTGTGAAATCTGAACGGATCGTGGTTGAGTTCCTGCACCTATTTTCTGAGAAAAAAAGCTCTGTATATAAATATATATATATCTTAGGCCTCGTACACACGATCAAATCTGTCTGCTGGAAACGGTCTGCTAGACCGTCCCAGCAGACAGATTCGATCGTGTGTACGGGCGAGCCGACGGATTTGTCCACCCGACAGATTTCAAAGCATGCTTTGAAATCTATCGGGTGGGAATCCGTCCGCCCGACATGTCTGCTGGTTAGTACACTTACCAGCAGACATGTCGTCCCGCACCGCCGCCGAATGGATTCGGCGCATGCGCGGAAGTGTTTTACTTCCTGGTGCGGTGACGTGGCGGCGTCAACGTCACCGCCACGTCACCGACACGTCAGCGCGCCGTCTGCTGGCGGGGATTTTGGTTTGCTCGTGTGTACACGCGAGCAAACCAAAATCCTAGCAAACAGATTTGTTCAAATCGGTCGGTCCGACCGATTTGAACAAATCTATTGCCTCGTGTGTACGAGGACTTAGAGTATGTGGACTCCATTGGTATTTGTTGAGCATTTCCATCTGTACTCTCACTTAGATGCTGAGGTTGCAGCCAGGTGGTTGGGTGTTTGGGGAAGGGGGGACTCATCACCTTTGTGTCCATGACACGTAAATGTGCTCTAGCAAATGTTTATGGCATACAAGTTGGAAATCTCTGTTGTAAATTTATAAGATGACTATTCCTCTTTTGGACCATCAAAGGTGTGAGAAAAGTGGGTATGTTGTACCAAATACTTGTGGTCTGGACAAGATCTGCATAAATTGAGTCTTTTTTTTTCTCAGATTTTCTGACCTCAGATGTAAACATAATGAATATATGCATTTACATAAAGACGAGAAAACTAAATGTTCCCAGAGGCTTTGGTGCAAACACCCAGAGAGACCCGACTTTTATTAAACATATCCTCTAAACTGAATAATCTCAGTATTTACATTGTTCTTTTAATCCTTTTCATTCACGAAATGTTAACACAAATGCACAAAAGTCTAGTCCCTTTTTCATCATCTACATCTGATGTCTTCAATGGGACTTTCAAGACAGAGGATCAATCTATTCTTCGTATACTAGTTGTCTATGTTTGAAATGCATTCTAAAAGCACAGTAATTTTTAAAAACTGATGTTTCCTTTTTAGGGCTCAAGCTTGTAAAATCAGATAAGAAGAACAGCCTTCTTTTCAGCATGTAGAAAAAACAAAGTTTTTCCAACTTCATCATTAAAAACCACGTTGCCCACACACCATCGTTTTAAAAAAATGATCTAGCAAAGCGCGGTGACGTACAACACGTACAACGGCACTATAAAGGGGAAATTCCGTTCGCCTTTGGGCTGCTTTGGCTGATTCCGTGTTAGTAAAAGACGATTCGCGCTTTTCTGTCTGTTACAGCGCGATGAATGTGCTTACTCCATTATGAACGGTAGTTTTACCAGAATGAGCGCTCCCATCTTATAACTTGCTTCTGAGCATGCACAGGTTTTTTACGTCGTTTTAGCCCACACACGATCAGTTTTTACAACCCGAAAAACGACATAGTTTAAGACGACGTTAAAAAATGCCGCATGTTCGATTTTTTTTTGTCGTTTTTCAGAACCTGAAAAATTATGTGAAGCTCACACACGATCATTTTAAATGACGTTTTTAAAAAACAACGTTTTTTTTAAGCCGAAAAATGATCATGTGTAACTCTTTTCCCCCTAACTAATACACCTGTAGGCAACCTACCTACACACAGTAGTGAAAGATCAGCAGGAGGAACTAGGAAGACCTGGGGGAGGAGGGACCAAGGAGATTGACACTTCGGGAAGTGTCAGTTTCCCTGCATAATTCACATAAAGATTTATAGTAAATGGAGCAGTGTTCTATTTGTGAGTGCAGCAGAAAAGAAAAGATAAGTATTCACAGTTTTCTTTTAGGCTCCATGCACACTAGTGTTTTTTGCTCCTAGAATATAAATACTGTTATCCTATGGGAATGGTTTACTAAGACTGGAGAGTGCAAAATCAGGTGCAGTTGTGCATGTGAAACGTAAAGATCTTGCGCCAAATTTATACAGTGAATAGATAAATAAATACATATGTATTAAGCTGCTCCCCAAGAAATCAGTGAACTGAAATCAAATTGCAAATAGTGCTATGTAGGGGGCGCTACAATCGATAACATAGTTAAGTGTGATATACAAATAATGTAAATGGTAAGTGCAGGGCCGATCCACCCTATAGGCTCACTATGCAAGCCGCTTAGGGCCCCCGCAAAGCTGCAGAGGGCCCCCCCAAATTACTAGAGGCCCCGCCTGGTGAGAAGTAATTTTCGGCCCCTTACCCTGCTTCTCAATTTGCTGGCTGCATGGGAGAAGTGGTAAGAAGTCAGCACCCCCGGCTTCTCACTTTAATGTAAGATGTCAGTTCTGATAGCAGAACAACCCCCCCCCCCCCTGTCATTTTCGGCAGCCCCTCTGCTTCTCAACTTTAATGTGACATGTTATTTTGCTTAGTGCCCCAGGGAGGTCAGGATCGGCACTGGGTAAGTGTATAGCCAACAACCATTGACTAGGTGCAAACTTCAAGGATACCACCCTGCTGGTGGATTTTATGCAAAGTGAAAAATACAAAAGTCCATAAGTTTGATTCATATAATAAAAATGTGCAAAAGTCCATAAAAGTAAAAATTAAAAAATTTGGATAAAGTGCTTGTGCCCAGATCTCTTCAAATTGCACTGTGCAAGAAAGTTTCCACCTTCACCAATTATGAGATCACCACAAACGTGTGCAAGGGATGGCACCTTACCAGATGGTGTTGACCTATTTAATTAAAAAGAGGTCAATAGTAGCTTTATGTCACAATGGACTAAATGTGCAGCTTGGTTCCTTAGGTTCAGCCTGACTTCCACATCATATAGCGGGACAAAGGAAAAAAGAAACCGCCATAGTATAATTCCATTTATTTAAAGATATAAAGGAACACAGTGCCGAGTATCTCTTTACTTGTGTTGGTGCCCGTATCCTGGCACTAAGGCTGTACGGCTTGTAGATTACGAGAGATGGCTCCACGCTGGGGAAGCTGGCATGCGTTCCACCTCTGGGTGTAGAGAACCAGCGGGACCGGAAGTGAATAGCTGTGCGTGCCCAGGTACTGCCTCGACGTACATTTTGTCTATAATGTCATCAGGAAGCGTACCTGGTGCACGCACTGAACCCATGTTATAGGTCCTTCAATCAGCTTGTGGGAGGGATTTGACTTTTCACAGCCTCTGTCCCGGTTACCGCAGCATTTGCACAAAAACAAACCGCTAGCAAATACAATCTTAACTATATTAACTTCTTGCCGACCTGCCACCGTCATTTTACTGTGGCAGGTCGGCTCTCCTGGGCGAGAGCCCGTAGCTATACGTCCGCTTTTAAAGCGGCCACTAGGGGGCGCGCCCCCGCTCGCCCCCGGGTCTTGTGCGCGTACCCGGCGGGCACGATCGCCGCCGGGCACCCGCGATTGCTCGTTACAGAGCAGGGACCGGGAGCTTTGCGTGTAAACACAAAGCTCTCGGTCCTGTCAGCGGGGGAAACGCTGATCTTCTGTTCATACAATGTATGAATGGAAGATCAGTGATTTCCCCTAGTGAGTCCACCCCCCATACAGTTAGAACACACCCAGGAACACACTTAACCCCTTCCCTGCCCCCTAGTGTTAACCCCTTCACTGCCAATGGCATTTTTATAGTAATCCAAAGCATTTTTATAGCATTGATCGCTAAAAAAATGCCAATGGTCCCAAAAATGTGTCAAAAGTGTCCGAAGTGCCCGCCATAATATCGCAGTACCAAAAAAAATGCTGATCGCCGCCATTACTAGTAAAAAAAAATATTACTAAAAATGCCATAAAACGACCCCCTATTTGTAAACGCTATAACTTTTGCGCAAACCAATCAATAAATGCTTATTATGATTTTTTTTTAATGAAAAATATGAAGAAGAATACGTATCGGCCTAAACTGAGGAAAAATTATGTTTTTTTATATATTTTTGGGGGATATTTATTATAGCAAAAAGTAAAAAATATTGCATTTTTTTCAAAATTGTTGCTCTATTTTTGTATATAGCGCAAAAAATAAAAACCACAGAGATGATCAAATACCACCAAAAGAAAGCTCTATTTGTGGGGAAAAAAGGACACCAATTTTGTTTGGGAGCCACGTCGCACGACCGCGCAATTGTCAGTTAAAGCAACGCAGTGCCGAATCACAAAAAGTGCTCTGGTCATTGGGCAGCAATATGGTCCGGGGGTTAAGTGGTTAAAACTACATGTCACAACTCTGTATTTACTCATGTTTTAACAATCTGTTATGATCATTGGTCGACAACCCAAACAGGAATATTAGCTATGACGGGAGTTACAGTCTTACCACGCCATGTATACAACATGCAACTCCACGTTGTGAAAGATCATAGTCCTGTTGGGAGTTAACTGTCATGAGATTTTTCTTATTCATACAACAATGAGTAAATCAAATAGAAATTAAAAATTACAAAATTCAATTTTTTTATTGAAAAATTTAAAATGTTATATTTATTTATTGGAATTCCGCTTTGGTTAATTCCTTTTTTGTTTTAAAAAACATGATATGGGAATGAATTGCTATACCTACCATACCCAAATCAATCATTGGTCAAAAAACAATTTAGGTTCAGCTCTATGTTGAGGCCCTGTGGTGGCATCGTCCTTAGACTAATGCCGTGTACACACGGTCGTTTTTTGTGATGAAATAAAACGACGTTTTAAAAAACGTCATTTAAATTGATCGTGTGTGGGCAAAACGTTGTTTTTTGTCTTAAAAAAAACGACCAAAAAAAAATTCCAACATGCTTGAATTTTTTGTGTCGTTTTTCAAAACGTCGTTTTTTGTTTCACAAAACGTCACCGTGTGTAGCAAAAACGTTGTTTAAAACAACGTTTTTCAACCCGCGCATGCCCAGAAGCTAGTTATGAAGCGAGCTTCAATGGAAAAGAGTGGTGAACGTAACCTCGCTTTTTGTGAAAAAAACGATGGTGTGTAGGCAACATCGTCTTTGAAAAGTGACGTTTCAAAAACGTCGTTTTTTACTTCACAGAAAACGTCGTTTTTTTTCATCACAAAAAATGATCGTGTGTACGCGGCATTAGAATTCTTGTTTGGTGACATTTGACCCAAATTTGCTTACTTTCTTCCCTTGTCTTTTGGTATTTTTACAGGATCTACAACGGTTACAGTAATAAAAACCAGAGCCATCTAAAAATGTTAGCGGTTTTTCCGGGGGGTCTGGAACATTAGTCGCTATCATGTTCCTCAGACCTGGGGCTTTCCTATATATAAAGGTGGGTTGTGGTGGCAAGATATTGGCCAGATCTGTATCTTTAAGTAGAATGGGCCAAAATTGTTTAAAGATCTTTTCTATACTTTTATATTGTCTGTGAAATCCAGACAGGTACTCCACCTCCCCTCGACGGGGGGGCCTTACCCTGGACTTTTTTTTTTTATGTCACAATGTAGAGTATACGATTTTCTATCATCTGTGTCCAGTCTTGTCACACAGAGTTAATCCAGATCTGAGAAATCCTCTTTTATGTTCAGTGAAAATGAACAGCCTTCCAGATAAAACCCTGCCTTAATCAAAAGTCAGTTTTCTCTCTTCTTGCTTTGAGTGAGAGGTTATTTACATATCTAGCTAGGACATGTTTATCATATGTTATGTTTTGTTTATCATAACATGAGGTGATATAACATCATAACACATCCTAGTAATATACAATGAACTTTGGATCACCTCTTGTTATGATAAACATGTCCAAGCTAGATTTGTAAATAACCTGTTACTGAAAGCAATAACAGAGAAACTGACTTTATAATTTGGTAAGTTTTTATCTGGAATTCTGTTAATTTGCACTGAACTTTAAAAGAGGATTACTCAGCGCTGGATTAACTCTGTGTGGCAAGACTGGGCACAGATGATAGGAAATCTTATACTCTACATTGTGACATAAAAAAAAACATTTTTTGGGGGGATTTACATCCACCTGGCCTGATGTTCAAAATCGGTTATTTTGTTGCAATTTCGACGAATCCGCATATACTGCCCTTTTGGTATGGCTCCCAACCATTTCGGGTGGTGGCAGCTGGTGGTTGGCAAAAATCCATTCTGGTACGTGGACTTAAAGAATGTTTTTGTGCAAACCTGATTACCTTTTTTCATTAATGTAAGATCCAAATAGTTTATGGAGGTCAAACTTGACTCTGCTGTGAATCTAAGACCATATTGGTCTTATGCTAATTGGTCTTATGCAAATGCTAATGAAGCTTGGGAACCTTCCCATAGCAATATTATATCGTCGATATACCGTTTGTAGTATATCAAAGATTTATCATTTTCCCTAAATATTGTTTCTTCCCCCCATTTGTTAAGGACCAAATTGGCCATGCTAGAATATAAATAGTGTTATCCTATGGGAATGGTTTACTAAGACTGGAGAGTGCAACATCTGGTGCAGTTGTGCATTGGAATTAATCTAACTTAAAGGGGTTGTAAAGGTTAATTTTTTATTTTCTAAATAGGTTTCTTTAAGCTGGTGCATTGTTAGTTCACTTACCTTTTCCTTCGATTTCCCTTCTAAATGTTTTTTTTGGTCGAAGTGTGTTCGTTTGAGCACTAATGCACTGCCCAACAAGAATTATATTGCTTTTGTGGTTGTGTGTGGTGAAGAGATGAGCTTGGGTGTGTTATTTGGATATACGGTATTTATCGGCGTATAACACACACCTTCACTTTAAAGAGGGAAGTTTCAGGAAAAAAAATACATTTTAAATAAAGAACTGTGACGCAAAATAAGGGTCAGTGATCATCAATGCAGCTTAATTCGTGCCCATCTGCAGCCTTACCATTGCCATGAATGCAGCCTCACCATTGCCATCAGTGCAGACTGATCAATGCCTATCTGCAGCCTCGGAGGGGACAGGGAGGGGGGCGGTATGAACGCCAACAGATTACATACAGGAGAATCTCCTGTTTACATGGTGGCCTCTTTAATACAAAGTCCCGCCTCCTATGATAGACAGAACAGTCGTCCAATGGCAGTCCAGAAGAAGGAACTTCCTATGAGGCCGCGTACACACAATTGAATTTGTCCGCTGAAACTGGTCCGATGAACCGTTTCAGCAGACAAATTCGATCGTGTGTATGGGCTAGCGGACATGTTTGTCCAGTGGACAAATTTCAAAGCATGCTTTAAAATTTGTCCGCCGGAGACATGTCCGTCGGATATGTCCGCTGGTTAGTACACTAACCAGCGGACATATCTGCCCGCACATGCGTCGAATGGATTCGACGCATGCGTGGAAGTTTTTCACTTCCTGGTTCAGTGACGTGGCGGTGTCAATGTCACCGCGCTGTCTGCCGGCGGGGATTTTGATCCGATGGTGTGTACACGCCATCGGATGAAAGTCCGGAGGAGACATGTCCGCTGGAAACGGTCCGTCGGACAGTTTCAGCGGACATGTCCCTCCGTGTGTACGCGGCCTTACAGATGCCCCTGAGTAAATAGTTGAGTCTCCTGTATGTAATCTGATGGTGCTCATCCTGCCCCCTCCATGTCCCCTCTGAGGCAGTGCTGATAAATACAGTATATATCTTTTGTGGCCAAATTACCAGGGGGGCACATTAAACTGGAATGTGGGCCACAATTGGCCCGTGGGCCGGACTTTGGACAAGCCTGCTATAGGTTGAAAGGAGGACATCAGGCACCTAAGGACATCCTTGTTAGCTCCTCTTTTTCCCCCTTCTCCATTGGCATTTGGGGCACATTAGCAGAGAGAGGGAGAGAAACCAAGGAAGAAGAGAAACCAGTACCAGTCAGTACCAGTTTCCAAAGGTGGAGGAATAAATCACCTTAAATGTTGGGTGGCCCATGTGTGTGGATTCTGCTGCGCTATGTAAGACTGTTAGTTTAGTATTGTACATTGGGATCCGGGTGTCCCTTAAAATTGTGCAGAATTTTAAAGTGCGTCGTTGACTAAAAAATAGGTTGAGAAACACTGCCCTAGTCCAGTGGTCTCCAAACTGCGGCTCAAGGGCCGGATGGGACCTTTTGCTTGCCTTTATCCGGCCCTTGGGGCACTATCCCTCCCAAAGATACGAGACACTATTCTGCCATCTGACACCGACAATGGAGCACCATTTCTCCCACTGACACAACTAATAGAGCACTATTCCTCCCTATGATACCAGCAATGGGGCACTATTCCCCCTACCTAATACCAGATGTTTACTAACAATGATGCCAGGAAAATTTCCACTCCCACTGGCCAAAGTCCGGCCCTCCAAGAGTCCGAAGGACAATAAACCGGCCCTTTGTTTAGAATGTTTGGAGACCCCTGCTCTAGTCTATGAATTCAGAAATATCTTGTGTGCAGTGCGTGTCATCAATATTCCTATTGAAGATTATGGAAGGTATAAAAGCCAGCTGAAAACACGTCAGGTCATTATTAGTACATTTACTAACAGCAGAATACCAGCTTTATATGAAATATGTTTTCAATCATGGAGGTCTGCTTTCTCCTACAAAGCTTGAAGTCATTACTTTGCTGAAATGAACAGCTCAAGACATAGACAAGTGAAAAAGTAGGTTTAAACCATCCAATTCCTTTATATGTGATTATCACGACTGGAGTCTGCAAAGAGCCAACACAATCCAAAACCTATAACAGATGTACATCTAAAAAAGCAAAGGGGAAAACCTAAGCAACTAAGCTGTTCTTTTGATGTAGCATAATTCAGTATTATTGATAACCGATGATTGAAATATTGGACAGTGCAAACAGTTCACAGTAACTGTAGACCTGTTTTAAACCAATGGCACTTTCTCCCTAAGTCTTTCTAATAAATATATGGCAATACATAAAGCACAATCTAGGAGTTATATAATTAGGAATGTGAATATGTGCTTTGTATGCATTTGTATGCTTATTTTGAGATTAGTAAAATAACTAAAGGCAGGAGCCTGCGTGTAGTGAAATATCTCTTGGCAGATCCTCCTAACAGTTTAAGTTACTGCTTGTGGTTATGCATAGTCAGCAAAACATGATGCATTGCTGCAAATTATATGTATATTGTGCATAAATAATTCAAATCCTTTCTATGACTGTGGTCTTCTTTCAGTTACTTTCCATTTATCTTGGTAAAAGAACAGTACTGTAGCAACCTACAGATTGCATTTATTATGTGAATTATGAGATTTGTTATAATCCTATGCACTCAGCAAAAATACTGAGCCTTTCAACATAGTTATAAGAAAAAGAACTTCAAATTGCAGTGTATATTGTGTGTTGAATAAATATATGAAACAAAATGAAATGAAGATATATTAAAGTAAAGTAAACAGTGTAATGCACTGACAGCATAGCTCCCAACTATCCATGATTTCGAGGGACTGTCCCTGATTTGGAGCAATGTCCCTCTGTCACTCATTCCTCCTCATTTGTCCCTCATTTTGGTCTGATCTATATAGATGTATCGTATTTTCCGCCTCCTCCTCAGACTGTTCCGCGATTGGCGGAACACTCATTTTCCCAGCAGGGCCTCTATTCAGTGTTCCGCCGATCACGGATGCCTTTCTGTCAGCGGTCGTTCCTGTCAGCGGTTGTTCTGGCTACCCTTTAGCTTCCAGAAAGACTAGTAGGAAGAGGGTAGTCTTATACGGCGAGTATATCCCAAAACCAACATTTTTCCTGGAAAAATAGGGGGTCGTCTTATACGCCGGCAAATACGGTATATAAAATTCACTTTTTATCTATCAAAAAGTGTTTTTCAGTGTTAAACCATTCATCTGATTTCTAAATTGCTGCATTTGTAAATTCCAAAATCTATTATAATGGAATAGTAGTGGGTTTAACCAATCTCGTTTTTTTGTACAATTCTCCTTTAAGGGGGGTGACAAGGGGTGTGTCCTATGCCTGCATACTTTTGCTTATAGGTGGCCCTCATTACAATCTCAAAACGTTGGGAGGTATGTGACAGTAGAACATCAACACTAGCACACAGCACACACCATCAGCTTTGCATTCGGCATGGTTCTCTGGTCTGAATGGGCCCTTAACCGGTTAAGATCCGGACCAATATGCAGCTTAAGGATCTGGCCTCTTTTTGCGATTCGGCACTGCGCCGCTTTGACTGACAACTGCGCTGTCGCGCGACGTGGCTCCCAAACAAAATTGGTGTCCTTTTTTTCCCACAAATAGAGTTTTCTTTTGGTGGCATTTGATCACCTCTGCGGTTTTTATTTTTTGCGCTATAAACATACTTATTCTTGTAAATATTTTTGGTTAAAAAAATTGCAATAAGCATTTATTGATTGGTTTGCGCAAAATTTATAGCGTTTACAAAATAGGGGATAGTTGTATGGCATTTTTATAAAAATAATTTTTTTACTAGTAATGGCGGCGATCAGCAATTCTTTTTGTGACTGCGACATTATGGCAGACACATCGGACACTTTTGACACATTTTTGGGACTATTGTAATTTTCACAGCGAAAAGTACTATAAATATGCACTAATTACTGTGAAAAGCCTAATAGCAAGCTTGTTTCAACTCTTATAATGAGCAGCACTCTGCTATATGTAATATGTTAACACTACCATGGTCTGGGCAGGTGCCAAGTCCTGCTGGAAAATGAAGTCAGCTTCCCCATAGAGCTCACCTGCGGAAGGAAGTATGAAGTGCTCCAAAATCTCCTGGTAGACGGCTGTGCTGACCCTGGACTTAATGAAGCACAGTGGACCAACACCAGCAGTTGGCATGGCTCCCCAAATCAACACTGTCTTTCCAAGACTGTGGAAACTTCACACTGGACTTCCAGCGCCTTGCAGTGTTTGCCTCTCCATTCTTCCTCTATACTCTGAGTCCTTGGTTTCCAAATGAGATACAAAATTTGCTCTCATCAGAAAAGAGGACTTTGGACCACTGAGAAACAGACCAGGTAGGGCTGGGGAAAAAAATCGATTTGAATCTTGAATCGAGTTGTGAGGGCAAATAGAACAAATCATTTTTTTTTTCCATAGGACCAGCGCTCTGCGGACGCCGCTCACGGCCTTTTCCCATGATCACTGCAAGCTTTAGGTGAGGCCGCGGCTTAGGCCTGGTTCGCGGCCTTTTCCCAGGATCGCGGTGGACTAGGCCGAAGCTGCGGCCGCGCCTCGCCGGTGCAGTGTCCGTCAGGAAAAAAAACTTGATTCGAATCATGAATCAAGTTTTTTTTTTAAAGAATCGCAGATTTTTTGGGGGCCAAAATTGCCCAGCTCTAAGACCAGGTCTGTTTTTCTTTAGCCCAGGTAAGATGCTTCTGACGTTGTTTGTTGATCAGGAGTGGCCTGACAAGAGGAATCCGACATTAGAAGCCCATGTCAAGGATCCGTCTGTGTGTGGTGGCTCTTGATGCTCTTGACTTCAGCCTCAGTCCACTCCTTGTGAAAGTCCCCAACACTTTTGAATGGTCTTTTCCTGACAATCCTCTCCAGGCTGCGATCATCTCTGCTGCTTGTGCACCTTTTTCTTCCACACTTTTCCCTTCCACATAACTTTCTATTAATGTGCTTTGATACAGCACTTTGGGAACATCCAACTTCTTTTGCAATTACCTTGTGAGGATTTCCCTCCTTATGGAGGGTGTCAATGATGGTTTTCTGCACAACTGTCAGGTCAGCAGTCATTCACCATTTAAATGCTCAGGGACCCTTTGCAGCTGTTATGGCTTAATTAGCTAATTAGAGTGGGACACTTTGAGCCTAGAATATTGCACTTTTTCACAATATTCAAATTTTCTGAGATTGTGGATTTAGGGTTTTCATGAGCTGTAAGCCATAATCATCACAATTATGACAAATCACGGCTTGAACTATCTTGCTTTGCATGTAATGAGTCTATCTCATATAGGTGTCCGTTTATGAAGCAGTGAATTCTATTCACTGCTTCGTTCTCTGGCTATCACAGTAAAGATTTTTCTCCTCTGTGTGCCGGTTTATCAAGCGGAGAAGATCGCTTCACCCTCGGAGGAGTGAAGTAATCTTCCAACGCTTCTAACAGTGGAGAACGGCCCCTGATACTGGAATCTTGTGAGAATTTACGAGATTACAGTACCAGAAATTCACAGAAACACAGAGATGTCAGTTTATTGATCAGTGATAAATTATCACCGATCATTACACTGACAGACCACGTGGTCAATGTAATTAAAATAACCAGTCCCCCTACATAATATATATATGTATACACACACACACACATTATATATATATATATACACATGTACACATTATATATATGTATGTATGTACAGTATATATATATACACATAAATATTACAGGGGGACATGGTTACGGTGTTGGGGGGTCTGAACGAGGTAGACGGAAGTTAAAAACCTTCCTCCTTCCTCCTCAGAACCCCAGGGATTCTCTCATCACTCCCCGCTTCACCACCTCTAAAATGGTGAATCAGGGCATGTGAATTCTGACTCAGATCACCAGTGAAGCTCTCACATCACAGCTTCATAAACTGTCCGTTTCTGTGTCAGTCTATGAGACTTCACTGTGTGTGGAGATAATCGTCAGGAAAACAAATTCAAACACTTCTCCCCTCGATTATCACTGTTTCATAAACTGTTTATGGGCTGTGATCAGTGGTGATCCCTGGGATCACCGCTGTTCACTGCTTCATAAACGGACACCATATTAGTTTCACCTTTTAAGTTGCATTAATGAAATAAATGAACTTTTGCATGATATTCAAATTTACACCTGTATATACATGGGGTTACACAGACTTTACATCCATTTTCATACATTTTTATGACCTAGTAAGTGATGGCATGGAAAATAACTTAAAATCACAGACTGAAATATGCAAGCTACACACATGTAAAATGCATAGAAAATGCATTTTGCTACATCATAAATGTGCCAAAATGTATTTACAGTAAATGCATATGTGTGCACTTTGAATGCATGCAGTGTGAGTGAACCCTGAAATTCAGTTTTTCAGCATTGTTAGATAAATTTGTTTTATCACTTATTTGAGCCAAAAAACTAAACTGATATGTTTTAGAGGTTTTTTAGCTATATTGTGTTTTATCTGCTTAAATTGTTAGGAAAATAGCTTTTTCTGTGTAAGCATCCGTATGATTTATTGTTTGTGTCAAATGATAGTCATGAAAGCAGTAATTTATGAAGCTGAACTAAGTATGCTTTGGCTAAAATACATCTACAGACAAATATGAACTAAACCCTTTATTTCACTGATGTATTCCTTCAAAAATCACGAAAAATCACTAATTCTATTTAGCCAGTGAATTTACCAGAACTATTCCTTTACGCAGTGTTGCTTTTACCCAGCTGAAAGTTGAAATAAGGCTTCCATGGATTCTACACTACAAGCTTACCACAGTCTAAAGCCTCGTACACACGATCAGTCCATCCGAAGGACCGTTCTCATCGGTTAACCGATGAAGCTGACTGATGGTCTGATGTGCCTACACACCATTGGTTAAATAACCGATCGTGTCAAAACGCGGTGACGTAAAACACAACGATGTGCTGAAAAAAATTAAGTTCAATGCTTCCAAGCATGTGTCAACTTGATTCTGAGTATGCGTGGATTTTTAACTGATGGTCGTGCCTACTAACGATCGGTTTTGACTTATCAGTTAGGCACTCATCGGTTAAATTTTAAAGCAAGTTGGCTTTTTTTTTTTTAACCAAAGATTAATTAACCGAGGGGCCTACACACGATCGTCTTTGACTGATAAAAATGGTCCATCAGACTAACTGATCGTGTGTACGCGGCCTTATAGAACAGCGAGGCATTCAGGGTGGATGTTACCAGAGTGGTGATGTTCACTACTGGTATAAAGAGTAAGGTAATGGATTTATGTAAACATAAGTGCAAGGTCTTGTGGCAGGGTGAGCTCATGCTATGGTCTAAGATGGCAGTCTGGGTCAGAATTTGCGGGAAACAGGCACATTAACCACTTGACCACTGGACACTTAAACCCCCTTCCTAACCAGACCAATTTTCAGCTTTCAGTGCTCTCACATTTTGAATGACAATTACTCAGTCAGACAACATGCTGCCCATATATTTTTTGCGCTATAAATGAAAAAAGACAGAAAATGTTGTAAAAAATAAAAAAAATTCTTTGTTTCGGTTATAAAATTTTGAAAATTAGTAATTTTTCTGTATAGATTTTGGCCAAAATTTATACTGCTACATATCCTTGGTAAAAATAACCCAAATTAGTGTATATTATTTGGTCTGTGTGAAAGTTATAGGGCCAGATTCACGAACACTTGCGCTGGAGTATTTGGATATGCGCCGCGTAACTGTGATGATGCGCCGTCGTTTCTATGTGCCCGTACCCACCAAACTAGATGCGCCCAATAACGGGTCATTTGCGACCGGCGGAACGTTCCGACGCCAGAGTATCGTCAGCGCTTATTTTCGCTGGGCGCATCAGTCGCGCCCATTGATTTCCCCTGCAAATATGCAAATGAGGGAGATTTCCCAATTCACAAACGGATTAGCACCATACGCTGGCTACATGCGCCGCGCGTATCTGGTCCGTCCGGCGCAAAGTTATTTCTACAAAAGGCTGCTTTATCTTTACTCCAGACGGTCACAGGTCAGCAGGAGAGCAGCTACAGCAGCGTTACCGACGATAGGAGCTTGCTGAACAACAACACTTGCAAGGACAACACCTCTGTGTGCCAACATGCCAGGGGCAATTGTGGTCCTAGAACTACTGATGGGTCCCCTGGAACCAAGAAGGCGGCCACGTGAGAGGATATACCGCACTCGTATGAACCTCTTTGGCATGGGGGATGAGGAGGTGTATCGCCTCTTCAGATTCAGCCCAGATGCAATACTTGAACTAACCACAACCCTGCAGGATGACATCACCAGCCCAACACACCGCTCACAAGCAGTGCAGCCACTGGTGAAGGTACTGGCAACACTCCATTTCCTTGCAAGTGGATCATTCCAGCGTACAAGTGGAGTGGTAGCTGGGATGTCACAATCCTCCATGAGCAGATGTGTGCACCAGGTTGTCCCTGCAATCCTCAGACGCATGTCCAACCAGTTCATCAGACCCACCACTGAGGAGCTGCGGCAGAAGGCAATGACAGATTTCTACAACATTGCCAGATTCCCACGCACTGTGGGGGCCATTGATTGCACACATGTGGCCCTACAGCCCCCCAGTGCCACAGAGCACATATACCGCAATCGGAAGCATTGGCATTCCATCAACGTACAGGTGATAGCCGATGCCCAACGCCTCATATGGCACGTCCGTGCCAAACACCCCGGGTCCAGCCATGACAGCTACATATACCGTCAGAGCCCCATCCCAGCAGAATTTAACCAGAACATGTATGGGGACAGCTGGCTGGTTGGTGAGTGACATGGGAGTCAGGCATGACTATCCCCTCCCGTGATGCACAACAGAAATCGCACATGCATGACTAACATTATCCTGTCTTTTCCCTTACAGGTGACTCTGCATATGCACTGGGACCCCATCTAATGACTCCTTTCCGGAACCCCCAAACCAGAGGAGAGAGAAAATACAATGAAGCACACATCAAAACCCGTGCAGTGGTGGAGCAAACATTTGGGCTCCTGAAGTCCCGTTTACGATGCCTGGATAAGTCTGGGGGGGCCCTATTGTATTCCCCTACCTTTGTGTGTCAGATCATCGGTGCATGTTGCATACTACATAACTTTGCTATGAAAAAAAGGCCTGCATATTGACATACGTGATGACCTGACCCCCGACCCACACAGTCCCCACCTGCCAGAGGACACCCAGTCTGCTGATGGAAGAGCAGTCAGGAGGGTCCTCGCCGTAGGCATCTTTGGACACTAAACCAAAACATTAATAACACAGACAGTGCACGCGTGTACACCACTGATGTCCCTAGATCACACACACCACATGCACATCGCATTGGATTAGCCCAAGTCCAGCATGTAGGAGTTGGGAGCAGTAACGCCAGCGTCAAGGCCCCAATGATGTCACTGTCCATTCACACACCTTTCACACGTCATTCAATCAGCCGTGGGGTTCACTTCACCACCACGGCCGAGGGTGACACCCCTTACTTTCAGGAGTGCCACCCCCTCACATTCACACTGTCCCCTGCACTCCTGACCGTGTGCAGTACAAAAATAAATTAATAATATCATATCCTGATAAATAAAATAAACAAAATCTCATAACCTGAGAAAAATAAAAAATAAACTCATGACCTGAGTATGTCCAAAACAAAAATATAAAACAAGAAAAAAAAAAAAAGGCCTCATCGGGGATGCCGGGGGCTTCTTCTGGGGGCCCCTCTCTGGCTCCGCAGCTGCCTGGATGGAGTGGGTGGGGGTGGGGGGGCATCTGGAGGTGGCTGATCCCCAGGTGGGCCACTCCTGGCAGGTGTGGCCTGCGTGCCCTCCAAGGCCCTGGCTATCCGTCCAAGGTAGGAGTTCGTCTGGGCCTGCATCCGGAGCTGACGGGTGACCTGGTAGTGCTGGGCCCGCCGACTCAGCCTCCCCTGGTCCCGGATGGCAGCACTGTTGGCCTGGACGGCTGCAGTAAGGTGCCGAATATCCCCCTGCACCTCCCTCAAAGTGGTGACCACTGCAGCGCAGTTGCAGCTTACATCCTGCACTGCGTTGCTGAGGTTGGCAACGGAGCCCAGGCTGTCAGCCACTTTCTCCAAGTGCACCGCTATGGCCCCCATCTGTTCCGTCTGCCTGGCGTGATCCCTCGCCAACTGGTCCTGGACACCATCAGACACCCCCCTGGTCTTCTGGGTCGCCTTCCTGGGGCCAGAAGATGGTTGTCCTCGGGTGGAAGGAGTCGCCCTTGAGGGGCTTCCAAGGATGGGGGAGGGGACGACAGACGGCCCAGGAGAAGGGGAGGAGACAGACAACACTAAGGTAAAGTCCTGCTCTGCCACAGCAGGATCCTCTACAACCACCTCGGCAGGTGTGGTGTGGCCACTCTCCTCCTCCACAACCTCTTCACCACCCAGTGGCTCGGGCACACGATGGCGTGGGGGGGATGGGGTGGAATGCACGCTGACAGATGATGGCCCAGTTCCGTCATCTGTGGATGACACAAAGCAGACACATGTTGGTGGTCCCACACACTTGGCACATGTACCCTCCCCCCCCCCAAATGCTAAACAACAAATAGGGGATTATAAAACACTTACCTGTCCTTGTGCCTTCCTCCACGGAGTCATAGCCTGCGACCCCCTCCACCTGCTCCCTCTCCAGGCAGCGAGCAACCACCTCCTCCTCTGCGGTTAGGGTGACAGGACATGGGGGACCACCACCTGTGCCCCTCTCATACCTCCTGATGGAGGCCACCTTGTCCCTCACCTTGCGCCGCAGGTCATTAATTTGTTTTTGGATGTCCCCAGCAGTCCGGGTGGAGTACCCCAGGACATTGACCCTGGCAGCAATGGACTCCAGGATGCCCTGCTTCCTCTCCCGGCTGGTCTTCCGGCTTTTTTTGCCATGGAGAAAATCATTATCCGTCTCCATTGCCGAAATGATGAGCGAGACCTCCTGTGCATTAAAATTCAGGTTCCTCCTCTCTCTGGGGGTAGCGGGAGCAGCCATCACCAAACAAAAGTATCTTCCCTGGGGTGGGGGGAAGCGGAAATACTTTTGCGCCGGAATGGCGTTTCCGCCAGCGCTTTTAAGCGCCCAGCGAAACGCATTGCGCTGACGTTTCCCAGGAAGTGGTGCCGACGGAAGTTGTGAGCATGCGCACAAGGGGGGCGAGTGGAGCCGCACTCACTGCGCATGCTCCGTGGATGATGCGCTGAACGTAAGCCTCTGCGCTGGGCTCCGCCCATCATTTACATATGATCACACCCACTTCCACTTGCGTCGGGTTACGCCAGCGCATTATCGTTACTCTGGCGCAAGTTTACGCGCAACTGCTATGTGAATTACAGGACTTGCGCTGAAAGGGTCTTCAGAGTAACGTAAATGAGAAGCGTTACTCCAGAGGAAAGATACTCTCATCTACCTGAATCTGGCCCATAGAGTCTACAAGCTAATGTGCCTGTCAGTGAAAATTGATCTCACCTGATCACACCTGATGTACTGTAGCCTATATCAATTCATGAGACACTAACAAGCCAGGAAAGTACAAATACCCCCCAAATGACCCCTTTTTGGAAAGTAGACAATCCAATGTATTTAGTAAGAGGCATTGTGAGTTTTTTTAAGTTGTCATTTTTTCCCAAATTTCTTTGCAAAATTAAGATTTTTTTTTTCTTTTTTTCTCACAGAATTGTCATATTAACAGGTTATTTCTATCACACAGCATATGCATGCCACAAATAACAACCCAAAACCCATTCTACTCCTCCATCTGAGTATGGCGATACTACATATGTGAGACTTTTACACAGTCTGGCCACATACAGAGGCCCAACATGCAGGAAGTACCATCAGGCGTTCTAGGGACATAAATTACACATTAAATTTTTTGACTACCTCTTACATTTTGAAGGCCCTGGAGCACCAGGACAATGGAAACGTTGACAAAATGACCCCATTTTGGAAAGTAAACATCCCAATGTATATTCTATAAGGCATAATGAGTCTTTTGAACATGTCATATTTTTCCACATGTTTTTGGAAAGTTTTTTACAGAAAGTTGTCCATTTATAAGATATTTCTAACACATAGTATGTACATAGCAAAAATGACACCCCAAAATATATTCTGCTACTCCTCCTGAGTATAGTGATATATCATGTGTGAGACTTTTCCACATCCTGGCCACATACAGAGGCCCAACATGCAGGGAGCACCATCAGGGACATAAATTTCAAATCTAATTTGACTACTTATTACACTTTTGTGAGACACTGATGAGCACTGTAGTGGCAAGGATGCAGCATGGATGAGAACTGATGTGGCACAGATGTGGCATGGATGAGCATTGATGTAGCATTGATGTGGCACGGATAAGCACAGATGAGGTATGGATGAGCACAGATGAGACATGGATGAGTATGAATGAGCCATGTATGGACAAGGATAAGGCGTGGATGAGCACCGATGGAGCATAGGTGAGCCAGGGATTTATGGAGCATTGATGAGCACCGATGGAGCATGGATGAGCAACGATGGAGCATTGATTGAGCACGAATGAGCCAGAAATGGATAGAGTATGGATAAGCACGGATGGATGGAGCAGGGATGAGCAGAGGTGGTTGGTGCATGGATGAGCACGGATTGATGGAGCACGGATTGAGCATGGATGAGCACGGATGGAGCACAGATGAGCCAGGGATGGATGGAGCACAGATGAACCAGGGATGGATGGAGCACAGATGAACCAGGGATGGATAGAGTATATATGGGCACATATGGAGCATGGATGGGCACATATGAGACACGGATGAGCACATATGGAGCATGGATGGGCATATATGAGCATATTTGATGTGGAGCACAGTTGGGCACATATAGAGCATGGATGAACCAGGGATGGATGTTACATGGATGGGCACAGATCAGCACTGTGGGCACTCCAGAGACAGCCCACACTGCTGCTTCACCCGGCTCCCTCCTCTCCTCGCACGCTGTACGGATCGTGCGGAGAGGGGAGGCGCTGCACCAAAAAAGCTCTGGTTTGGTGACAAGTGATTGCTTCTTCATTGGACAGAGTGATCACGTGGTAAAGGGCCGATGTCATTGGCTCTTTACCCTGTTCCGTGACGTGCCTCACGGTCACAAACATTTACGGGAGCGAGATTCTGTGAGGACATCCATGGACGCCCTCCCAGAATAAGCTGACCGCGCTGTAGCCATCTTTCGGCTATGGCCCGGTCAGCATGTGGTTAATGATGCAGGTGTGTTCTGCATTCATATTAGAGCCAGAGTTGGAGCTCAGGGCCTCTCCCTCCTGAGGGGGTCAGTGTGTGAAGGGAGCAGTGAGAGATGCTTGTCTGCACCATACTGTCCAGGTCAGGGCAGACTAAGGACCGAGCCTGTGAAGGATGTAGCAGCTGAGAGCTGCAGGATAAGATAGGCAAGGAACTTCCTCCATGCTTTACTGTTGCCTGCAGACACCCATTATTGTACCACTCTCCAGGCCTTCAGTGAACAAACTACCTCCTACTACACAGCCAAATATTTCAAATTTCGACTCATCAGCCCAGAGCACCTGCTGCCATTTTTCTGCACCCCAGTTTCGATATTTTCGTACACAAGACACGGAAACAAGGCTAAATGACTCAACTATGCAACAAATCATAGAAACTGTGGTGTGTAAAAATGGCAAATGATGCAGTCTTCTTCTGTTTTTTTCCCAGACCGGAAAAGACTCCCTTTGGTAGGCAGGTGTGAACGCACTGATGTCCATTTACACGCACCTGTCCTAAGGGCTGCATAGTCCTTTCGATCAGGTCTGTTTGAGAAATGGACCCTGTGAATAAGGCTTAAGTTGTTCTAAAACAACACACGTCAAAAGAGAAAAAAATGTAAATTTTTTGGTGTTGCTATTTTTTGGTCTATAGTAAATATTTCTATACTAGAAGTTGACTGCTGTGATAAAGTCAGTTCAGAATGTTATTCCTTTTATTAGTTCCTACATTAACTTTGATTAAGTTATCACCCTATCAATGACTGCATACTTTCTGGGCTGTGTGTTGTGAAATATATATTATTTACCCAAGACACCATTCACAAGAAAAACAATAATCACAGTATAATACTACACTGTACTACGAGTAATAGCCAACTATAGTCACCTTATCTTATCTATTAAAAATAGTCACCTTATCTTAAAGCGGAGCTCCAGCCGCAATTTTTTTTTTTTTTTAAAGTCAGCAGCTACTAACAGTGTAGCTGCTGACTTTAAATAAGGACACTTACCTTGTCCTACTTGCCCGCGCTGATGGGCCCGCCGATGCCGGTCCCACGATCGCTCCGGGTCCCGCGCCATTTCCTACTGCGCCTGCGTGAGTCTCACGCTGGCTTGTGAATGGGCGGCTGCTCTCTGAGAACACACACAGTTCCCAGAAAGCAGCGCGCCCCATTCACAAGGAGAAGGAGAAGAAGAAATCGGTCCGCGGTGCAGGTGAGGCAGATTACGGACTTCCGCATAGCAACAGGTATTTCGGGTGAATATTTTTTATTTATTTTTTTCAGGTTTTCTTTATTTTATTTTTTTAAACAACATTGTAAAATGTTGTTTTACTGGGTGGAGCTCCGCTTTAAAGTGGGGTTCCAGGCATAATGTTTTTTTTTTTTGCAAGCTAAAATGAATCACATTAGATAGTCCCTAAAACATATTAACCACTTAAGGACCGGACCAATATGCTCCTAAATGCCCAGAGGCGTTTTTACAATTCGGCACTGTGTCACTTTAACAGACAATTGCGCGGTCGTGCGACGTGGCTCCCAAACAAAATTTGCATCCTTTTCTTCCCACAAATAGAGCTTTCTTTTGATGGTATTTGATCGCCTCTGTGATTTTAATTTTTTGCGCTATAAACAAAAATAGAGGGACATTTTTGAAAAAAAAAACAATATTTTTTACTTTTTCTTATAAGAGGAATCGAATAAACTAAACTTTAGTCAAACATTTAGGCCAAAATGTATTCAGCCACATGTCTTTAGTAAAAAAAAAAAATCGCAATAAAAAATAAATTAGCTACCTAGCGGCAACAGTGACATTAATACAGGATCACTCGCACAGCAAACCGGACCGCCGCAAGTACCGGGGGGGGGGGGTCCCGATCGGACGCCCGACCCACGTCTAGGCAGGGACGTACAGGTACGCCAATGTGCCCGTACGTGCCATTCTGCCGACGTATATGTACATGTGGCGGTCCTTAACCGGTTAATAGCTCCCCAATCGTTCCAGAAATTATTGCAAACATTTGTCTTATATCCTCCAGCTCATTTTGTGGCCGCATCCATCATATGTGTGGGCATATGAAGCCCTGTTTCTTTTTTCTTCCTGGTTTTCAGGGAGAGGTGCATGCTGGGCGATTTTTTTAGGCACAGTAATGAGCAGAGGCAATGGGGTCTTAGGACAGGAAGTTGAACCACCTAGGACCAGGAACTGGGCAGATTTCGAAATCTGCCTAGTAACAGTCAGATAGAAGTGAGTAAAAAATATATTTTTTACATTAAAGGCAAGCTGTTATAGAAAGTTAATTTTTAGGGTGGAACTTAGCTCTGGAAAAAATAATGAAATGTCAACATCTACAAATACTGTAGATACTGACATTTAATTAACAGACACTTACCAGTCCAGGGATCCAGTGCTGTCCTCACCCGGGCTAGTTCTTCATCGGTTTTCGGGTCACCGGTGCCCCAAACTTGGATGTGGGAAGCTGGCTGTACCTTCCTTTCTTAGTGACATGTCAAAGGAGGTTATGGTGCTGGACTTCTACCTAGGCAATGTAAGTCATAGTGGAGCGGGCACCTGTCAGAAATAGGTAACGGCTCCAAGGAGAAATAAAGCTCCAATAGTGGTAGAGTTGGGGCTGAGTAAGTGAAAAAGCGGAACTTCCCTTTTTAGGTGAATTTCCGCTTTAACTCCCAGTTAATATTTGATTCTCGCATCAGTATCTTATATGCATGAAAATAAAATAAGAGTGAATAAAATATAACATTAATCTAAAGAGCATATCACTTAACTGCTAGTGGGAAAAAGCATAAGTGGTCTACATTGATGGCATGCAAAAAATGTATACATGGCAGAAATGTACAACTCCTTTTTAAGGAAATCAAACATATTTTGTCTCTCTGTAAAATATCTTATACACTGGTAAATATGCACAACAGCAGGATTAAGTTACAATAATTTATACATTAATAATATAAATTTGGGTGCAATAAAACGTAAAGTACTTGCACGCAGAAATATTTATTTTCAGGACTGGGAATAGCATTCATTTTCGATAAAAGGGCGCCACCTATTGGTGAATTTGTATAACATTTTCCTGTTCCCTAATGCTTAAAACACAGAATACTCTATGCAGAACAGAATAAAGTAAAAGTCTTTTATATATATATTTGTTTATTATTTGTTTGGCTCACCCCATTATAATCTGTAATTAAACCTGGACACTTGAATCCAAGGGCATTTTAAGAAACTGCTAATACAAATTCACAAAAAAATTCACTCAAAGTATTTTAATATTCTGTTAAATAAAAGTCTTCTATGAGGTAACATAGCCACTGGATAGCACATCTTCTTCCAGTATAGAGATAGGAATATACTGCTGAGCCACATAATAGGCAAAGCATTCGGATGGCCAGCAGTGCTATACATCATAGTGTTGTGCTGATAGTGGTAGGAAAAGGACTTAACTTAAAGGGTCACTAAAGGAAACATTTTTTTGGGCTGAAATTACTGTTTACAGGGTATAGAGACACAATAGTTAACTGATTCCTTTTAAAAATGATTACAAATAGATAAAAATCAACCATATAATCAACCTACAGTTCTAGTTTCATTTTTGCTGTTGTTTCCTGTCTCTCTGATGTACAGAGCCAGAGAGCCAATAAAGGGCAGTGATGGTTTGTCTCAAACTCCTTAGCCCAATCTAGTTTCAGTTTACACACAGTAATCACACCTCCTTGATTAGTGACCACAGTGAGAAAGCTCACAGCACTGTGGTTATAAGGAAACAGACAACCAGGAAGTGTCCAGAACAGAGCAGGATTACAGCAACATCAAAGCAAAAACGAACAATGAGGACATAAAAACAGCATTGCAGTAAGGTAAAGGAAGCTAAAAAAAAAAAAATTCCTTTAGTGACCCTTTAACTTAACTCTACAGTAGCAATTTGGCTGGTAATACAGCTCATTTTACATTAAACTTCAGTTATCTTGTAAAAAAAAAATGTCCGGACTTCAGTCTAAAATCTTTAAATTTTTTTAAGAGTTGTCACCAGGAATAAAAGTGAGGGTAAATGCAAAATGTTGTGCTACCACCAGAAATGGAATAGAAGGGACATTTTCAAATAAAGACACATGTTCCTGTGACAACTGTCTAAGGCAGTGGTCTCTAAACTGCATCCCGTGGGTCTGATGTGGCACTTTGCTTTCCTTTATCTGGCCCTTGGGTCACCACTCCTTCCACTGTCAACAAGGTTGAGACACTATTCATTCCACTGACACCAGTAGTGGGGCATAATTTATCACAGTGACACCAATGATGGGGCACTGCTGCTTCCACTGAAACCAACGAGGCACTATTCCTGCCACTGACACCAATGAGGAGGCACTACTTTTACCACTGCGACCAATGAGGGGGCACTACTACCACTGACACCGAGTGCACAATAATTCTGTCACTGACACCAGCGAGAGGCGACTACTTCTACAACTGACACCAATGATTGGGGCACTGTTCTTCCCACCAATACTAATGATGGGGTGTTATCCCTTCTCCTACTAACCACATGCGCCTTGTAATTCTTTTACTCCTACTGAACACCAAGCCTGAGGAATTGTTTACGCCCACTGATGCTGAGGCATTTTCTATTTCCACTGGTACTAAATTGTCTCTTTGCTTAGAAAGTTGGGAGACCCCTGATCTAAGGGTTTGTTCACCTTAGCCCCCATGGCAAACACAGTGTTTTACTGTGTAGGTATCAGTTAGTGTGAGGGCCAGCAGGGGGCAGTGTGATGCAGGTTTCAGCACATCACACTGTTTGATTGAGAGTTTCCTTGGTTTTGTGTTTGGGATCATTGTCTTGCTGAAATGTCCACCCTTGTTTCATCTTCATCATCCTGGTAGATGGCAGAAGATTTTTATCAAGAATGCCTTGGTACATTTTTTTTATTCATCCTTTCTTCAGTGATATGAAGTTTGCCAGTACCGTATGATGTTCCCACCTCCAAACGTCACTGTTGGTATGGGGGTGTCTTTGGGGTGATGTGCAGTGCCATTTGACCTCCAAACATGGTGTGTATTATGGCATCCAAAGAGGTACATTTTGGTCTTATCTGACCAGACTATAGTCTCCCAGTATTTGAAATGGGAAAAAGACCCTCTTATGGGATTATGGGAACTCTAAAAAGACATAAGGGTTGATTTACTAAAGGGAAATCCACTCTGCACTACAATTTTACGATTTTATCATCCATCATGTGCAAGCAAAAATGCTTTTTTTTTGTTCCTTGCATGTCCCCATCAGATCTACAGAAACTGCATTTGTAGTACAAGGTGGATTTGTCCTCAGGGATGATTAAATGCCTTTCTG
Organism: Rana kukunoris; assembly: GCA_029574335.1. Classification (NCBI taxonomy): domain Eukaryota; kingdom Metazoa; phylum Chordata; class Amphibia; order Anura; family Ranidae; genus Rana; species Rana kukunoris. The sequence continues at coordinate 536,438,565 of CM056049.1, read as the reverse complement.
AAGTATTCCCCCCCCAAAAAAAGACTTGCAATAGTATCTATATACTGTATTTCTTCCTCAGGGATGATTAGATGCCTTTCTGAAATATCAAAAAAAGTCTTGCAATAGTATCTATAATTAACATACAATAAACATACATTAGAAACAATATTCTCCCACTATTTCTCAGGCTTGTGCAGGAAACTTTAAATGAGCTTCAATATGCTTTTTCTTCAGCAATTGAGTCTTGTGTGGTGAGCGTGCATAAAGGCCATGGTGGTTGAGTGCAGTACTTATAGTTTTCTTTGAAACAATTGTACCTACTTATTCCAGGTCTTTCTAAAGCTCCCCACAAGTAGGCCTTGGCCCCTGGACAACTCTTATGATAATTATTTTCACTCCTCTGTTGGAAATATTGCAAGGAGCAATATTCTTGTTCATGTTCTTTCCACTTCCGGTTTATGGCCCCAACAGTGCCCACTGGAACATTTAGAAGTTTAGAAATCCTTCTGTAACTAATGCCATCAGTACGTTTTTCAACAATAAGGTTGCAAAGATCTTGAGAGAGCTCTTTGCTTTTACCCATCATGAGATGTTTCTTGTGTGACACCTTGGTATAGAGACACCTTTTTATAGGCCATCAGTTGAGACTGAACCAGTTGATATTAAAGCAAAAATCCAGCCTGAGCTTTTTAGGCTGGACTTCTCCTATGGGTCACAGGAGTGCAATTTGTTTTGCACTCATGTGACCCGTTTTTGGCGACAAGTGGTTTGACGTCACTGCAATCTGTCGAGGCAGCACGTCTTTCCAACTTAAAGAGGAGTTCCACCCAATTTTGGAACTTCCTCTTGTTCCACTCCTCACCCCCTTACATGCCACATTTGGCATGTCATTTTTTTTTGGGGGGGGAGTGGGGGCTTCAGTAGGAGTGGGACTTCCTGTCCCACTTCCTGCTTCCGCCGAGGGGCTGGTTAGGCGATTAAGCCTTAATCGCCTACACCAGCCCCTCCCTGTAGGCGATCACATGGGACACTGACAGGTCCCATGCGATCGCCTCTCCAATCAGCGGCGAGCCGCGTGCGCATGCGCAGTGCGGCTCGCGCATGCGCAGTGGGTGCCCGGCCGTGAAGCCGAAGACTGTCACGGCTGGGTGCCCACAGTCGAGATGGAGACGCCGGCCGGGGAGGGGGGGAGAGGAGCGGAGCCCCGTGCGGCGCGTCGCTGGAACGCAGGAGCAGGTAAGTGAGTGTTTATTAAAAGCCAGCAGCTACACTTTTTGTAGCTGCTGACTTTTAATAAACACATTTTTTGGCTGGAACACCCCTTTAAGAAGTCTGGATCCACCAGCTGCCTTGACTGATGGCAGTCTCAGCATCCCAGCAAGCCCCTGAAAGGTTGAGATGGCCGCTCCCCACCCCTCCACAGCTCAGCGCTCCAATGAGCGTGGAGGAGCAGAGAGGAGAGATACTGACAGTCAGCAGCTCTCCTCTCGGGGAAAAGTAAGAACCGAGACATCAGCCATGTTTGGTGACTCGGTTCTCAGTGCAGAGATGCCGGGGGACAGCTGCAGCATAGGTCTGATGCTGCATCCACCTGGGTACGTTTATATGTAAAAAAAAACCAAAATAAACCATACTTTTCTTTTAATTTGCACTGACGGGGGGGGGGGGGGGGGCAGTATTGCTTACTACTGATAGATTTAAGCTGGTGCTCCTCCCTTTCTCCACGTGTTCACTACATTTTCCCTCTGTCATTCCATTTTATTACACATAACTTAATTTCTGAACCTATTTGTTTTGGCTTCTTTGTATGTATGGATTGCATGGGTTGTTACCGATGTGGTGAATATTTCATGTCAAAGCACCTTTTAGAAATATATTTGCCTAGAAAAATGGTGATGTATTCAATACTTATTTAACCTGCAGTATATATATATATATATATATATATATATATATATATATATATATAGTAAATTCATCCAATAAACATTTAGGATCAATGCTGGACAGCCCCCCAAAAAAACATGCACAGTTAGAGCACTATTAAAATGCTCACCATGGCTGGATTTACTATAAGGAACAATAGATCTGTATCAGCAAGGTGTCAGATTTTAGAAATGTGTAAGAACAGAATCAATGACGCTCCTGTCAAGTTACCTAAAATGAAATCTCACAAATGCCTGGTTAACGTCATAATAAAATTATTTATTTGAAAAACGCAATAAAAATATCTCTTTATAAATAAGCATATAAATAAAATTCTAAAATGTAGATGTTCTTTGTTAACATGTTCAGATTTCATTCACTTTCCTTTTCTTAATCTTCTCTTCTGGAAGCTGTGGAATGAAATGGCAGAATTCCAGGAGGTTCAGGAACAGTCCTCTGTCAAATGGATTATAGAACTTTCCACCTTCGTCCATGAGGTACGAGTACTTCTTTGAATTCATTCTTTCATTTGTTGTGATGTTCACAGCAGCCATATATAGCTGTTAATATACAGTGAGATGAGAAGGGCAGATTATTCCTTTTGTTCAGATGCAGGAGGCTTTTATACAGTGATCACAATCATAGGCGTGCGCACAGGGTGTGCCAGGTGTGCACAGGCACACCCTATTCACCCTGTGCAGAACAGATCCCCCCTACTCACCTGGCTCCCCCTCCTTCCCCCCACAGCACTGCCAGCTTCCCTCCTCTCCCACTGGTTTTTGCTGTGGATGTTTTGGGATGAGTGGGGGAAGAGGCCAGTAAATATGCCATTTACCTGCCCCTTCCCTATCTGAATGAACATCATGAGTGATCGGTAGAGTGTGTTTGAGCTTTGGGGTGCACACCCTAATTCCAAAGGCTGCGCACACCTATGATCACAATAATCTCAGACTTCTAATGGTCAAAGTTACCTCTAAGGACGCGTACACACGATCGGTCAAAACCGATGAAAACGGACTGAAGGTCCATTTCATCGGTCCAAACCGATCGTGTGTGGGCCCCATCGGTCAGTTATCCATCGGTCAAAAAAAAGAGAACTTGCTTTAAAATTTGACCGATGAACGCCTGACTTATGGGTCAAAACCGATCGAGTATGCAAAAGCATCGGTTAAAAGGCCGCGCATGCTCAGAATCAAGTCGACGCATGCTTGGAAGCATTGAACTTCATTTTTTTCAGCACGTTGTTGTGTTAAAACACGTAAACGTCACCGCGTTTTAAAACAAATGTTTTTTTAACCGATGGTGTGTAGGCACATCAGACCATCAGTCAGCTTCATCGGTTAACCTATGAAAACGGTCCTTCGGACCGTTCCTATTGGATGGACTGATCGTGTGTACGCGGCCTAAAGTGTTGGTCTGGTCAAAGTGTCTAAGACCCCTTTCACACTGGGGCGGGGGCATCGTCGGCGGTAAAGCCAATTTACCACCAATTTTGCTGCACTATTCGGCCGCTAGTGGGGCAATTTTACCACCCGCTAGCGGCTGGGAAATAGTTAAAAACCTCTGCAGAGGCACTTTGCGGGGGGTATAGCCACGGTGTCCCATTGATTTCAATGGGCAGGAGGTGGAGGCGCGGTATACACACGCTCCTTCACCGCTCCAAAGATGCGGCCAGCAGGACTTTTTTTTACTGTCCTGCTAGCGCACACTGGGCTTTCACACTGGAGACACAACAGTGGCTGTTTCAGGTCGGTTTGCAGGCGCTATTTTAAGCGCAATAGCGCCTGCAAAACGACCCAGTGTGAAAGGGGCGTATTGCAGGCGCTATAGCATTAAAAATAACGCCTGCAATCCGCCCTCAAACAGTTGCACCATTTTCTCCAGTGTGAAAGCCAGAAGGCTTTCACACTGGAGCGTTGCAAATTCACACATAGCGTCAGCGGTAAAAATAGCAGAGTTTTACCGCCGACGCTATGAGCGGCTCAGTGTGAAAGGGGTCTAAAGGTAGGTATACAGTAGTAGAAATTTGAAAGAACCTTTAAAAAAAAAAAAAAATGAACGTTCTTAAAACAAATAATTTTGAACAAAAATCTGCTAGTGTATGCCTAGTTTAACCACTTGCTTACTGGGCACATATACCCCCTTCCTGCCCAGGTGAAATTTCAGCTTTCAGCACTGCGTCGCTTTAAATTAAAATTGCGCGGTCGTGCGACGTGCCTTACAAACAAAATTGACGTCCTTTTTTTCCCCACAAATAGAGCTTTCTTTTGGTGGTATTTGATCGCCTCTGCGCTTTTTTTTTGTGCTATAAACAAAAAAGAGCGACAATTTTGAAAAAAAACACAGAATATTTTTTACTTTTTGCTATAATAAAAATCCAATTTTTAAAAAAAAATATTTTTTTTTTCTCAGTTTAGGCCGATATGTATTCTACATATTTTTGGTAAAAAAAACAATCGCAATAAGCGTATAGTAATTGGTTTGCGCAAAGATTATAGTGGCTAGGAAATAAGGGATAGAATTCTGACAATTTTTTTTTTTTTTTTTTACTAGTAATACGGCGATCTGCGAATTTTGTCAGGACTGCGATATTGCGACGGACACATCGGACACTTTTGACACATTTTTGGGACCATTCACATTTATACAGCGATCAGTGCTATAAAAACGCACTAATTACTGTATAAATGTGACTGGCAGTGAAGGGGTTAACACTAGGGGGTGAGGAAGGGGTTAAATGTGAGTCCTGGGTGTGTTCTAACTGTGTGGGGGGAGGGGGGTGACTGGGGGAGGTGACCGATGCTGTCTCCCTATGTACAAGGGACACAGCATCTGTTACCTCTCCCTGACAGGACGTGGAGCTCTGTGTTTACACACAGAGCTTCACGTCCCTGCTCTAAAACTGCCGATCAGCGGGTACCTGGCGGACATCGCGACCGCCAGGCACGCGCATCGGGCATCTCGGGGACGCGCCGGGTGCGTGCGCGCGCCGCCATCGGCACGTGCGCGCCCCCCAGTGGCCGGAAAAAACGATGCCGTCAATTGACGGCAGCTTGGATATTCAGATCCCCTAAGCTGCCGTCAATTGAGCATATGCGGGGCCGCAAGTGTTTAAGAGCGCAGAAGTGTTAGAACTTCTGTTAGAATTTTACAATAAGTGGGGGAGAAAACTCTATAATCACAACACAGACAGAAAAAAAATGCTTTTCCTTAGTAAATTGGGAGAAGGGAGAGTGCTAAAACTAATTTGACATTTTTATTTCTGTTTCATTGTCACAGATTTCCCCTCACTTGTCTGGTAAGCCATTATCAGCAGGACAGGAAGTGAGACTAAAACTCTTGAATTGCTCCCCAGATTGCAGAAAGATGCTAAATTATGGTCTAGTACACTGGTCTCCAAACAGTGGGCCTTGGGCCAGATTTGGCCCTTGTTTGCATTTATCTGGCTTTTTGGGGGAATTTTCTTCCGCTGATATGAGACACTATTCCTTCTACTGACACCAACGCTGAGGCACCATTCTTTCCAGTGACACTGACAGAAGGGCATAACTTCTTTCACTGACACCAATGATGGGGCACCATTCCTTTCCCTGACACCAATGATGGGGTACTAGTCTTCCTCCTAATGTCCGAAGGCACTATGTAAATTATTTTTTAATACCACTGACGCTGGGGAGTCCCACTGACCCCTCCCCTTAAAGTCTGAAGGACAGTAGACTGGCCTTTTGTTTAGAAAGTTTGGAGACCCCTGGTCTAGCACAACGAAAATCCATAGTCTGGCCCCTTTGATCATTTATCAAGTAATATAGACATTAGATCCAGAGTAATCAAAGTTATTGCTGGCAGTGTTTACATCATTCAATTTGCCATCCCCATCAGCAGGGGAGGGCTGGCAGGGGGGCAGGGTGAAAATCTCCCACCAGGCTGGTGACACTATGCACAGCCACCGGCCGCCACTACCAAATGCTGTTTTTGCAGAGCAGGAATATGCCTGCTGGAGCTCTGTTAACACAGGTCACGGCCGCTGCTCACCTCCCACTGTGCAGCCGTGCCTGTGTTAGCTCCGAGATAGATGGCTGCAGAGCTGAGCTATGTCTCGTCTCACACATAGCTCAGCCTCAGCGCACACCGGTGCTGACATCCCCTTCTCTCTCTGCACAGACACGAGGACTCTGATGTAAGAAGGCCTCTTTGCGAACTCTTGTGATCATGAAAAATGGGCCACTTGACTGGACTTGGCCCCCAGGTCTAAGGCTGCCAGCCATCCCCTGTCCATCAGGCTTGTACATAAAGTATAATGGCCAACCCCGTCACAAGACCTGGTCATAGGAATTAATGTCTGGGCCACCCTAGGCACTATGCAGTGCAGTTATAGAGATAGGTGTCCATCCCAAGTGCATGTTCTGAGTCATTATTCTCTTAAGTTGGCCATACACCTATATATTTAAAAAAATATATAAATACAATCTAACAGGTGCCTCCACCCATTCTATACAGTGTGGGTAGATGAATCTTGCTGCTGTACTTATTATAATTTGACAGCCAGCCCCACCAATTGTCTAAATACCTGACAAGTGGCAGCATTTGATTGAATGCTATTGCTGTTTGGATAAAATAAATAAAAAAAAGTAATTTATCCGGGGCCCTGTCTGGTACCTTCAATATTTCAATCAATGGACAGGGCCACCGAAGGCCCAAAGTTGAGCTGGTTTATCAGTGAAGTGCTGTCACCCTCTGCTGTGCGCTCCCAATGGCCAAAGGCTAACAGTGTGTCTGCACATTCAGCCTCTATCTTGGTAGAGAGTGCTGTTTCCTCCCAATGGAACATTTCCCTACAATAGGGCATGGCCACCTTGCAGCTATGGTGTGCACTTCTATGAAGGAGGCTGTGTTCCATAACTGCTAACATGTGCACACAGCAATGTATCATACTTTATTTAAGATGGCAAAATCCAAAGTTTTTTTCTCAAGGGTTTAGTTTTACTTTAATTTATAAGAACCTAACAGGCTTAATGCTAGTAACATGCTAGTTCTTATACTTTAATTATGGGATTGGCTCAGGTACTGTGGTATGACTAATTCAGGTAAGAAGAAAATATACATGAATGGTGTACGTCGTTTTTTGTTTCACAAAAAGCAGGGGTAGCAAAAACGTCAAACAGTTTTTCAACCCGCGGCCCTCCAGCTGTTGCAAAACTACAAGTCCCATGAGGCATGGTGTGTTGCAAGGCTAACAGTTACAAGCATGACTCCCACAGTTTTTTTTCATCGCAAAAAACAGAGGCATGATGGGACTTGTAGTTTCGGAACAGCTGGAGGGCCGCCAGGTAAGAAGTTTGACACCCCTGGTGTAGAGCATATTTATGTTTATGGTTTCACGTAACCTGAATTTATATTTATCATATATTTTTATATGAATTTTCAATTCATTACTTATTTTAATCCTCACTTCCTGTTCTTCTGTCTGTAACTCAACACAGTAATGCAAGGCTTTCTCCCTGGTGTGGAGTGTCGTGCTCGCCCCCTCCCTTGTACTACAGGAGAGTCAGGACGCTCACTACGTTGCAGATAGAGAAAGGAGTTATGTGTTAGTGGGCATCCTGACTCTCCTGTAGTCCAAGGGAGGGGGTGAGCACGGCACTCCACACCAGGGAGAAAGCCTCGCATTACTGTGTGGAGTTACAGACAGAAGAACAGGAAGTGAGGATTTCTCAGAGGAAATAAGGACATTTAAAAGCAAAATCGAAGAAGGAGAACTGCACTAAAGTAAAGCTATTTAGGGGAAAAAAATTACCTTTACAACCCCTTTAAGTCTGTTTTTGTGTTGGTCGCAATACACTCCAACAAACATTTAAGGTTTGCATGCTGCAACTAAGGAAATGTTTGAATTATAGGAAAGTAAAACTTTTTACACACGTACATTACTAAACCCAAAGGGAATGCCCATTTCAATTAACAGGCTGTGACCTTCAATATATAACCAGTCCCAACACAGATAGACTCCAATAAGGCAGCTGATGCACATATTCAACAAGAACCCGACAAAAAACACCCTGTGTAATAAATATAAATAATGAAACAGAACATATGTTATTAAAACACTTACCAAAGAGCAAAGTATTTAACAGAAAAATACATTTTGCCAATTTGGAAATTATAATGCCTATTTAAAACAGTAATTTAACAGATTTTATCATAAATACTTACACACGTTCCAGTCATCATAGCGGAAATAAAAAAAAAACCTGATTTTTTAGGCAACCTCCCTCGGTATGACTTTAAGATTTTAGGGCGAGGAATACAAAGCGTTTTATACTGTAGGCATTTCAATTCCAAACAAACAGGCTGTGATTTTTTTTTTTTTTTTTTTATTAAAAATTATAATATAATAAATAATTATAAAAAATTATAACAAATAATAATATAATTATAGTAAAAAATTATTCAATAATGTAATTCAATATATAATTTTTGCCATTATTTTTTTTTTTTTATGAGTCCCAACACAGATTATAATTTATTATCGCTGTTTTCTAGACTCCATTTTTGAATAAGGCACTTTTGGTTGCTGCAATCTACATGCAGGGAGAAAGCACTTTGTATTATATATTGCAGGGCACAGGACAACAATGGGGGTGTGTATTTTTTACAACCTGTAATCGACAGTATAAAAAGTGTTTGTTTACTTTTTTGAATTTGGCGCCGTTCTCCGCTCCCCTGTGTCGCAGGGAAATCGGCGGCAAACGCTGTGTATAAACGCGCTCGCTAATGAATCGCTGGACAGGAAGAAGGTAAGAGCGCGCGCTGCACATACCCCGATGTCGGGGATATTGGCAGGAAAAAAACACCCCGAACGCTCGGGAACACAGGGAGGTTAAAGGGTTAAAGGAAAAACATTTTTTTGCTGAAATGACTGTTTAAAAAGCAAAGATTCCTTTTATTTAACAGAAAAATACATTTTGCAGGTTAGTTTTACTTTTGAACTGGCTTCATGTTTCTGTTTGACACACAGAACAAAAACAAACAAAAAGTGTTTTGTTTTTATAATTCTAGGGCCTATAAACCACCGTGAGAAAGCTCCCAGCAGATAAGGAAACAGACAAGCAGGAAGTGTGGAGAACAGAGCAGGATTACATTCAAAGCAAAAACGAACAGTGAAACCAATTTAAAGGGGGAAAACATTTTTTTCCTTTAGTGATCCTTTAAGTTTCACTGCCAGCCCATCCAAAACGAATGGGCTGCCGCTGCCTCAATGCATTGTATAATGTGAATGGATGTTTAACCACTTAAGGACCGCCGCATGTACATTTACGTCGGCAGAATGGCACCGACAGGCACATCAACGTATATATACGTTGGTGCCTTGAGGTGGGTCGGGGGTCCGATCGGGACCCCCCCCCCCGGTACATGCGGCGGTCCCCGCGGCTGTACGAGCGATCCGGCAAGAGGGGGTGGCTATTCGTTTTTGTCCGCCCCCTCCGGATCGGTCTCAGCCAATGCGCGCACCCCCCCACCCTGTCACTTCCTCCTCCTGTGTAAACACAGGAAGGAGGAAGCGATGTGATCTCTCCCTCGGCAGTTTTTTCAACCACCGCTGAGGAGAGATCACAACACAAGTAAGTCTGCACTAACACTACACTGACACACACTACATATAGGCACATTTAACCCCCCGATCGCCCCCCCTCTCCCCTGTCACAGTGTCACTGAATGCAGTAATCATACATGTATGATTACTGTATTTAGTGTCAGTGTGACAGTTAGTGTGACAGTCAGTTAGTGTTAGGTCCTGGGTAGCCCCCGTACCCCCCCTAATAAAGTTTTAACCCCTTGATCACCGCCCTAGTTAACCCTTTCACTCCCTATTGCCAGCATCACTAAGCGATCATTTTTCTGATCGCTGTATTAGTGTCGCTGTTCCCGCTAGGTAGCTAATTTTTTTTTTTTTTTGCGATTTTTTTTTACTAAAGACATGTGGCTAAATAAATTTTGGCCTAAATGTTTGACTAAAATTTCGTTTATTGATTTTTCTTATAACAAAAAGTAAAAAATATTGATTTTTTTTCAAAAATGTCACTCTATTTTTGTAATAGAGCAAAAAATAAAAATCAGAGGCTCAAATACCACCAAAAGAAATTTTTGTGGGAAGAAAAGGACGCACATTTTGTTTGGGAGCCATCGCACAACCGCGCAATTGCTGTTAAAGCGACGCAGTGCCGAATTGTAAAACCCCTTGGGTCATCAGCGTCTTGGTCCGGTCCTTAAAGGTGTTATAAAGTCAAAAATGTTTTCCGTTTAAAATATAGTCTTCATCATGTGTTAAGGAAAAAATACATTTTTGTTTAAAATATAGCTGTACCTTAAAAGAAGGTTCATTGTATGCTGCCGTCCGTCCTGTGTCTCCTTTCCCCTCACTTCCTGGTTTTGCGGTGCGCGCTCTTGGTATAAACGTCAGCTATTCGGAACTATTCCCAGTGTAGCGGCTCGCACATGCGCAGAAGCCGCTTTTTGCTTTCCAAGGGCGGACGCAAATTTTGCACTATTTGGCCACACTCCGCCCCAACCTCCCACAGTATACACCCCTTCCCGCCCCTCTGCCTATACCTATTAGGTGCTCGTCCCTCCTCCCACCATTCCCCGCCTCCTCCAGCCCACTAACCCTCGCAATGAATGGGAGGGAGACAGCTACCGCTAGAGACACCCAAGAATTGTCTCCTCTCTGAAAGACAGAGAACGTTAGACGCAAGCTGTAGCAGAGAGAGGGGGCGCACGTTGTGCACGCATTCTTGTGAAGCTTTCCTCCTTTACAAACGGCTGTCAGGAGGAGAGGAAAAAGGCACCAGGAAGTGGCCTTACAGGAAATTCAATACTTTGTGGGCATGAAAGAATAGGTAGAACTTCTAAATGCTCTGCAATATATCAATGATTTTAGAGGATAAAAAACTAACCTTTAGTGTTCCTTTAAGTGGTTAAAGTAAACCTTTCAAGACACAAATGCAGAGGCTGCTATTACTGAATTTCTTATCTGCATCCTTGTTCCATATTAGTACTGTAAGGTCTGCGTGACAGTTGGGCAGCTATCATCTTAAAGTGTAACTCCACTTTTGCCGAAAAACAAACAAGAAACAACCCCTCTGGGTTATCAATATACATTGCAGGTATTTTAACGAACTTTGTAGCATAGTCCTATATGTTTCTATTCTTAAGGCTAGGTTCAAACCTATGCATTTTTCAATATGTTGGTAGCTTTGCAGAAACGCACTACAGTCCATTTAACATTAGTTCCTGTGGGTCACGTTCACATCTATGCAGTTTCTACCAGTGTGTGTTTTAGAAAGGCGCCAGGGACTTTGTTACATGCAGCACAGTGTGTATTTGGTTCCATAGACTACCGTAATAATGCAGCACAAACACATAAAAATTCAGTTTCCCCTGCATTTTTCCTGTTTCTTCCCACATGACAGACGCATCCCAAAAAAGCATTGAACGTGTGTAAACAAATGCAAAATGTACAGGAAAAAACTCATCAAACGCAACCTGCATAGGTGTCAACCTAACCTAAGAAAAAGTTTTATGTTCAACTATGTCCTTGGAAGGCTGATTCCTGAATGGGAGTGTTCGTGTTTAACCCAATTAGAAGATGCACTTGAAGGGTTCTAATTTGGAAATTTGCAGAGTCTGTATCTCATTTAGTAAATATCTCCTAGGGCAGTGGTTCTTAACCTGGGGGTCGAATGATGATTTGCCAGGGGTCACCAAATCCTGGCCTGTTTCTGAAGCCCACACCGCTCTCCAGGGGCGGACTGACCATTGAGTCATTCGGGCACTGCCCGAGGGCCCCATGCCACTAGGGGGCCCCATCAGGGTTGCCAGGCTCAGTAAAACCAGGGACAGTATGTAACAATCTGTGTTTTTTTTACATCTGTCCCTGATATGTCCGAAACCGACATGCTTTTGATGTGAAAATCCTGAGATTTTAGCTGCCCTGCCTCTGTACTGCCTCCTGGCGTGGTGGCCATCTGTAAGCCCAGGGGCCCCATAATCTTCTATTGCCCGGGGGCCCCATGAGTTGTCAGTCCGCCCCTGCCGCTCTCCCAGCCTTTTCTCAGCCGCCCAGCTCAGCTGTTCCTAGAGCCCGCAGCTGCCCACTCAGCCTCTTTGCAGCCATCCAGTTTTACAGCATGGCTGGGGGGCAGAGACTTTAAAGCGGAGGTTCACCCAAAAATCAACTATCTGCCATTAGATCCAGCATCCTGCTAACATCTGCAGTATGCTTTTTTTTTTTTGTACTTATCGTTTTAACAGGCTTTGTTATCCGGCTCCGAGCTGATTCCCCGCGGGGAATAGGCGTTCCTAAGACAAGCGGAGTTGATTGACGGGCTGGTTAAGCGCGCCACGCCTTTCGAAAATACCCAAAGTGACACTCGGGTGTTTACGGCGCTATACGCCGCCTGCCATGTAGAGCTAACTGCACAGGCGCCGTAAATTGCCGAGTGTCACTTTGGGTATTTTCGGAAGGCGTGGCGCGCTTTACCAGCCCGTCAATCAACTCCGCTTGTCTTAGGAACGCCTATACCCGGAAGGAATCCCTTCTCGGAGCCGGATAACAAAGCCTGATAAAACGATAAGTACAAAAAAAAAAAAAAACAGCATACTGCAGATGTCAGCAGTATGCTGGATCTAATGGCAGATAGTTGATTTAGGGTGAACCTCCGCTTTAAAGGGGTGTTCCAGCCTAGTTATATGTTTATTAAAAGTCAGCAGCTACAAAAAGTGTAGCTGCTGGCTTTTAATAAACAGACACTTACCTGCTCCAGCGTTCCAGCGACGCGCCGACCGGGGCTCCGCTCCTTTCCCCCCTCCCCGGCCGGCGTCCTCATCGCAACTGTGGGCACCCGGCCGTGACAGCCTTCGGCTTCACGACCGGTCACCCACTGCGCATGCTGATTGGACAGGCGATCGCATGGGACCTGTCAGTGTCCCATGCGATCGCCTACAGGGAGGGGCTGCTGTAGGCGATTAAGCTTAATCGCCTAACCAGCCCCTCGGCGGAAGCAGGAAGTGGGACAAGAAGTCCCACTCCTCCTGAAGCCCCCACTCCCCCCCAAAAAAAAATTACATGCCAAATGTGGCATGTAAGGGGGTGAGGAGTGGGTCTAGCGGAAGTTCAAATTTTGGGTGGAACTCCGCTTTAAGTCAGCTGACTGATGAGGAAAGTGAAGTGGGAGGGGCTGAAGGAGATCCTATCTTCTGATTTCAGCATATGTGTCACTGCTGCGAGACAACACACTACAGAAATTATTTTACTGTTAGGGGTCCCCACAATTTGTGAAATGTTATCAAGGGGTCACGACACTAGAAAGGTTGAGAACCACTGTCTTAGGGAATATCTCACAAACAATAAAATTCCTATTGCAGAGGATGCCTAAATTATGACTTTTTGGAAAATCAGCCAGCCAATCACACATGCAGAAAATGACATCCTTGGGGAGGTTCTATACACCAACTGTGTACAGAAGACCTCCAGGTTGCCATATTGCATTGAATAGGAAAGGTCATTTTAATAACATGAAATTACAATATGGCTAGCATGCCAACTGTATATGATATATATTTTTTTTTTGTTTGCTTTATAAGTTTCACAAAAGTGGAATTACCCTTAAAGAAGAAAGGGATTCTCTCATGACAGGTTCCTTTTCAGGTACTATAGTTATGATTTTAAAATGATATGCCTGTAAATGTATTATATATTTAAATACTATGGGCCAGATTCTCAAAAGAGATACTCCGGTGTATCGCAGGAAACACCGTCGTATCTCTGTTTTTTTTTACTGGGTATCTATGCGTGTGATTCCTAGAATCACTTACGCAGCCATAGATACAGTGAAGATCCGACAGGTGTAAAACACTTACACCGTCAGATCGTAGATGTAATTACTTTCCTGGCCGCTAGGTGGCCTTTACATTGATTTCTCATTTGCCTATGCAAATGAGCCTAATACGATGATTCCCGAACGTTTTTACACCGCCCCGTCGTCGTTTACGTAGTTTCCGTAAGCGTAAACCTACCCCTGCTACAGTGCGGAAAATAAGTATTTGAACACCCTGCTATTTTGCAAGTTCTCCCTATTGGAAATCATGGAGGGGTCTGAAATTGTCATCGTAGGTGCATGTCCAATGTGAGAGTCATAATAAAAAAAAAAAATTCCAGAAATCACAATATATGATTTTTTTAACTATTTATTTGTATGATACAGCTGCAAAGAAGTATTTGAACACCTGAGAAAATCAATGTTAATATTTGGTACAGTAGCCTTTGTTTGCAATTACAGAGGTCAAACGTTTCTTGTAGTTTTTCACCAGGTTTGCACACACTGGAGGAGGGATTTTGGCCCACTCCTCCACACAGATCTTCTCTAGATCAGTCAGGTTTCTGGGCTGTCGCTGAGAAACACGGAGTTTGAACTCCCTCCAAAGATTCTCTATTGGGTTTAGGTCTGGAGACTGGCTAGGCCACGCCAGAACCTTGATATGCTTCTTACAGAGCCACTCCTTGGTTATCCTGGCTGTGTGCTTCGGGTCATTGTCATGTTGGAAGACCCAGCCTCGACCCATCTTCAAAGCTCTAACTGAGGGAAGGAGGTTGTTGCCCAAAATCTCGCAATACATGGCCCCGGTCATCCTCTCCTTAATACAGTGCAGTTGCCCTGTCCCATGTGCAGAAAAACACCCCAACGCATGATGCTACCACCCCCATGCTTCACAGTAGGGATGGTGTTCTTGGGATGGTACTCATCATTCTTCTTCCTCCAAACACGGTTAGTGGAATTATGACCAAAAAGTTCTATTTTGGTCTCATCTGACCACATGACTTTCTCCCATGACTCCTCTGGATCATCCAAATGGTCATTGGCAAACTTAAGACGGGCCTTGACATGTGCTGGTTTAAGCAGGGGAACCTTCCGTGCCATGCATGATTTCAAACCATGACGTCTTAGTGTATTACCAACAGTAACCTTGGAAACGGTGGTCCCAGCTCTTTTCAGGTCATTGACCAGCTCCTCCCGTGTAGTCCTGGGCTGATTTCTCACCTTTCTTGGGATCATTGAGACCCCACGAGATGAGATTTTGCATGGAGCCCCAGTCCGAGGGAGATTGAAAGTCATGTTTAGCTTCTTCCATTTTCTAATGATTGCTCCAACAGTGCACCTTTTTTCACCAAGCTGCTTGGCAATTTCCCCGTAGCTCTTTCCAGCCTTGTGGAGGTGTACAATTTTGTCTCTAGTGTCTTTGGACAGCTCTTTGGTCTTGGCCATGTTAGTAGTTGGATTCTTACTGGTTGTATGGGGTGGACAGGTGTGTTTATGCAGCTAATGACCTCAAACAGGTGCATCTAATTTAGGATAATAAATGGAGTGGAGGTGGACATTTTAAAGGCAGACTAACAGGTCTTTGAGGGTCAGAATTCTAGCTGATAGACAGGTGTTCAAATACTTCTTTGCAGCTGTATCATACAAATAAATAGTTAAAAATTCAGAAATTGTGATTTCTGGATTTTTTTTTTTGGATTATGTCTCTCACAGTGGACATGCACCTACGATGACAATTTCAGACCCCTCCATGATTTCCAAGTGGGAGAACTTGCAAAATAGCAGGGTGTTCAAATACTTATTTTCGCACTGTATATGAGGGGTAGGTTTACGAAGTTCCGTCGTTGCTATGTTAAGTATGGCATCGGGTCAGCGTCGTCTTTTTCCGTCGGTTACGTAGTTTTACTAAGTCGTTCGCGAATAGGGATTTACGTAAACGACGCACACGTCGGTTTCATTCACGTTTTCCGACGTGAGTTGGAGCATGCGCACTGGGCTATTTTTGCGGCCGGCACATGCGCAGTTCGATCGACGCGGGGGCGCGCTTAATTTAAATACCAGCTGCCCCCTTTGAATTATGCGGCCTTACGTCGGGCCATTTACACTACGCCGACTCAACTTACGGAGCAAGTGCTTTGGGAATACGGCACTTGCTCTGTTAAATTGCGGCGGCGTAGTGTAAATGGCTTACGCTACGGCCGGCTGGCATTGTACGAGAATCTGGCCCTATATTTTTATATTTTTTTATAATGGAGGTTTATCCAAACTCATTCAAGGCAATGAAATAAGCCATGAGATCATACAGTAAATGATTTCTTAACAGAGCTGAATGTCAAAACCTATTGTGATGCCATGAGCTATATCATTTTCTATGGTATCATGGCTTTTCAGACTATCTTACTAAATAAGCCCCAAGGAGTCTTTTCTCTAGAGTAATATATACATTAATCAGTTCATTTAAAAAGTACTGTTTGTATACAGGAATGGATGATTACAAGCTTTAGCACTGATTTTTTTTAGGGGACTAAAAGGAAATGCCTTGCAATGTAGTTCTTTAGGCAATGAAAGATAAGTGCTTCCTGTTTCTTAGTGTGGGCGAACTTTACTATGAATGAGAAATCAATGGAAAACATTAGTGTTTAATGGCTGTAATTTCCGTACCCATGAAAATATATTGGAAAAAAAAAAAAAAGCTACAAACCTATTGCGCTGTCCCACATCATTGTAGACATAAGGACAGTAATGGTCGAAGACGGCAATGCAGCGGTTTGTGACACGGCAGTGCTTGGAGCGCAGAGGCTTCACAAGATGGCACGTGTGGCAGAGTCGGCTCAGGGGGTTCTTACCATTTTTCCAGTCATTAAAATTGATAGCCTATTGAAAAGTATTAAACTGTATTAGAGTCAATGGAAAATATTCAAAGTTAAAGTAAAAGCTTCTTCTGGGTATTGCTAATGTGATCTTCATTTTTAAGTCCATTTTATTAGCGAATTTGAAAATGAACGCACTCCAGACCAATTTTTTTGTGTGTTTTTTTTTTTTATAGAGCACGGTTTTACCGCAGTCTTTGTCCCCACTGGAGGAGGGTTTTATCTCACTTCCTGCCTTAAGCCTCGTACACACGACCGGTTTTCTTGGCAAAAAACAGCAAGAAAACTGCTTCTTGCCGAGATTCCCATTCGTGTTTCTCGTCAGAAAATCTGGCCAGAATCTCGACGAGAAAAAAAAGAGAACCTGCTCTCTTTTTTCTCGTCGAGATTCTTGTCGGTCTGTTTCCCGACGAGAAACCTGAGATTGTGTATATACCTGTCGCTGTGGAAACCCTTCGCATGCTCAAAATGACTTTGACGCATGCGCGGTAGCTTCCACGGACATAGATAGGGTGAAGCAAGATGGCGGCGACGGCATCGAATGTGACGAGCGCATGCTCGTCGTACGCAATGACGCCACCGCGTTCTTTCCTTTCAAGAGAACCGCTGTTCTTTTGAAACAAAAGTCTGTACACTCCGGCGGCAAGAGTTTCTTGCCAAGAATCTTGTCAGGAAAAACGTGTGTACGAGGCTTTAGAGACAGTGCACCATCAAGACAGCAAAGTCGGGAGGAAAAAAGGGTAGATTGGTGAAAATTTAGATTTGGTGAAAATTTAGAACCTCATAAACTTTCATGGTTGTCTGTGTCGCCATGGAGGGAAATCTACTTTATTTTTGATGAATGTAGCTTCATCCCCTATGAACAGAACAGACAAAAGCCTGTACCACAGGGGTGTCCAAACTTTTTTCAAAGAGGGCCAGATTTGATGAAGTAAACATGCTCAAGGGTCGACTATTTTACCATTACCATGAATGCAGCCTCACCATTGCCATGAATGCAGCCTTACTATTGCCATGAATGCAGCCTCACCATTGCCATGAATGCAGTCTAACCATTGCCATGAATGAAGCCTCACCTTTGCCATGAATGCAGCCTCACCATTGCCATGAATGCAGCCTAACCATTGCAATCAGTGCAGCCTAACCATTGCAACCAGTGCAGCCTTACCATTGCAACCAATGCAGCCTCACATAAATGCAATGAAATTTACATTTCTCTTGGGGTTTCCTGGTTTCTGGCCTAGGCCAAAATGATGTCATGCATCCCAGGAGTCTTCAGGGGAGTTTTTTCCACTTTATCTGGAGGAGAGGGCTTTCTCAGCTAAGCACACCCTCCTGGCTGCATGCCTGAGCTAAGGGCAGATGGATCCCAAGAAAGTAAATGCTACATTATTCATCTGCCACATGTAGAAATGCAACAGGGGTGTTTTTCAAAGATATTTTTTCAGCAAAATCAAGCATGGAGACATGGATGAATAGGTAAATATTAAAAATGAATTAAATAGCATTTTCAGTTTGTGGCGCTCATTGGCTAGGCCCTGCCACTGTTGGAATGTGCTCCTACTGAAAAATCATGGGCTCACATTCTAAAGATTTATGCTAAGGTGACAAATACTAAGATAACGAATACCCAGACAACCATCTTGCTGTACGAATATTCCTGGTGCAATTAAAGCGGAGCTCCACCCTAAAGTGGAATTCCCGCTGATCGGAACCCTCCCCCCCTCCGGTGTCACATTTGACACCTTTCAGGGGGGAGGGGGGTGCAGATACCTGTCTAAAGATAGGTATTTGCACCCACTTCTGGCCACACAGTCTGTGGGTAGACTGCGGGCAGGACGTCACCTCCCATCCGCCCCCTGTTGTGTTCTGGGAAACACTCGGGTCTCAGAACACAGCGGGAGCCAGTCAGCAGGCACAGCGCGACTCGCGCATGTGCCGTAGGGAACTAGGCCGTGAAGCCGGAGCGCTTCACTTCCTGGTTCCCTCATCGAGGATGGCAGTGGGGGCAGCAGAGTGACAGGCGATCGCTATTTTGTGACAAGCTATTTTCAAGAGTTCAGAGATTTACTATGCAACTAATATAACTCACTGCCACCTGGCTGCCACAGTGATAGGGAGAAAGCTAATTACTAGCCCCCTTCCTCTCCCCCCCCCATATTCTTTTCCCCTATCGACACTATCACTACATCAATTAACACATTTCTATTAGTAGTATCAGGAGATACCCTAGACTCCTCCTATTCAGTTTAAACCACTGGGAGATAACCCACCATCCCTTTTTCCAAACTAAACTGCAGTTGAACCTCAGATTGCTAGCATAATCCATTCCAGGAGTATGCCCATAATCCAAAGTACTTGTATATCAAATAATTTGTTCCACATTTACTTAAATGGGATGCAATACCGAATGCGACCAGAGGTGGGGGCGCCGGAGAGCGCTGAAAACGACCGAGAAGGCCCGAGGACACTTCGGCTTGTTTCCTGCGTCCCCGTACCTCAGGCCAAATGAGGTACTGCAGGCCTATTTTCGTCTCTGCTTGGCTTCTGCGCCCCCGTACCTCAGGCCAAATGAGGTACTGCAGGCCTATTAAGCTTGAATTCTGCTCGTCTTGCGAGTCAACACTCGCAAACCGAGTCAGAATTTAAAAAAAAAGTTGCTTGCAAATCAAAACGCTCTCAAACCAAGTTACTCTTAAACCGAGATTCCATTGTATTGGGAGTTACCCCATCCCCTTTATTCAGTTTAAACTATATACATGTCTGTGACATTGCATTTGTTTTTTGAAAAGTTTTTTAAAAAGTCTGATAACATTCAGGTATAAGCTAATACCATGGTAGGATGCTATACCATACTGACAGCAATGATGGGGCACTGTGTTCTCATGCATTACCCACATAGACTGTAACATACTCTGTCTTTAATTTATGCCCTTTTTCATATAAAACTCAAATAAATAAAAATAATGAACCCTTTTTGGTTGAATCTTTTTTTAACTATACAGCTTTATTGCAGCTTCTGTCATGATGATGTTACAGCCCGTGGATCTACAGTGACAGGTGTTACAACAGTGTAACTTTGTAACAGCTTACAGAATTACATTGAATGATCATTGTGACTAGCTTTTAATTATTGAAGCCTGGCTGGTATGCTTGCTACTCAAACTGGCAACTAGTCCTATTAACAGCATATGTACAGTATATGAATATGAAGTCCTCCAGGACATTTAACTAATGTAGCAGATCTAAGACAGGTGGAGGAATCTTCTCCACTGAGCTATTGCATTCTGAAAGCGGTGAGACCTCCCTGCCGCCAGAATTCACTGATTAGCGCTGCCGGATATAATCCGGCAGTGCTGATCCAGCAGGAAAAATATGACATGGCCCACAGGGGCCATAAATGGATCGAATCTCAGCCAGTCCCTGCTGAACCAGCCAAATCCATGTATGGCCTGCTAAATCATGCACAGTTTTTTTTTTATCACTTAAAAGGATAGTAAAGTGTATTTGTAGAAATCGCATACTGAGGCCGCGTACACACGACCGAGGAACTCATCGGGAAAGACACATTGTTTTCCTCGATGAGTTCCTTGTTAGGCTTGTCGAGAAACTTGACAAGCTGTCTTTGCGTACACACTGTCAAGACCAAATCTCAGAAAAGTAATTAAAATATGGAAACTCTTTTTATACAAGGGATGAAAATCTGGAAGATAACATTCAGAATAGCTGTAGCAAGAATAATGTGGGGTACCCAGTGTGCTAAACTTATGGATTGCCGTACTAACACATCCGATGCTAGTGTGGCGATCTCCCTGTGGAGTTATTGTGTTCTGACAGAGGAACTGCTCCCCCCCCCCCCCCCGGGACTGCCCCCCCACAAGAACACAGTGATCAACACAGCCAATGGATTTCCAGCATGTGCGTTTGACAGGCTTCTGTCAGATGAGAAACTGTACACAAGGGCCGAAACTTAGCCAGTAACTGCCAATTTTCAGCTGATTTTCGGCCCGTGTGTACCTACCTTTAGGCATCAGCTTGAGAGCTCATCAATATATGGCATGTGCAACTGTTGTAGCTATATTTCTGGCACAATCCTTACATACATATTCTACACTGGTGGGAGGTAAGTATTTTGGTGTCCTAAATCTTATAAAGAGTAACTTAAACGTTGTTTAATCTAAGAATACAGCACCTGCCTGACAGCATTGTTATACTCTTCTGTGTCCCGGAGAAGGAAGCCTGGATCCACCAGGGATGCTTTTAAGAAAGAGAACCACATCAATACATTGCTGAGCAGGAATGTGATATGCCATTCCCAGAGATAATTATATGAGACAGGCACAATCTGTAGAAGACAGGAAACAGACAAAGTGTTTAGTCAGCAATACTTCACAATGTACAAGTAAGGCGGCGTACACACGACCAAGTTTCTCGGCAGAATCCAGCGAGAACCTCGATGGGAGACGTATTCTGCCGAGAAAACTGGTCGTGTGTACACTTTTTGCCGAGCAACCCATCGGGAAGCTCGTCGAGCCAAAAAGAGAGCATGCTCTCTATTTCCTCATTGTTCTATGGGGAAATTTGGCTCGATGAGCTTTTCGACAGCTGAACGGGAAACTCGACGGGCGGAACGATGAGTGTACGCGGCCTTACAGAAGCGGAGCTCACTGTTATATAGTCAAAAATTTGCCTCAGATCTACTTCCATAGCCAATGCATTGGTTGACAGGGAATTATTATACAGGGTTTATATAGCGCCAAAAGTTTGCTCAGAGCTTTACAATATAAAAGGCTGGACAGTACAATTACAATACAGTTTAATACATAAGTAATAGGAGAGCCCTGCTTGTGGGGCTTACAATCTAAAGGGAGGGAGAGGTGCTACCAAAAGTAATAGATGATCTGATGGGGGTGACTCAAGTACAGTTTTTTTAAGTGGAGGTGGGGTAGGCTTTCCTGAATAGATGCATTTTGGACATACTGGGGTAGGGAGGTCCAAAGGATGGGAGATGTTCTGTAAAAGTCCTGGAGGAGAGCATGGGAGGAGGTAACAAGGAGGCTAGAGAGCAGGAGGTATTGGGAGGAGCAGAGTGGGCAATTTGGACGATATGTGCAGATGAGGTTGGTGATGGCTTTGTACGTTGAGGTTAATATTTTGAATTTCATATGTTGGGCTAGTGGAAACGAATGAAGAGACTGGCAGAGAGGGGCAGCAGTCATG
This sequence comes from Rana kukunoris, assembly GCA_029574335.1. NCBI lineage: Eukaryota > Metazoa > Chordata > Amphibia > Anura > Ranidae > Rana > Rana kukunoris. Next base: position 536,416,697 of record CM056049.1, on the reverse strand, counting down.
GATCAGCAGCATTCATAATAGACTGAAGGATTGATTGTCCTGTGTAAAGGAAGGCCAGTGGGGAGAGTGTTACACTAGAAAATGACGGGAAATAACTAAGGAGTGAATACGTTGTTTTGTGGTGTCGTTAGTCAGGAAAGGGCGAATTCTGGAAATTCTGTGGAGGTTAAGAGTAAGACAGCAAGATTTAGCCATTGATTGGATGTAGGGTGTGAAGAAGAGGTCGGAGTCTAGGATTACACCCAGCACCCTGGCGTGAGCGCAGGAACCAATGGTTTCCGCTGTTGATCTCAAGCTCCATTTTAGAAAGATTGAGGTTGAGGAAGTAGTGTGGCATCCATACTGATATGTTGCTTAGAAAATTTGTGATAAGTGAGAAGATCGGGAGGGGGAGGAGCTGAGAGATAGATTTGGGTGTCGTCGGAGTAGAGGTGGTATTTGAATGCATACAACAGAAAACACACACACTATAGACAGATGTACGATTTGAACTGCTTCAGGTCTGCCCCCAGCAGTTTTGGATGAAGGGGCACCACCACAATCTCCCTCCTCCTGCAATTCCATGTCCTGCTAAGCTGCGTTTTAACAAATGCTGTGCTCACTCTGTACATTTCAATTTTTAATTGTCAGTTTTAATTAGAGTGTATCATTATTATACAATAATTTCAGTTTTAATGTTGTGTAGCTTATTTCCCCCTTAACTCTGATGTAACCCTCTTTGCCTGCTGCTTTGAAGGCCACTGAACCCAATGTGCAATTGTGCAGTGAGTGATATTGCCGTGTGTAGATGGACTTTCTCTTTGCAGAGTGCAAAGCATTTTGGTAGAACTGTTCCTAACATGATTTGCAGTTTCCACTGCATTTTAGGCTCATTCCACACCTACCCCTAAGACTGGGTGACTGAATCAAGCGATTATAGTTGCATTACTGTTTGAATTAATCAGTCTAGGGAACAATAAAACAAGTTAGGGTAGATAATAATTAGTTAAGGTACCAAATCATCTTAATCAGTGTATGGCAGAATAGCTTTCTGTAAGTTTCAATTAGCTTTTGACCCTCATTTTACCTTAAAAAAGTATGTTGGGTATCCCCAAAGAAACAGATTGCCGAGAAAGAAGAGAATGGCTCCTTTTGATTTTCCCGGGCGACCGAACAAGCACGTACTACAGAGAAAAACAAACATTGCATTAAGAAATAAAGAATTAGAACCAACGCTTCGAGTAGAGTTGCCAGCTCAACCCCATAAAACTGAACACATGTGAGTTACACTCTGTAGCTAATTACAATTGAAATCAGATTTACTCTGTGCCCTACCAGTGTATTATGGCAGGTTCCTATCTGTGCAGTGCATGTTGCAGTTAATATTTGAAAATGTTGCTCCTAGTAAAAGAAATAAAAGGAACTCAAGAGGCAGGGACATATCTAAATAACACTTAGAGCCCATTCACACAGGGGCAACACGACTTTCAGCACGACTTTGGGAGGCAACTTGGACACGACTTGAGTATGAATCATCAGGCAACTTACAAGGCAACTTCAAGGACAGTACAAGGCAACTTCAAGTCGCCTCCAGGACAGGAGGCTTTCCAGTGGCCAATCAAACAACAATCAGCTCTGTGGGAGGGAGGGGATTGCCTGAGAAATGTATGTTCTCTTCCAGTATTGTTGCTTCAAACAGTGACCCGACTTCTGAGGCGACTTCCATTGAAATCAATGGGTACAAGTGGCCTACAAGCAGTGTTGTAAGTAACGACATTTAAATAAAGCTGTTAGTGTTGTAAGTAACGTAATCTACTGATTAATTACCCCATCAGCAAACGCCGTTAAATTGGCGGCGCCGTTATTGCGCGCTGGTGTGGGCAGGGAACGATGGGACTACAGGGGTTTCCCTCCATGGCTCAGTGGGGCTTCAGGCCACCCCCTACTCCTCTGTCTCTCCCTCCCCGCACTAGTGGGGAACAAAGAATAGGGGGAGGACCAGAGGAGCAGGGACGACGACAGAGGAGCTGGGGGGAGGGGACAGACACTGACTCAACAGATGGGGTAGTTTCTCATTTTATCTTGTGCCATAAGGGGGCCTGAACATTCTTTGCCCCGGGTGAAATAAGCAGCCTCCCCACTGGTACGCTAGGAGTACCAGTACCAGCCGTTCTACCTAATAAATAGAACGACTAGTGGCTAGTGAAGGGGGAGAGGGGGCTTTGGCGGGGGGGGGGCAGGAGTTGTCCGGCCGCCATGGGAGAGACCAAAGTGGGAGTCTGGTGAAGTAGGGCCATTGCGCGCGGGGTGTGGGCATGTCCGGGCTGGCCGAGTCATGTCTGTTCTAAGTTACTTCTAACTTCTCTCTCCGGGCCGGCGGGATGGAGCTGGCCAGTGGCCTGTGATTGGCTGCATTGTGATTGGGTGGTCACACTCACATGAGGCAGTCTGCACATCATGTTCTTCACTTGATTGGTCACCGGCGGGCATGTAACTGAGTGTCGGACTGACTTGGGTGGGTGGCGCTGGCACAGGGCATGCACGCGCCCCTGGAGTCTCCCGCCCGCGGCCGTGACTCGTGTCGGGTGTGAGTGATTGACAGTGACGGACGGTGTCAGTGTCACTATGTCGGGACTCGGGACTCGCCGCCGACATCTCTACCGTCCACCACCACTGGTCCGGACCGAGGCCAGCAGCAAGCCAGCACTCACCTCACCAACACCGACTGTGGCCCTGACCCTGCCCTGCGCAAGCCAGCAGACAGCACAGCAGCACCGACCTACCGACTGTGGCCCCTGCCCCCTGCGCAGCCAGGTGAGGAGCCAATTGGAACTGGGGGGACGACTGGAGAGCAGCCTAGTCTAAGGCCTGCCTGGTCTGGAGGTGGTGATTTGAACTTTGTGCTACTGGGCTGGCTGAGCTGACCGACTGGATGCTGTGCTGATATTGTTGCTGCTTAGCTTGTAAAGCTTAAAAGATTCCAATTATCTGTCTATAAATATGTATTACAGGCATATAGACAGATAATTGGAGTCCTTTAAGCTTTACAATTACAAGCAATATCAACAGCAGCAGTCACTGTCAGCTCAGCCAGTAGCAAAAAGTTCATATTTCGCCACACCAGGTCTAAGGCCTTAGCCCTAATGCCGCGTACACACGATCATTTTTTGTGATGAAAAAAAACGACGTTTTCTGTAAAATAAAAATCGACGTTTTTGAAACGTCACTTTTCAAAGACGATGTTGCATACACACCATCGTTTTTTTCACAAAAAGCGAGGTTACGTTCACCACTCTTTTCCATTGAAGCTTGCTTCATAACTAGCTTCTGGGCATGCGCGGGTTGAAAAACGTCGTTTTAAACTACGTTTTTGCTACACACGGTGACTTTTTGTGAAACAAAAAACGACGTTTTGAAAAACGACACAAAAAATTCAAGCACGTTGTAATTTTTTTTGGGTCGTTTTTTTTAATACAAAAAACGACGTTTTACCCACACACGATCAATTTAAATGACGTTTTTAAAAACAACGTTTTTTTTCATCGCAAAAAACGACCGTGTGTACGCGGCATAAGGCCTTAGGCCTGGTGTGGCAAAGTATGAACTTTGTGCTACTGGCTGAGCTGACACTGTGACTGCTGCTGATATTGCTTGTAATTGTAAAAAAAAAAAAAATCTCAGTTACTTTTCCGAGTAACTAGTTACTTTGTTAATAAAGTAACTGAGTCACTAACTCAATTACTTTTTCGGACAAGTAAGTAATTGTAACTAGTTACTTTTTTAAAGGAAGATGAACAACACTGCCTACAAGTCGCCTAGAAGTCGGGTTGAAGTAGTACAGGAACCTTTTTTGAAGTCGGAGCGACTGCAGTGTGTAGTGTGTATTAAGACGGCTCCATTCACTTCCATTGATTTTCTCATGCAGCGCGACTTGAGGCGACTAGGGGCGACTTGAAGTCAAATCCAAAGTCGTCCCTGTGTGAATGGGCTCTTAAAAAAATAAATAGGTTAAAATATAAAGCATAACAACAACAAAAATAACAAATAAAACTTTGTGAAAAAGATACCTCCAATCAAACTTAGCATTGAGATTCTTTGACCGCGTGATAGCTTTATCAAGATATGAGACTATTTCTTTGGATTTACGTCCGTTCGCCAGTCGTAGTGGAGTGTTCTTGTTGTTATCTTCTCCTTCCAGCTCTACCCCATCCTGTAAAAAAACAAAATGATTTCTACTGTATATTTAAAAAGCATTACCAAAAATTAGACAAATGAAGATCCGGAAAAAATAGAATAGCATATATTATATATACAGTACTGTGCAAAAGTTTTAGGCACTTATTACAAAATGCTGAGGATGCTTTAAAAAATAATGCAATTAAATCCATCTTTTGTGTGTCTACCCTTTGCCTTTAAAATAGCATTACTTCTCCTAGGTACATCCAGAAGGACCAACCATTGTTCTTCTATGGATTTAGGCTGTGTCAGTTGCTTCTTTCATTTCATGCAATCCTAGACAGACTCAGCGATGTTGGGATCAGGGCTCTGGAGGGGAAGGGGGGCTACCATCTCTTCCAAATCTCTTTGTTCTTTGGGTTTTCTGCATATGGTTCTTTATGACTTGGGTTGTATGTTTAGGGTCATTGTCCTGTTTCAGAATGAATTTGGTAATGATTGGACCCCTCCCTGATGGTACTGCTTATTAAAGCGGGGGGTTCACCCGAAAAAAAATTCTAACATTACAATGAGCTGACCTGTGACACGGACATTATGCTGGTCTTTTTTTTCCATACATACCGTTTTATCTGTGTTTCCCCCCCGGATTCCCAGCGGGAGTGGGCGTTCCTAGTCACAGGGTAAGTGATTGACGTTCTTCCGACCGGCGCACACAGCGCGTCACGAGTTGCCGAAAGAAGCCAAACGTCGGTGCACAGGCGCCGAATAGCGCCGTATAGAGCCGACCCGACATTCGGCTTCTTTCGGCAACTCGTGACGCGCTGTATGCGCCGGTCGGAAGAACTTACCCTGTGAATAGGAACGCCCACTCCCGCGGGGAATCCGGGGGGGAAAATACAGATAAAACGGTATGTACGAAAAAAAAAAAAGACCAGCATAATGTCTGTGTCACAGGTCAGCTCATTGTAATGTTAGAATTTATTTGTAGGGTCAACCCCCGCTTTAAATAAATATTTTCCTGTACTATTCAGCATTAAAGAGACCTCTTAATTCTGACCAAAACCATAAATCCATGTGCAAAAATGCAGCCTCAAACCTTAAGGGAACCTTCACAATGCTTCACTGTTCCAATGAAACTGCCTTCTGTTACTGCAAAATATTTCTAACTTGAACTTATCAAGTCTTTCATGAAGACCACTTTGAACCACATGAACTGTGGGTGGCACTGGACATGTTCAGATTGCGAAGAATCAGCAGGAAGTGCCACTGCGGGCACATACACGTACCGCGTATTTGTTTACGCTCAGGGCTGGACTGGGACAGAAATTTGCCCTGGACTTCATCCATACTGGCCCACTTTGACAGGTCTCCCCCATGGCGGCCAGACAACTCCCGCACCCCCCCGGCCACCCAAGCCCCCTCTCCCCCTTCACTAGCCGTTCTACTTTATTAGAGTAGAACGGCTGGTACTGGTACTCTTATAGGCAGTACCAGTGGGGAAGCTAGACATTATTTCACCCGGGGCAAAGAATCAGTTCGGTGCCCCCCTCATGGGACAAGATTAGGCAGAAGTAAGAAACTCCAAGGCCATAGCTGTTGAGTCAGCTGTCTGTCCCTTCCCCCCATGCTCCTCTGTCGTCCCCCCTGCTCCTCTGGTCCTCCCCCTGCTTCTTTGTTCCCCCCAGGTGAGTGCTGCGGGGAGGGAGAGACAGAGGAGCGGAGGGGGGCAGCAGTCCACTGTCACTGAAGCCGGCCCACTGAGCCATCGGCCCATCGGGAAACTCCCTGTAGTTTCAATGGCCAGTCCATCCCTGAGTTAATTGATACATAAAAACTGGTTATTTTTTGTTTATCAAAGAATCCTAACTTTATACTGTAGTATTTTTTCAATAAGTGCCTGGACCTTTTGCACACCATAGACACTCCATTAGAAAGAAACAGCCATCTACAGTGCCTTGAAAAAATATTCATACCCCTTTGACATTTTCCACATGTTGTCATGTTACAAACAAAAACGTAAATTTATTTTATTGGGATTTTATGTGATAGACCAATGATGGCGAAACCTTGGCACCCCAGATGTTTTGGAACTACATTTCTCATGATGCTCATGCACTATGCAGTGTAGTAGAGCATTATGGGAAATGTAGTTCCAAAACATCTGGGGTGCCAAGGTTCACCATCACTGTGATAGACCAACACAAAGTGGCACATAATTGTGAAGTGGAAGGAAAATTATAAATGTATTTATTTATTTTTTACAACTAAATATGTGAAAAGTGTGGTGTGCATTTGTATTCAGCCCCCTTTACTCTGATACCCCTAACTAAAATCTAGTGGAACCAATTGTCTTCAGAAGTCACCTAATTAGTAAATGTGTGTAATTTAATCTCTGTATAAATGCAACTGTTTAGTGAAGCCCTCAGAGGTTTGTTAGGGAACCTTAGTGAACAAACAGCATCATGGAGGCCAAAGATCACACCAGACAGGTCAGGGATAAACTTTTGGAGACGTTTAAAGCAGGGTTAGGTTATAAAAAAATATCTAAACACCTCACGGAGCACTGTTCAATACATCATCCAAAAATTGAAAGAGTATGGCACAACTGCAAACCTACCAAGACATGACCATCTACCTAAACTGACAGGCTGGGCAAGGAGAGCATTCACCAGAGAAGCAGCCAATAGGCCCATGGTACCTCTGGAGGAGCTGCAGAGATCCACATCTCAGGTGGGAAAATCTGTCCACAGAATAACTATTAGTGGTGCACTCCACAGATCTGGCCTTTATAGAAGAGAATTAAGGAGAAAGCCATTGTTGAAAGTAAGCCATAAGAAGTCCCATTTGCAGTTTGCGACAACCCATGTGGGGGGACACAGCAAACATGTGGAAGAAGGTGCTCTGACAGATGAGACCAAATTTTTGGCCTAAAAGCAAAACAAATCTAACGCTGCACATTTCCCTGAACACACCTTTTCTTCAGCAGGGACAAGAAAGCTTGTTAGGCCGTGTACACACGGCAGAGAACCTCGACGGGCAGAACACATCGTTCCGCCCGTCGAGGTGCTCTGCCGGCCGTCGAAATCGGCGACCCGTCCGTCGGGAATGGCAACCAGCCATTCATCCAGGCGGGCCGTCGAGCAAAAAGAGAGCCTGCTCTCTTTTCGCTTGACGGGATTCCCGACGGGCGGGGCGAGCCAGAAGCGTACACACGGCCGAGGTCCTCGCTGGAATGCAGCTTCCAGTGAGGTTCTCGCTGGTTTCCAGCGAGAACCTCGGTCGTGTGTACGCCGCCTTAGAGTTGATGGGAAGATGAATGGAGCCAAATACAGGGCAATTTTAGAAGAAAACCTGAGTCTGCAAAAGACTTAAGCCTGCGACGGAGGTTCACCTTTCAGCAAGACAACAACCCTAAACATACAGCCAGAGCTACAATGAAATGGTTTAGATCAAAGCATATTCATGTGTTAGAATGGCCCAGTCAAAGTCCAGACCTAAATCCAATTGAGAATCTGTGGCAAGGCTTGAAAATTGCTGCTCACAGACGCTCTCCATCCAATCTGACAGAGCTTGAGCTATTTTTCAAAGAAGAATGGGCAAAAATTTCTCTCTCTACTGTAGATCTGCAAAGCTGGTAGAGACATCCCAAAAAGGCTTGCAGCTGTAATTGCAGTGAAAGGTGGTTCTACAAAGTATTGATTCGTAATTTGTAAAAAAAAAAAAAAAAATTGAAAACCATTTCTCATTTTCCTTCCACTTCACAATTATGTGCCACTAACATAAAATCCCAATAAAATACTTCTATGTTTTTGATTGTAACATGACAAAATGTGGAAAATTGCAAGGGGTATGAATACTTCTTCAAGCAATGTATACCAGTATCAATTTTTTTTTTTGCAGAATGTGGGCATGCAGAGACAATATAGGGGGCTTAAATTGGTTCTAAAGGACAAAGTTTTATTTTTTTTTTAAATCTTAATGCATTCTCTGCATTAAGGTATAAAACCTTTTAAAACTTGCTCCCCCCAGCCTCATCCCTTAAACATTTACATGAGCCCAATCTCGATCCAGGACTGTGCCCATTTGCAGCAGCTTTTCTCCCCACTCTCTCTTCTCACAGGAGACTTAGCAACAGCAGGATCTAAGTCAAAACCAATGAGGAGGGAGTGAGGGGCAGGGTTGAGCCCTGCTATATGTGTCTATGGACGCACACAGCCTGACTCAGGAGCACAGAGTAGGTAAGTATGTTTATTATTTTGTTTTATTTATGCTTAAAATTATAATGAATATAAAAAAATAGGCCTTACAATCACTTTAAATAGAGATTACGACTTATATCTATTTATGTAATGAGCGTTCCTTAATGCCTATCTCTTTATTTTTAGCTAAGCAGATCACGGTATTGGTAAGGCACCATCTGGGGATTTGAGTTACGATGTTGCAAACCATTGGAATCTTCTGAATGCTGTATACTTCGTTTAAGTTTGTTAATGGATGGTTTTCATTTGTTACATGCAAGACTTACCCTTGATGTTTTGTCAGTTACAAAAATTCTTTAGTTATCACTTTAGCATCTTTATTTGCTAAAACTTTCTATAAAACGGAATCAAACTCTCTCAATCAAGATGAACTATTTTTAATCCTTATGCTGCAAACCTTAGTAAATAGATAGGAAGGTACAGTATATAATATTAAATTGCATTAAACCTTTTTTTTTTATATATTTCTTCAGGTGGTTCCTGGTTGATGTCATACATCTCAAGAGTCTTCATGGGCATTTTTTTCTAATCACCTGGAGGAAGAGGAGGTGCTCAGCTACGCACGCCCCCTTTTGCCTGCATGCCTGCCCTTGTGAAAGTGTTCCAGCAGCCCATGCATATTGTACTGCGCATGCACAATATTCACTGGTGTCTTGACTTTAAGAGAAGATGGATTTCAGGAAGTAAATGCTACACAAATCATCTGCCCTTACTCAAGATGGCCGTGCCTAGAAATGTTAGGGGGTTGTTTTTCAAAATGATATCCAAACAAAATAAAGCATTGAGCCATGGATGGTTGGTGGGGTTTGCTTTGAATATTAAAAATGAATGAAATAGTGTTTCTGTTTTCTGGTGCTCAAATACAGCTAAAGCTTTAACCAGTTTGCTTGAACCTAGATTTGTAGCACATTGAGATCCTGTACCAACTCACTTTCACAATGTAGAGTGTATAACAGCCTTCCCACATGAGATCACTTTGAGATCTCTTCCGGAGAAAAGTCCTGTGGCCAACGAGGACACAGTTAGGGAGCGGGACCTATGTTCTGTTTTAGAATAAAGCTTTGACAATAAAACCTAGAAGCTGAGGGCCAGATCCACATACAATTGCCCTGGCGCAGTGTATCAGAGATACACTACACTGCCGTATTTTACCTGGCTCTAAGTCGAATCCAGGAGGATTTCGGCCCCGTAAGATACGGCGGCGTAGTGTATTTCTCGCGGAGGAATTGAATTACGCGGGTAGGGGGCGTGAATCATTTAAATGAAGCGTGTCCCTGCCGGTTCCTCCCTCTCCTCTCTGTACCGTTCTGTACAGTGTAAGAGGAGATGGGGGGAGAGCGGGTGTCAGCAGCAGCACTGTGGGCTGGATCTGTGACAAATGCAGTCACAGATCCAGCCATCCCTCCCTGCGCAATACTCTGCAATACCCCCAATTCTCTGCAATACCCCCAATTCTCTGCAATACCCCCCATACTCTGCAATACCCCCCATACTCTGCAATACCCCCCATACTCACAATACCCCCCATACTCCACAATACCCCAAAATACCCCAATACTCCAAAATACCCCAATACTCCAAAATACCCCAATACTCCAATACCTTGCAATACGTCGCCTATGGGGATTTTTAAGTGACAAAGTTTGGCGCAATTCCACGAGCGTGTGCAATTTTAAAGGGTGACATGTTGGGTATCTATTTACTCGGCGTAACTTCATCTTTCATAGTATGCAAAAACATTGGGCTAACTTTACTGTTTTTTTTTTTTAAGCACAAAACTGTTTTTTTTTTAAGCACAAAACTGTTTTTTTTTAAAAAAAAAACATGCGTTCAAAAAATTGCTGCGAAAATACTGTGCAAGATAAAAAGTTGCAACAACCGCCATTGTATTCTCTAGGGTTAATGTTTTGGGTTTCTATGTAATTTTCTAGCAAATAAATGATGATTTTTACATGTACCTGTAGGAGAGAAATGTCAGAATTGGCCTGGGTGCTCCAAAACGCCTGATGGTGCTCCCTGCATGTTGGGCCTTTGTATGTGGCCATGCGGTGTAAAAGTCTCACACATGTGGTATCGCCATACTCTGGAGGAATAGAAGAATGTGTTTTGGGGTGTAATTTGTGGTATGCATATGCTGTGTGTGAGAAATAACCCGCTAATATGACAGAAACTAGAATTTTTTGTTTATTTTTACAGATTTTTCAGTCTTTTTTCTTTTATAACGCAAAAAATAAAAACCGCAGAGGTGATCAAATACCACCAAAAGAAAGCTCTATTTGTGTGAAAAAAAGGGCAAAAATTTCAGATAGGTACAATGTTGTATGACTGAGTAATTGTCATTCAAATTGTGAGAGCACCGAAAGCTGAAAATTGGTCTGGTTAGGAAGGGTGTTTAAGTGCCCAGTGGTCAAGTAGTTAAAGTGAATCTGAGTTAAAAGGTGCCTAAGGCTCCATTCACATCTAGGCGTACGCTGTAGCGGCGTATTGCGGCGACAAATCAATAGGCGTTTTGTCCCCGCGATTTGCGGCGACAAAACGCCTATTGATTTTTTGCAGAAGAGGTGAATTAACATTGCCGGCTATGCCCGTGCGCCCGATACGCCTGAAAAAAAGGGTCCGGGACTTGTTTGAGCTTCAGGCGTATGGGCGTTTGGGCGTTCGGCGTGGAGATGTGAACCATCTCCATAGCCGACAATGTTAATTCGCCCCTCCAGCGTATCTAGGGCTGCTTCAGCGTCGGGCGTAAGGCGACAAAACGCCTAGATGTGAATGGAGCCTTACACGAGTGCTGAAAAGTAGTCTCATTGTGGCACCTGTAGTTTCTTGTATTAAATGTCAGAATGATCCATATGGAATCCTTGGATCCCAGACCCAGGCAGCACACATGGCCTTGGTTTCTCTCCAAGTCAATATTAAGCCCTGTCCCCTATTGACACCAAGCCTTGTCCCTTGGTATTCAGCTGTTAGATGAGTCTCTAGTGTTGCCAGTGTAGTGTAACATAAAGTTATTGCATTTGACAAGGCAAGGTCTAGAGCAGGGATATGTAATTAGCGGACCTCCAGCTGTTGCAAAACTACAAGTCCCATCATGCTTCTGCCTCTGGGTGTCATGCTTGTGGTTGTCAGAGTCTTGATATGCCTCATGGGAATTGTTGTTCTGCAACAGCTGGAGGTCTGCTACTTTAGGCATACTAAAATCTGCTGACAGGTATGATATGCGGGCACTCAGAGAAAGGTACCTTCTTATACCTGCAGGAGCTCTTCATATCTCGTGGTCAGAACAACCTCATATTGCTATGGCTTGCCTTACCAAACATTCCTACTGGCCAGTGAAACAGCCCATTAAACTAGTAGACCAATAGAAATTGGTCTGTGTGTACAGTCTGGGTCAAGACGCTAAAGGATTCCACGTGAACAAACGTAGGTCTCGTAATTTGAAAAATAATAAAATTTTCGTGTCTGTTCGTCAGCACTATTGCCTGTTGCAGGTCTTTTTTAACCACTTGCCATTGTAGAATGACGGCCACAAGGTGGCTCTACAATGCCAGGAGGCCGCCTATAGAAGTCCTCGGCTCCTTCACATGTGCCTGCCGAGTCACTCAAATGCCGATGTGCGTGCTTGCCGGCTGTGATGTACGCCAGGTATCCGCGATCGGCAGTTACAGAGACAGGACCATGGATCTGTGTGTGTAAACACACAGATCCATGTCCTGTCAGGGAGACTGATGGTGTGCCCCTAAGAATCACTCCCATGGAACACATTCACCCCTTGATCGCCTACCTAGTGGTTAACCCCTTCCCTGACAGTCACATTTATACAGTAATCAGTGCATATTTATAGCACTGTTCGCTGTATAATTGTGAATGGTCCCAAAAATGTGTCAAAAGTGTCCGATGTGTCCGCTGTAATGTCGCAGTCCTGACAACAATTGCAGATAACCACCATTACTAGTAAAAAAAAAATTCTATCCCCTATTTTGTAGGCGCTATAACTTTTGCGCAAACCAATCAATATACGCTAAACTAAGAAAATAAATTGTGATATTTATTATAGCAAAAAGTAAAAAATATTGTGTTTTTTTCAAAATTGACGCTCTTTTTTTGTTTATAGCGCAAAAAATAAAAAACGCAGAGATGATCAAATACCTGAAAATCCCAAATTCTGGGTTGTCCTCAGAAAAGTAATAGATGGGATATCTTCCAACAAAAACAAAAACATGCATGCACATATATATGCGCAAGTGGGGATTGTATGCACGCGCGGACTCTGTGTGTATGGGGGGGGGGGTCCCGGATAAGCCCCTCCTCTTTTGTGGGAGGAGTGGTCCGTGACCTTGACCTTTCAGCACATGCTCATTCAGTTGTGCATGGATGCACATATATTCCCACAGCCTCATGGCGAGGGAGCACTGCAGACCACCAAGCTCTGAGGAAAGGGGTACGCCCCTGAAACGCGTCAGCCCTAAACATCGATTTTAGATTCAAGTGATTATCAAGCTCTGCTGTTGCTGTTGGATTTCTGCTGTACTGTCTTTTTAAGCCTGATTTTAACTCCACATTGTGAGTATAATGATTGATTTTAATATTTTAATAAAAATTCATTTAGCAGTATCACACTAGGTCGGTGCGCCCTCCATCTTTTTCTTTTTCCTTATATCTTCCAACGAAGACATTTGTTTTGAAGACCTGGGGGTCCCCAATGAATTCCCTTAATTTGCAGGGTTTTTCACACACTTCCTGTTTGGCTATGGAACAGGAAGTTAAGAGAAATATCTGCAATGGGACACAGATGGAACTCTAGGATTCCATGGAAATCCAATTTAACAGATTTATTAGCTATGTAATTAGAAGAGGTCACAAATAAACAAGGAACTCTATGGAAATCCAATTTAATTGATTTATTAGCCTATTCAGTTTTACTTACTTGTTCGCATAGCAGCTGGACGGTGGGGAGATTTCCACTTAACACGGCTAAATGTAATGGAGCCTGCAAGGAAAGAAAGTTTACTTTTATCAGTAGATTTTTTAGGATGTTATGACAAAAGTCCCAAATGAGCCCAGACTTTAAATACCACACAATCATTGCACTCTTGTTTGTCAGCAACTATGCAGCGAATGCAGAATGTATGACTACAAACGTTTGGATCGTAAAAGCAAATGTCATTTTAAGTGGATCTGACCTAGCTTAACCACTTCCACTTGCTTACTGGGCACATATACCCCCTTCCTGCCCAGGTGAAATTTCAGCTTTCAGAACTGTCACGTTTTGAATGGCAATTGCGCAGTCGTGCGACGTGGCTCCCAAACAAAATTGACGTCCTTTTTTTTCCACAAATAGAGCTTTCTTTTGGTGGTATTTGTCGCGGCAAATCAGGGATGGACTGGCCATTGAGACTACAGGGAGTTTCCCGGTGGGCCGATGGCTCAGTGGGCCGGCTTCAGTGACAGCGGACCGCCTGCCCCTTTGCTCCTCTGTCTCTCCCTTCCTGCAGTGATAACCTGGGGGGAACAGAAAAGCAGAGGGGGGGACAGAGGAGCATGGGGGAGGGGACAGACAGCTGACTCAACAGCTATGGCCTGAGAGTTTCTCACTTCTGCCTAACCTTGTCCAATAAGGAGGGGCACGGAACTGATTCTTTGCACCGGGTAAAATAATGTCTAGCTTCCCCACTGGTACTGCCTATAAGAGTTCCAGTACCAGCTGTTCTACTCTAATAAAGTAGAACGGCTAGTGGCTAGTGAAGGAGGAGAGGGGGCTTGAGTGGTCGGGGGGGTGCAGGAGTTGTCCGGCCGCCATGGCAGAGACCTGTGAAAGTGGGCCAGTCTGGATGAAGTCCAGGGCCAAATTTCTGTCCCAGTCCAGCCCTGAGGCAAATCGCGGGACAAAACGCTGCGCTAAGGTGTGAATGCAGCCTTAGATTGACTAAAACTGGTGCACAAGTTTCGTAAATGAAAAAAAATATTTGCTTTAGGCTCCATTCACACATTTGAACGTTAATGAAAGCTCCACTTTAATAGCACACGTCTTTTTTTCTTTAGTACATCTTTATCTTTTGATAATCTGCTGCTTACATTGCTTGGAACATTGTTTCAATTAGGTAACACAAAACAAATACAGTATTGTCGATTAACAATGATATACTGTATATGACCTGTAAAAATGTTTAGACGCCCCACAATTTTATTTGTGCAGAGTATGCATATGGTAACAACAAATGTCAAGATATATTTCCATTTATGATGCTGTTAGTGTACATTCATCCCCTGGAGAGGCGGACTGCTGTATTTAACAGGCAACGGGAATGCAAATACGTGGAGTTTACATCTACATGTGTTTAACTTATTGCTAAGTATATCCAGGAATCTGAAAGAGTTCTATAGAGCAGTAAATTCTCCAGTGAGTTAATTCCACCACATCCTTGCTGCTCGCTTTTGAAAAAAAAAAAAAATATGTATACCGTATATACTCGACTCTAAGGCCACGTACACACGACCAAATACATCTGTTTAAATCAGTCTGACAGACCGATTTGAACAGATCTGTCTGCTGGCATTTTGGTTTGATTGTGTGTACACACGATCAAACCAAAATCCCCGCCGGCAGACAGCGCGGTGACGTTGACGCCGCCACGTCACCGCACCAGGAAGTAAAACACTTCCGTCCATGCCTCGAATCCATTCGATGCATGTGCGAGCAATATATATGTCTGCTGGTTAGCGTACTAACCAGCAGACATGTCGGGCGGACGGGTTCCCAGCCGACAGATTTTAAAACATGCTTTAAAATCTGTCGGCTGGCCAAATCTGTCTGTCTGCCCGTACACACGATTGAATCTGTCTGCTGAAATGGTCTAGCAGACCGTTTCAGCAGACAGATTCGATCGTGTGTACGGGCAAACAGATGGATTTGGCCACCCGACAGATTTCAAAGCATGCTTTGAAATCTGTCGGCTGGGAACCCGTCCGCCCGACATGTCTGCTGGTTAGTACGCTAACCAGCAGACATGTCTTCTCGCACATGCGCCGAATGGTTTCGACGCATGCGCGGAAGTGTTTTACTTCCTGGTGCGGTGACGTGGCGGCGTCAACATCACCGCCACGTCACCGACACGTCAGCGCGCTGTCTGCCGGCGGGGATTTTGGTTTGATCGTGTGTACACGCGAGCAAACCAAAATGCCAGCAGACAGATCTGTTCAAATCGGTCGGTCCGACCGATTTGAACAGACACATTCGATCGTGTGTACAAAGCCTAAGAGTTTCAATTGGTATGCAATCAGACAGGCCCTTGTACTACATGTTTTGGTAAATCTGAAGACAAAAATCTGCAGAAAATCTAATAGTGTGTATTGGGTCTATGACTCAGAACTGAAACTGTTGATGGTGTTTAATTTACAGATGACATTAAAAACAGAGCAGTGTGGAACTTTTGATGGTGCACCGGACCGGCCACCATGTTCAGTCTCGACAATGGCGAGCCGGCGTGCTGTGATTGGGTGAATAGGTCATGTGGCCTGGCCTTAGCTCATGACGGGTGGCGCATGCACTTGGAGTCTTTCACCTCTGCCTCGCTGTCACTCCGATGCCACTGTCATCTTCTCCGCGGTCCGGATCACTTCACCGACCGTGGCAGTGGCACTGCAGGCAGCGGCCGCACCGTACACGAACAAATCTGTCTGCTGAAACTGTCAGAACGTCTCCAGCAGATAGATTTGATCGTGAGGCACCCAATTATACCACAAAAAACTGAGAAAACGTATTGACTCGAGTATATGCTTGGGGTGTCCACCTCCATGTCTCACTGTGTCCATGTGCATGTGTGTGTATGTATCTATATATATGTATATATATACTGTATATAGACATACACACTATATTACCAAAAGTATTGGGACACCTGCCTTTACACGCACATGAACTTTAATGGCATCCCAGTCTTAGTCCGTAGGGTTCAATATGGAGTTGTGAACAAAGCAACGTCCATAAAGACATGGATGAGCGAGTTTGGGGTGGAGTCCTGACCTCAACCCGATAGAACATCTTTGGGATAAATTAGAGCAAAGACTGCGAGCCAAGCCCAAGCGAGCCAAGCCCACATCAGTGCCTGACCTCACAAATGCGCTTCTGGAAGAATGGTCAAACATTCCCATAGACAAACTCCTAAACTTTATGGACAACCTTCCCAGAAGAGTTGAAGCTGTTACAGTATAGCTGCAAAGATTGGGCCAACTCAATATTGAACCTCAAGGAGTAAGACTGTGATGCCATTAAAGTTCATGTGCGTGTAAAGGCAATACTTTTAGTAATGTAGTGTATGATTATACTGTATGGTCATTTGTAGAATCTT
Source organism: Rana kukunoris (assembly GCA_029574335.1). NCBI lineage: Eukaryota > Metazoa > Chordata > Amphibia > Anura > Ranidae > Rana > Rana kukunoris. The sequence goes on along the minus strand of CM056049.1, from coordinate 536,399,938 downwards.
CAGCCTCGTACACACGCTCGGTTTTCTGAGCGTGTGTACGAGGCTTTGAGGTTTCTCGTCTGGAAATCTGCCCAGAATCTCGACGAGAAAAATAGAGATCCTGCTCTCTATTTTCTCGTCAAAATTCTTGTTGGCCTGTTTCCCGACGAGAAACCTGAGCGTGTGTATAACTTACCTGTCGCAGTGGAAACCCGCGCATGCTCGAAATGACTTTGACGCATGCGCGGTAGCTTCCTAGGCATAGGTAGGGTGCAGCAAGATGGCGGCGACGGTATCCAATGTGACGAGCGCATGCTCGTCGTACGCAATGACGTCACCGCGTTCTTGCCTTTCAAAAGAACAGCGGTTCTTTTGAAAGGAAAGTCTGTACACACAAAAAGTGAACCTCTGCTTTTCGGAACCCTCCCCCCTTCCAGTGTCACATTCGGCACCTTTCAGGGTGAGGGTGATGCAGATACCTGTATAATACAGGTATTTGCACCCACTTGGGGGCATAGATAGCCGCAGAATCTGCAGATATCTACGCCACTTCCCGCCACCGCTGAGTTCTTGGAAACACACAGTTCTCAGAAAAACAGCAAGGACCAGTGAAGATGCGCAGCGTGACTTGCGCATGCGCAGTAGGAAAAGGGGCAGTGAAGCCGCAACGCTTAATTTCCTGGTTCCCTCACCGCTGATGGCGGCGGGGGCAGCCGAGAGACGAGCGATTGCTTGTCTTCGGCTGCTGAAATTGCGGGCCCCCTGGACAGGTAAGTGTCCATTTATTAAAAGTCTGTAGCTGCTGGCTTTTAATATTTTCTTGTTTAGGTGGACATCCGCTTTAATATTAAATGATCAGCCATGGAGGAAATACAATCAAGTCAATGTTCATGTGTGCTAAGCACATATTTCTGAGATGGGGGGGGTTGCTGCCACCTGAAATTGAGAAGCGCTGTCACGAATTAAGAAGCGAGGGGGGGCCCTTTACAAAAAAAAGAAGTAAAGAAAAATATATTAAAAAAGGGGGGTAGCCACCCGGGGCCCTGGGGACCTCTGGGCCCTTTAATAAAAAGAAAAAAAAGAAAGAAAAAATATATATAAAAAATATATATATATATTTTTTTAAAGAGGGGTTGCCATATGTGGCCCTGTGGACCTCTGGGCCCTTTAATAAAAAATAAAAAATAAACCTCTAGGCCCTTTAATAAAAAAAAAAAATATTTATATAAAATGTTTGCCACGTGGGGCCCTGGGGACATCTGAGCCCTTAAATATATATATATATATATATTTATATAAAAAAAGAAAGAAAAAGAAAAGAAATAAAACGATATAAAAAAAAATTTATAAAAAAAGAGGGGTTGCCATCCGTGTCCCTGGGGACCTCTGGGCCTTTTAATAATAATAATATATATATATATATATATATTAGGGCTGCGCATCTTCACCGGTCTCACGATTCGATGCGATTACGATTATCAAGGCCACGATTCGATTCGATTCGATTCCGCGATGCATCACGATGCATCACGATTGCAGCGCAAGTGCGCATGGCTTTCATCAAAAAAATATTTAAGTACTCCAAACAAAAAAACAACACACAATAACACTTCCTGCATGTAGCAAAGTCTAAACACAGCAGACATGCTACAGGAGATGGTCAGAGACTGCAGATATGCTACAAGAGATGGTCAGAGACTGCGGACACGCTACAGGAGATGGTCAGAAACTGCGGACACGCTACAGGAGATGATCAGAAACTGCGGACACGCTACAGGAGATGGTCAGAGACTTCGGACACGCTACAGGAGATGGTCAGAGACTGCGGACACGCTACAGGAGATGGTCAGAGACTGCGGACACGCTACAGGAGATGGTCAGAGACTGCGGACACGCTACAGGAGATGGTCATAGACTGCGGACACGCTACAGGAGATGGTCAGAGACTGCGGACACGCTACAGGAGATGGTCAGAGACTGCGGACACGTTACAGGAGATGGTCAGAGACTGCGGACATGCTACAGGAGATGGTCAGAGACTGCGGACACGCTACAGGAGATGGTCAGAGACTGCGGACATGGTACAGGAGATGGTCAGAGACTGCGGACATGCTACAGGAGATGGTCAGAGACTGCGGACATGCTACAGGAGATGGTCAGAGACTGCGGACATGCTACAGGAGATGGTCAGAGACTGCGGACATGCTACAGGAGATGGTCAGAGACTGCGGACATGCTACAGGAGATGGTCAGAGACTGCGGACATGCTACAGGAGATGGTCAGAGACTGCGGACATGCTACAGGAGATGGTCAGAGACTGCGGACATGCTACAGGAGATGGTCAGAGACTGCGGACATGCTACAGGAGATGGTCAGAGACTGCGGACATGCTACAGGAGATGGTCTATATTTTTCCTCCATACAGCCCAGTCCCTGCCTGCAGTGACAATGACTTGTCACAGGTGACAGTACATCAGATTCCACTACATGCCCGTACCCTGTGTCCCCGAATCACAGCACCCCCCTCCTCCTCTGTACTTACATGCTGCTCTGCACAGAGGATGATTAGAGGGAACTTGCAGCCTTGTAGTGAGATGGGCGATCTGCCAGCACACCATCCCCCGATCTCCATTCCAGCTCTTCATTGTCAGCGTTTGTATATATTAGCGCCCGCGCTAATGTGACTGACTGACTGACTGCCTGCCTCTCTCCAGTCTCCGTCGGCCCCGCTCACTGACTAGAACTTCAGATTAGTAGAGGATAGTGCTTGTATATGCCGCGCTAACGTGATTGACTGCACGGCTCGCCTATCTCCTATGTCCACTCGGCTCTTACGTCTCTCCTGGCGTCAGCCCCTCCCGCCTTTCTACTGATCCAATCGTTAGGCAGTGGGCGGGGCTGACGCCAGGAGAGACGTAAGAGCCGAGTGGAGATAGGAAAGTCGTGCAGTCAGTCAGCGGCATATACAGACAGTATCCTCTACTAAGCTGAAGTTCTAGTCAGTGGGCGGGGCTGACGCCAGGAGAGAGAGCGGAGTGGACCGTAGGAGAGAGGAGGGCCGGGCAGTCACACGAGCGCTGAAAACAAAAGGTACCATAGAACGGAGCACTCTCCCGGGAGGGGCGGGGACGGGGGCGGGGCTAGGCATCGATTATCACAGTCGCATGCATCGGAATCGCATCGGGTACACCCGAATCGCGATGCACCGATTCAGCGATTATATTTGACACCCCTAATATATATATATATATATATATATATATATATATACACCGTATTTATCGGCGTATATCGCACACTTTTTTGCCCTGAAAATCAGGGCAAAATCGTGGGTGCGCGATATACGCCGATACCCGCTTTCCCGCGCCGAATTTTGAATACTGCGCCGACATATACCGAGCGCAGTACACTCGGGTATATTCGGCCAGTCTCGGCTTCTTCCGCGGTCACGTCCTGGACGTACAGGACGTGAGCGCGAAAGTTGCCGAGCCTGCCCGAGTGTACTGCGCTCAGTATATGCTGGCGCACTATTCAAAACTTGGCGCGGGAAACGAGCGGGGAGGACGCGAGGACCCGCCGAAGAGGACACCGGACCCTCCGAAGAGGACACCGGACCCGCCGAAGAGGACACCGGACCCGCCGCAGAAGGACACCCGAAGCCGCAGAAGGACGCCGAACCCGACGAGGCCACCGATGGACGCCGCGCAAGACACCAAAACTGTAAGTACAAAACAACTTTTTTTCCACAGGATTGGGGGGCATTTTGGGGGTGCGTGGTATACGCGGGAGCGCGTTATACCGCGATAAATACGGTATATATATATATGTATATGTATATATATATATATATATATATATATATATATATATATATATATATATATATATACATATACATATATATATATATATATATATATATATATATATATATATATATATATATATAACATAAATTAAAAAAAATATATATAAAAAAATATATTTTTTTTTTAAAAAGGGGGGTTGTCATCCGGGGCCCTGGGGATCTCCGGGCCCCTGGGGACCTCCAGACCCCTAAAAAAAAAAAATTGTCCCTGTAATAAAAAATAAAATAAAATAAAAATATATTATTCTTTTTTTTTATACAAAAAAAAGGGGGGGTTGCCATCCGGGGGCCCTGGGGGCCTCCGGGCCCCTGGGGGCCTTCGGACCTCTAAAAAATATTTTTTTTAAAAAATTGGCTCTTTAATAAAAAACATATATTAAAAAAATATTGTTTTTTAAAAAAAAGGGGGGGGGGTTGCCATCTGGGCCCCTGGGGACCCCCGGGCCCCTTACAGGTGTACTGCCTGTACCCCCCTGATGGCGGCCCTGATAATCTATTCCTAATCTATTTATTGTTACATTCAAAGCCAGCATTAGCCTAAAATGTATTGCTTGTTTATCTCCATTCTCAGTGAGTAGTTACAAGTAACAACACCTCATACCAATAGAGTGGAGAATCAGGAGTACGGCCAACATCCTGAAATATGGCCTACGTGATAATCCTTTGAAGTTCTTTATTTAGTAATGGTTATAAACAGATGTCACTGCTCTGCAACTTTACTTCCGACTATCACTTTACACCAATCAGTTTGACATACAGAAGATACTAAGGCTATCTGATCACACGGACATATCTTTCTCCAGACAGCTTTTGCTAATGATCCTTTTTATACCCGTTGCGCACACATCTTTTTTTAATAATGAAAAAAGATGAGTATTTCTGAAACAGTATCAAGTATTGGTTTACATATAATTCACGCACAGTTATATGTTCTTAAAAATTAGCTTACAATCCTACTGTCAGGATGGGAAAAATGAACCCAATTTAAAAAGGGTTGTAAAGGTACAATTTGTTTTTCCCTAAATAGCTTCCTTTACCTTAGTGCAGTCCTCCGCCACTTACCTCATCCTTCCATTTAGCTTTTAAATGTCCTTATTTCTTCTGAGAAATCCTCACTTCCTGTTCTTCTGTCTGTAACTCCACACCGTAATGCAAGGCTTTCTCCCTGGTGTGGAGTGTCGTGCTCTCCCTCCCTTGGACTACTGGAGAGTCAGGACGCCCACTAACACACAGCTCCTTTCTCTATCTGCAATGTAGAGAGCGTCCTGACTCTCCTGTAGTCCAAAGGAGGGGGTAAGCACGACACTCCACACCAGGGAGAAAGCCTTGCATTACTGTGTGTAGTTACAGACAGAAGAACAGGAAGTGAGGATTTCTCAGAAGAAATAAGGACATTTAAAAGCAAAATGGAAGGATGAGGTAAGTGAAGGAGGCCTGGACTAAGGTAAAGGAAGCTATTTAGGGAAAACAATGTTTTTCTTTAAACAAGCACATTGTTGCATTGTTGGCAAACACAAATAGTAAGCAGTGGGATTTGAGATACTTGCCAGCCAATTATACATTCAATTTTACCGGAATAGCCCACAAATTATCATACTAGTTCCGGTTAGAATTTCAGTCAAATGACAGCATCTGTACATCTTAAAAAGTCTAGTGAATGTCTGGATATGGAAAAGTTAGTATAATGCCAGTTGGCGAAAATTCCATGGAATGTGCACATTCAGCATAGAGAGCTGTAATTGAATTGAACATTTTATACACTCCTATAAAAGGACCTTTTAGGTACATTCCAGCCTTTCCTAGTGTTGCTGTTTCATACCTTTATAAACTGGTAATAATATATAAAGAAAAAACACATAGAGAACATTCTCTGTGGTTACAAGCCAATCTGAACGCTAGCTGGTTTCATTATACAGCAGATTCCCATGACAGTAATATTTTATAGTCTGGGACCAGAATTTGTTGGCTTTTTAAAGCTTCAGCCCCAGACCATTTTGGTGGTCAAAGACCAGGCCACTTTTTGCGAATCAACACTGCGCCTCTTTAACTGACAATTGCGCTACGTGGCTCCCAAACAAAATTGACATCCTTTTTTTCCCCACAAATAGAGATTTCTTTTTTTGCGCTATAAACAAAAATAGAGCGACAATTTAAAAAAAAAAAAACAATATTTTTTACTTTTTACTATAATAAATATCCCCCCAAAATATATAAAACATTTTTTTCGATACGTATTCTTCTACAAATTTTTGTTAAACAAAATTGCAATAAGCGTTTATTGATTGATTTGCGCAAAAGTTATAGCGTCTACAAAATAGGGAACTGTTTTATGGCATTTTTATTAATATTTTTGTTTTACTAGTTATGGCGGCGATCTGCGATTTTTATCGGGACTGCGACATTATGGCAGACACCATTTTGGGACCACTGTACTTTTTGTAGCGACCAGTGCTATAAAAATGCACTGATTACTGTAACAATGACACTGACAGTAAAGGGGTTAACCACTAGGTGGCGCTGCAGGGGTTACGTGTTCTCTAGGAAGTGATTCTTACTGTTAGGGGGCGTAGCTACACGTGACACGTCACTGCTGACCATTTCCGATCACGGGAAACTGTCATCAGTGATAGTGTTACTAGGCAGAATAGGGGAACTCCCGCTGGGCGGCAGTTTTAAAGGGACGTACCTGTATGCCAATATGCCTGCCCGTGCCGTTCTGTCTACGTAAATAGTCGTGCGGCGGTCGGCAAGTGGTTAATAGCTAAAATAAGTTGGGTCGCAGGTTCATAATTTTCTACTTGCTCTTTTTTTCTGTACAGCTGGGAGGATACTCTGACAAAAACATGTCTTAACCTCTTGCCGACCGCGCTATAGCAAAAATACTGCTACAGCGCGGTCGAGTTACTTTGACACGACGTCCCTGGGACGTCGTCCTGCACTTCCGCGTTTGCGCGTCCCCTGGGACGCGCTCGCAGAATTGTCCGTGCTCGCGGGGTCTAGAAGACCCGGCGCATCACGGATCACGGTAAATTGCCGCTGATAGCGGCCGTTCACCACGTGATCGCGCTGTCAAATGACGGCGCGATCACTTGTAAACAAATCGGCGTCATTTGATGATGCCGGTTCCTACCTCTCCTCTCTGTACCGTTCGGAGCGGGGTGTCAGCAGCAGTGCTGTGGCTGGATCTGTGACAAATGCAGTCACAGATCCAGCCATCCCAGCTCTGCAATCCCCCAGTACTCTGCAATCCCCCAGTACCCAGCAATCCCCCAGTACCCTGCAATACCCCAGTACCCTGCAATACCCCAGTACCCTGCAATACCCCAGTACTCTGCAGTACCCCAGTACTCTGCAATACCCCAATACTCTGCAATACCCTAATACTCTGCAATACCCCAATACTCTGCAATACCCTGCGCGATACTCTGCAATACCCCAATACTCTGCAATACCCAAATACTCTGCAATACCCATTTTTTTTAAAGCACCCCTGTCCCCATGTGCCCACATGCAGAAGCGAACGCATACGTAAGTCCCGCCCACATATGAAAACGGTGTTCAAGCTACACATGTGAGGTATCTCTGCGAACGTTAGAGCGAGAGCAATCATTTTGGCCCTAGACCTCCCCGTAACTAAAAACATGTAACCAATAAAAGTAATTAAAGCGTCGCCTATGGGGATTTAAAGGTAGCGAAGTTTGGCGCCATTTCGTGAGTGTGCGCAATTTTGAAGTGTGACATGTTGGGTATCTATTTACTCGGCGTAACCTCATCTCTCACATTATGAAAAAAAATTGGGCTAACTTTACTGTTTTTTTTTTTTTTAGCACAAAACTGTTTTTTTTTTAAAAACACGCGTTCAAAATATTTCTATGAAAATACCATGTAGGATAAAAAGTTGTAACCGCCGCCATTGTATTCTCTAGGGTCTTTGCTAAAAAAGCATATATAATGTTTTGGGGTTCTATGTAATTTTCTAGCAAATAAATTATGATTTTTCCATGTAGGAGAGAAATGTCAGAATTGGTTTGGGTGCTCCAGAACGCCTGATGGCGCTCCCTGCATGTTGGGCCTCTGTATGTGGCGACGCTGTGTAAAAGTCTCAAACATGGGGTATCGCCATACTCAGGAGGAATAGCAGAATGTGTTTTGGGGTGTAATTTGTGGTATGCATATGCTGTGTGTGAGAAATAACCTGCTAATATGAAAGAAACAATTTTTTTTTTCAGTCTTTTTTCTTTTATAGTGCAAAAAATAAAAAACCCAGAGGTGATCAAATACCACCAAAAGAAAGCTCTATTTGTGTGAAAAAAAGGACAGAAATTTCAGATGGGTACAATGTTGTATGACTGAGTAATTGTCATTCAAACTGTGAGAGCACCGAAAGCTGAAAATTGGTCTGGTTAGGAAGGGGGTTTAAGTGCCCAGTGGTCAAGTGGTTAAAGGACAGGTTCATTTTTGCCACATACACTTGATCGTTTTTCCCATCGAAAAAACCTTGGATGATTTTTCTGACAGAATTCCGCTAAAGCTTGTCTTGCATACATGCGGTCACACCAAATTTCGCCCGTCAAGAACGCGGTGACGTACAACACTACAACGAGCCGAGATCAAGTCTGCTTCAAAATGCCATTTTCAGTTACCGGTGGGCACCTAGGGGGGTTGATTTACTAAATCTGGAGAGTGCAAAATCTGGTGCAGCTTAGTCAATCAGCTTCAAACTTCAAGGGGTTGTAAAGGTTAGTTTTTTATTTTCTAAATAGGTTCCTTTAAAGCGGAGCTCCAGCCGCGAATTTTTTTTTTTTAAAGTCAGCAGCTACTAACAGTGTAGCTGCTGACTTTAAATAAGGACACTTACCTGTCCTAGGCGCCCGCGCTGATGGCCCCCCCGATGCCGGTCCCGCGATCGCTCCGAGTCCCGCGCCGCCATTCACACTATGGGAAACAGGCAGTGAAGCCGTACGGCTTCACTGCCCGTTTCCTACTGCGCCTGCGTGAGTCTCACGCTGGCTTGTGAATGGGCGGCTGCTCTCTGAGAACACACACAGTTCCCAGAAAGCAGCGCGCCCCATTCACAAGGAGAAGGAGAAGAAGAAATCGGACCGCGGTGCAGGTGAGGCAGATTACGGACTTCCGCATAGCAACAGCTATTTCGGGTGAGTATTTATTTTTATTTTTTTCAGGTTTTTTATTTTTTTATTTTTTTAAACAACATGGCAAAATGTTGTTTTCCTGGATGGAGCTCCGCTTTAAGCTACTGTAGTGCATTGTTGGTTCACTTACCTTTTCTTTTGATTTCTCTTCTAACTGTTTTTTTCTTTGTCTGAATTTCTCACTTCCTGTTTCTCCTCAGTAAGCTTGCCCCCATGGTTAGTCAGCCAGAACAGCTTACTGAGGAGGAACAGGAAGTGAGAAATTCAGACAAAGGAAACTACGAAAAACAACATTTAGAAGGGAAATGGAAAGAAAAGATAAGTGAGCCAACAATGCACTAGCTTAAAGGAACCTATTTATATAATAAAAAACAAACCTTTTACAACCCCTTTCAGCTTGTTCAATTAGGATTGACAAAAAAACAAAACAAAACAAAATAAAAACAGGAAGCTGGTTGGTTGCTATGCAGAACTATACCAGCTTTTGTACTCTTTAATTTTAGTAAATCAACCTCCTTCAGGTGAATTAGTTCACTGACTATGGGGTTGATTTACTAAAGGCAAATCCACTTTGCACTACAGGTGCGGCACACTTGGAAGTGCAGTCATTTTAGATTTGAGGGAAGATCTGAAACGAGGGGAAGCTCTGCTGATTTTATCACCCAATCATGTGCAAGCAAAAAATGCTGTTTTGTTTTCCTTGCATGTCCCCCTCAGATCTACAATGACTGCATTTCCAAGTGCACTTTCAGTGCAACGGGGATTTCCTTTAGTAAATCATCCCCTATGTGTCTCTTGGACTTCATTGAATTGTAATGCCGCGTACACACGGTCGTTTTTTGCGATGAAAAAAAACGTCGTTTTTTAAAACGTCATTTAAATTGATCGTGTGTGGGCAAAACGTCGTTTTTTGTCTTAAAAAAAACGACCAAAAAAAATTTCCAACATGCTTGAATTTTTTGTGTCGTTTTTCAAAACGTCGTTTTTTGTTTCACAAAAAGTCACCGTGTGTAGCAAAAACGTCGTTTAAAACGACGTTTTTCAACCCGCGCATGCCCAGAAGCTAGTTTTGAAGCGAGCTTCAATGGAAAAGAGTGGTGAACGTAACCTCGCTTTTTGTGAAAAAAACGATGGTGTGTATGCAACATCGTCTTTGAAAGTGACGTTTCAAAAACGTCGTTTTTACTTCACAAAAAACGTCGTTTTTTTTTCATCGCAAAAATGACCGTGTGTACGCGGCATTAGTCCCGTTTCCCCACTTTCTTGTGATGGAGTCACCTTTCTGCTTTGCATTTTTCTTATTGTTGTTACAGGCCTCTGGCTTACCTGACCAAAGTTGTCAGTCTGTCTGGGGTTACAACCTGAGTATATTAGCAGGTGGGACAATTCACAGTGACCTGTATACAAATAAAATAATACATGTTAATAGAATGAATTATGTGCGTGTAAAGTGCTGCATCATCACAAATGTTTTTTGTTTCATTTTTGATAGGCTGAGAAATGTTGGTACCTCGTTTTGCGGTTGTCTTTGTTTACATTGGGAGGATCTATCATCTCCCTTACTTCATTTGTGATAAAGCTCACCGATGGGGACATTTTTATTTTTATGCCAGAGACAGGGGGATCACTGGAGCAGGAAATTATTGTAACTCTCCCCATTGGGTACCCATATGACACTAATGCCGCGTACACACGATCGTAATTTCCAACATGAAAAGTTCTATGTGAGCTTTTGGTCGGAAATTCCAACCATGTGTAGGCCCCATCGGACCTTTTCTGTCAGAATTTCCGACAGCAAAAATTTAAGAGCTGGTCCAATTTTCCGGTGGGAAATTCTGACAAGAACTTACGGGGGCAAGCTTACTGAGGAGAAACAGGAAGTGAGAAATTCAAACAAAGAAAAAAACAGTTAGAAGGGAAATGGAAGAATAAGATACGTGAACCAACAATGCACTAGCTTAAAGGAACCTATTTAGAAAATAAAAAACAAACCTTTACAACCCCTTTTAAAAAACTTGGCAACCTTTCCAAATCATTTGGAAAATCACATAATAAAGGTAACTTGTTAGTAACTTGTTATGAAGAAAAGCAACTGTCCCAGAAGCTGGCCAATACAAGGTTACGAGATGGATATCGGAGTATGCAAAATGTGAGCCAAGGAAAGTCAGCTTTCATAACAGGTTTCTGAGATGGGTTTTCTTTCTGCCAGATTACTTCTAAGACACAAATACATAGTTTAATTATAAGGAATGTAAAGTCACTAGACCTAACCCACTGATAATCAGCCTTGTCAGGGACTTCACTACTAAATATTATTCTTATATTGTATTACATGATTTATATAGCGTCAACAGTTTAAGCAGCGCTTTACAATGTAGATTGTGGACAGCAATTAATAATACATGCAGTTCAATACAAAAGGCACAGGAAGGCCCTGCTCATAGAGCTTACATTCTAAAGCAGTGATCTCCAAACGGCGGCCCGGGGGCCAGATGTGGCACTCTGCTTGATTTTATCTGGCCCTTGGGGTGCTTTTTTATATATTGGCACCAATGATAGGACAGAATTCCTCTCAATGACTCCAATGATGGGGCAGAATTCCTCCCAATGATGGGACAGAATTTCTCTCAATGACCCCAATGATGGGGCAGAATTCCTCCCAATGATGGGACAGAATTCCTCCCAATGACACCAATGATGGGGCAGAATTCCTCCCAATGACACCAATGATGGGGAAGAATTTCTCCCAATGACACCAATGATGGGGGATTTTGTACTCCTGATGGCCACAATCCGGCCCCCTTAAAGTCTGGAGGACAGTAATCTGGCCATTTGTTTAGAACGTATGGAGACCCCTGTTCTAAAGGGGGGGGGGGGTGGTACAAAAGGTAATAGCTGCAGAGAATGATTTGATGGGGGTGGCTCAGGGACAGTTGTTAGGTGAGTGTGGGATAGGCTTCCCTGAATAAATGAGTTTTCAGGGATCTCCTAAAGGTGGACAGGGTAGGGGGCTGATCGGACATACCGAGGCAGGGAGTTCCAGAGGATGGGAGAGGCTCTGGATAAGTTCTGAAGGCAAGCATGGGAGGAGGTAACATAGGAGCTAGAGAGCAGGAGTTCCTGGGAGGAGTGGGTGTTATTTCCTCTTTGTTTCCCTTCAAAGGTAAGGCATAATGGGCTACTATGTCCCCCGTCTTCCTCACGAGTAGCGAGCGGCCATTCTTCACCCCTCTTCCTTCCAGGGCAGCGAACTCTGGCTCTTTAAGTGGAAGCCTCCACTCACGGCATGACCCAAGTTAGAAAGGGCACAGCGTGCCCTTTCTAACTCTGGCGCATGCGCAGAACAAATCTCTATACGGCGATTTGCAAATATCTCCTAGACCGTGTAGGTCTCGGAGTTATTTCAAGCACCTACAGGTAAGCCTTAATCTAGGCTTACCTGTAGGTTAAAGTGGTTGTAAAGGGTTTAAGGTATGGTTAGTCAAAGTTCATTTTAAGAGGTCATGGAGGAAGAACAGGGTCAAGTGTAAGGCCTCATTCACACTTGGCGGACTCCGACGCAGTCCGTCCCGATGGAGGAGTCCACCTGTGTCTGCCAGCTCAGTGGGAGATCAGTCCGCAGATCCCCGCTGAGCCGATGGATGACAAGCTCCTCTCTGCTCACAGAGCGGGGAGGGGCTTGTGCAGCGCCGCTGTCTCCTACGGAGCGATCTGATGAAAACGGACAGCATGTCCGTTTTCATCAGATCTTAGCCGATCCGCATGGAGAGATGGGGACGTATCCCCCATACGTTTGTTTTTAGCGGATCGGATCCGGTCAGATGTCAGCGGACATGTCTCCACTGACATCCGATGCTCCATAGAGATGCATGGAGCGCCCGTTCAGGGCCGCCTGAAAAACTGACAAACGGACCTGAACGGACTCAAGTGTGATTGAGGCCTAAGGCATGACCGAGAATCTCATCGTAAAATAAACTTTGTTTTCCTCAACGTGGTTCTTGTCAAGCTTTCCTTGCATACACACTGTCAAGACAAAATCTCATTGTTCTCAAACGCGGTGATGTACAACACATATGACGGCACTATAAAGGGGAAGTTCGATTCCACTGGCTCCACCCTTGGGGCCATGTTACTGCATGTTAAGTAAAAGTTTGGTGAGAGACGATTCGTACTTTTCAGTCTGTTACAGCGTGACAAATGTGCTATCACCATTACGAACGCTACTTTTACCGAAGGTGCGCGCGCTCGCGTCTCATACTTTATTCTGAGAATGTGCGGGTTTCTAAGCATACACAGGAACGTGTTTCTCGTCGTAAACCAGCCCGACAAGAAACACGACGAAGAAATTGAGACTCCCGACGAGGAAAAAGGGAACATGTTCTCTTTTTTTCTCGCCGAGATCCACGACAGTTTTCTCGACGAAAACATACACAGCATTTTTCTTGATGGATTTTGCCGAGGGAAACGGTCGTGTGTACGAGGCTTTACAGTCAGGTAAGATGATAGGGACGAACTGTAGGTCAAGGGCATGGGTGTACACTTTTTTTGTCACACTTCATTTTTGGCAACAAAAGCATCACACCTAGAACTACTGAGCAATAATTTTCCAGGGGCCAATATACAACATACAGCCATGCCTGGAAATATGTATGCTAATCTGCAAAGCAAGCTCTGTGCCCCCCATGGAACCCCTTGATTGCCAGGCCCAGGCTGTATACTGGACTTTGACTGCTGGAAAATAAAACAGATTTGGAAAATAACACAGGTATTTGTACTGTAGGACCTAACACCTCCACTTCAAGTAAAGATCTGACCATACACAATCAAATGTAGATGATGATCCCCCAAGCTCCAAAAGGCTGTTGCAACAATTTATACATAATGTAGCTGCTGATGCACAGTCTACTGATAGCGATACAGTACTAGAATCCTTAAGTTTATCCATTCTTCTTTAGATGGATTGCGTTTTAAATGCGCTTTGTATGGTTTAGTGCAGTGGTCTCCAAACTGCAGTCCGGGGGCCAGATGTGGCCCTTTGCTTGCTTTTATCTGGCCCATGGGGCACTATTTCATCCACTGATACAAACAATGGGGCATAGCTTCTCCTACTGACACCAACAATGGGGCCCAATTACACCAACAAAGGGGACCAATGACATCAACGATGGGTCACAATTCTTCCCAATGATACCAACGATGGGTCACAATTCTTTTTAATGACACCAGTGATGGACACAGATCCTCACAATGACACCAATAATGGGACATAATTCCTTACAATAAAACCAAGGATGGGGCACAATTCCTCACAATGACACCAAGGATGGGGCACAATTCCTCACAATGACACCAAGTATGGGGCACATGAAATAACAAAGAACGGATGGACGGCCGCACACCGGAAAACTCTTGAGTTGTCTTTATTGAAAAAGCATAAGCAGGCACCACAGATACACAGCAAGAATCAAAAGACAGCCGACACGTTTCACACTTGGTTAGTGCTTATTCATGGCCATTCAAGTATGGGGCACAATTCCTTACAATTCCACCAACCATGTGGCATAGTTTTTCTCAATGACACCAACAATGGGACACAATGACGGGGCACAATAACTCCCACTGAAACAAACAATGGGGTGTTAATTTTTTCCCACTAATGTCAGGGCCTTTTCGACTCCCACTGACCACTGTCTGGCCCTTGTAAATTCTGAAGGACAGTAAACTGGCCCTTTGCTTAGAAAGTCTGGAGACCCATAGTTTAGTGCAAAGGTTGTATAGTACAGGATTGCACCACATTCTTCGGATGTCAAACACGTATAAACTATTCAACACTGGCCTAAGTCTTCTCTTTTTCCTTCCGTAGGGAACAGTTTTATGGGAATGAACTGCAGTCTAGGAATACCTAAATGATCTGCATAAAACAGAAAGCACTCTAAAGTGCACTCTGTGCTATGATATTGATACAAGCCCAGTATACCAAATGTCTTTGTATTAACCATGTGCTATACAGTATACGGTATATATGGAAAATGCAAAATTCGATTTTTGGATCTATTATTCTGCTTGGACCAAGAGCTGCGATTCTACTACGTATCTGACTGATTCATATTGGAAAAGTTCATTTTTCTATTCCTCTGAGAGTTGCTCAGCTGCTGGCAGAAACATGACAACTATATATGGTAACTAGCTTTACCGACTTCCAAGCAGCGCACATTTAATATCGCTACAAAAGAACAAATTATTTGCCAACACACACTGTATATTGTCAGGATATAATAAATGGGGAGCATGATATCGGATAACCTAACCTTGCCAGAGAAATATGGTTTTATGTAAATAGTTTGTGGGCAAACATATATATTTTTTCCATTACAGAGAGCACTAAAAGACAAGCCAAAGTATTTCTTTCCAGCTCTGTCGAGTTCTTTACGTTCTGTGTCCCTGTTGGTAAGATTTCCCCATACTTCCTATTTGACAAGATATACAAATGTAAGGGGATCCAACTCACCAAGGGCAAAGATGGAAAAATAAATAAAAATGTCAGACAAAACAGGAAGTGGGAGGAAATCTCTTAAAGGAGTTGTAAAGGAAAAAAATGTTTTGCCTAAAGTTAATGTCTGCAAGGTAGACAGACAGAATAGTGTAATGATTCTGTTAAAAAACAAGTAAATACCTATTAAATTCCTTCATCTATATCACCTCCGGCGTTCTAGTTTCTGTTCTCTCATTCACTTCCTGGTTTGCGGCACTCGTTCATGTAAGAACTACATTTCCCAGTATGCATTGCGGCACGCCCAGTTATTCACACCTCCTTGAAGTCTCCAACATGTAGAGAGCGTCCTGCCGCACAGATGTAGTTCCCAGGAGGGGACGAGCATGTCACTGACCACCGCAGTAAAGCCTCCCTTCACGGTGGTGAGTAACAATCAGACAAGCAGGAAGTGAACAGAACAGAGAAGAAATAGAGCAACTTCTGAGCAAAAATGAACAATGAGGAAGTGAAAAGAGGAATGTCTGCAGGTAAAGGATGCTTATTATGAAATGTATTTTTTTCCTTTACAACCCCTTAAAAAAGAGACAAAAAAAACAACCCAGCAAAGAAAGTAAAGTGGAACTAAAGTCAGGAATACTCACCTATTCTCCAATGGTTTAAAGCCAATGAGGTCCCTCGTCACCTCTTCTCCCAAGATTCTTTTGGGTGACAGTCTTCGGTCACCTTGATTGGCTGGTGACATCACTCATGCTCACACATGGGAATTATTCATTCCAGCATGCTGGCACTCCACTGGCATGCACAGCTCCATGTACATTTTACAGAGGACTGCAAACAGATAGGTAATTGGATTTTTTTTCAGAAGAGACATTATGGGGGTTATTTACGAAAAGGCAACTCCACTTTGCACTACAAGTGCAAAGTGCACTGGAAATTGCACTGAAAGTGCACTTGGAAGTGCAGCTGCTGTAGATCGGAGGGGGACATGCAAGGGGAAAAAAAAAAAAAACAGCATTTAACTCGCACATGATTGGATGATAAAATCAGCAGAGCTTCCCCTCATTTCAGATCTACCCCTCAGATTTACAGCGACTGCACTTCCAAGTGCACTTTCAGTACAATTTCACTTTGCACTTGTAGTTTGCACTTGTAGTGCAAAGTGGATTTGCCTTTCGTAAATAACCCCCATTATATGTTTTATGTACAGCAAAAGTGGCACTGACAGTGGTGCTTACAATGGTCAGCTTTTATTAGGTTTGTAAAACCTTTATTCCAAATAGGGTTCTGTAACTTTTTAAAAAGCAGGAGTTCCGCTTTATTTCATTTATCAAGTCCATCTAAATCTGCTAATGCATCTAAAGCCTAGTACACACTATCAGTTTTTTTGTCGTTCAACCCTGAATAAAAGAAAACTGAACAGCTTGAATGGAGATCATGTACTAATAATCCAATTTTAGTACAACGATCTCCCCCACTGAGCTATTGTGTTTTGGCTGGGGTGGAAGTAACACACCCCCTGTATTAACGGGACACAACTCTGAATAAATGAGCACAGGGGGCACAGCAGACACCAGCACTGTCAGTCTGGGATACGGGAGTGTTAAACGTATTAGCAGATTAAAATACACTAACAAAACTGAAGCCAAAACTTTGCATGAACAAATTAAATCTGATCATTTTAATCACCCCTGCTAGTGTTAAGTGGTTTGTATCGTCCATGTAAACTGATAAATTCTGCTGGAGAACTTGAGCTGTGTCCTGAAAATGCCTGTTCTTCCAATTGCGTAACAAAATCTTTCTTAAATCAACTACAGATGCCTACAGCCCATGTCCTTCATATCCTTGGCTCCTGTGTGCTTCTACGGTTTCACTCTGCTTCTTTTTATTCCTTCTTTGTGGTGACCACTGAGTCATTATTGATAACACTGATGTGTCCAAAGAGTACCTGTCACTTCTCTATGTATACTGCTCATATTGTAGAATTGATGGTGTTAAAAGTAAAAAAAAAATTAAATAAAGGGGTGCAACTACATATCATGGGGACCCACAACAAAACTGTGATGGGGCTCCCAATTGACCTCCTTTTGTGGTACCTGACACAACAATGACAACAACACTGTCATCCATCTCAGTTTAAAGCGGAGCTCCACCCTAAAGTGGAACTCCCGCTGATCAGAACCCTCCCCCCCTGCAGACAGGAATTTGCACACCAGTCCCAGTCTCAGGCAGACTGCGGGCATGACGGCACCGCCCCCCCCCCCCCCCGTTGTGTGCTGGGAACACTCGGCTCCCAGTACACAGCGGGAGCCAATCGGCAGGCGCAGCGTGACTCGCGCATGCGCCGTAGGGAACCGGGAAGTGAAGCCAGGGCTGCATGGGAGAAGAGGTAAGAAGTCGGCACCCCCCACTTCTCACTTTAATGCAGTGTTTCTCAACTCCAGTCCTCAAGCCCCCCCAACAGGTCATGTTTTCAGGATTTCCCTCAGATGAAAAGGCTGTGGGAATTACTAAGGCAGTGAAACTGATCAAATCACCTGTGCAAAATAATGGAAATCCTGAAAACCTGACCTGTTGGGGGGCCTTGAGGACTGGAGTTGAGAAACACTGCTTTAATGTAAGATGTCACTTCTGACAGCAGAACTTGCTTATGGACCCAGGGAGGTCAGGATCGGCACTGGAGCCAGTAAATGACATATCCTGACAGATTAAGGACAGAGGGGGCGGAGGAGCACGGAGGGGGACCAAAGGAGCTCGGAGGGGGACTGGAGGAGAATATGGGACACAGTCAGGGGTGATTGGTGCAGCGCTGGGAGGGGGGGGGGGATTACAACCACTAATCTCCCTGTATAGATTTCAAAGAAGCAGCTGAAAGCCGTGGGAGGGGGAGGAGGAGAAGGGGCTGTCAGCTCCTTTATTGAAATGTATACAGGGAGATCGGTGATTGTAACTCCTCCCCAGTGCTGCACCAAACATCCCTGACGGTCCAGGTATTGGATTAAGCATCAAAACATTTGCCCGAGTACAAGTACTCGGGCACATGCTCAGTATCAGCACCGATACTGATATTAGTATCGGTATCGGGACAACCCTAGTAATAACCCTTGTTAGATTTTTTTTCGCTGTCCGTGTCCCATTGCAGGGATTTCCCTCGTCCTCCTGTCCTAAAGCCAAACAGGAAGTGAAAGAAAATCCCTGCACATTAGGGGAATTCCTTGGGGATCCCCAGGTCACCAGAACTAGTGTCCCTATTGGAAGATTTTCCCTCTATTACTTTTCTAGGGACAACCCAAAGTTTGGGATTTTCTTTACATTCACGTTCAATGATAACGGTAAACAGGACAAATAGAGAGGGTGAATCTCCCTAAAGTGGTTGTAAACTTCAATCACTGACTTGTACCTATAGGTAAGCCCAGAGCTTTTTTTCTCAGAGAATAGGTGCAGGAACTCAACCACGACCCCGTTCAGATTTCACAAACAGTAGAAGGGTCTTAAAGGGGCATTAAATACCAGGGGTGCATTACATACTAAGTGCAGAGTTCAGGGGGTTACACACAGATTGCAGAGCTCTCACTTGTAAACACAGAAACCAGACTTCTGTGTTCACAAGTGATTGTGGTGAGCGGGCACCAAAGGGTCTGAGCCAAAGGTGGTGGAACTGAGTTCCCCCAAGTTCCCCCTGAAAAAAAGCCCTGGGTAAGCCTATAAGAAGGCTTACCTATAGGTACTGTAAATATCTCCTAAACATGCGCTGTTTAGGAGATATTTACTATATATGCAGCCAATGACGTCACTGGCATATGCGCTCTGAAGGAACGGCCAAACAGGCTGTTCTTTCAGAGTCCTGTGCCGTAAACTGTAACTCCCCAACGCATGTGGGGGAGTGACGTCATTGTGGCTCTGGTCAGTCACACAGCCAGAGTCCGCGAACCCGGAAGGAAGACAGGTGAAGATGGTAGCGGCCTCCATTGATGACAATGCATCGCTGGAATGCTTGTTTTCGGGTAAGTTTCACATAATGTGCTAGTATGCGATGCTTTACCTTGCAGGCCAGAAACAAAAAAAGAGCACCGCTTTAATAGGGACACAAGCAGCAAAAAAAAGTGAAAAGTGTTCTAATCCCTCTCCACTCTATCCAAAATGAAAAAAAAAAGTTTTGACTTTAGTTTTAACCACTTAAGGACCCGCTCATGTACATTTACATTGGTACTTTAAAGATGGATATCTCGGTAACGGCAGCAGCTGCTGCCACAACCGAGGTATGCATCTTTAGCACGAGCGGTCCTGATTACGATAACGGCGGATTCGCCGCAAGATCACTGTTATCGGTGGTGGGAGAGGGCCCCCCTCCCGCGCCCTCCGCCGCTTACCGGAGACGTCGGTAGCGGTGGAGGCGATTGGGTCCTGCTGCCTGCTGTGTGGGGATGCGAGTGAGGGCAAGATAGCCCCCACCCGTCCCCATAGCATAGCAGGGCGGAAGTGACGTCAAAACGTCAGTCCCGCCCATGCGTCTTAAAGGAACATTTTTTTTTTGTAATTTTTTCAAATGACAAAATTTTCATTTATTTTTTTTGCATATAAGTCTAAATATGAGATGTGAGGTCTTTTTGACCCCAGATCTCATATTTAAGAGGACCTGTCATGCTTTTTTTATTACAAGGGATGTTTACATTCCTTGTAATAGGAATAAAAGTGATCAATTTTTTTTTTCAGTGTAAAAAATGTTAAATGTAAAAAACGTTTTTTTTTTTTTTAAAGCGCCCCATCCCGATGAGCTTGTGCTCAGAAGCGAACGCATACGCGAGTAGCGCCCACATATGAAAACGGTGTTCAAACCACACAAGTGAGGTGTCACCGTGATCGTTAGAGCAAGATCAATAATTCTAGCCCTAGACCTCCTCTGTAGCTCAAAAAATGCAACCTATAGAATTTTTTAAACGTCGCCTATCGAGATTTTTAAGCGGCGTGACATGTTGGGTATCATTTTACTCGGGGGAACATTATCTTTCACAATCTATACAAAAATTGGGCCACATTTATTGTTATCTTATTTTTTAATTCATAAAGGTAAATTTTTTTCAAAAAAAGTGCGCTTGTAAGACCGCTGCGCAAATACGGTGTGACAAAAAGTATTGCAATGATTGCCATTTTATTCTCTAGGGTGTTATAAAAAATTCTATATAATGTTTGGGGGTTTTAAGTAATTTTCTAGCAATAAAAAATGCTTTAGTCTCGTAAACACAGAATCTGAAAAACTCCTTAAGTGGAATCAGGATATGATTTTGATCCAACCTAGTGTAGTCACAAGTACTACTTTTGATGTATAGGCCATTCACAACAGAGCAGCTTCCTACCACAGTCACACACACACTACTATTATGGCATTAGGAAGGCGTGTTATTGACTAAAGCTACCAGTAAATAACACAGTATAGCATCAGTCAGTAACATATCATTATATCAGTCTTTGATGGAAGCTGCAGGACCAAAGGACCTGTCACTATGACACATGCAAAGGGTAGTATTAACTGATCTTGCCCTTAAGAAGAACTTGTCATCATAGCAACATACAGATGTAAGTAGTGACTGAAGCTTTCACCGATAAGGACCTGTTATTATGGCATCATGCAGGTGTCGCAGTGACTGAAGCTGTCAGTTGGGCATCATGCAATTGTATTGGTAACTGCCAATAAACAGGACCAATCATTATGGTATCAAACAGGTGTCAATACAAGCTGAACTGAACTGTATCTAAGCACCACAAACTGAAAATGCTACTTAATTCATTTTTAACCACTTAAGCCCCGGACCAATATGCTGCTAAATGCCCAAAGGCGTTTTTACAATTCGGCACTGTGTCGCTTTGACAGACAATTGCGCGGTCGTGCGAAGTGGCTCCCAAACAAAATTTGCGTCCTTTTCTTCCCACAAATAGAGCTTTCTTTTGATGGTATTTGATTGCCTCTGCGATTTTTATTTTTTGCGCTATAAACAAAAATAGAGCGACATTTTTGAAAAAAAAAAATATTTTTTACTTTTTGTTATAAGAAAAATCGAATAAACTAAATTTTAGTCAAACATTTAGGCCAAAATGTATTGAGACACATGTCTTTAGTAAAAAAAATATCGCAATATAAAAAAAAATTAGCTACCAAGCGGCAACAGTGACACTAATACAGCGATCAGAAAACCGATCGCTTAGTGACGCTGGCAATAGGGGGTGAAAGGGTTAACTAGGGCGCTGATCAAGGGGTTAAACCTTTATTAGGGGGGGGTACGGGGGCTACCCTGGACCTAACACCAACTGCCTGTCACAGTAACTGTCAAACTGACACTAAATGCAGTGATCAGTAAATATATGATCACTGCAATCAGTGACACTGTGACAGGGGGCCGGGGGGGGGGGTGATCGGAAGGGGTTAATGTGCCTATGTGTACTGGTGTCAGTGTAGTGTTGGTGCGACTTACTGTGATGTCTTCTCCCCTCTCGTTCGCTTTCGAAAATTCCGCCGAGAGGAGAGCTGACATCACTTCCTCTGCCAGTGTTTACATTACTCAGGCAGAGGAAGTGCAGGGCGGGGGCTCTGCTGATTCGCTGGGAGCAATTGCGGGGGGGCGGACAAAAACGAACAGCTGCCCCCTCACTCCCAGAGGTAAGACGCCCGACCTGCAAGCCGCATGTAGCGGGGGGGTCCCGATCGGATCCCCGACCTGCAAGAAGGCAGGGACGTACTAGTACGCCCATCTGCCTGTATGTGCCATTCTGTGGACGTACATATACATGTGGCGTGCGTTAAGTGGTTAATAGTCATAGCAACCTCACGCATCCATCCATGTTCCCTTTCTTTACCCTGTTGAGAAATCACTTGAAAGAAAACACCCTCCTAGCATTTTTGAGCCATCTTGAAAAAAGGGCAGAAAATTCCTGTAGCGTTTGCTTCTTGGAATCCACCTGCCCTTAGCTCAGGCATGCAGGCAGGAGGGTGTGCTTAGCTGAGAAAGACCCTTCTCCTCTCCTAATGACTCCTGGAATGTATGACATCAATTGACATCATCAATTTTGGTCTAGGCCAAAAAACAGAAAGCAACTGAAGAAATGTAAAAAAAAAAAGTTTAAAACTTGAGAATGTACAAGAAAATACTTTCCTATGAAAAAACCTTGATGGTTGTCTTTCATTTAAAAAAGGAAAAATGCACCACAAAACACAGCACAAAATACAGGGATATACCACTGACGCGTTTCGCACTATTAATTAGTGTCTAAGCACTAATTAATAGTGTGAAATGCGTCAACTGTATTTTGTGCTGTGTTTTGTAGTGAATTTTTCCTTTTTTAAATTAAAGACGACCATCAAGGTTTTTTGGAGTGCGGCTGTCCATATTTCCTTTTTCCACTTATCTCACAAAAGTGAGTACACCCCTCATATTTTTTTAAATATTTTATTATCTCTTTTCATGTGAGAACACTGAAGAGATTACACTTTGCTACAATGTAAAGTAGTGAGTGTACAGCTTGTATAAAAGTGTAAATTTGCTGTCTCCTCAAAATAACTCAACACACAGCCATTAATGTCTAAACCGCTGGTGAGTACACCCCTAAGTGAAAATGTCCAAATTGGGCCCAAAGTGTCAATATTTTGTGTGTCCACCATTATTTTCCAGCACTGCCTTAACCCTCTTGGGCATGGAGTTTACTAGAGCTTCACAGGTTACCACTGGAGTCCTCTTACACTCCTCCATGACGACATCACGGAGCTGGTGGATGTTAGAGATAGAGGTCGACCGATATATCGGCCGATTTTTGGCACTTTTTAAGTAATTGGCATCAGCCGATTTAAAAAAAAAAAGCCGATTTACTTCAGCGTGACTTGCATTGACTTCTATGATACAGAAGTCATTTGCAAGTTGTCTGAAGTTTCCCTTGGAGTTACTTGTCTCTGGGCAGCCTGCCAAGTGTGAGAAAAGAATACAATGTTGCTACTTATCAATGAACTGAACTCCTGTGTAGAAGTTCTCAGTTTAACCATTTAAAGACTAAATCTTTTCTGACACTTGTTGCTTACAAGTAAAAATCAGCTTTTCTGTAGAGGTGGGTGCAGAGGAGACAGCCGACAACAGAAACCCCATAGTAAGTCTATGGGTGATGTCACTTACCAGTCGTTTCACAGCCGATGTCGGCTGTGTCCTCTGCAGAGCTTCCGCTTCATTTACCTTACTGTAATCCTGGTTTCATGTCCTCATTGTTCGTTTTTGCTCTGATGTTGCTGTAATTCTCCTCTGTTCTGGACACTTCCTGGTTGTCTGTTTCCTGAGGACCACAGTACTGGGAGCTTCTAGTTTTGTTTTCCAAACCATCACTGCTCTATGGCACTGTCCAGCACAGATACAGGATAACATGCAAAAACAAAACTAGATGCAAAAACTAAACTAAAAAACTACAGGTACATTATATGATTGATTTTTATCTATTTGTAATCGTTTTTAAAAGGAATCAGTTAACTATTATGTCTCTATACCCTGTAAACTGTCATTTCTAGCCCTTTACAACTGCTTTAAAGGGCTAGATAGGTTAGACTTATATCGTGGATGTCTGTAGATGTAGCGAGTTTGGTGTTAGGGTTCTATGGTGTTAGGTATTCTTTAAGTTTAGCTACTTCACTTGTCTGTAATGAAGCATGTCTCACATTGCATAGACAGCAGGATCCTGGTGAAAACTTCACTGCCGGGATGCCTGTCCTCTTCCTGTCTTTGAACTTTCATCAACTCAATGGTTATCTTCAGGCAGAACAAAAGTACAGATGGTCTGACTGGGACATGTCCCCTCCTGCCCTATTCGCCATTAAGAAAAGTTCCATCACTGATAACAATGCTTGTAACACCATGTTTGATAGGAGGAGACAATGTTGTGACTGATCAGGCTCTTCCCCATTCCCAGATGCTGTTACAGGCAGTGTAATCAGTGATAGAATTTTTCTCATAGGAGAAGGAGGCGGATTGTCCCCGTTGGATCACCTTTAGAGCAGCTGAGTCTGGAGAACCAAAGCTATTAAGTTTAGCAGCAGGAAGAGGACAAGGCAGCTCTACAGTGAAGATTTCTACAGAATGCAGCTGTTGCACAATGTGGAACATATTTCATTACAGCTAAGTGATGTGACTAAAGCTGTAGGGATTTTATTCCGCCAAATCTCACTGTTTATGAAATCTTCACTATTTTAAACAGTGTTTTTTTTTTATTTGCCTGGAGTTATGCTTAAATTCTATAGATAGTTCTATGATTTTATGCATGATATAGCATAGTCTAAGCCAGCCCTCAAAATTTCCACTTGCCTACTAGCATTTGGCGAGTGGATTTAAGCTGGGGGCGAGTGATGACAGGGCTGCATGACCAATCTCCCTGCAATCTGTGCCTACACTTAGAGTCCCGATGAGATTGGCGGCCGAAGAGGAAAGGTGCATGCTCGGGAAAAGTAGTCTGGTGAGCCGCGCACAGGCAGAGCAGTACACAGGAGCTCTCCTTACAATTCTCATTAAGCTATGGCACCTAACAGTATGACCTCTCTGAGCCTGCCCCCCTCCCCCCGGGTCCCGACCAATGTAGCTGGAGAGCAGAAAGTAATGAGTGAGGTGGAGGATTGCGAAAATTACCACTCCGGTGCAGCGCTCACTGAAAGTTGCCCTGACATGAGAGTGGCAGCCTTCCAGTTTGTGCAGTTTTCTTCTCCTTGTGCTCTATGTAATGCCTCGTTTCCACTGAGCGGACCGGTTCGGTACAGTACGCTATTTTGGGTGTTTCCTTTATGAAAGCGTGCCATAAAAGCGAACGGTACCGGACCATTCTGGGTCCTGCTTCAGATGTGGGGCCATAGAAAATGGAACGGTTTCGTTAGGGCGGACCTACAATACATCTTACTGATTGGTGGAAGTGCTAGGCATTTTTTCTAAACCTTGTATGGTCCCGGATGGTCCGATTTGCAGTGGAAACGCTCAGCAGAATAGACCGAATCATTCTAAGCACTCTAAACTGTACCGACGCGAACCGTTCCGTTCAGTGGAAACGGGGCATAAGTGTCCAACAGTTCAGCCCGAGCACTGTAAACAGACTGGTCTCAATGTGTGCTGTGCGGTGTCAGTGTGCGCTGTGCTATGGTGTCAATGGCTGTGCAGTTGTGTGGATCTCAGCGCTGGATTGTACTCCCTCCGGCTGTGCTGCAGCTCCTCTCCTCTCTGCCAGACTGAATAAAAGGGGGAAGTGGGGAAATGCAAGCGTGGAGCCGCACACACAGGCTCCTGATGATGAGATGAATGGGAGAGAGAGAGAGAGAGGATGGATGGAAATTGCAGAGGAGACCCAGTTCTAGTGCCCTGTCCCTCTGGTCTGCCACTAGTGCCATGTCCCTCTGGTCTCCCCCCAGTGCCCTGTACCATTTTGTTAAAGTTGTTGGTAATATTTAATTTTGTAACTTGACTCTGCATAAAACATTGTCATTCCATGAGATAATCTACGAGGGAGTGTTTACAGGTGCAATTAGGCGCAGGGCAGTGTATGAATTAGGTGGGGCAACTGGTGGCGAGTAACTCTTGAGGCCTGGCTAGTAGCTCAGGACTTGAAATTTTGAGCCCTGGTCTAAGCTATTGTTCATATAAAAGCTAACATAGAATAATTAGGAACCAGCTCAGCTTTAAAATCAATAACTAAAAGCTAAAAAAGTGCATCACTGACTGACAGCGAGATGCACTAATTGATTTTAGGTTACTGAATTACGGTAAAGAAGTTCAACATTCAACAAACATGTCAGACTATATTACAAGCTCCTCCATGCATCTGTCTGTACGGTGTGTTTAGTGAGTAAGGAGTCTCCCTAAGATATGTCTGTACATGTTCTCTGTGATTTTCCCAGAAATCAAACCGTATCAGCTAGGTGTAGCGCAGAATTCCACATTTTCTACACATTCAGATGAGCACAGAGATATGTGTAATATAATTAAGGACTATGAGAAGAAATTGGTTTGGTTGCTCTAAAAAAAGAAGCACGTTATCCTACGCAAACCACTGGTATGTGTACAAAATATCATTTGTGGGTTTTAGAGGTACAATACATGCACAATTATAACTCACACACGGGCTCTGGATTCTTCCATCAGGATTGAACAGACTTTGAAACAAATGGTTCTCTATTTGACATGAATAATAATAAGCTGGACTGGTGGACCTGAGTGCAGATAAAACACCATTCAAAGCTCCATCAGAACAGGACCTAGAGTCAGTGGAACATGCTAGGCATTATAAAGGCTACCTAGCTAGCTCAGACCAGTGATCACAGTGCCTGGAGAAGGGGAGTCCTACAGTGCCAACTTCCTTTACGAATTAAAGATTGTGTGTTTCTGAATATTAAGAACCACATGGGAATTGGATGCTGGAAGATGTGAAAAGGTGTGTCACAAAAAAAACAATGTCCATAAGGAATGCAAGGCTTTTACCATGCCCCAAAATCAATGGGGAACTGTGGCAGACTTTGCATTGGACACTTTCTTTAGCCCATGGAAATCTGTCCCTAGCATGAGAGGGTTAGTCAGATGTGTTTGCCCCCTAAATCAGGAGTTTCCAGTCCTCACCTTGTGGGACATGTAGTTATTAATAATAATTCACTCATCTGATGATCAGATACTGCAAAGACTCTGGAGGTCATACACAAAGTGAGGAAAACGTAAGTAAGGCCGCGTACACACGATGAGACATGTCCGCTCAAACATGTCCGACGGACCGTTTGCAGCGGACATGTCTCATCGGATTTTGGTCCGATGGCGTGTACACACCATCGGATCAAAATCCCCGCCAGCAGACAGCGCGGTGACGTGGCGGTGACGTTGACGCCGCCACTTTACCGAACCAGGAAGTAAAAAACTTCCACGCTTGCGTCGCATCCATTCGACGCATGTGCGGGCAGATATGTCCGCTGGTTAGTGTACTAACCAGCGGACATATCCGACGGACATGTCTCCGGCGGACAAATTTTAAAGCATGCTTTAAAATTTGTCCGCTGGACAAACATGTCCGCTAACCCATACACGCGATCGTGTGTATGCGGCCTTAGACAAATTTGATCGTGTGTATGCGGCCTTAGACAAATTTGATTGTGTGTATGCGGCCTTAGACAAGTACATGAAACCTCTTGTATCATCTTGCTGTCATTTCTTCATTGAGACCTATAATTTATATAAATAAATTATAGGTCTCATTCACACTGGCACTCCTGTGTATAGATTTTGTAAATGCAGGAAGTCACCTGGGAAATATAAATAAATGTTATGAATCCCAGATCACTTGTTCCTGCATTTAGATGTTCTTGCTTCAAAGCAGGTTTATTAGCATTTAGTGTTTCTAATCGACCCTGGATGCACAGAATTGTATTTTCTCTAAACATACACTATAATACCAAAAGTATTGGGACACCTGCCTTTACATGCACATGAACTTTAATGGCATCCCAGTCTTAGTCCATAGGGTTCAATATTGCGTTGGCCGATCCTTTGCAGCTATTCAACCTTGTTGAATGACTTCCTAGAAGAGTTATAGCTGTTATAACGGCAAAGGGTGGGCTAACTCAATTTTGAACCCTACAGACTAAGACTGGGATGTTGTTAAAATTCATATGTGTGTAAAGGCAGGTGTCCCAATACTTTTGGTAATATAGTGTACCTATACTTACTGCACCTAAACACATGTAAATGCTTAGTGTAAATGGACCATTGAAACATCATTACTTTTATATGTGTTTAGAAATGTTCTCTAAATGCATGCAAACACAGGGTTGACACTGTCTCTCAACCAAAAATGTAACACTCCAGCGCTCATCCATGGTGCTCCAGGAGATAATAAGGTGCACAGTGCTTATTCAGGTGCAGTCCTCTACAGATTAGAGATTTCCTGATCAACTGCAAAAAACACACAAAAGAGGATGCAACTCCTCGTGCATTACCACCACATAATTTATGAAATTCCAAGTAACAAATGGATAGTCAAGGACATAAAAAATCAATAGACTTGTAACTCATATGCTTCAGCCTTGGGCTGTAAGTCCCAACACAAAAACATCAGCTGTAAAAGCTAACGTGTTTCGGGAGTCATGCCCCCTTTCTTCAGAGCTCAACTCGTGGTGACACTTACCGGCTAAGGTTGAAGCATATGAGTTCAAAGCCTGTTGATTTTATTTGTTTGTGAGTATCCATTTGTTATTTGGAATTTAATAAATTGTGTGGTGGTAATGCATGAGCTGTTTCACCCTCTTGTGTGTGTTTTTTACAGTTGATTTCCTGATCTGCACCTAAAGAAGCATTGCAAACCTTATATTATCTTGGAGCACCACAGATGAGCACTGGAGTGTTTATTTTCTGGTTGACCTGTTTTTTACAGGTTTAACACTGCCAGTGTGAAAAAGTCTAAATATAGCAACCACAAAGTAACATTGCCCTTAAGCGCTGTGTAAACCGTCGGCTCTATATAAATCCTGTATTATAATTAATAATAACATCAGACACTGAATTTGAATAAGACACGCACTGTGGGATAGAGCTGCATGATTAATCATCAAGCTATCACAATTTTTTTCCCCATTGTGATCTTGACAAAGTATTTCCCGATCTTTTGTATGCAGAGAATTCTCTCTGTTCTCAGCCTCAAAAGTCTAGGCAGTCTGCTAAGTTTTTCAACATTCTTTATCAGTGGAAGGTTAAGGGCCCTTTCACACGGAGCAGATCCATATTGATCCGCTCCGTATGCCCGTTTGCTCAGCGGGGATTCCTCCGTAAATCCCCGCTGAGCTGTCGGCTGACAGGGCGGTCCCCACACACTGTGCAGGGACCGCCCTGTCTTTCCTCCGCTCTCCCCTATGGGGAATCGGATGAATACGGACCGTATGTCCATATTCATCCGATCCGCCAGACGGAGCTTTACGGAGGCGGATGTTTACGGACGTT
The DNA here is from genome assembly GCA_029574335.1 of Rana kukunoris. Lineage (NCBI taxonomy): Eukaryota > Metazoa > Chordata > Amphibia > Anura > Ranidae > Rana > Rana kukunoris. Next base: position 536,370,474 of record CM056049.1, on the reverse strand, counting down.
AGCGGATACTCATCCGCTAACCTCCGCGATCCCATAGGGAAGCATTGCAGTCTGTAAACGGACGTATGAAAAATCTGACGAACGGTCCGCACGTGTGAAAAGGCCCTAAGTCTAATCATTGTAACAATTTGTCTTTTACATCAAAGGAATAGACTTCTGTGTGTAAATTAGGAAAGTTTAACCACTTAAACACCAAACTTTTTTTCTGACATTTGTTGTTTTCAAGTTAAAGCGGAGTTACGGCCACAATTTCACTTTTTAAATATAAATACCCCTGTAATACACAAGCTTAATATATTCTAGTAAAGTTAGTCTGTAAACTAAGGTCCGTTTTGTTAGGTTTTTACAGCATTTAGATACTTTATAAAATAGGAATTGACTGGGGCCATCTTAAGTGTGGGAATCCATGAAGCCACAGCGCACCGATCACAGCGCACCGATCACAGCGCACCGATCACACCAATCACAGCGCACCGATCACAGCGCACCGATCACACCAATCACAGCGCACCGATCACAGCGCACCGATCACAGCGCACCGATCACACCAATCACAGCGCACCGATCACAGCGCACCGATTACACCAATCACAGCGCACCGATCACAGCGCACCGATCACAGCGCACCGATCACAGCGCACCGATCACAGCGCATTGATCACAGCGCACCGATCACAGCGCACCGATCACAGCGCACCGATCACAGCGCACCGATCACAGCGCACCGATCACAGCGCATTGATCACAGCGCACCGATCACAGCGCACCAATCACAGCGCACCGATCACACCGATCACAGCGCACCAATCACATCGCACCGATCACAGCGCACCGATCACAGCGCATTGATCACAGCGCACCGATCACAGCACACCGATTACAGCACACCGATCACAGCGCACCGATCACAGCGCATTGATTACAGCACACCGATCACAGCGCACCGATCACAGCGCACCGATCACAGCGCATTGATCACAGCGCATCGGCGCACAGCTGATGCGATGTGACAGGGGCCGATGCGGTGTGACAGGGGCCGATGCGGTGTGACAGGGGCCGATGCGGTGTGACAGGGGCCGATGCAGTGTGACAGGGGCCGATGCGGTGGGGCAGATGCAGTGTGATGCGGCCAATGCCGTGTGACAGGGCCCGATGCCGTGTGACAGGGGCCGATGCGGTGTGACAGGGGCCGATGCGGTGTGACAGGGGCCGATGCGGTGTGACAGGGGCCGATGCGGTGGGGCCGATGCGGTGTGACAGGGGCCGATGCGGTGTGACAGGGGCCAATGCGGTGTGACAGGGGCCGATGCGGTGGGGCCGATGCAGTGTGATGCGGCCAATGCCGTGTGACAGGGCCCGATGCCGTGTGACAGGGGCCGATGCGGTGTGACAGGGGCCGATGCGGTGTGACAGGGGCCGATGCGGTGTGACAGGGGCCGATGCAGTGTGACCCAGGACACCGCATTGGCCCCCGTCACGCCGCATCGCCCCGTCACACCGCATCGGGGGGGTATTCGTGGCAGTAATGGTGGTGGTGGGGGGTGTCAGTAATGGTGGTGGTGGGGGGTGTCAGTGGCAGCAATGGTGGTGGTGGGGGGTGTCAGTGGCAGCAATGGTGGTTGTGAGGGGTGTCAGTGGCAGCAATGGTGGTGATGGGGGGTGTCAGTGGCAGCAATGGTGGTGGTGGGGGGTGTCAGTGGCAGCAATGGTGGTGGTGGGGGGTGTCAGTAATGGTGGTGGTGGGGGGTGTCAGTGGCAGCAATGGTGGTGGTGGGGGGTGTCAGTGGCAGCAATGGTGGTGGTGGGGGGTGTCAGTGGCAGCAATGGTGGTGATGGGGGGTGTCAGTGGCAGCAATGGTGGTGGTGGGGGGTGTCAGTAATGGTGGTGGTGGGGGGTGTCAGTAATGGTGGTGGTAGTGGGTGTCAGTGGCAGCAATGGTGGTGGTGGGGGGTGTCAGTGGCAGAAATGGTGGTGGTGGGGGGTGTCAGTGGCAGCAATGGTGGTGGTGGGGGGTGTCAGTGGCAGCAATGGTGGTGGTGGGGGGTGTCAGTGGCAGCAATGGTGGTGGTGGGTGTCAGTGGCAGCAATGGTGGTGGTGGGTGTCAGTGGCAGCAATGGTGGTGGTGGGTGTCAGTGGCAGCAATGGTGGTGGTGGGGGTTGTCAGTGGCAGCAGTGGTGGTGGTGGGGGGTGTCAGTGGCAGCAATGGTGGTGGTGGGGGGGGGATCAGTAGCAGTGTTGATACTGTGCCCGTGAGGGCAGCAAGGATAGGCGGAGCCTCCCCCGCCCTTTCACTCACCGCCGAGACATTGCAGTGTGCTTGTGAGTGAGGGCGGAGCAGGCAGAGAAGATGGGCGGAGCCAGGACTCTAAAGCGTGCCCGTGAGTGCGGGCGGGAGGAGGCTGTCCCCCTTCGCCGGGTACATGATTAGTGCGGTGGGCGGGGCTGTTGCTCGCTCGAGATTGCCACTGCGGCTGAAGTTGATAACAAACATCTCCCAGGAGGCATAGCAGCGCTGGATGCGCCGCGGCCGGGGAAAAATAATAACCAGCAGAGCACAGTGAGTTTTTAAAACAAAATAAAAAAACATGCCAAATATATTTAAGGGGGCAGTATTAAATCGGATGGTACAAAGTTGAAAAAGAGGGTGGAGCTCCACTTTAAGATCCTTTTTTTGCTAGAAAATTACTTAGAACCCCCAAACATTATATATATATATTTTAGTAGAGACCCTAGTAACCACTTAAGACCCGGACCTTTAGGCAGGTAAAGGACCTGGCCAGTTTTCGGCACTGCGTCGCTTTTTTTCCCCCCTACAAATAGAGCTTTCTTTTGGTGGTATTTGATCACCTCTGCGGTTTTTATTTTTTGCGCTATAAACAAAAATAGAGCGTCAATTTCGAAAAAAAAAACCAATATCTTTTACTTTTTGCTATAATAAATATCCCCCAAAAACATATAAAAAAATGTTTTTCCTCAGTTTAGGGCGATACGTATTCTTCTACCTATTTTTGGTAAAAAAATCGCAATAAGCATTTATCGATTCGTTTGGTCAAAATTTATAGCGTTTACAAAATAGGGGATAGTTTAATTGCATTTTAAAAACATTTTTTTTTTTACTACTAATGGTGGCGATCATCGATTTTTTTCATGACTGCGACATTATGGCGGACACTTCGGACAATTTTGACACATTTTTGGGACCATTGTCATTTTCACAGCAAAAAATGCATTAAAAATGCATTGATTACTGTGAAAATGACAATTGCAGTTTGGGAGTTAACCACAAGGGGGCGCTGAAGGGGTTAAGTGTGACCGCATCTGTGTTTCTAACTGTAGGGGTGTGTGGCTGTAGGTGTGACGTCATTGATTGTGTTTCCCTATATTAGGGAACACACGATCAATGACCGCGCCTTCAGCTCCGTGGACTGATCGCGGTACTCCAGCGGCGATCGGATCCGCGACCCACGGCTGGGCACTTAAAGAGGACGTACCTGTACGTGCTTGTGCCCAGCCGTGCCATTCTGCCGACGTATATGTGCAGGAGGCGGTCCTTAAGTGGTTAATGAATTAAAAAAAAAAAACAACCGGTAAAGTTAGCTCAAAGTCTTTTGTATAATGTGAAAGATTTTACGCCGCGAGAATCGTGATCTTTTTTCTAAGCAAAAAAATGGTGATTCTCATTTTGGCCAGAATCGTGCAGCTTTACTGTGGGATAAAATACATATTTGTTAAACACAGACTCATCTTATGCTAAACACAGATAATTTGTTAAATGTTACACGTCACTCCAGGCGAGATCAGGCTCTAGCGCATCTTAGGTGCTGCCTCAGCACCTAAGCAATCAATTGTGCCAGCAACGGGAATGCCGCACACAGGGATGCAAAATAATATTCTTCATTTATTTATCTAGCCAGCGGGAACAGGCTCTAGTCCAGTGATGGCGAACCTTGGCACCCCAGATGTTTTGGAACTACATTTCCCATGATGCTCATGCACTCTGTAGTGTAGTTGAGCATCATGGGAAATGTAGTTCCAAAACATCTGAGGGGCCAAGGTTCGCCATCATTGCTCTAGTCTGACAAGTTTTGCACTAGGCACAGCGCTTTGAGAAAGTACTGTGCCTAGCACAAAACATGTCAGAATAGAACTCGCTCTTGCTGGCATCAAAAGAAAAATATTATTTTACATCTTACTCTGCGGCATTCCTGTTGCTGGCACAACAGATATTTTGTTATTAGATATAAATAAAACCATTGGTATATAAACTCACCTTTAAAAGCTGCCCAGTGCAGTGCATTGTCTCCCTCTAAGTCACATAAATGTACTTTAGCACCTTTTCCAATGAGGTAGCAGCAGAGTGCAGTTTGTCCATATTGTGCAGCTGTGATTAAAGGTGTGCAGCCTTTTTGGTCCTCCACGTCTAGGGAAACTCCAGCCTTCACAAGAAGGTCCACCACAGCAATGCACCCATTTACTGCAGCCCAGTGTATAGGGTGCTGACCGGACTCAGATTGGCTAGGCAGGTCCACCGGTCCCTTACTGTCCACAAATAGTCCAATCAGCTCGACAGATCCAGCCAGAGCAGCCCAATGAACTGGTGTGTGTCCCTTTTCATCATAATGTCCTACAATTGAAGGACCTTCTACTTCAATAAACTGCTGGCATTTCTTAAAATCACTGCAATACAAAGAAGGCGAACATGAGGCTATGGATTCAGGGTACATATATCAGTGAAAGGAAAAATAAATAAAATACAAAGTATAACTCCAGCCAATTTATATTTTGTCTGTGACTCCACTAGGGAGATTTCCCCTCGCTTGCTTTTCCTGTGATGCTCAAACAAGGCCTAGAACAGCAATTAAGACATTGTCAAAAGTTCTAATCTTTCGTAATTTGCAACACTTTTCTGGTGGTATTGGCTCTTTAAAGTCATGTGTCTAATTCATACAATTTGCAGTAGTTTTGGTAACCATTCTGATTGGTGTAACAGATTTAGGAAGTTCTTATTATTTGTACCACTTTGACAATGTGTCGATCCGCTACCACAAATTAAAGAATAATTGCTGCAAGTTACCAGATAACTGAAAATTTGGCATATGGAGGGTGGTCAGGGGTGTTGTGTCTTTACTTTTTTATTTTATTTTGTAGTACATTTGCTTTATTGGTTGCTAGGATGCAGGCTGCTAGCATGATAGCATCATAGCAACCAACCAATGAACAATGTAGGAGGAGCCTGAGTCTGAGTGACTGACAGGTGAATTGGACTGAACTCTATCTATGGAATACACTCATTGCATTCTACAACAGCAGGTGGACCCGATGAGGAACTAGTGTAATGCCCTGTACACATGATCGCAATTTCCGTTGGGATAAACTTAGATGGATTTTTCTGACCGAATTCCGTTCAAGCTGTCTTGCATACACACTGTCACACCAAATTCCGAATGTCCAAAACGCGGTGGTGTACAACACTACGACGAGCCGAGAAAAAATTAAGTTCAATGGTTCCGAGCATGCGTCGACTTGATTCTGAGCATGCATGGTTTTTTCTCCGTCGAAGTTCCATACAGACTAATGGAATTTCCGATAAAAAAAAAATTTCATGAAATTTTTTAAGTCCGTCAGAATTTCCGATGGAAAAACTCAGACGGGGCACACACATGGTCGAAATATCCGATGAAAAAATTCCGTCTGACTTTTCCCATCGAAAATTCCGAGCGGGTGTACAAGGCATAAGAGTTCTCCATTAGACCCACCACACAAAAAAAGCTCTTTGGCCTGTTTGTCTGTGAGACAGGCGCAGTGGCCAGCAGAGCGCCCAGTGTTACTGACAGTCCGGTCTCAGTCCCGGCTTCCTGCGACAAATTCATATAACTATTCCTGACAGATACATGAGTCTGCTGAAAGCACCAACATTTGCCATGTGGCAGTGTGATGGAACGCTAAATAGTGTCTGCGATATTTTTTATGAGTTCCAGGGATTGTGTTTTTGTGCCAGTTTAGAGATTTTGCATCACTTCCTGTTCTGAAAGAAAGTGAGGGCAAATCCCTCCAATAGGGACACAGGTGCCAATACAAATCAAACAGAGGCTCTAGAAAGTCCCTGCTGTATTCAAACCATAATAACTTTTTTTTTGGCTGGGTGTAATGACATCATTACTATACAATGGGGTTGATTTACTAAAAGAAGAGACTGTAAAATTTAGTGGAGCTTTGCATAGAAGCCAATCGGCTTCCAGGTTTTATTATCAAAGCTTAACCAGTACAGCTCCATTATTTTAATTGACAATTGCGTGATCGTGCACTTCTGAACTCAAATAAAATGTATGTCCTTTTTTACCCACAAATAGAGCTTTATTTTGGTGGTATATGATCACCTCTATGGTTTTTATCTTTTTGCACTCTAAACAAAAAAAGACAATTAAAAAAAAAAAAAAACTATCTAATAAAAACATTAAAAAAATCTAATTTCATTGTGTATTCTGCTACATATTTTTGTTACAAAAATCCCAATAGGCGTATATTGATTGGTTTGCGCAAAATAATAGCATCTACAAAAAATATGACCTGTCAGTCTATAGCAGGCTACGACTGGACAGGGGCGAATGCTGTACTGAATTTTGCCAGCATCTACGGCAGGAATATGCAAGTCCCATGAGGCATAGCAAAACTCTGACAGCCAGAGGTGGCTCTTTAATCAGGCAAATTAGGCGGCCGCCTAAGGCCTCGCACTCACAGGGGCCTCACCCAATGCATTACTCCAGTTTTGAGGGAAAGGGAACCTTAATGCTGCTGTACTCATGCAGGCAGTGTTATGAGCCCTGACTACCAGTGAATATTGATGACACCACCCCTTGTGACGTCAATGACCTAGCATGCCCTCAGTCAATGACGTCAGGGGGCGGGGTTCACCAGGTGACATAACCAGGTGGCCTCCGCCCCACAGTTATTAAAAAGCAGGATCTGTGGGCCGCCTTGTTAAAGGGGTCTTCCAGATTCCAATAAGCTCCCTGCCCACAGACCCCCACAACCGCCGTCCAGGGTTGTGGGGAAGAGGCTCTTGTCCTTGAATTATTTTATGGGTGTGAGTTGCCTCACAAAGCCTAGAGCCGACTCTGCTGACAGCCATCCAGAGGCATGATGGGATATTTTTCGTTTTGCAACAGCTTAAGGGTCCGCTAATGCAGATCCCTGTCTGTTCAGGGGTGAAGACGAAAAAGCCAAAACAGATTCCAGCTATCATTTTCTTAATGCGGTTTAGAAACACGTGATGGAAAACCAGAAATAAAATAACTTCTGTTTCTGCCATTTCCCAAAATAAAAAATCTCCTCCTTCTAATGGATATCCTCAGCTCTAAAAACTGCAGGAAATCGAGCATTCCTGTCTTCCCGGCCACATGCAGACATCTGCTGTGCACTTGTTTGCTTCTTATTCTGGATATGAATGGGGACCTACTAAAAACTTGACAGAGGTCCTAAGCCTTAAAAGTACATCTAAGGGCTCATGCACACTGCAGCTCATTAACTACTTCAGCCCCGGAAGGATTTACCCCCTGCTCATGACCAGTCCATTTTTTGCGATACAGCATTGCGTTATTTTAACTGACAATTGCGCGGTCATGCAACGCTGTACCCAAATAAAATTGATGCCCTTTTTTTCCCCACAAATAGAGATTTATTTTTGGTTGTATTTTATCACCTCTGCGGTTTACATTTTTTTGCGTTTTTTACTATCTGCTATTATAAATATCCCCTCTAAAAAAACAAATTTCTTCATCAATTTAGGCCAATATTTATTCTTATGCATATTTTTGTTTAAAAAAAAAAATCACAATAAGCGTATATAGATTGGTTTGGCAAAAGTTGTTGGGCCAGATCCACAAAGATCGGCGTATCTTTGTGCGGGCGTAGCATATCTTCTTTACGCTACGCCGCCGCAACTTAGAGAGGCAAGTGCCGTATCCACAAAGCACTTGCATCCTAAGTTACGGCGGCGTAGCGTAAATGGGCCGGCGTAAGCCCGCCTAATTCAAATGTGTTTGATGTGGGCGTGTTTTATATCCACTTAAGACCCGGACCAATACGCTGGTAAATGACCCAAGGTGTTTTTGCGATTCGGCACTGCGTCGCTTTAACAGACAATTGCGCGGTCGTGCGACGTGGCTCCCAAACAAAATTTGCGTCCTTTTCTTCCCACAAATAGAGCTTTCTTTTGGTGGTATTTGATCACCTCTGCGATTTTTATTTTTTGCGCTATATACAAAAATAGAGCGACATTTTTGAAAAAAAAACACTATTTTTTACTTTTTGTTAAAAAAAAAATCAAATAAACTAAATTTTAGTCAAACATTTAGGCCAAAATTTATTTAGCCACATGTCTTTAGTAAAAAAAAAAAAATCGCAATAAAAAAAAATAGCTACCTAGCGGGAACAGCGGCACTAATACAGCGATCAGAAAAATGATCGCTTAGTGACGCTGGCAATAGGGAGTGAAAGGGTTAAATAGGGCGGTGATCAGGGGGTAAAACTTTATTAGGGGGGGTGGGGGGGCTATCCTGAACCTAACACTAACTGTTTTTTACACTGCATGTCACACTGACACTAAATGCAGTTAATTAAATCACTGCATTCAGTGACACTGTGACAGGGGGGTGGGGGGGGCGATCACAAGGGGTTAATATGCCTATGTGAGTGTGTGTCAGTGTTGTGTTGGTGCACACTTACTTGTGATGTCTTCTCTCATCAGCAGCGCTGGGAAACAGCGCTGCGATGAGAGAATACATAATTTCCTCCTTCCTGTGTAAACACAGGAGGAGGAAGTGACAGGCTGGGAGCGCGCTCCCATTGGCTGGGAGCGATCGCGGGGGGGGGGGGGCGGATATCACGGACATCCGCCCGCAGATCCCGGATCGCTCCCAGAGGTAGGGGGACCCCCGCACGCCGCGGAGGGGGTCCCGATGGGACCCCCGAACGCACTCGTAATTTACGCCCTTGTGCCTGTACGTGCCATTCTGTGGCCGTATATGTGCGTGCGGGGGTCCTTAAGTGGTTAAAAATTAAGTGTGACCCCACGTAAATGATGTTTTTTACTAACGACGCATGCGCTGTCCGTGAACGTATCCCAGTGCGCATGCTCCAAATTACGCCCCTGAGACTCATTGGTTTCGACGTGAACGTAATTTACGCCCAGCCCTATTCACGGACGAGTTACGCAAACGACGTAAAACGTGAAAAATTTTACGCTGTCCCGACCTCCATACTTAACATTGCGTACGTCTCTATATAGCAGGGGTAACTCTACGCCAGACATACGTTTACGAAATCGACGTAAAAAAAATGTGCCGGCCGCAAGTACGTTCGTGAATCGGCGTATCTAGCTCATTTGCATATTCGACGCGTAAAACAACGGAAGCGCCCCTAGCGGCCAGCGTATAATTGCACACAATTATACGCCGGTGAAGGAAAGTTACGTCGGCGGAGGAAGCCTATTTTTTAGACGTATCTGCCTTTGACAATCGGCGTAAAGCTACGCCAGTGCAGATTTGAAATCACGACGGCGTATCTCCGTATCTCAAGTTTTGTGGATCTGGCCCATAGTGTCTACAAACTACGGGATAGATCTATGGACTTTTATTTATTTTTTTATGGTTTTTGCTAGTAATGGCGGTTATCAGCTTTTTTTTGAGAAACTGCGACATTGCGGCGAACAAATATGACATTAAGTGACACTTTTTGGGAACCAGTAACACCAATACAGTGATCAGTGCAAAAAAAAAATGCACTGATCACTGTAAAAATAGCACTGGCAGGGAATGAGTTAAAATCAGGGGTGTCAAGGGGTTAAAGTGGAGTTCCATCCATAAATGGAACTTCCACTTTTTGGAATCCTCCCCCCTCCGGTGTCACATTTGGCACCTTTCAGGGGAAGGGGGGAGCAGATACCTGTGTAATACAGGTATTTGCTCCCACTTCCTGGCATAGATCACCTTGGTGATCTACGCCACTTCCGGCTCCTACTCTGTACCCCTGCTGTGTTCTGGGAGACACACAGCTCCCAGAACACAGCGGGGACCACTGAAGATGCGCAGAGCAACTCGCGCATGCGCATTAGGGAACCAGGAAGTGAAGCCGCAATGCTTCACTTCCTGATTCTCGGCTGAAAGCCCGGCACACGCTGGACCTTGCTGAAAAGAAGTCTCCCGTGCGCATGCATTTGGTGCATACTAACCAGAGCTGTATCATGGCCTAGGCCAACAAGGCCCAGGCCTAGGGCAGCAGGTTGCAGGGAGGCAGCATGGAAAGAGTCTCCGCCGGCTTACACTATTAGTGTAGCACTGTTAGTGTAGCGCCAGTCTTATGGGGCGGACTGGGCAGAGAGGCAAGCATTCCGCAACTGTAGGGGGGGGGCGGAGCTTCTAATTTTGACTGTCCTATCATCCTGGACCACAAACCTTCCTCACTGTGCTATATGTTTTCTGCTGTACCATTGGCATGGTTATATCTCTTCCTCGCCATAAAATTATCAGAATTTTGGGCCTAAAGGAGAACTTTAGGAACACTTTTCTATTTAATTTTGGATAGAGTAAGGGTAAGGTAAGGGAAGGGCAGGTCTTTAACAGCAAGGGATGTGGCCTTGACAGGAAGGGGTGGGTCATATTTAAATTAGAGGTGTACAAGTTTAGTCAGGCCTAGGGCAGCACAAAACCTAAATACATCCCTGATACTAACTCATTATGCCTTTTGCCTTACAGGTGTACAAAAAAAAGTGTCAGCGGGTATACAACCGCTTTAACTTTTTCAGTTGACCATGGCGAGGCCTGTTCTGAGTGGAACTTGTTAAACCCCTGTATGGTCTTGGCCACCGTACTGCAGCTCAGATTCAGGGTCTTAGCAATCTTCCTTTAGCCTAGGCCTTCTTTATGTAGAGCAACAATATTTTTTTTTTTTCAGATCCTCAGAGAGTTCTTTGCCATGAGGTGCCATGTTGAACTTCCAGTGACCAGTATGAGAGAGTGAGAGTGATAACATCAAATTTAACACACCTTAAAGCGGGGGTTCACGCTAAAAAATCTATATACCATTAGATCCAGCATACTGCTGACATCTGCAGTATGCTGCCCCCCCCCCCCCCCGCTGTACTTACCATGTTATCGTAGTAGGCGTTCCTAAGACAAGGCGTAGATAATTGACATGCTGGTAAAGCGCGTCACGCCTTCCGAAAATACACGAAGTGGGACTCGGCTTTTTACGGCGCCTGCGCAGTCAGCTCTACATGGCAGGCGCAGGCGCCGTATAGTGCCGTAAACAGCCGAGTCTCACTTCGTCTATTTTCGGAAGGCGTGACGCGCTGTACCCGCACGTCAATCATCTACGCCTTGTCTTAGGAACACCTATTCCCCGCGGGAGTCAGAGCTCCGAGCCGGATGAGAACTACGATAACACGGTAAGTACAGCAAAAAAAAAAAAAAAAAACAGTATCCTGCATATGTCAGCAGTATGCTGGATCTAATGGTCAAATAGTTGATTTTCAGGGTGAACCTCCGCTTTAAGGCTGGATCCACACCTATGCGGTTTTAGTGCTTTCACACTGGAGCATTGCGCTGGCGGGATGCTAAAAAAAGTCCTGCCAGCCGCATCTTTGAGGCACGGTAGGAGCGATAAAAATACTGCTCCTATAGCGCCCCTATCCATTGAAATCAATGGGGTAGTGCCTCCAAAACAGCTTGCAAAACGCCACAAAGCAGCGTTTTTGCGGGCGGGTTTAACCCTTTTTCGGCCGCTAGCGGGGGTTAAAATCTCCCCGCTAGCACCTGAAAATCACGGCAAACACGGCGGTAAAACTCTGCTAAAAATAGCAGCACTTTACCGCCAGGGCACAAGCGCGTCAGTACCCTAATAGTAGTAATAGTAACAGTAGTAGTATTAGTTATAGTAGCAGTAAAAGTGGTAATAGTAGTGGCAGTAGTATTAGAAGTACTAGTAATAGTAGTATTATTTTTTATAGTATCAGTAGTAGCAAGAATAGTAGCAGTAGGAGTATTAGTAGTAGTAATAGTAGCAGTAGTAGTAGTAGTATTAGTTATAGTAGCAGTAAAAGTGCTAATAGTAGTGGCAGTAGTATTAGTAGTACCGGTAGTAGTAGTAAAAATAGTATTCGTTTTTATAGTATCAGTAGTAGCAAGAATAGTAGCAGTAGGAGTATTAGTAGTAGTAATAGTAGCAGTAGTAGTAGTAGTATTAGTTATAGTAGCAGTAAAAGTGCTAATAGTAGTGGCAGTAGTATTAGTAGTACCGGTAGTAGTAGTAAAAGTAGTATTCGTTTTTATAGTATCAGTAGTAGCAAGAATAGTAGCAATTGTAGTAGTAATAGTAGCAGTAGTAGTAGTATTGGTAGCAGTAAAAGTAGTAACAGTAGTGGCATTATTAGTAATAGTAGCAGTAGTAGTATTAGTAACAGTAGCAGTAGTAGTAGTATACACAGTGTCTGCAGTTAGTAACCACCAATTAAAAGAAAGGTGAGTGTACTCAGCAGGGTATCCCAGCCACCTTTACTGCTCAGTATAGAATAGACACATAAGATATTTACCATTCCTTGACAGCCTGGAATATATGTGCTGAGTTGCTGTCCATGTGGACTGTGCTCTCCTGGGGTCCCAGCTGGTTAGTATAGGGAAAGCTCTGTGTGTTGGGGGTGCCAGGTGTGTGAGATGTTCTGTGCCCTGTGCTTTCTGTTCTCAGTGGATCCCCTGCTCTGTAGATCATGTTCTCTGCGGATCATGTGCAGTGTGGATCTTATACTCAGTGGATCCTGTGCTCTGTGAATACTATGCAATGTGAATCATTATGTGCAGTTTGGATCCTAAGCTCTGTATAGACCCTGTGTTTGGTGTGCTGGGGATCCTGTACAGTGTGGACCGTGTACTCTATGTAGCTCCTGTGTGTAGTGTGGATCTTGTACTCTATGTAGCTCCTGTGTGTAGTGTGGATTGTGTACTCTGTGTAGATCCTGTGTGTAGTGTGGATTGTGTACTCCTTGTAGATCGTGTGTGTAGTGTGGATTGTGTACTCTTTGTAGATCGTGTGTGTAGTGTGGATTGTGTACTCTTTGTAGATCGTGTGTGTAGTGTGGATTGTGTACTCTTTGTAGATCGTGTGTGTAGTGTGGATTGTGTACTCTTTGTAGATCGTGTGTGTAGTGTGGATTGTGTAGTTGTAGACGTGTGTGTAGTGTGGATTGTGTAGTTGTAGACGTGTGTGTAGTGTGGATTGTGTAGTTGTAGACGTGTGTGTAGTGTGGATTGTGTAGTTGTAGACGTGTGTGTAGTGTGGATTGTGTAGTTGTAGACGTGTGTGTAGTGTGGATTGTGTAGTTGTAGACGTGTGTGTAGTGTGGATTGTGTAGTTGTAGACGTGTGTGTACTGTGTCTCCCCGCTCTGCCCCGTCTGATCGCACACACAGGAGGACTCTTCGCTCTGTAGTTGCAGTCTCTCCGATGTTCTGTTCTCGGGCTCCGTCCGGTCGCTGGTCTCGGGGTGTGTTGGAAGTTTGTATATCAGAGCTGAGTGTGGCTCCCAGTGACCGGACTCCTCCCGGGAGGTGATCACAACATAGCAACACTAACAAGTGACAGGAGACAATAGAGGACGCGGAGTGCAGCGCTGCCCCTGTAATTACACAGAGTTGTTGTCTCTACTACACCCCGCACTGCACACACCTCTATGGACTGTGTATGGACACTCTTCTCCTTCTGTCATCCTCATCCAATGGCTTCCTGGACAGTTCTAGATCCCATGGCTTTCCTCCACCTGCAGCCTGCCAGAATAGTAAATGTCTGTACTCCTGAAAACCTCCATGCTCCTTTGCCCATGCATGATGTCATACGTATTCTCTGCGGCTGCATTCACACTCTCACACAGCAAGAACAATAGGACCGGCTTGCGATTTTGGTTGAGCGATTTGCAGGCAATTTTGAAGATCGCATAGGACCAGCCTGTTCACTTAACCACTTCCATACCGGGCACTTATACACCTTCCCGCCCAGACCAATTTTTAGGTTTCAGCGCTGTTGCACTTTGAATGGCAATTGCGCGGTCATGCTACACTCTACCCAAACTACATTTGTATAATTTTGTACCCACAAATAGAGCTTTCTTTTGGTGGTATCTGATCACCTCTGATCAATTTTCATTTTCTGCAAAAAAAAAAAAAAATGACCGAAAATTTAGAAAAAAAAAAGTTTTTTTTGTTTCCGTTATAAAACATTGTAAATAAGTAAATTTTTTCCTTCACTGATGGGCACTGATGGTACTGCACTGACTGGCACTGATAAGGCAGCACTGATGGGCAATGATGAGGTGGCACTGATGTGGTGGCATTGATGGGCACTGATGATGGGCACTAATGTGCGGCACTGATGGGCGGCATGGATGGGCGCAGATAGGCGTCACGGATGGGCGCAGATAGGCGTCACGGATGGGTGCGGATAGGCGGCACAGATGGGCGCAGATAGGCGGCACGGATGGGCATGGATGGGCACTGATAGGTGGCACGGATGGGCACTGATAGGCGGAATGGATGGACACTGATAGGCAGCATGGATGGGCACTGATAGGTGGCACGGATGGGTATAGATGGGCACTGATAGGTGGCACTAACATGTGTTGTACTAATGGATGCCAATCAGTGCCAAACAATGCCTGACAATCAGTGATGCCCATTGTGGGCACTGATTGGCATACATTGCGACACTGATTGGCATCCATTAGTGTCATCCCTGGTGGTCTAGGGGGGCATAACTTTTTTTTACATCCCTGGTGGTCCAGTGGGCATCCCTGGTGGTCCAGTGAGCATCCTCGGGGGGGCTGTGCTGATAATCGATCAGCACAAACCCCCCCTGTCAGAGGAGCAGCCGTTCAGCTCTCCTCTACTCGTGTCTGACAGACACGAGTGAGGAAAAGCCGATTACCGGCTTTTCCTGTTTACATCGTGATCAGCCGTGATTGGACACGGCTGATCATGTGGTAAAGTGTCTCCGTGAGAGACACTTTACCTAGATCGGTGTTGCGGGGTGTCAGACTGACACCCCGCAACAACGATCGCCGCGATGCGCGCCTCCGGGGGCGCGCAGCGGCTCAATATCCTGAGGACGTCATATGACGTCCACTCAGGATATTGAAACCACTTTACCGACGTCAATATGTCATTGGCGGGCGGCAAGTGGTTAATGGGATTGCAAAGGGAAGAAATGTTTTTCATAATAAGCCATCCTTTACCTGCAGACATTCCTCTTTTCACTTCCTCATTGTTCGTTTTTGCTCAGAAGTTGCTCTATTTCTTCTCTGTTCTGTTCACTTCCTGCTTGTCTGATTGTTACTGACCACCGTGAAGGGAGGCTTTACTGCGGTGGTCAGTGACGTGCTCGCCCCCTCCTGGGAACTACATCTGTGTGGCAGGACGCCAGGGCCGGCGCTAGCACAAGGCAACATGGGCACTTGTCTTACGGCGCCAGGGAACAGGGCGGAAAATTGACCAGTCCGTGACAGTCGCCCGATCATCGGGAAAGTGTGTGGTGTGGGCTGCCGCTGCGGGCGGCATCTGAAGGACGAGTCCCCGCAGCGGCGATGACCTGTGCAGTCACTCTGTCTCAGTGTGTGACAGTCTTACTGTCTCGTCCTTGGCTACGCGCCGCCTATGTCAGTAAGTGACGCAAGTGGCCACTGGTTCCCTTGGCCGCTCAACCGAATGATGTGAAGAAGCAAGGGCAGCTGGAGGCGGAGCAACGGACAGACCGAACACGCACCAGCAGGCAGTGTAGCTTGCGCCGTCATCCTGGAGACGACAGCGACCTGTTGAGGGACTCAAAATGCACCTTCGCCTGAGTTGGCAAAAATCCTTGCACCGGCCTGGCAGGACGCTCTGTACGTGTTAGAGACTTCAAGGAGGTGTGAATTAATGGGTTTGCCGCAATGCATACTGGGAAATGTAGTTCTTACATGAACAAGCACCGCAAACCAGGAAGTGAATGAGAGAACAGAAACTAGAACCCTGGAGGTGATATAGATGAAGGAATTTAATAGGTATTTACTCATTTTTTTAACAAAATCATTACACTATTCTGTCTGTCTACCTTGTAGACATTCATTTTAGGCAAAAAATGTTTTTCTTTACAACTCCTTTAAGTGGGCTGCCCCTATATGGGTATGTTGCCCAAAAAGAAGCTCCTGTTTCCTTTTTCTGTGACAAGCTTCACAAGATTTTTTAAAGGTGCAGCGTTATCCAGTTGTGTGACAATAGCGGCAGAATCACATTGCCTTTGGGGTGCCAATTTAGACCCCTTTCACACTGAGGCTGTTTTGAGGTGTTTTAGCAATAGAAATAACGCATGTAAAGTGCCTGAAAACTGGCTCCCCTTCTCTGCAATGGGTCCTTTCACACAGGGGCAGTGTACTTGCGGGACGTTAGAAAAAGTCCTGCAAGCAGGATCTTTGGGGCGGTTTGGGAGCGCTGTATACAGCACTACCAAAATGTCTCCTGCCCATTGCAATGAATGGGTAGAGCTACCAAAGCGCCTGAAAAGTGATTTAAAAGCCCTACAACGTGGGAGTTTTTAACCCCCTTTTTGGGGGCTAAAAGCACCCTGCTAGTGTAAGGTGACCAGATTTTTTTAATTAAATCCTGGGACATATTTTTTCTTTACTAGTAATGGCAACAATCAGCACTTTTTGCCTGTCGCCGCCTGCTACACAGCCTCTCAAGTCTTTCCCAATCGGGCCCCGGCTACTACTGGATGGGGAGCGGAGGAAGGTCCCTCCGCCAGGGAAGGCAATGAGATAGGCAGATGGCTGGCCAGGATTTGAGCCAAGGCAGAAGAACATGTGAGCGGATCTGAATGGGCATGCGTCCGAAACTGAAGAGATATTGACTGTCTTTGAAATTGCCCCTGCCCCCTATTAAATCCAATCTGGGGACAAAACCAGGGACAGACTTGGTCCGGGGACCGTGTCCTCAATCTGGGGACTGTCCTCTGAAACTGGGGATGTCTGGTCACCCTATGCTAGCGGCCATAAAGTGCCGCTTAAACAGCACTAAAGTGCTGCTAAAACGAGCAGCGATTTACTGTGACCACACGGTCACCCCAGTGTGAAAGGGGTCTAAATGATAATGGCACCCACCCAAGTGATTGTCACGTCATTTGGAATCACAGGCAGAATCACAGTGGCAAAAAATTGATGGCATGGCACAGTGGCGACAATTGATGGCACAGTGGCTGCATTTGATGGCACAGTGGCTGCATTTGATGGCACAGTGGCATGCGTTTGATGGGCACAGTGGCTGCGTTTGATGGGAACAGTGGCTGCGTTTTATGGGAACAGTGGCTGCGTTTGATGGTAACAGTGGCTGCGTTTGATGGGAACAGTGGCTGCGTTTGATGGGAACAGCGGCTGCGTTTGATGGAAACAGTGGCTGCGTTTGATGGGAACAGTGGCTGTGTTTGATGGGAACAGTGGCTGCGTTTGATGGGAACAGTGGTTGCGTTTGATGGGCACAGTGGCTGCGTTTGATGGGAACAGCGGCTGCGTTTGATGGGAACAGCGGCTGCGTTTGATGGAAACAGTGGCTGCGTTTGATGGGCACAGTGGCTGCGTTTGATGGGAACAGTGGCTGCGTTTGATGGGAACAGTGGCTGCGTTTGATGGGAACAGTGGCTGCGTTTGATGGGAACAGTGGTTGCGTTTGATGGGAACAGTGGCTGCGTTTGATGGGAACAGTGGCTGCGTTTGATGGGCACAGTGGCTGCGTTTGATGGGAACAGTGGCTGCGTTTGATGGGAACAGTGGCTGCGTTTGATGGGCACAGCGGCTGCGTTTGATGGGCACAGTGGCTGCATTTGATGGGCACAGTGGTTGCGTTTGATGGGCACAGTGGCTGCGTTGGATGGGAACAGTGGCTGCGTTTGATGGGCACAGTGAGGCTGCAATTGTTTCTTTTTTTTTCCATTTGTTTGCGCCCCCAAAAAAATGTTGAGCACCAGCTGCCACTGAGGAAGCGCAGAGATACAGATAAAGTCCTGTCCATGCTATTAAATCATAGACTAAATCACAGAGTAGATGGGCTGACTCTGAGTTTAAGTGCCACGCCACAGTTCCTGCTGGTGAGAAGTCCCATTCCAGGCTGGTCAGGCAACAGTTGCAAGATATACCCCTGTCACCACTCATCTTGTCTTCAAGTCTCCGACACTAAGAAAAAGGCTGCATCAAATTCAGGGACCTCTGCCATTGGACTTTGCTGCAACATTCATCTGGAGGTTTCGCTATTAATAACACTTTATACCCAGGTATATGTGCACAATTCCACCAGAACTCGTATTGGGCTCTTTGCTGATAATACCTGTTTGTACATTAGATGTATGTACTGTTGTAAATCTTTGCATATGTAAAGCTTGTATTATTTCTATGCTGTTGTGCATCTATATACTGTACTTATAGTGAATGGTATATGCTGGTTGCAGTCATTTCTCTGCTGCTCGGATACTTTAGATTAGATTACTGATTAAATTCACAGGAAGCAAATCCCCTCTGTTCACAGAGCCCCTGTCCTGGGTGGAGGCACTGCCAACTTTATTATCAAACCCACTCTTCCACTCAGCAAAGGTTCTTTGGGTTTAAAGTCAGAAAGGTCTGCCTGGGTAACTAGGACACTGATTCAGGAATTCTGCTTTTTTCTCACCCTGATGACAGCATTAGATACATTACCCTGGTCTACTTATAAGCTAGAAGAGGAGCCTAACACATAGGTTTGCTAAAAGTTTGGATTTGCCAAAACCTTGTTTTGACTGACTGCAATAAAGCAAGAATAAACAGGAGCAATGCTGCAAGCAATTTACAGCACACATTCATTTTGGTAGCAGAATTATAAATGAGGAATGTATGTTTCTTGCTAAAGAACATTATTTTTTATTAAGTTGTTATGAGTTAAAGGATTACTAAAGGAAATATTTTTTTTTTTTTTGCTGAAATGACTGTTTACAGGGTATAGAGACATAAAAGTTAACTAATTCCTTTTAAAAATGATTAAAAATAGATAAAAATCAATCATATAATGTGCCTCTAGTTTCACTTTCGTTTTTAAACTGGTTTTGTGTTTATGTGAAGTACAGAAGACAAACAGAACAAAAACAAACAAATCCAGGGCAGTGTTTTGTTTTTAAATTGAATCCCAGGGCAGTGTTTTGTTTTTTAAAATGAATCTGATTGGTTCTGAGGAGTTTTAGACACACAACTTGGACCACAGTGAAAAGCTGCCATGAGATTTTTCATAAGGAGCCAGACAACCAGGAAGTGTGGAGATCAGAGCAGAATTTCAGTAACTTCAAAGCAAAAACGAACAATGAGAACATAAAAACAGCAATGCATTAAGGTAAAGGAAGCTATTTAGCTAAAAAAAATGTTTTCCTTTAGTGACCCTTTAAGTTCCGCTTTAAAGCCACAACAGTAAGATTGGCCTGTATATGCAGTAAATCATGCTTATTATACTCACCGTGGAACCTAGGGGGTTAAACCTCGGCATTGTGTAAAAAGGCTGTTTGATCCTGTCTTCTCTGATCCACCCCTTTTTCTAGAGTCCCCAATACAACTCCAGATAAAACAGAGCCTTTGGAATCACTCTACACATGCTCAGTTTGATGTGTATTGCTAGACAGTTTTTTTTCTTGGAAGGGTGCATGTAATCAGCACAGGACCAATCAGCACTGTCCAGACAGAGGGTCAGACAGCTTTAACCAGACACTGATAGAAGTTACAAGACTGTATTTAGCAGTTTATATTTACTAAAATAATTTCCATCTTCTATGTACCGTGGGAGACCAGATATAGCGAATGCAGGGTCCTGGGTTTATTAAAACTTTAGTAACACCACTGGTGTCCCGTGATCGGATCACAGGAGCTGAAGAACGGGGAGAGGTGAGTGTAAACAAATCTTCCCTGTTCTTCTCTGTGGCAATGTCAGTGATCATCTGTTCCTTGATATAGGGAACGACGATCAGTGATGTCACACGTCCAGCCCTGCCCCCTACAGTAAGAAACACACATGAGGTCACACTTAACCTCTACAGCGCCCCCTAGTGGTTAACCCCTTCACTGCCATTGTTATTTTCACAGTAATA
The DNA here is from genome assembly GCA_029574335.1 of Rana kukunoris. Lineage (NCBI taxonomy): Eukaryota > Metazoa > Chordata > Amphibia > Anura > Ranidae > Rana > Rana kukunoris. Next base: position 536,350,309 of record CM056049.1, on the reverse strand, counting down.
AGTGCATTTTTATAGCACTTTTTGCTGTGAAAATGACAATGGTCCCAAAAATGTGTCAAAAGTGTCCGGTGTGTCCGCCATAATGTTGCAGTCACGAAAAAAATTGCTGATCACCGCCATTAGTAGTAAAAAAAAACGCGCAAACCAATCAATAAACGCTTATTGCAATTTTTTTAACCAAAAATAGGTAGAAGAATACGTATCGGCCTAAACTGAGGACATTTTTTTTTTTAATATCTTTTTTGGGGATATTTAGCAGCGTTAAGAGCCCTGACTCAGGAGCGGGGCCGCCAGCGTCCCTAACAACCAGTGAATATCGGTGACACCACCCCTTGTGACGCCAATGACCCAGCATGCTCTCAGTCAATGATGTCACAAGGGGGCGGGTTCGCCAGGTGAAATCACTGGGTGCCCCCCCCCCCCTTAGTTATTAAAGAGCAGGATCTGGAAGCGCAAAAAATAAAAATCGCAGAGGCGATCAAATACCACCAAAAGAAAGCTCTATTTGTGGGAAGAAAAGGACGCAAATTTTGTTTGGGAGCCACGTCGCAACTCTGCAAACCAATCAGAAGAAAATATAGCAAAAAAAGATGATAAAAATAATATCCAAACCTGATGAAATGTTTGAATAGGATGATATTATATCAGCATATTTGTTTACAAAACTCTAAATAACATCAAAAGGCTGAAATATTGCTGAAACATTAACAGAGAGGCGAAGGAATACAGGAGTGAGGGGGCCATCTGGTGTAGCAAATGTGCATTGCAGTCACTGGTTATCTTTACAAGTAAATGGCACCAGCAGTGAGGATGCCAATGCATGAAGTGTAACAATGGAAATATTAACAATAATCTATATGAGGAGAAGAGGTAAATATGTAGCGCTAAAAGTGATAAAACAGTGAAGTGTAAATGAACTAACACTATGAACTCAATAGGGTATAATCTATATGACATGTTTATTTTTTCCTCTTTCCCTACAACAGCTTCCAATTTACAAACACTGTGGCTACTCTGTGCACTACCTTACCGCTACCGCGTACACACGACCGTTTTTTGGGTTCTAAAAAAATTACGTTTTTAAGGGTCTAGAAAAATAAATGTTTTTTCAACCCGATCATTAAAACGGCCTTGCCCACACACGATTGTGAAAAAAAAAATGCTCTAGCAAAGCACGGTGACGTACAACAGGTACAACGGCACTATAAAGGGGAAGTTCCATTCGGATTGCGCCACCCTTTGGGCAGCTTTTGTGTTAGTAAAAGACAATTTGCGCTTTTCTGTCTGTTACAGCGTGATGAATGTGCTTACTCCATTCCGAACGGTAGTTTTATCAGAATGAGCGCTCCCGTCTCATAACTTGCTTCTGAGCATGCACGTTTTTTTCACGTCGTTAAAGCCTACACACAACCATTTTTTACAACCTTAAAAACAACAATGTTGCAGCCGCCACGATCGTGGTTTGCCAAGAAAAATTATTTTATAAAACTTTGTGATGGACATTGCCATATTCTTTGTGGGCACTCTGAATCCCTCCTGTATGTCTTCCGGGATGCGGCGAGTGACAGCACAGCTAGCGCGAGACTACGCGACTAGATAGTTCTGTGGATGCGCTGTGATTGGCCCGCACGTCACTGCATGGAGGCCTGACAATCGGCGCCCACAATCGGCGCCCACAATGCACAGCGCTGTCGGGCAAAATAGCTACACGCCCACTTCCCGCAGGGATGGAAACCCGTAAGCACAGGATATTACAGGTAAGGGAGCATTGAAAAAAACAAACTTCAACGTTATGTTTCTTAGATGGGCTTGAGGTTAAGGATGCTGTAAAGTTGATTTTGAGGGTGAACCTCCGCTTTAATGACATTAAAAATAAAAACGTAATTTTTTAGAACCCGAAAAATGGTTGTGTGTACGCGGCATGAGAATCTTGAACCTTTAGGATTTGCCTCAAACCCATGGTAGCGGTGAACCCAAACCTTATCCATATTAGGTTATATAGCCCCTTATGAAAAAATGCATTATGGTGCTCCAACAAGCATTGAAAAAGATAACAATATCTTATTACAACTGAAATCATACAGCATTATTAAAGGTTTTGTCATTACGTTTGTTTGTCTGCAACTTTTTTTTTCAGACCTGGACAAGTTCTAAGGTAGGGCGGGTGCAAATAGACACAAGTTCATTTACATCAACCTGTCTATAGGAATGCATGGAGCTTCCCATGAAGTCTGGCTGAAAAACTGAAAGGCGGACCCCATTGGAAAGCCTGTGTTAAAGGGTCATAACGTCCGGGGAGCGCTGATGTGGTCACCCTAAAGGTGGGTACCACACTCCAGGAACGAAGAACCAACTAAGATGGCGTCTGTCCCATAAGTAACCTCTCCCAGCATGCCCAGCGAGGCCCAAGCCTCCCAATTGGCCGCTTGGAAAGAACACCCGAACCTCAGCTTCCACTGCTGCCACCTGTCGGCTCGGGGTGGAAATACACCCCAGGCACGACAGGATGAGCCCACAGCCAAGCTGAAACAGAGAGCCTTACCTTAATCAGAATTGAGATCAGAGTCACTTACACTCTGATTATTACCATTAAATTTCAGTAGCACCCGTACTTGGAAGTACATGGGCGCTACACAAATGTATATCAAAGATACATTTTACTCTGCATATTGTCTAATTGTATTGCGCTATTCTTGGCTCTGCACATTTAATTTATCTGTATTGCATGTTAGGTTTGGTGTATCAGCCTATTTAGTTGCTTGCTGACTGCCATAAAGGCTGATTTTTTTACTTTTTATTATGGAACCCTATGCACGGGCAGTTGTACATAGACTTCCGTTTACACCCACCTTCCTCTGGATCCAATCAAGTCTACTAAAAAACAACAGAAGAGGACTTTGTTTTTGTGGAGCTTATAGGAGGTAGCCTGATGTAAATGGACAGTGCAGTCTGTTTACTGCTGACCGCCCATAGAGCAGAGCAGGGTCTGGGTTTATGCAGAATGGACATGGATGTGACATCCCTCCAGCTATTCCCCGATCAGATGGGAATAAGCTCACAGATCCCCTGCTAATCGGAGTGTGATCAAAAAGTGAAAGGGGACTAAGATGCACCAGTAATGAGAACACACATCTGATGTTAGCATTCCATGATTCCTTTAGATAGGTGTAAGTGACAGTAGAGACTGTGTGTATGACAGTGTCATTTCTGTTAGGCCCCATACACACGAGCGGACAGATTTGTTCAAATCTGTCCGTCCGACAGATTTGAACAAATCTGTCTGCTGGGATTTTGGTTTGCTCGCGTGTACACACGAGCAAACCAAAATCCCCGCCAGCAGACGGCGCGCTGACGTGTCGGTGACGTGGCGGTGACGTTGACGCCGCCACGTCACCGCACCAGGAAGTAAAACACTTCCGCGCATGTGCCGAATCCATTCGGCGGCGGCGCGGCGGCGGTGCGGGACGACATGTCTGCTGGTAAGTGTACTAACCAGCAGACATGTTGGGCGGACACATTCCCACCCGATAGATTTCAAAGCATGCTTTGAAATCTGTCGGGTGGACAAATCTGTCCGCTAGCCCATACACACGATCGGAGATGTCTGCTGAAACGGTCCATCGTTTTCAGCGGACATATCCGCTCGTGTGTACGAGGCCTTACTGTTACTTTGGCACCCCATGTAGGAGCTGATGGTGAATAGGGATCCCCCACCCCACACAGCCAGGCACACCGATTTTCCACAGGTACACTTGAGTCAGTAAACAGTCTAGCAACTTTGGCCCAGATTCACGTACATCTGCGCATTATTGGACCGGCGTAGCGCACCGCCTTTACGTTAGACTTGCGCAATTTTGTCGCGTAATCACCCTATTCTCATAGCTTTTGCGCAGAAAATTGCGCATGCGTAACATTTTTTCAGAGGCGTAAGGAGGAGTAATACAAATTGGGAAGGACGTGGGCGTGATACATTGAAATGAGCCGTGACCCCATGCAAATGAAGGGCCGGCCGGCTCGCGCATGCGCGCTTGAAGGAGACCATGGTCAGCTCCGCTGTGCACATGCTCACAACTCGGGAGCGGCGCAATCAGTGAAATTGGAAATGGACTAGGGCAACGTTGTGAACTACACAAACAGCATAAATAGACTCACACAAACGCACTTGCATTGCAAAAGTACATCCCTTTGTCCCTTCCCATTTAACCAAGTGCTTTTGTCCTGTTGTTCGTTACGTTGTGTTTTGCAGTTGTCAGATTAGTGTTCTGTGTGATCAAGTGTTTGTTAGTAGATCTTTGAAAGTGTTTTTTGATAAGTGTTTGAGTGACTGTTTGTTTGATATATTTCTGTTTGTTTGTTTTCCTGCTGTTTTTTTGCTGTTTGTTTTTGTGACTGTTTCTTGCTGAGTGCTTGTGTGATTTTTTGGGTGTTAGTTTTCTCTTTGTGTGTGTTCTTGCTTGATTGGTTGTGCTTGTTTTTGTGAGTGATTTTTGTTGACAGGGAGTGAGTTTTTTTGGAAGTATGACAGAGAGAAAGCGAAAGCTCAATTTTACTGTGGGGGAAAAAAGAATTCTTGCCCGGGCCATTAGCGATTATGGGCGTTTACTCCACGGCCCGGACAGTGCCAACACCACCCCGGCCAGGAGGAGGGAGATTTTGGATATGATTACTGAGCAGGTCAATTCAGCAGGGGAGGGGGGACACGGACCCGGTCTGGGATTGACAAAAAAATCAATGACCTCCGGCGTCTGGTCAAACAGAAGCTGGCCAGAATGCATGCCCATGCCAGGGGCACAGGAGGGGGCCCACCATGCCGTATTAGGCTGACAGCGGAGGAGCGTGCGGTGGCCCTGACCTTTCATCGGCATGAAGTTGAGGGCCTGCCCGGCTTTGACTCAAGTCCGGAGCCCGTGGTGCCAGGTAAGTATTTTTTTTAATATCAGGTGTGTAGCATGTGTGGGGGAGGGGGTGAAAGGGAATATGTGGCAAGTGTGTGGATCCTCCAACATGTGAATGTTTTGTGTCATCCACAGATGTGCAGGAGGGTGCAGGGCCATCTGGCCTGACCGCACCATCCCCAGGACAGCAGCCTAATGAGGCCCCTCCAACAAGGCCGGAGTCCGCGGAGGAGGTTCAAGAAGAGGAGGAGAATCATGAGGAGGAGGAGAATCATGAGGAGGAGGAGTCCATGTCAGGCACTGGACGTTTGGTTTTTGAGGACTCTTCCCCTCTGGCTGGCAGCAGGCAGCCCTCCCTAAGGGGGAGCCCCCCCTCCTCCCCCAACATGGCTCCCCTCCCAAGGGCCTCCCCTTCTCCCCGGCCACAAGCATCAGCTGGAGGCAGGATTTCGTCCCAGAACACCAGGGGGTTGGCCGATCTCCTGCCCGCCACTCTGAGAAGGGACCAGTTCCTCCAGACCCGCCATCTGGGACAGGTCAGCCAGACATCGGTGCGGATGGAGAAGAGCCTGTCCTCCATCAAGGATACGCTGGGGAACCTGGACTCCCACTCCCGGGCTTTCACAACCTGCCTAAACGACCTTCAGACTACATCAGCAGTCGTTGGGCAGGATGTGAGGGCCCTTACCCAGGCTATCCAGGCCAACACGGCAACACTTGGTGCTGCCCTGGACAGAATAGCCGTGGCCTTGGAGGGCAGGCCGCCAGGTGGGCAGAGATCAGGGGCTGCTCCTCCTTCCCCGGTTTTCCCCCTCCCCATGAGTCTCCCCTGAGGAGCCGGGGCCGTGGCCGGGGGCGCCCCAGGCGTGGCTCACGTCAAGGGCAATAATTTTTTTTCCCCTCTTTTTTTTTTTTGCTGGCAAATTTTTGATTTTGCTGGTAATTTTTTTTTTTTGGGGGTTGTGAATGCTGTTTGAATGTGGGGGAGACATTCCTGCCGGAAAAGGGCTGTCACCCTCAATTTTGGTGGAGAAGGGTTCCCCAGGACCAGGGAGAAGTGATCCCCAGGTCCGTGTGAATGGTGTATGAATGTACAGTGACATAATTGGAGCCTTGGCGTGGCGTTGCTGCTCACAAGTCCTGCATGGTGGACTGGTGCCAATCCAATTTGATGAGGATGTGATGTGTCCGTGCTAGGGACCACAGTGGTGTGCATGCATGCATTCTCATTGTGCCATGATTAATGTGTGTGTTTAACGTGCAAAGATGCCCAATGTGAGCTGTCTCCTGGCTGCTCTTCCCTCAGAAGACGGGGGACCCTCGGTTAGGGGGGGTTGTCTGGTTCAGGGGTCAGGTCATCACGTAGGTCAATCTGCAGGCCCTTTCTTTCTGCGAAGTTGTGCAGCATGCAACATGCACCGATGATCTGGCACACAAAGTTTGGGGAATACAAGAGGGTACCCCCAGACTTATCCAGGCATCGGAAACGTGACTTTAGGAGGCCAAAGGTGCGCTCCACCACTGCTCGTGTTTGGGCATGTGCTTGATTGTATCTTTCCTCTCCTGGGGTTTGGGGGTTCCGGATAGGAGTCATGAGATGGGGTCCCAGTGGATATGCAGAGTCACCTGTAAGGGAAAAGACAGGAGGATGTTAGTCATGCATGTGCCCCTTGTGATGTGTGCATCATGGGAGGGGATAGTAATGCCTGACTCCCATGTCACTCACCAACCAGCCAGGTGTCCCCATACACGTTCTGATCGAATTCCATTCGGATGTGGCATTGATTGTATATGTAGCTGTCATGGCTGGACCCTGGGTGTTTGGCACGGACGTGCCATATGAGGCCTTGGGCATCGACTATCACCTGTACGTTGATGGAATGCCAATGCTTCCGATTGCGGTACATGTGCTCTGTCTCATGGGGGGGGGCTGGAGTGCCACATGTGTGCAATCAATGGCCCCCACGGTGCGTGGGAATCTGGCAATTCTGTAGAAATCTGTCATTGCCTTCAGCCGCAGGTCCTCAGTGGTGGGTTTGATGATTTGGTTGGCCATGCGTCTGAGGATTGCAGGGACAACCTGGTGCACACATCTGCTCATGGAGGATTGTGACATCCCAGCCACCACTCCACTTGTACGCTGAAAAGAGCCACTGGCAAGGAAATGGAGTGTTGCCAGGACCTTGACCAGTGGCTGCACTGCATGTGAGCGTTGTGTTGGGCTGGTGATGTCCTCCTGCAGGGTTGTGGTTAATTCCAGGATGGCATGAGGGGTGAATCTGAAGATGCGAGACACCTCAGAATCACTCATGCCAAACAGGTCTATGCGGGTGCGGTATATCCTCTCCCGTGCCATCCTCCGTGCCATCCTCCGTGCCCTCATCCTTCTTTGTTCATCTAAAGTCAGTAGTATAGCTATGTGCGACGATGCCCCTGGCATGTTGGCATACAGATTGTTGTGCAACACGTGTGACTGCTAAGCTCCTCACTAACAGTGTTGCTTTATCTAACAAGTAGACTTTTTTTCTCTTTTTAGACCAGCTTTTATATGCTCTAATTTTAGACAGGACATTTTGCTGTTGCGCACACTGCGTCGCCTGCGCTGCCCCAACGTTCTTTTGTGGATCCCCGTAAGTCCCTCATTAGCATATTTGACTAGCAAATCAATGGTCTGTCTAGTGCACTTTTGCGCGGACGGATGCGCCAGTCTAACGAAATTACGCGGGACCAAAAAAAGTAGATTTTTGGCGTATCTCGTTCTGGGGATGCCGTGCATCGAAACGCACGTGCACATTTCGACTTACGCACGCGCATCTCCTGTTGCGCAGGCGTAATCGCTCTGTGAATCTGGGCCTTTGTTTTTTGTTTTGTTTATTAGGGGTATTGAATTTGGATGGGATGGCATTAATATAGGATGTTCACTTGACTGGAACAAAGTCTCTTCAGGGACACTCAACTATATACACTCTCTATGCACACTCCATCACATCACTTGCTTGCAGAACGAAAAATCACAGATCCAGCTGGGACACTGTTTAGGGGGATCTGGTAGGACACTCTGTCAGATCCAGCAAAAGCCTGTTACTGGTAGGGAACATGGGCCCCTTTTGTGTGGCTACTGATTCCACCACCACGTCTTCAGGCACTGCCAGCCCGCCTGGCTGCAGCTGCTCCTGTTACTGGCCCTCATGGCTAATCCTCCACAGTCCTCCCAGACTTCAAAGACTGCCACTACCAGTTCTCTCAGGCTGTCTCTCAGCCCTCCCCGACTGCTCACTCTCCAGCCACCGGGCTCTCTTCTCCCTGTACGTGCTTTCTGGCTCCTGATGCACTCACACCTGCTCCTGTGCCTCTGGACAGGACTCCTCCTTGAGTTTTCAAAGGTTCCCTCTAACACCCGAGCCCCAGGCCTGAGGTCATTCACCCCAGACAAATCCGGAGACAGACTGGCACCGGAGACAGTGTCCTCAGTGAGGGGATTGTTCCCGAAAAACGGGGACATCTGGTCACCCTACGGTAAGAGACTCAGAGCTATGGGCCCATATTCTGGGATATATCTCCAGAAACTACCCCTTAGCGATGCCACTGTTGGTATGCCAATACATTATCAGGCCACCCACTGGGAAACAGGGGCACCACACGTCTCCACAGAAACTTTACACCACCGAGCCACAGGATATGCAAAAAGAAATGTGTAGCGCTAGATATAAAAAAAGGGATGATTAGCGAATAATAACATAAGCAAAATGTTGATAAACACCATAGGTGCACTTAAAAAGCACGAAGTGTCTCTAAAATGGTGATATTGTCCAGGTAAGTCAATATAATGAAGTGACTGGGTGCAAGTGAGATCTGGATAGTCCACCACCGTAGATGAAGCTGAGGAGGCTTACCAGATGGATAGTGACCAAAATAAGTGTACACCTATTAGGTCAACTAGGGCTTAATGTGGCACCAAGGATTGCTCACAGAAGGACTCCGGTGGAGAAAGGAGTAGTAAAGGTATCCGGTCAGATGAGGGGACCAAACACAAAAACTTTCACTTCTCAATAAATTCAGCCGACAGGATGACTCAGGAGGCCCAATAGCAAGGAAGGAAATAATAAACAGACATAGCGTAACTCCGATAAAAAAGTTTACTAAAATCAAAAAGTAATACACTCACGTTTGGTATGAACAATCATGGGCATATAAGAATACAGGCAGTAGGGTCAATCGGTTCCCGACGTGTTTTGTTTCACAAACATCTTCATGGGAATTGAATTGATCATTTAGTTGTGTCAGCTGCTTCACTGTTTTAGTAGCGCGGTGAGTGTATATACCTTGGTATATACCACATTGAGCCACAGGATATGAACCTAAAGAACTACGCAGCCCTTTAGGAGTAGTGGAACCAGTGTCTCCACCTTTGGTTTCTCCTTGCTTGTATACTGTATGGTCTTCTTAGGTGCACCAAGTATTTATGCAGTGATATAAAAAAGGAGGGGAGGCCTCCCGAAGCGTAACACATTTATTTGCACCAGGTATCATTATGTTAGAGTAGCTGAGAATGGAATTTGAATGCTTTCACTTAAGCATACACCTGTGTGAAGGGTCATGTTTACCTGTACAGGTGTTTCATGCATCTGTGTGCAGGCAGCCCCATTAATGTCTATTAGGACACAAAGGCTGCACGCACACAGCCACTGGTCCCAGTTTGACAGCTATCCAGGTGTAGGTGCATGTCCCCATATGGCCCTTCGTATGGATGTATGCTTATATGCACCTGTGTTAACGAGGTCTAAAGCAGGCTATAACTTAGTGGTAGTTGTTGTTGTCTAACTTTGCCTTGTCGTGCAAAGGATATGATGAATGATACACAGTGTTTATTGTTTTTATGTCTTTAGTCAAAAAATTTCACATTAGCAGGAGAGGAGAAATTCGGGAACTCTTGACTTCCTCATTCTTATGTGCAGCCAAAAAAGGAAATTTACAGGGGTCTATTTGAAGTAAAGTACCATCTTTTAATTCAAAATGCCTGAACATTCAAAAAAATATGGGAGGGAAGGGGGGTCTTTAGCACATTTTCAAATTTGCAATGTTCATATGAAACACAGAATAATTTGTTGCCTTTCTGATGGGAAAAATGTTGGGCAGAGTTTGGCAGGGCAAATGGCTAAGGCTAAATAAATACGGTAAAGAAGGTTATCCTATTCCTTCACCAAGTGAACACACCACCACCACCACAATAGGTTGAGCTCTTACCAGAGAGCCTGGACCCTTTATTATGAAGGGTCAAACAAACTTGAACAATATGGGGGTAGCTGGGGATGTACAAAGGAACCATGTCAGGAACAGCTCCAGAGCACCCAGGGGACTCCACCCAAATGACGATCCAAATAAAACATAAAACGCTGGATAGTGTAAAACCTTTTTAAGGGTTGCATTTAATATAAAGTATTATACTTACATGTATCCATAGTAAAACACAGCATTGCATGGTAAAAAAGGAAGGCAGATTCCACAGAACATCCAAACATGTAAAATGCGGGATAGCAGGAACATACAGCTCAGCCCGACCGGTTTCGTAGACAAAAGGACTTCAGCGCTGAAAGTGGCCTGGGCAGGAAGGGGGTGAAAATGCCCAGTATTAAAGTGGTTAAAAAAGCGAGCACGCTTCCTAATTCAATTGTTACACATGAGCACATGTGATCTCTCCAATTGCAGCATAGACTCCAATTTCTCACATCCCCGCCAGCATTTTCACACTGCTCTAGTATCTTCTTATTTCATACGCTAGCTACAACAGAATGGCCAGTGAGCCTTCCTCTTTGGAAACAGCTAGAGAGGTTGTCATGTTAGTTGTCCTCAAAGTAGGTTTAGTAGCCATTTTGTTGTGGCCCATGTCCTTGAAATAGGTCTGGAGCTTTTTGGCCAGGACTCATGGTTGACAGTAAAGGCCTACAGGTATGGCATTTGCATTAAAGAATATATTTAAAAATGGTATAGTATATTTTAAATGACTGCAGTGCCTTGAATGTATTGGCTGGTTCATGTAAAAAGAAACGTTTTGCCTTTATAATTAAAGAAATTAAGCATCATGTATAAATGGAAAAAAACTATATTTTCTAAAAGAAAGACTTTCATTGTTATATTTTCAAAAAATGTTGGCAGCAAATGATTACACTGTATGTAAAAAAAAGTTCCCAACCCTGATTGTTTTAACAGATAAAATGCTGTAATCTATAGTATATATCTCTCACACTCACAGCACTGCAATCAAACTATTCCGGGAACCGAGCCAAACAAACCAATTAGCCTATTAAATATCCAGGCAAGCTACCAAAATTTTGACACAAAATGGAAGTGTGTAGTGTAATCCCGCACTGTCCCTCTTTCCGACTTCTTGATCTGAATGATTTGAATTGTCCTTATTTACATTGTTCTGCCTTTCCTTACAATCCATAATTAAACTATTCCATTCCCTAACTACATATTTTCTATCTTTGCTACTTTCTTCAGATGTTTTCATCACTTGTGTCTAAAGATTAAACAAATTTTGCACATTAGGCTCAATTCACTAAGCTTTAACACAAAGTCACTGCAATATGTTTATCTCAATGGAGTCTGCCCCTTTTTTTAAATTCTAGATTATAATCCGGGTTTGAACTGAGCCTCATTTGCTGCTCCATACTCGCTGCATGAGGGAAAAAAAGTATTTGTTCCCCTGCTGATTTTGTAAATTTTCCCACTGAAAAGAAATGATCAGTCTATAATTTTAATAGTAGATTATTTTAACAGTGAGAGACAGAATAACAACAAAAATATCCAGAAAACGCATTTCAAAAAAGTTACTCGTGTTGAGATTTGGTGTTTAAAGCGAAGTTCCACCCTTAAAACCACTTTGTTTCATCCCATCCAGACCCAGGAGCTGACTGTGCAGGCGCCGTAAATAGCCGGTCCTAGTTCGGCTTTTTTATACGGCGCCTGCGCAGTCAGCTCCTGGGTCTGTGCGCAGGCGCCGAGAAGAGCCGAACGCTAATCGGCTGTTTCCGGAAGGCGTGACGCCTTATAGCGGCGACATACACCGCGGTGCGCCCAAAATTAAATGATCTATTATAAAGTAAGTACATGGAATAAAAAAATAAAAAAAACAGCATACTGGCGCTGACGCCAGTATGCTGGATGGGATGAAACAAAGTGGTTTTAAGGGTGGAACTCCGCTTTAAGTTTAAAACAGGTTTTTTTTTGCTAGAAAATTACTCAGAACCCACAAACATTATTTTTTTCCCAACACCCTAGAGAATAAAATGGCGGCTGTTGCAATACTTTCTGTCACACCGTATGTGCGCAGCACACTTTTTTTGGAAAAAATCCCCCCTTTTTAATACAAAATAAGATAACAGTAAAGTTAGCCCAATTTTTTTTATATTGTGAAAGATAATGCTACGTCAAGTAAATTAATACCCAACATATCACGCTTCAAAATTGCGCCTACTCATGGAATGACGACAAACTTTTACTGTTAAAAATCTCTATAGGCAATGTTTAAAATATTCTACAGGTTGCATGTTTTGAGTTACAGAGGAGGTTTAGGGCTAGAATTATTGCTCTCGCTCTAACGATCGTAGTGATACCTCACATGTGTGGTTTGAACACTGTTTACATATGCGGCGCTACTCAAGTATGCGTTTGCGTCTGCATGCAAACTCTTATTTATTTTACTTTCTATTCTTTATATTTTACACTGTTTAAAAAAATGTGTTACTTTTATTCCTATTACAAGGAATGTAGCGTCATTGAATTTTTCTTTCCGGGCCCCTGAGCGGCGGTGACTACGTTCCTCACTTCCGCCCTGATGTCCCATGACTGCTGTTGTACCAGCCCCGCCCACCACGCACATGACCCGCGTGGCGAGCTGACGGGGCTTATGCCCTGACATTGGTTTCTTCTTGGGCGGTGGTGTTTACATCTCCCACTTCCGCCCTTACTCCTCGTTTTCCTATGACGCGATCCGCGTCATTACATTTTCATTTGCGGATGTCCGGGCGGCGGTGATCATATACCACACTTCCGCCCTGACTCTATGCCCTTACATGACGTGATTTGCATCATCGCAACGTTTGACTCATGGACCTATTGTGCAACGCCACGTCACCAAATCACGCCCACCTCCTAAACCTGCCCACCGTCCCATCATATTTAAACGTCTTCCTTTCCCTACAAATCTGACATGGCAGAAGGCTTGCTACGCTGCTCCTGTTTACTTCCTCATGTGAGTACCTAGGTCTAACTAATGTGCTTTCTTGGTCTTAATTACGATTATCCTTATCCTTTTTGATTACTCTCTGTACTATCACATACAGATTCTCAGTGCCTATGCCTGCCTGCAACTTTTAAGGCTTGACTACTATCTGCACCTCTTAATTTCTGGTATGTGCTTTTTGTGATATAAATATTTTCTTGTTTTTTGCCCTTGTGTTTTGTGTTATTGTAGCCAATCACAAGATACTTATATATAAAAAGTTTCCCTTATACTGTCCTTTAATTTTAGGACAGTATATTGTTCTGTGATAATTTTGGTCCAGGTGGCCGAGTGAAACACAGCACCCAGGTCTTCCTATTCCTTTCCATCTTGGATATCTCCACGCCATGGTTGATACACCTTCCCAATGATCTGCAACTTTAAAAGCATCTTGATTGGTATGGATTTGAATTATTGTATTTGTATATGTATTTTGCCTCCTGTATACTTTTTTCTTATTTTGTGTTTTTTTGCATAAATTTACTAGATCCCATACAGACTTCGGCCCCTGAAGAAGGGAATACCCAAAACGCGTAGGGCCTGGTACTTACCACGTGGATCATTTATAAGTTGTATATTCATTGTTTCTTTTAACCTTTGTGTTTTTTGATACCCTGTTATTTATAAATAAAATCATATATTTTGTATAAAACACTACAAATTCTCGTTGCCTTCAAAACCCCACTTCGGGGGATTCCTCGAACTCCTTTTCTTTTCTACCAGGGGTGGTGGCAACATATTTAAGATCATATATCGAAGATGTTCCCCTTATATATTACAAGGAATGTAAACATCCCTTGTAATAGAAAAAAAGCATGACAGGACCTCTTAAATATGAGATCTGGTGTCAAAAAGACCTCAGATCTCATATTTACACTAAAATGCAATAAAAAATAAAATAAAATAAATGTTGTTTGGAATTTTTTTTTTAAATGTTCCTTCAAGAGCTATGGGAAGAAGTGACGTTTTGACGTCGCTCCTGCCCTGCAATGGTATGGAGTTGGCTGTGGGCCATCTTCCCCTCGCTCCATACCACACAGGGAAAAGGATCTGATTGCCTCTGCCGCTGCCTCTTCCCCCACTGATAAAAGTGATCTTGCGGCGAATCCGCCACTGAGACCACTTTTATCTGAAAGCTAACAGCCTGCTGAAGAAGTGGATACTGGGGTTATGGCAGCTAGCTGCTGCCATAACAACGATATTCCACGTCAAACAGCCAATGTATAACGATGGCGGGCGGTTGAAAAGGGGTTAATGAGTGAAATAAGTATTTGATCCCCTATCAATCAACAAGATTTCTGGCTTCCATGTGTCTTCTATACAGATAACGAGTTACAAATAGGAGCACTCTTAAAGGGAGTGCTCCTAATCTCAGCTTGTTGCCTGTATAAAAGACACCTGTCCACAGAAGCAATCAATCCAATTCCAATTTCTTCACCTAGGTCAAGACCAAGGAGCTGTCTAATGATGTCAGGGACACAATTGTAGACCTACACAAGGCTGGAATGGGCTACAAAACCATTGCCAAGCAGCTTGGTGAGAGGGTGACAACAGTTGGTACGATTATTCGCAAATGGAAGAAACACAAAATAACTGTCAATCTCCATCGGTCTGGGGCTCCATGCAAGTTCTTACCTTGTGGAGTTTCAATGATCATAAGAACTGATTGCCATCAGCCCAGAACTACACGGGAGAATCTTGTCAATGATATCAAGGCCGCTGGAACCATAGTTAGAATGAAAACAATTGGTAACACACTACGCTGTGAAGCACTAAAATCCTGCAGCGCCCGCAAGGTCCTCCAGCTGAAGAAAGCACATGTACAGACTTGTCTGAAGTTTGCTAATGAACATCTGAATGATTCAGAGGAGAACTGGGTGAAAATGTTGTGGTCAGATGAGACCAAAATAGAGCTCTTTGGCATCAACTCAACAAGCAGGTGCTGGCTTCCTAACAAAAAAAGAGGACCACTACTAAATAATTCACTTCACACTGCAACTGAAGCTTCGCTTGACCGAACACCCATTTGTTTGGCCTGCTGCAGAGGAATAGGAATTTCCATAGACTGTACACAGTGCTGAGGTCTGCCTCATTATTTCCCCTGCTGGTTGAATGTTCCTATAGTGTTAGACTATCTTCTCTATTGGCGAATGTTAACTCTCATGGCCAAATGTTCTTATGGCTATTTTTCTCTTAGGATCGAATGATAGGGAATGTTACATTCTTTGGCGAAAGGCAACTAAGAAACTTACATACATATTATTACATGGACAATTTTGAGACATTTGCAAAGCTAATTATTTAAAAATAGACCCCCTTAGGGACCATTCACGCTAAGTGCAGTTACCTGCGTCTCCCTGCATGGAAACACAGAAAACCATTGTTTCTGTGTCATGTTCAGACCAGAGCAGAGCAATATTCTGCAACATGTCACTAATTGGCACTTCGGTGTCTCTTTGACCAGATATAAAGTTTGTTAGAAAAAAAAAGAGCAGTGTGATATGATAAAATGCACATCAAACTGCCCCCTGTCGCAGTGCTGTGTGTTGCACTGCTCTGCAGTCCAAAATGCTATGCGAAATGCAGTAGAATGGGATGCAAATCAGTGTGAACGAGCCTTTAGTGTGCCCTGTCACCCTAGGACAGAAAGTATGGTACTGGCAGGATCACCAGGTAAAGATAATGGAAAAAAAACTGAAAAACGACTGGTAAGCGACAATATATCACATTCCTGGGTTCTTCTGTCTACATACACTTTAAAGTGGTTGTAAAGGTCCAAGTTTTTTTTACCTTTATGTACACTATTCATGAAGATAAACAATTTTCCGTGTGCAGCAGCCCCCCCATGTTCCCTCCTAAAATCTACCTGAGCTTTATCTCCATCCAGCGATGTGCACACGAGCCTCAGCGGGTCTCTTCCTCCTCATTTGCTGAGACAGCAGCGGTAGCCACTGGCTCCCACTACTGTCCATCATAGCCAGTGAGCCAATAAGGAAAGAGTAGGGATGGGACCGAGCCTCGCTCCGTGAGTGAATGGACATTCCTGTGGTGCCCTATTAGCTTTTTACTTTCACAGAGTTGAAACATTGTATTAGAGAACAATGTACTACTGCTACGTATATAAAGCATTATATAATCATAATTGTGTCTTCATATGTCAGTGTACTAAAAAACAGCTTTCAGAGTACAAGCTTGCCTTTTAGTTTCTAAGCACAAAATGCAGGTACACGTCGCACAGCATTTTTTTCCCGTAGCATACACTATGGAATTAAGACAGACCTGGGACACCTTTGGATGTTCCACGGGGAGAAGTAATGTGACACACATTGTGTGCTGTGGTGAACAGTGGGTGTGGCCAAATTGCAATAACAGTGGGGGGGGGGGGGGGCTTAAATAGGGCTTAATAAATAAAACAAAAGCATTTTTGCATAAAAAATGCTTATATTGCTGTGTCACAAATAAGAGTCTCACAGACAAGTATAAACTTCAGCACAATTAAAAAAATAAAACTCTTCCATTAGATTTTTGTATGCACTGAATATAGTCAGAGAGCTAACATTTTATCGAAGCTGACCTTAAAGAAGGCCTTAATTAAAACAGTCAGTGACTGCTTAGCAACCAGCAACTGTAAAAACAATGAACACTTTTGGTGAGAAGTAGGTAATGTACAATATAGTGTATATAGTGCAGGTGTGTGTAATGTTTAGGAGGATCTCACAGTGTAATTTTGGGAGGGGGGGGAGGAATTGGGAGGTCTCTTGGTGTAGTATGGGAGATAGAGGACTCCCCTAGTGTGTACAGTATGTAGGAAGGGGGTGTAGTATTGGGTGGACAGGATCTCCCATTGTGTACTGTATTTTCTTGGTGGTGGAGGGGATCCCTCAGTAAGTGCACCACCCAGTAGGTCACACAGGGTCCAGTAGGTGCTCTTAGTCTCGGTCCTGGTGAATTGTACGGTGTTCAGACCCCTGGTGGTCCCCGACTTGGTGGAACAACACGCCACCCACTCACCTGAAAATGATCCCGGCACACCTCCAGTGGGTCCCCACCCCAGGGCGGGCACTACCATGGGTCCCGCTGGGTCCATTGGACCCAGGTGGCACTTTGAGGGGGCAGCAAACTGATGCCCAAGATTTTTTTTACAGCAGTTTTGTGTATCATCCAGGGGAAAACTCGGCCAGAGGCAGGGTGACAACTGCCCCGGGCCACTCCGCTGCCCTGGTAAAAGGCCACCCTGCTGTCCTCAACACGCATACAGTCTAACACTGGCTGTAAAACACCCAAGCACATATGAAGAGCTCAGGTGTGTGTGCTGCCGGGGGTTGGATACCCACAGAACCACAGAGAGCAATGAAAGATCCCATCCCCGCCGGGTCCGTCAGCAGCTGATGTTCGGGGGCGCTGCTTGCAAGGCTTGAATTTCTATTGGGTGGAACTGGAGGAGGGGGTGCGGCCAGCCTCGCGCTCGGCCCGTCTCCTTCTGCTCTGATGCGTGCGTGAGGCTAGGCACTGAAGACTGTGGGAGCACTGGGAGAGAGCAACAGAGCGGTAATATAAGTAAGTTCTGTGTGACAGGATGCAAAGGGTGTCTATCATTTTTCTAGTAGTGGCTGCTGATCTGCTGGATGGCCAAATGTTGCATAACCTGTCATGCTCAAAAATCACTAAACAACCCTAGCTTGCCATTATATTACCCTAGCCTGCCCCAATACTAACCTAGCCCACCCCTATACTGCCCTAGCATGTCTATATACTATCCTAGCCTGTCTATGTACTACCCTAGCCTGCCCCTATACTGCCCTAGCCTCTCCATATACTACCTTAAGCCCCGTACACACGGCCGAGGTTCTCGGCAGAAACCAGCGAGAACCTCGCTGGCATCCTGATTCTGCCGAGAACCTCGGCCGTGTGTACGGATTCGGCGAGCATCCCGTCGGGAATGCCGTCGAGCCGAAATAGAGAGCAGGTTCTCTATTTGCTCGACGGCCCGTCGGGATGAATGGCTGGTTGCCTTTCCCGATGGGCTGGTCGCCGAATCTGACGGCCGGCCGAGAACCTCGACGGGCGGAATGATGTGTTCCGCCCGTCGAGGTTCTCTGCCGTGTGTACGGGGCCTAAGTCTGTATATACACTACCCTAGCCTGTCTATACACTCAGGGCCGATCCTCGCTATAGGCTCACTATGCAAGCCGCATAGGGCCCTGCAAAGCTGCGAAAGGGCCCCCCAAATTACTAAAGGCCCCGCCTGGTGAGAAGTAATTTTCGCCCCTCACCCCGCTTCTAAACTCGCTGGCTGAGTAATTTCCGACAGCAGAACACCCCCTCCCCCCGCTTCTCAACTTTCTTTAATGTGACATGTTACTGTCGTCCGCGCCCCCCCGCTTCTAATTTTTAATGTGCCATGTCATTTTGCTTAGGACCCCAGGGAGGTCAGGATCGGCACTGTATATACTACCCTAGCCCACCACTTGGAATTGAACATAACGGTATGTCATAAAATTTTGCAAAATGACAATTTCATTCTTGGACCCAGGCAGCACAATGTCTTGGGCCAGCCCTGCCCCAACCCCCTTATGGGTGTCCCAGCCCCCTGGGTGTGTGATAGAAAGGGGTGGGCTCCCACCATATGTCTGATATAGCCAGTAATATCTTGTCCTGTGCCAAGTGTCGATCCCATTGCATCATGCTGTTGAAGGAACTCCAGTGGGAAGAGGAAAGTTCAATATTAAACCCTGGATGCTGGATGTGCAGTGTGTTGCTGAGGATTGCCTTTTTGATGCTATGTGCTGGATAGTACCTTGGCTGAACAGACAATGTAAGGTATTGGCTGAGAATATTCTGAGGATATTCAAGCTGCGCATGATGCATAAGCCTAAGCTGAATGGACTAGCAATGCTGTCATGACTAATGGATGTGCAGATTACCGAGGCTCCGAATTTTTACCCCCCAAAAGGCTACAAGCAAAAAACCCCCCAACCTTAAACTCTAAAATTGACCAGTCGACACATACTCTTTTGGAGTCGAATGGCCATAGCAGCCATTTGTTTATTACAAGCAATAATACAATACAAAAATTCTCCACATACAATTTAAATGCATATCATACATCTTACATAAACCGTTACAACAAAATTAAACTCAGTTTTTAAACCATCCTGGTCTAGAGATCTTTGAAGGGCAATTATTTACATTAAATAGTTGTATCTGTACACCCCATTAACCAAGGCCCCACGCCGCATATCACGCCAGGTCAGGGACAATTACTATTTACCTCCTTCAGATACAACCAACTACCGAAAAAAACATTGTTCCCATTGTCTTGTTAGTAAGGGAAGGGATACCCATACCTCCAGGTGGGCCCAACCCCCCTAAACCTCCATTATTTTCTCGGCACCGCCTTCAAAGACCCCATAGACCTCCCGCTGCTACGACTTAAGAACACAAGAAACAAAATTCCACCCATACCAATAGCACCAACCCGGAAATCCAGAACTGCAAAAAGGGAACAAAAAAGGAAAAACAAAAAAGTAACAAAAAAGGGGAGGGTGGGTGGGAAATTTGTTGTTCCTTCTGTGGCCGCAAGCCCTGAATGAAGCTGGTGGCCTAAGAAACACCCCCTTGCTACCCCCCTTGGCAACCTCCCCCAATGCACCTGACTGCCCTAACCCAAAACAACATGTGCCATCATCTAAGAAACTCCCCCTACACTCCCAATTCTTCATAGTATGCCTCACTGCCCACCTAAGTCATGCCGGCCCTCCTTCTAGTTGGACTTCTGCTCCGGGCCTTTCTTTACTGCTGACTGCCCCTGTCCTCAGTCACTGGACCCATGGGTGGAAAGTTTGACAGCTTCTGGCAGGACACTCACTTTACATGACAGATGCCCCCATCTACCTTCTCCCATCAGCAGCACATCTCCCTTCTTATTCAAAATCCTCAAGCAAGGCTGGGGGCAGGGAAATTCCTTCTCTCTCTCTCTCTGCACACTCTGGGGAATCAGTCCTAAAGGCTGCAGACAGGACATCTCACATGCATGGAGTGCGTGCCCCTCTGTAGGAGACATCTGGCCCCAGATAAAGTTAACTTTACAAGTGCCTGCCACCTGGACTTAGGGAGTCTGAATAATGTGTCTGGGTTTCAAACACACTGAGACCCGGACACATGATTAAAAATTGGATGTTTGGCTGAATTCCATACAGGTGGCAACCCTAGGCTAGGTACCCATGCCATGCAGCAGGGCTGTATCCTGGCCTAGGCCAACAATGCCCAGGCCTAGGGCAGCACGTTGCAGGGGGGGCAGCATGGAAAGAGTCCCCACCGGCTTGCGCTACACTGTTAGTGTAGCGCCAGTCTTATGGGGTGTACTGGACAGAAAGGCAAATTAGTCTAGTGCCCCCATAAAGCAGCCGCACTGCTTCCAGCCAGCATTCCGCAACTGTGGGGGGGGCGGAGCTTTTAATTTTGACTGTCCTATTATCCTGAACCACAAACCTTCCTCACTGTGCTATGTATTTTCTTCTGCACCATTGGCATGGTTAAATCTTCTTAGTCCTCTTCATACATTTTTCAGAATTTGGTTCCTAAAGTAGAACTATAGGCAACACTTTTTTTTTAGGGAAGGGCGGGTCTTAAAAAGCAAGGGGTGTGGCCTTGACAGGAAGGGATGGGTCATATTTAAATTAGGGGGTGCACGAGTTTAGTCAGGCCTAGGGCAGCACAAAACCTAAATAACCAACTGCCATGCAGGGTAAATAGCAGTTAGTGAAGAAACATAAAAAAAAAATATTGACAAAGCACATCTACTATACTTCTGTTTGTACGATCCTTTCTGGCTTTTAACTGTAATGGACTAAAATGTATTGGTAGGGAAGATAAGGCTTTTGTTTGAATTGTTTGCAGGGTCCTTTGGCCTGCTTTGAAAGTTGACAGAGTTGCTCTGGGAGGCATTGCAATGGAAGTCAGGCCCTTTTCTGATACCATGCTCTGTAAAATTATTCTGTTTCAGGGAAGTATTTTTTTTCAGGGATGACTACATTTAGGTTGCAATGCTATTATTTATTTATTTTCCCCTTCCCTACATTTAGAAATTACAATTCCTTCAATCAGGACTGTAATATGATAGGATCTTGTGATGATTAGATGGTACCTGCCTGGCTGTCATTAATTGGATTCTAGTAGCTGACCGAATCAAACAGAAACATAATAAGCAGTGAAAGTGAGGTCAAAGTTTAATAAACTAACAAGATGAAAGTTACTTCCCAGATGCTACAAATGAACTTTGTTTTTCATCTATGATGGTATTACTGAGTGTTCCATATATTGTATAACTTGAATGAAAACAGTATTAGCACCTGGCACATCAAATTACAGTTCTTATAAAAAATAAAAAAAAATGACCTTATCATAAATGTTCATGTTTTATTGTCATACAATTTTGAATCACAATGCATTTAATGTTTTTTTTTTAAACAATGATCAACAGAAATATACTCTTTTTTTGTCCCACGCCTATTTTTTTCCTTGATTTGTTATCTATATAGTATTGCCAGGATCGGGCAATACATCTGTGAGCAAGTTGAAATTGAAAGGAGCCGCAGTATATACAGTATACAGTGATTTGCGCAGTAGAACCATTCTGTCGCTGTATACAATATATACAGGAGCCAGTCTGGAAGCGGTTAATAAAGGAATTTCAAAAACTGTCTATTGTGGTTTTCACTTTTTTACACTTTTTTGGGTGAATGGGTAGGGTACCCCTCTACCCATTCACTAAGGGGACGGATGTGGGGGCCACCTTGTTAAATCTTCCAGATTCCAATAAGCCCCCCCACCCGCAGACCCCCACAACCACCAGGCCAGGATTGTGGGGAAGAGGCCCCATCAACATGGGGAAAGGGTGCTTTGGGGGGACCCCAAAGCACCCTCTCCCCATGTTGAGGGCAAGAGACCTGGTATGCTTCAGGAGAGAGTGCTCGCTTGTCCCCCCCTTTCCTGGCTTACCAGGCTGCTTGCTTGGATACGAGTCTGGTATGGATTTTGGGGGGGACCCCACGCCAAATTGTTTTAAAATTTTGGTGTGGAGTTCCCCCTTAAAATTCATGCCAGACCCAAAGGGTTCCCCTTAACCACTTCAATGCACTGTAGTATATACTATGCACTATATATAATATACAAACTGCACTATATACTCTGAACTGCAGTATATATACTATACGGACTGCATTATATATTCTGAACTGTATTATATAAACTATGTGGACTGAACGAAATACTCTGAAGTGCCGTATATATACTATATGACTGCACTATATACACTATATGCTAAAATCGGGCCTTGGATGTTGGTGGTGCCAGAACACTGTAACCTCTCACAGTTAATCTTGTTGGTTTCAGGAATGGGCCCTACTGTTAAACATGTGTTCAATAATTTAAATAACCTGCCCCAGTCAAACAAGTGCAGATAAATTGGGCCTTGGGTTTTGGTGGTACCAGAACACTGTAACCCCTCACAGTTACTCTTGTTGGGCGGAGAAATAGGCCCTGCGTTTAAAAATGTGTACAAAATTTTAATTGATACACCCCAGTTAAACAGGGGCAGAAATATTGGGCATTGGGTGTTGGTGGTGCCCCTCACAATTACTCTTGTTGGGCGCAGGAACAGGCCCGGCTGTTAAAAATTTGTTTAAAAATTTAAATTTCATGCCCCTGAAAAATTGGGCCTTGGGAGTTGGTGGTACTCTAAACCAAAAATGTTGTTGAAAGCTAGCAATGTCAAGATTCAGAAGGAATAGACTAGGCAGCATAGGCAGTCTTCAAGGGATCCCAGATTCCTAACAAATTCAATCAGTTAAATCAGCATCAGGGGCTTGATAGCTGCTGATCCAAGACTATCTCATTTTTATAAATGTGAGCCTATCAACAGAGTCTGTGGACAGGCACACTCTTTGATCCATTACAAACCCTCCAGCAGCGCTGAATGTCCATTCAGAAAGCACGCTGGATGCAGGACAGGCCAGTAGCTCAAATGCATATTGAGCAAGTTCCGGCCAGTGGTTTATCCTCAAGACCCAGTAACCCAGGGGATGCTCTTGCCCCTAGATATTCCTGCACCATATAATGCAGACGCTGCCGATGGTTGCTTGAACCTGGGTGCTGAGGACTAAAAAATTGTTTGAAGGTCACCTTCTCCACCGCTCTTCCTCTGACTGAACATAGCCTCAGAAATATGTTGTCCACCACCAGGAAATGGTAACCTCTCAGGGTCAGGAAAGGCTTTACACAAACTTCACTTCAAGGCATCCTAAAGATGTTTCATCCTCTGCTCCCTCTGCAAAGGCAGGTTGAGCGCTACAACTTTACCCATGTAACATGGATCAAGAAGGGTTGCCAGCCAGTAATGATCCCTCTCCTGATCCGGATCCTAGGGTATTTTTGCAGGCTTTGCAGAATCAGGGAACCCATGCAGTGTACGTTTGCAGAGGCATTCGATTCTGAGTCCTCTGAATCTAGTGAGGATGAGAACTTTTTTTCTTGATATACTGTGTATATATATCAAAGAAGACCTTACTGCAGAGAAAAATGGAGGCTGGTACTGCAAATTAACCACTTGTTCCATCGATTTAACGATCAGTATTGCTACTCCCAGAGGCTAATCATTGGCAATTTTAGCAGCACGACTGAGCTACAGAAAATCTTGCATAGCTGAGGTGACTGCCAACATTCAAAAGATTAAAGCTGCCTATGTGGCTTATCTCTTAGAATGCCAAGGGGGGTTATTTGTGGCCTTTTTATTCTCTCTGTCGTTCTGGTCCAACACTATTTAGTACTGAAAATAAAGCATGGACATTCTACCCAATGTTTGCATAGCCTGTGCTATCTGTAACTAGAAACCCCATAGGAGGAATTAGACTAATTTGCTCTAGGGAACACACGCTACACCAGTGTACAATGATTATGATAACATATTTGGGACTCATGCCTGCATAGCGAAGTATAAGACATGAAATTGGGAACATATTGTGGCATATTTTGACATATCTTCATGTATAGTTGTTAGTATCTATCTAACACTACAATTTTTAACACCTAAACCTGTCTACTTTAAATTGAGGTCTGACCACCAGTTGTTAATTAGGTTCACATGGCAATAATCTTAACCATTAGCTAACTAGCCTACAGTTAGAGCAGTTGACCTAGAGGTTAAAAATACTGTGCTCTGAGGCTTGCAAGCTTTGCAGCTCCGGTTTGATTGTTTATGAGTTTTCCAATTCAGCTTAAACTTTGGGTAACATCTGTAACTAATTTACCTGTATACAGGAATTACAAACTACTGCATTTTTATGGGAGTACATACGTTTATCCTGCATATGTTCAGTAGTTGGTAATTAGCTTGCAGTGTTCTACGCAAAGAGAAAGAAACAGAGATTAATATACATAATATGTAGGTAGATGAATTGATTACCTTTGACACATACAGATTAATGAATTACCTTTTAAAAACATACTGTATGTACATTTATACTTTGAAAGGTGGTATGGCAAGTATATATAATGTGCAGGGAGGCGTTTAATGAAAAGTAGCATACAGTAACCCATATGAACAGTACGACTGTACTGGATTTCAATAAGATAAATAGGGGATCTTTTGTTCACTAATAGAGCAGCAAGTAGACATACATAAGTTGAAAAAAAAAACACAAGTCCGTCCAGTTCAACCAATAAAAAAAAAAAAAGAGACAGGGATGATCAGGAAGGCATGCATGATCAGGGTCATTAGTAGACGGGAATGGTCAGGACACCCCAAGATCTGTACACGTAAGACAGAGATAGACATACATAGGATGTCACACCAGAAGCCTAAACGCAAATGCTGGCTTGCAGTGTGAGGGGTTAAATAGTGTTTCCTGTTGAGAGGCTGGGATGGAGCCATGCTGAGAGCTCATACTTAAACCCTCAGGTGGGGGGCATGCTCTCTAGAGCTAAGACACAGACCTAAAAGGTAAGCAGACAGTCATGGCATAATAAATGACTGCAGATTCATGACAGTACCCCCCTCTAACGAGGCCTCCCCCTCCTCCGCCTGGGACCAGGCATGGAGGGGAACTTCAAATGAAACTTCCTCAGAAGAGGAGGCTCGAAGACCTCAGATGCAGAAATCCAAGACCTCTCCTCAGGACCAAAACCTTTCCAAATTCAACGAGATATTGAAGAACACATTTACATTAGCAAGAATCCAAAATTTGCCTAACCTTATGCTCTTGATCATTCTGAGAGTCTGAAGCCGAGATAGGGAGAGGACGATAGAACTTATTGAGAACTAAAGGTTTCAGAAGGGACACATGAAAGGAGTTTGAAATCTCTAGGCTTTTGGGATATGGAGTTAAAAACAAACAGGATTTAGCTTAGAAATTATAGTGTAAGGACCAATGAATCTTGGGGCAAAGATAGGAGGTAAGCAGACAGTCAAAGCATAAAACATTATTGCAGATTCATAACACAGGGTTTGTGCTTCTCTCAGTACCCCAGAACACAGCTTAGATTTTACCATGTCTTTAAATAACCTATGTCAGATCTGAAGGCCTACAAGGCTCCTGGCACATAAAGACATCCCAGGCATTCCTTTATGTCATGTGATGGGGATGGCTCCCACTTTGCGACTGGCCAAGTGGGATGTGCCACCCCCTAAAAAAAAATAGCACCAGCCGCCACTGATGGTAGGCAGTGTACCTCAATAAAAAAAAAAAAAAATGTATTTGTACTATTTTTTTAGAGTATCACAACTTAAAGCACAGATGATTCACATTTGTGTGAATTGGGTCCTATAAATACACATAAAAATCTGAACGTATACCGTATTTTTCGCCGTATAAGATGCTCCGGCATATAAGACGCACACAATTTTAAAGGAAGAAAATCTAAAAAAAAAAAAAGATTCTGAACCAAATACTGTAGTAAAATATTTGCCACCCACTCGTCATCACCATCACACCACCCCCACATTCGTAATAGCCAGTAACATTGCCCCCACATAATAATAGCCAGTAACAGTGCCCCCACATAATAATAGCCAGTAACAGTGCCCCCACATAATAATAGCCAGTAACATTGCCCCCACATAATAGCCAGTAACATTGTCCCCACATAATAGCCAGTAACAGTGCCCCCACATAATAGCCAGTAACATTGCCCCCAACTCACTGTTGCAGATCACTCTGGAATAGAAGATCCACGAGCCGAAAAATACGGCTTTTAACTTGTAAACACCAAATGTCATAAATAGGCTTAGGCATGAAAGGGTTAATAACAAAGTTGCTTTAGGGTTGGCCGTAGGTGGGCAAATAACTTCCTAAGTTCCTAAGTAAGCGCTGTTTTTGCATGCCATGAACACGTGTCAAGATCTTCAGCGATCCTTGCTTGATACTGAAAGCAGGACATATGGGGTACTTTGGATACTTCAATCTTTGACGTGATAAAGTGCTGAATTGGGACACACTCATAAGGAGATTTTGGACAAGTGGGAAAATCCCCCTGTACAAAAAAAAGCATCTCTGATGTACCTGAGGTTGGGTTTGGCATTAGGAGATGGAAATACTGTAAGGCCGCGTACACACGAGGAGACATGTCTGCTGAAACTGGTCCGTAGACCAGTTTCCGCGGACATGTTCGATTGTGTGTACGGCCTAGCGGACAGTTTTCCAGCGGACAGAAGTTTCTAAGCATGCTTAGAAACTTGTCCGCTGGAAACCTGTCCGTCGGACATGTCCAATGGTTAGTACGCCCAACCATCGGACAGAAATCCCGCGTATGCGTCTAATTGATTCGACGCATGCGTGGAAGCATTGAACTTCCTGGTTTGAGGACGTCGGTGTCTTCTACGTCACTGCGTTCTCTGTCCGCGGGGATTTTGGTCTGATGGTGTGTACACACATCAGACCAAAAGATCCCAGGAGACATGTCCGATGAAAACGGTCCGTGGACCGATTTCATCGGACATGTCTCCTCGTGTGTACAGGGCCTAAGTGAATGTGTGACAACCACCCTGGGCACTGAAAAAGGCCTTTGGATATTATGGCAAAAAACACAGATGAACTCTGTGTAGTTGAGAAAGTTCAACAATAATTCAATCTCATAGGAATGCATGAAACGCGCTTAATAAGCAAATAACAGTAATGGGATAATGGGAAATAAGTCTCAATTTCTCATTAAATCAGCGTTTGTGTCCTTATCCAGGCTCTTGAATGATATTCTAATTTTCTATGCTGACAGCCTGATTAGAGACTTGGAAAATGTTGACCATCGCCTACTCTTTTTTGCTGCAATACCAAAGCTGCTCATTTAGATCCATGCAAACCATGACACACTCACATCTCCAGGTATGAATTGTTAATGGGACATGTTGTTCAGTTTCCAGTGTGTTCTACTCAAATATCACTCGTACCAAGTTGTTAAATTCCTACTTACCCCCTGAGTGATGGGACCTGTAAAGAATATACTGCTAGAAATGTCATTTGCATGTAATAACACTCACATAAAAGTGACAGTAAAGCAATACCAGCTGTGAAATCTGTAATGCAATCATCATTGCACTTACCCAAAGATGCAAAGCTAACCTCCCTTCGATGTGGCTTAAGTGGGGGTTAGAATAACAGTGCCAAGTAAAAGGGAGACCTGGCCACAAATGTGTGACAGTGCTAAGCGCCTAATTGTTTCTTGCTGTTACTGTTTCTGCCAATTTCATTCAGTTTTCCAGGACAGCTACACAATATCCACTTGTGTCTGTTGTAATGCAGAACATTAATTAATGTGATCTGCAGTGGAAGACTGACATATAATGTATGAATATATAATGTATTTAATGGTTTGTTAAAACCAGAACGATTATTTTAAACGATTAAAACGCCAGTGGAATTGGTTTTCAGATATTCTTTATGCATGCAACCATACAGGTAAAACCTTGTCTACATTTATTGGTAAAATACTTGAGGATATTTCACCAAGCGGCATATTTAATATTAAGATTACTAAACTGCTCTTGATGCTTGCTATAATCTGAATATGTTAGGGGGGGGGGGGAGCAGGGGATCCTATAATGGGAAGTGGGAGCACTTTGTAATAGATTGGCGCAATCCAGGCCAATATAAGAGAAGTTAGGAAAGAAAAGGTATAATTAGAATGTATTATTTTGTTATTTTGTTCCACGAAATGTTAAAGGTATGTTTTTGCTAGATTACATAAAATATAACAAATGTCAGTTCATTAAACAAGATGTATTGACTGCCAAGTTTATTATTGCATTCTAGAATACCCTAAAGTGGATGTAAGCCCCATTTATGAAATCTTAGCCAGGCACACATATCTGTAGTGTTTACTTATCTCTCTCCAAAGTCTTAAGTCCTGTGTCTTTCTGCTGCTCTGTTCCTCTGTTAAGAGTATGATAACTTCTGACCAGTTCTCTGACACAGGAGATAAATGCAGCTGGATATTTGTGTCAGGGAGGGAACTTAGAGAGCTTGTCTATTCAGACTACAGCTTTGCGAGTTTCTTCGTTCCTCTTCATGTGTGGAGTGGGGGTGTGTGCCTTTCCACCAATCAGCTCTCACACAGACTCTGCACCCACTGAATGAGGAAACACGATTTGTAACACAATGTGCACTTTCTAAAGAATGTAAAAAGCTGAAGACAGCAGATATACATGTAAAACTTATGTAGGGAGATTTGTTTCATCTGTGTATCATCTGAGGCTGTTCACGTCAATGAGTATATGTGAGGGTTTACATGCACTTTAAGGGTCTATTTATATATATATAAAAATGATAGCCATTCATGTACATTCATTCCATGCCAATTAGGCAAACACAAATGTTCTTTAGGCTATTTTCTCTTCAGAATGAAAGTTCTTTTTATTATGCACAGCAGTAATATACCTTTTTTTAACCCAATTTTAGCTGACAAATTGGCTGCAACCGCATGCATTACACGTGATTGCGGGGTGTCTGTATCACTTTCCCATTACTTGAATGTGTAGCGTTCAGTGTGCCGGCTGCCTGTCGATTGCTATATGTTGGGTTATGTTCAACTTTCCATCTATTAAATCTTCTACCCTTGTTGCTTAAACTTTTTTTTTCTGCCAGCAAATACCTTATACAGCCCACTTCCTGTTTCTTGTCTGGTAAAAAAAAGCCTAGGCTTATGACATCATGCACAGTGAGAGTTTCGTGAGTTTGCCAGGAGGGAATGGGGGGAGTCATGAGAGGGTCAATGAGAGCTGCAGAGCTGGTAGTGTGGGGAAAGTGAATAGCCGCTCCAGGTGGGAACCCAGATGAATCTTCTCCGCTGCAGACAACTCAGGTGCAGCCAATGCACTAAGCAAAGCAGGAACAAAAAATTGTCTCTGGATAGCCGCACTCTTAACAAATTGTAGCCTTTATTAAAAAAAAGGACAGCACTACAAGTCACAGCAAAATAAAGTAAAACCCGACGTCTGACGCGTTTCGCACTGAAACTAGTGCTGACTAAGCACTAGTTTCAGTGCGAAATGCGTCAGAAGTCAGGTTTTACTTTATTTTGCTGTGACTTGTAGTGCTGTCCTTTTTTTATATAAAGGCTACAATTTGTTCAGAGTGCGGCTGTCCAGAGACAATTTTTTGTTCCTGCAGAGCTGGAAGTGTGTCTGTGTAAAACCAGCAAGTGAACAGTTAGTAGCTTTAGCTGACCACAGTTAAAATGGATGCAGCCAGACTCAGTGGAGGGAGATTTTTGCACCATATTTGGCAAGTACAGAATCACAGTATGTTTAAAATATTATGCAAAGTTGTTGGAGTGAAGCTTCAGAATGGCAAAGATGTTTTTATTACAAATTATGTGAGCAGACTGCATTTCCTCTTTAATAGTCACTAAGAAGCTTTTGGAGTAGTTAACAATAAAAAGAATAAGCAATTCATCTTGTTTTTTTTAGCTAGCATGTTGATTTATGAATTCTGTGTTTGTCGCAGGCTTACACTACATCAGCTGTATTTTTGTATGATAGAGTTTTTTTTTTTTTTAAAAGGTTTTTGTAGTAAAATCGAACATTGAATTTTTATATCTACCAACCATAAAATGCTGCAATCTGATTTTGATCTGACTTTCAGTGCCATTATATAGTGCTAGCTTACTTGGATGCATCTTTAAGAAGGTTTGTATATTCTATGGGGCCAAAATTGCACTGGAATCGCACCAAAGTAGTACAGGAACCTTTTTCAAAATGGCATTGATGTAACTGGACACTAAGAGAGCTTCACTTTATTAAGTAAGCTTTTTCTTTTTCTAAGCATGGTGAATGTTCACCAAAGTAAATCAGTTTCTTTTCTCAATCCAGACTACGGGCCAGATTCAGGAAAGGTTACGCTGGCGGATCGAGTGATCCGCCAGCCTAACTGTGGCTTTGAGCCGGCGTTTCTGTTTTCTGTAACCAGAAAACAAGAAACGCCGGGTTGAAGTTCCGATGCGAGCAGCGTAACTGAGTTTCGCCATCGCATCGTTACTTCAACTTAAAAATGGCGCCGGGGGCGTTCCCGCCGATTTCCGCTCAAAAAATATGTTAATGAGCGGAAATCGGCAATTCACGATCGAAATCCGGCGCGACGCAATGACGATACGACGTTTCCGGACGGGATACGCGGCGCATAGATATACCTACATGGGGTTGGAGTATCCTATGTTAGGTATAGGCGTCGTCATCGCGTCGGAAAAAAAAAAAAAAACGTCGCTTGCGTAAAACGGTCATGAATGGGAATGTGACGTCATTGACGTTCATTCACAGATTTTGGAGCATGCGCACGGGGATGTTTTGACACTCGACGCATGCGCAGTACGTTGGCGGCGGGATCGCGCGTAGTTAGCATACTACACGCCCCGTACCCGCGACATTTGAATTCCGCCGGCTCATTTGTGATGCGCTGCCGCAACTTTAGGAGCAAGTGCTTCGTGAATGACAGCACTTGCTCCTAAAATTTCGGCAGCGCAACGCAAATCAGAAGCGTTACTCCAGAGCAAAGATGCTCTGGAATACGTGAATCTGGCCCAACAAGTTTATAATTCTGTATAGGCATATTTAAAACATACCACCAGAGGTCACTCTAGCTCCATTTCTCCAATCACAATTTTTCGAATGGCATTTATTAACTTAAATGGAGAGTTTTAGCCTGCCTTGGGCTGTTTTCATTTCGAGTGAAAAGTATTACATGAATAAATTGACCTAACAAACTGTGTTCAGAACCAGATAGGAAACATAGCTGAAAACTCACCAGAATAAGCTTGAAGGCATTTTTGAGAAGTTAAGCCACAAATACGGTCATCTGCGAGGTTACTGACCCCTATGGCAGTTAAAAGGTTTTTAGTGGAAAAGTCAGATAAAATAATTAGTTTAAATTGCAAACTTTTCTTTGAGATAGGCATGTTAAACTAAAAGGAGACCCAAAGTCTTTTGTCTAGAGGTGTCATAAAACATCCTACTTTGTTGAGTTGACGGAAATTAATTCACAATAGCTCTTACCGGATGAATGTATTTCATTTTTAAACAGAAAAACAGCATCCACCGAGTTTCTCCAGTGGGGTTAAATCCTGGCCAAAACATACATTCCAGCTCCTAATGTATGGAAATTCCTTTGTTTCCAGAACTGCAACTTCTATCTAATTTTCTAACTAAATCCAAGTAAATACTCTGCTGTATCGAAAAAAACACAAATTTAGTCTATTCCGTCTCTGTTACATATTTAGCATAGTACAGAGTTAATAGACATGTGTCACCAGCAAATTCGGTTTGCTGAAGTGAATACAAGCCTAGTGGGTCAGTCGCCTACTTCTGTTGAGTGCCACATTTGAAATGTGGACTATGCCTTATGCATGATTTTATGGTAATCTTTCCACTGCCAAACACAGCTCTATATTCTGGCTGTGCTGTCCAGTAGAGGTGTATGCATCACTAAATTACAGATTCTTTGGCAAATAAGACATTTCACTTATGTATATTTCAACTGTGTATTTAGCTATTTGCCTGAAGTGCAGATTTAACTGAGAAGTGTAGTCAAAGCTATTGTATGTCAGATAAAGTCCACTGTTGGCTGACATCACTCAGCCGGTCCAGGCTCAGGAAAGATCCTGGCCATATGGTCAGGATCCTCCCATATGCCTGGGCCAGCACCTGGCTCAGCCTCTCAGAAATCCCCCCCAGAGCCTCAGCCAGCCCTGGAGGGGCAGAGTAGAGGACCCATGACTTCTAGTCCAGGCTCTCTGCTCAAAGCGGAGAAGAGAACCAGCGACAGAGCCAGTGCTAGACTATTTTGTGCCCTAGGCAAGACCAGCTACCCCCCCCCCCAAAAAAAAAAATTAATGGCTCCAAATGCGCCCTGGGCAAGACCAGCTACCCCCCCCCAATGGCTCCAAATGCAGCTTGTACAGGGATACTTTCTCACCTCCTTGCCAACATTAGCTCAGTGTGGAGACTGACTCGGGAGATGGGAGAAAGTGATGTTGCACACAGCACTGCTTGCACAGCACCTCATTAGCTGGAAACCTCTTCTTCACAGATTAGCTAAAGTTGGCAGAAGACTTTGTCTCCAGCCTGACTCCCTTACATCAGAGTTTACCCCTTTCATTAGGGTACACAGAGTTGCCCCCCCCCTTACATCAGGGTCTCATGAGTCCCCTCTCCTTAAATCAGGGTCTGCAGTCCTTACAACAGAGACCCCACTTTCATTAGGATCCCCAAAGTCTTCCCTTGCATTAGAATGCCAAAGCCCCCCATTACATTAGGGGTCCCAGAGTCTCCCTGGCCTTGGCTGCGCCATAGGCAGGAGTACACCCTAGGCGGCTGCCTAGTTAGCCTAGTGGTAGCCAATTGTGCTAACAGTGCCAGTTGCAGGGGCATAAAGAGGTATGGTTTAATAACATTGGAGCCTACTTTGATCTGGGTCGAGATTGCAGGCCTAGTTGTGCACTGCAGATCACTGTCACTAGCAAGTTTAAGGCAGCAAATAATCTGAAGCTTTACCCTCCACTATGAAGCCTGTACAAGTTGAAAAGGAGAGACTGGTAAGACCATGTTATATCGGCATGTGACATCATTAGATTTCAAACGTGTCCTCAGTGTGACTGAGGGCTTTATCTTGTTAAAAACAACGGCAGTTTCTCTTATATATCATATATACAAATACTTTAGTAAAATACAATTACATATATCATAAATGGCTACACATTTGTTCAAGAAGAGGGACAACAAAGTAGGAAAGAGGGACACAGAAATTTGGTTCCAAAAGAAAGACAGTTGGAAGGTATGTGTAAACAGACACAAGTCTGTTTACATCTGCCTGCCCATAGAGCTGCACAAAGCTTCCGATCAAAACTGTCTGATTTTAGGCAGACCTGATTGAAAAGCCCATGTGAAAGGGGCATGGATTAAAACTGCTGTCAAAAAAATAATTAAAGCCATTCAAAAAACAATGCACAGCTAAAAAACATATGAGAACTGTTTTACAGTACCTGCCACAACTAGTTTTAATTGTGAGCACCTGGTCTTGCTATCCAGATATTCCTACCAGACAGATAGCTTGGTCACCGACATAATTTATCTTCTACTGCAGTTAACCTCTTGGTGCCGGCTGCATGCAAATATTTGACCTCTCGGCAGGTGGGCATGGTGCCAAGAGGCCGCATATTTGCGCTCCCGGCACAGATACTGGTGGCTAATAGAAAACTTTCAGATTAGGTGACCACCGTGACAGCCAATCACATAGGTCACATGATCATAAATCCTGCCCCACCTCCTGATATCCTAAACCCCTTAAAGGGCAGTAGCTCCAAGGGGTTAAACATCATAGTCGATTACTGACATGCCACTAATTTATGTTTCCCTGTATGCTCTCTACAGTGGTCGGTCACATTGCTCCTCACTCCTTGTCAGCATGTCTTACCATGCCATCACTGTGGAGGACTTGTTGGCTTGCTGTTTATGCCCGCCTTTCAATCCTGTCCTGTTTGCACTGCTAGGGCCTTCGAAATACCATACCCACAGTTCCCAAGTTAGGCATTTCCAGGCAGCAACCATTAGGTCATGAGCATTAGATGTCTTGCAGATTTACAATTGTGTGTGCATCAACCTCTGAGGAAGTGACTATATGTCACAAAACACGTCAGTTTACATATATACACGTTCCCACCTATTATGGATTGATATATATATAGAAAAGGAACATTTTTAAAGGTGCAAAATAATACAGATAAATATATAAAAAATAATTGTATTTATACAAAAATTTAAATTGACAGACAAACATCTATCAACAAGAGAACATACAGTTTCAGAATGTGCAAAAGGACAAATTAGGACTGAATATTAGTAAGGACAAGAGGTCAGGAAGGAGCCCAAATAGGAAATAATTTGGTGTACCATAGAGGGAGACACCAATAGGGACAAGTTAAACAGAGCTGGGGGGTGTATAAAGTCCATCTGGGTGGGGAGATAAGCAAGTGATTGAACTACAATGAAAAAAATATAAATTAAATAAAAATGTATAATATTTTTTTAATAATTTTGGGGATATAGTGAGCTAACCTGGGATAGACAGAGGAATAAATCTTCACAGTCATCCGATTAATGATAGAATATTCATAATAATCCCCAGGTTACCAGCTTGAAGGCTCAAAAATCCCCCTTGTCCCCCTAAGTCAATAAATTACCTAGATGAGGCGATCCTTCCTCTCTGGAGGTGGCAGCTGCTCTGAAAGTCTCCACCAGTGTCCATTTTTGTACCTACCTCCTCCCATTCCCATTGGACGCCAGATTGGCGCCAAAACAACGGGGGAGGAAGCTGAAGTTTCAGTTGTGTTTGGTACATGATCCAGTTCCTGCGGAAGACTAGAAAACCGGAAGTAAGGCTGAAGTGTCAAAGCGGCACACTGGAAGTGATGCAGAGCCACAGGCGCATATAGCCTGGATCCCGGATATGGTCATGGGGACATAGGAATATGTCCACACCATTTTAAAAACTGGAACGGAGGACCGTGGTAATACACCTCAACGCTTGATGATGATCACAGGGGAGGGGGGATGCAAAGAAATGACATTGATGTTAAGAGAAAAAACATCAAAAAATAATAAGTAAAGAGTATATATTTTTTGATGTTTTTCTCTTAACATCAGTCTAATTTCTTGGCTTAAGTTTTATATTTACAGGAGGAGCTCTTTTGTTAATGACCATATGGACGCCCAGGGCGTCCACTACGATTGTCATCATGATGTGACCTCACCCCTAGGTGGCGCCATTAGTGCGGACCATTTTTTTATTCCACATAGGTATAGGTAGGTAACCATCCCCCCTCCCCTGTGATCATCATCAAGCGTTGAGGTGTATTACCACGATCCTCATTTCCAGTTTTTAAAATGGTGTGGACATATTCCTATGTCCCCATGACCATATTTGGGATCCAGGCTCTATTCGCCTGTGGCTCCGCATCACTGTGATGCTTCAGTGTCACTTCTGGTTTTCTAGTCAGATGACCATCGTCACTTCCGTGGGAACTGGATAATTTTCCAAACGCAATTGAAGCGTCCGCTCCCTCCCCTGTTGTTTTGGCTCCATTTAGGTAATTTATTGACTTATACAAGGGGGATTTTTAAGCCTTCAAGCTGGTAACCTGGGGATCATTTCTTCTTATTTAGGATGGACATCTTTTGTCCCGGAGCTATTCGATTTCCATTCTGATACTCACTGGAATCCATTGAGAACAGGTAGCTTTTCCCTGCTCCTATATTATTTATTTCCCATAGTAGTGGCATTATAATACCTGTTAATCATTTGCTGGTACTTTCAGGTCTGACTAAATCCCCAGGGGACATACCTCACTATCAATATTCTATCATTAATCGGATGGCTGTGGACATTTATTCTTCTGTCTATCCCAGGTTAGCTCACTATATCACCAAAATTATTAAAAAAATGTTTTATTAATTTTTATTTTTACTTTATATTTTATTTATATATTTTTCATTGTATTTCAATCACTTGCTTATCTCCCCACCCAGGTGGACTTTATACCCCCCCCCCCAGTTCTATTTAACTTGTCCCTATTGGTGCCTCCCTCTATGGTACACCAAATTATCTCCTATTTGGGCTCCTTCCTGACCTCTTGGCCTTACTAATATTCAGATTTCACATCTATCTATTTTCATGCAGGTAATTACTGGCTCATATATTGCTCATTTGTAGTATGCCCAGCGATTTTGGGATTGTTTTTTGTATGAATATATACTTATCACATTTTGTAATGATTGTGTATTATATTTTGTTTCATCATTATTTCCTTATATTTCAGTAATTAGTGTTCGACAATAATAAATCTCCTGAAGAAGCTACGTCAGTAGTGAAACATGTTGAGAGTTCTGTCCATTTGCACATTCTGAAACTGTATGTTATTTTTTATATATTTATCTGTGTTATTTTGCACCTTTAAAATCCCATTTTCCTTTTCTATATATGCTTACCTAAACGGGATGTGGTGCCAATGATTTAAAGTTGAATAGTTGCTCAAATCTCTATTATGGATTGATCTTTGAAACACTGTGCCTGGATACGGAATTAACATCTATATATTGATCAATCTGCTTGACTATATGGCAATTATGTCACTGTTGATCTTTTGGAAATTGAATTTACCAATAAATCTTTACTTTATTGATTTTATTACTGAGTGTGTTGCGCCTCATCTAAAGTCCCACGGGCAATTCATGTTTCTTTGTATATTATATGGGGATGGAGGTGTCTCACGGGGCACATCCAACCATACTTTGTTAGTTAGTTCTAATCTATGTTTACAGGATGAATAATAAAAAAAAAAGTGGCAAACTGTTGAAGTCATCTCTTTGCTCTTTCGACCTGTAATCATGTTCAAACTGTTCATTACAGCGCTGTGCAATACAGTGGAGCTTGTAATGACTTACAGTGCTGCTCCTCCTCCTACCAGCGAGGGCTGTGTTTCCTGCATGAGGATGTACAAGTTTTCTGTGCATCCCTGTGCAGGCAGTCCTATTTATATCAATTAGGCTGCAGAGGCTGCACTGCCACTGCTTGACAGACACAAGGGTGCAGATGCATGGCCCTGAAAGCACCCACGGATGTTCAATTAGGAGGAGCAGTTATATCTGTGCAGCCATGGTGTCCCAATTGACATGAATGGGACTACCTGCACGGGCATACACAGAACATCTGTGCATCCTTGTGTGGGCAACCATGGCCTCACACAGACGAATGCTGTAGTACAGTATGCTCATGTGAATGAGGCCTAAGTGATGATATGCATCTCATTTTAGGAGGCTGATTGCATACAGATTCCAGGATTTATGGTTGTTCTGTGGAAAAACTTATACCTATAGTCAGGCTTACCTGTAGGTACTGTAAATATCTCCTAAACTTGCACCTTTTAGGAGACATTCAGAGTGCATGCAGCCAGTGAAGTCACTAGCGCATGTGCTCTAATGGTCCAGCATACAGTCCCCGACCTATAGAGTCTGTGCCATAAACAACGTCTCCAGCGCGCATAGGCGGGAGTGATGTCATCACGTCAACGGTCACTCGTGTAGCCAGAGGCTGCAAACCTGGAAGGAAGACCTGGGGAAGAGGGAAAGCCTCTCAGTGGTGACTTTGCGGTGCTGTAGGGCTTTGTTGTAAGGTAAGTGTCTCATAATGTGCTAGTATTCGATTTATACTAGCACATTATGACATTGCTTTGCAGGGAATTTTTTTTCCCCACCAACTGCGGTTTACTACCTCTTTAATAATCTTGATGAACTGGATCAAATGCTTTTTTTTTAATTTCAGCTGTAGATTCACATGGAAAGATCCTTTTAGAGTAATAGTTGAACAAATTGCTGCCAGCATCAGTACTACTACCGACATACAGATAAAATATTTGGAATGTTTCAAATACAATTCCTAATTTATAATGTCTGAGCATTGCATGTGCAGCCTTTTCATGAGAAGAGTTGTCTCTGTAATATTAGTTCCATACTGACAGACGGCTTATGATTGGAGTGCCACATTACCAGACAGGATATTGGCCAAGCTATTGTTCTGTCAAGCTGTCCTATTCCTAATTAGCTTTGCGTTCTTGCTTTGTTTTTTCAAAAACCTTCCACCTTATCCAATGGATTTAACAAGGACTGCACAGTTCACATGCTGAACTTTTACTGCATATAATCTGATTACCCTTTCTCCACGGCAGACTTCTTTAATTTTTCTTTCCATGTAATACTGTGCTTCGAATGTAAATGAGCTGTTCTGAGATGTTATTATGCTGGTCCCAAAACGCATCAGTGGCTACAGCTGAGCACATTCCTTTTGTTAATTTAATTTCTGGTACTAGTAGCATGTTGAATCGGTTCTTTTTTTCCCTCCTTTTTCTCAGCAAACCCGTGACAGACTTGCTGACATGTAGAAATTGGCCCACTGAGGTAACTGAAATGCTGGATTGACTGGAATAGTAGACTTTTATGGGTCAGACAGGCCAGGTATTAAGTGAGAAATGTGAGTTTTAGTGTAATTACTCCAGGTTTGCCTCCAGTCTGCTCTAGGCACTTGTCCAGCTATACAATAAGTGATTTAATGGCCACTAGTCAAGCTGTCCTGGTATATTTTCTGAGGAAGGCAGATGGAAGAGTGAAATTGGGCAGAAAAATAAAATAAACCAAACCTTTAGAAAACCATTTTGTTTCTACATAATTGTTCAATTAAAGCCTTACTGTAAACCTCATCCAGCTGTTGTTTTAGGTGCATTGGTAAATCTACTAATAAACTTCTTTCTTTGTACCTGTGAGTGATATCTGCCGGGAATTCAGAGCAATGTATCCATGATTGAATTGTAACATTAGTCTGTTTTTATAAGACATACTCAATGTTTTATACATTTTCAGGCCTATTTAATAAAGCAAAAATCAATATACAGGGCTTTATAACTCAGCAATCAACTGAAAGCAATATTTTTTTCTCACCTGATCGACGTACCTTTAGATATGGTTGCTATAGGTTTTTGCCCTTTGGGCTCTAAACTATAGCCTGTGGGCCACTTCTGGCCCTCTACAAGATTTTATCTGGCCTGCTGTTGACGTGCACAGCCTGCGGATCCAGATCAGTTTCTGCTGACAGGACCCTTATGTAAAAGATGGGAACCCAGATGTAAGGTGGACTCTGATGGGGACCTAGATGCCTAGATGTAAATGGATGGGGTGGGGCTCTGACAGAGACCCTAATGTAGAGGGGCTCTGATGGGGACCCAGATGTAAGATTATAATGCCCATCATGATCATCATAGAGTTGCAGCCAGAGGAGGAGCTGTGGATAAGAGGAGAGGAGAGCCGGCAAACCCAGCGCCAAGTGGGGAGAGGGAATGTGGTGTGGCGCACTGGCGGCATTCTAATTTCTGCCTTCTGGAGCTTGCAGCGCCTATGATGGACCTCACACGTCCCGTGGTCCCGGCATTGGACCAGTGGGATGTCCATCATATGGGCTGCAGGCTCCAGAAGGCGGGACCTGCTATG
The DNA here is from genome assembly GCA_029574335.1 of Rana kukunoris. NCBI lineage: Eukaryota > Metazoa > Chordata > Amphibia > Anura > Ranidae > Rana > Rana kukunoris. Next base: position 536,310,564 of record CM056049.1, on the reverse strand, counting down.
TCTCTCGGCCACACTCAGCGGCGCTTGGCGGCTCTTGGGATCAGGATGGTCCCTGATCGGCGGCGCTCAGGGCTAACAATTAAATGCTGCATGCCTGAGACTCTGGGCTTTTCGTGGGACCCATTCGGGGGTTCATCCCCTCCTAATGATGCCCCTGTGAACCATGTATGTGTCAGACTCCGCCATCGTCTAAGATCACTTTTAACATTGATAAGCAATTGTGGAAAATTATACTGAAATTTATTTGTTATAGAGCTGTGAGAAATATTCCCAGATACTTTAGTCTCTCAGTTACCCATAAAAAAGGGAAACTAAATTCCAATACAAGGTTTCAAACTTCTGGAATTGTGAGGTTCACTGCCTCAGATTTTGCATGATTAATCTTATAATTTGACAATTGTGAATAGCAATCCAATTCTCTCATTAAATAGGTAGTGATATCTTGGTAATAAAAAAAGTAGGTCATCTGCAAATGCCACTACTTTATGTTTCCCCAACCTGAACCCCTGTTGTTTCTGGGTTACCGCTGACCGTCTCAACAAAGGCTCTAAAGTTAATATGAAGAGGAGCGGTAAGGGGACAGCCCTGGCGAGTGCAGTTTGCTAATGTGAAACTAGTAGATAGCACACCATTAGCATAACCGTGGCCTTTGGATGGTCTTTTAGGGCTTCTATCCTTTTCATTGCATTTGTCCTGATACCTATATACAGAAGGGTACTCCTCAAAAGTCTCCAACTCACTCAAATGTCAAATGCCTTCTCAGCATCTGTGGATAGGAGCATTGCTGGTATTTTAGTGGAGTCACAAAGATGGATAATTTGTCTCTTTGTGTAGAGACAGATAGGGACAAGGTGATGGGAACATGGTCTGATATAATCATTGGTTCTATAGTACTCTTCACCTCATCTTCCAGTAGTGCACGAGACAAAAAAAAAATGTCAATCCTAGAATAGGATTAATGTACAGGAGAATAGAGCACAGGTGTCAAACACTCTCTGAAGGAGTGTCAAACTTAATTTCATCATGGGCCGCATCTTCATTATGATTGCCCTCAAAAGGGCCGGTTGTATCTGTAAGATTAAATGTCCAGCACATCCCCTCCCCGGTACATTAGATGTCAAGAGCCACCCAACCATCAGAAGTTGAGTCCCCCACTCTCCCTTACATCACACTGCACCCCCCTTTCCTTATGCTGCTGCTGGGAAGAAGCTAGATGCATTGATTGAAAGCAGAAAGTAAGGGTCTGGAGCAGGACCAGAGGAGGACTGGAGATTTCCTTGAGGTGCAGGAGAGGTGCGAGGGCCACATTAAATCACCTGGAGGGCTGGATTCTTACGACTCATAGAAATAATTCCCCCCATCTACTGACGAGTTCACTACAGAATACCCCTCTGTTTGAGGTTCACACAGCAGCATCATGACTGATACTTTACTATGAGACAAATCCGACTAGCCCTTTATTGAGAAAATACAGCCTCTTATATACAATTTAGGATCCTGCAGTAACCACAGGAGATATAAATCGCATCCACCCACAACATCACACAATGGTTACATAAAGAGCCACCAATACACATTATTCCCTTAGCATCAACAGGTGAGCTAATTAACTACAGCTGATGACTCAGACAAATGACCTTTACGTTTCCCAGACTGGCTGACTGCTAACTTATAATACACATTATCATAAATACACCTTCAAACAATTGCAGGGTCAATTAGCCCAATCCACAAAGAGAAGATCTTTAGAAGTTAGTCTGGATTCAATTTACATTACACAGGCAGCCAGGTGGATGGAGGTGATGACATTAATATCTTTCAATTAACCCCAGTTGAGTTCAGAATCAACAAACAGTAATTTGGTGTTTTCAGATGTTCTGGAATATATTGTGGATCATTACTTTCCCATCTCAGGTAGTCCAATATATAATTTCTCAGTCATCCTATGCCCCTAGTGGACATAGGATGATTTTAGATGGGGAAGCTGAAGCAAGGGTATCTCATACTTTTTAAGAGCTTCTGGGCTCCATGGGCCCTCCCGTTACACAGATATAACCCCTTTTGCCATCCTTGTGGAGCCTATCCTTTCTATCCGGTGGGATGGAGCTAGAGAATTGCAAAAACCAAGTATCCTGGACCCACTTCTCCACTCCCCCATAGAAACTCAAACTGTATTGAGGACATGGTTTCTACCTTGTTCCAATTTTAATCTAGAAGGACTAAGTAGAAAGATTAAAAAAAGAGAAAAACGAAACAGAGCAAAAAAAATATATATATATATATATACATTCACCCAAGGATGCTCTAGACCCTTTACCTTGCACCCCTACTCAGCCACCCAGTGAAACAACTTACCAATCTGCCTAAAAGCATCAGCTCCATGCATCTGGGTTCTCCAGCTTACTTTAATCCCCCTTCGAGACTTGACTCAGAGGCCAGAGTACTTATATTATGGACTCTAAGTAGCTTTATGTAAGCCATTATTGTAAATGGTAGCAGACCTGCCAACACCCTGAAATTTCCCACATAGGCCTCCCATGATATTTAAAAGGAAGTCCCACATATAGAAAAAATCCAGTGGGTGGTGGTTGTATGTGTACAATTTTTCTATGGGAATCTGAGGCCAATAAAAGTGGGCAGATAAATTTCAGGTGTCCAAGGGCAATAACTACTACCACTACTGAAGACTACATCTACACTATTCGTACATGCCAATAGCACAACCTGGGAAAGTCGTCATCTCCGACTTGTCAAGAATAAAAGAAGATTCAATAATAACGTTCATCTAATTGGTAAATCACATTTCCATGTCGGGATTGAATATGTTTGCTGTGTATGGCATCCACCAATTTGGCTGTGTATGGCATCCCCAATAGGAGATATGACCTCTGTGTGAATATGTAAACTCCTTCCCCTATCCAACCTCTAACATATAGAAATACATCCATACCAGCGAATGTCCGACTCTGCCACAAAGGGCTCCATTCCTCCCACATACTGTATAGTGCTCTATAGTGCTCACATCCTATGCCTCCCTCCCTCCTTGCTAACCCCTCATCCCTCTCCTGTCCCTTAATCCCCTGACACCTATATTTTTCCCCATTCTAACATTCAAATTTCCATACTTCATCAATGAAAATGATTCTTCGGTGCTCAAAATAATAATACAAAAAACAATATAGTGATCAATCCTTTTACAAGTAAAATATTTGTGAAAACTGTACTGTACTGTATATTTGTGATTATATCTGTACATTTTTTTTTCCACATCAGACTTAACCGGAAGGTTAGAGGCCTAAGAAGAGTGCATTTTTGTTCCGCCCTTCATATTTCCTCATCGGTTTCGCATCACTTAAGAATAAGAGAAAATAGAGAAACAGCTCCCGTTACTCCCCTCTGTCCCTAATTCCCTTTTTGATATCTTCCCACGGTCTCTTTTGCTTTTTTTTCCCCCACCCCCCTTTTCTCCCCCCCCCCTATTTTTACCCCCCCTTCCCTACTTCTTGGGCGTTTACCTTGTCGGATCGGGTCTCCTATGTCCTTCCGTTTTTGAGAGCCTACCTGTCTGTTTCTGCTGTTACATGAAGGAATTTTTTAGTTGTTTTAAATGATCTCCATTGGTCCCAGGTCGTTCCACATCTTCCTCCCTCTTCGTCACCCAAGTCGACCCTTCTCAAATACTCCATCTCCGAGATGTGATCGACCCGGTGTATCAATTCTTTTAGCGGTGGCGTCTGAGGGTGTAGCCAAAATTTTGGGATTAAACCCTTTACTGCGTTTAACAACACCGGGACCAATGTCGAGACATCTGTATATATATTATATCTGTACATAAGCTATAATAGCTATCTTACAGATCTTTATCTTTCTCACATTTTACCCTTCCTCCTCCCACCCTCTCTCCCCCCTCTTGGAGCAGAGAAAAACTCACATCAGTAGTCCATCCAAAAAAAAAACCAGAAAAGGCTCACATAAATAGTCCATCCATTAGTAATAAATCATAAACAAAAATAAAATAAAACATTTCTCCAGTTTGCTATGATCTATAGGAGGTCTTCATATTCTCAATCATACAGTCTGTTGCAGTATGCAGTAGTCATAGTTACTGCATACAAGACTAATTTAATCCTCAGTCTCTAGTGCTAAAAAATACTAAAGTCCACTTGCCCTTCATCTCTGCAATTGTCTTTTCTTGATTAAGCGAGTATCGATCTCCTCGAGCGGGACCATCCAATTGGGTACTTCTATAGCTTCAGCACAGAGGAATGTGAATAAGACCAGCAGCTGATCCCAGGTCACTAGTTGAAAAAAGTTGCCTTCCTTTCTCACTCAGATCTCAAATGGGTGGCCCCAACTGTAGGATGCCGATGCCCAGTGTGTTTCTATATGGTGAAGAAGGGGCTTCACTATTCTCTGCATGGCTAGTGTGAGTTTGGATACATCAGGTAGGATAGTAACCTGCACTCCATCCCATTCTACCAATCCCATCCACCAAGCTCTTGTTGAAATATCCCCTTTGATGTGGTAGTAGTTGTCATGGACCATGAAATACTGAAATCCTAATTCATGTATTACAGGAGATTTTATTTTGAACCCCAGCCAGGTCAACAGACTCATAAGAGATACTCATTGTCCATTGTGTGATAACCCTATCTAAAGTCTTTTGATTATCAGGTGTGAATGTCTTCTGCCCTGTCTTAATTCTCCAGACAGTTCCATTGTTCTGTGGCTGGCTATTGTGTACATTGATTGCCACCTGGGGCTTGTGTCTGAATACACATCAGTCTTTCCATTCAGGCTATTCAAGCTTTGGGACCAATCTCTGCTGAGACATTTTGATGTCCTAATTTGCATGGGAGAGGACCTGAGTGAAACCACAAATGTACTTTACAATTGACCAATAGAAAAGTGGTTGTTGGGGGCGGGATGTTCCAAATCCTGTATAAAAGTGTGCTGTGTACTTTCAATAACCACTTAAGGACCCCCGCACGCACATATACGGCCACAGAATGGCACGTACAGGCACAAGGGCGTAAATTTACGTCCCCGCCTGAGTGCGGTTCGGGGGTCCCATCGGGACCCCCTCCGCGGCGTGCGGGGGTCCCCCTGGCTCCGGGAGCGATCCGGCATCTGGGGGCGGATGTCGGCGAATACCCGCCCCCCCGCGATCGCTCCCAGCCAATGGGAGCGCGCTCCCATCCTGTCATTTCCTCCTCCTGTGTTTACACAGGAAGGAGGAAATGATGTAATCTCTCATCGCAGCGCTGTTTCCCAGCGCTGCTGATGAGAGAAGACACCACAAGTAAGTGTGCACCAACACAACACTGACACACACTCACATAGGCATATTAACCCCTTGTGATCGCCCCCCCCCACCCCCCTGTCACAGTGTCACTGAATGCAGTGATCTAATCACTGCATTTAGTGTCAGTGTGACAGACAGTGTAAAAAAAAGTTAGTGTTAGGTTCAAGATAGCCCCCCCACCCCCCTAATAAAGTTTTAACCCCCTGATCACCGCCCTAGTTAACCCTTTCACTCCCTATTGCCAGCGTCACTAAGCGATCATTTTTCTGATCGCTGTATTAGTGTCGCTGTTCCCGCTAGGTAGCTATATTTTTTTTTATTGCGATTTTTTTTTTTACTAAAGACATGTGGCTAAATAAATTTTGGCCTAAATGTTTGACTAAAATTTAGTTTATTTGATTTTTTTTTTTAACAAAAAGTAAAAAATAGTGTTTTTTTTTCAAAAATGTCGCTCTATTTTTGTATATAGCGCAAAAAATAAAAATCGCAGAGGTGATCAAATACCACCAAAAGAAAGCTCTATTTGTGGGAAGAAAAGGACGCAAATTTTGTTTGGGAGCCACGTCGCACGACCGCGCAATTGTCTGTTAAAGCAACGCAGTGCCGAATCGCAAAAACACCTTGGGTCATTTACCAGCGTATTGGTCCGGGTCTTAAGTGGTTAAAGTGTGTCCTGTTTACATTCAGCATTAAGCCTTGGCTCATGTATGGATTATTCGGCGATTCCAGGGATATTCCTACTCATGGAATATTGGGTGATTTATTTTATGGGAGAAGAAGGGAAGGTTTGACGGGGATATGTTCTACTACCGTCACAGTAGTGTATTCTACACACCACATCTCGAGGTCAATCGACAGGAGGGTTTCTAGGTCCAGCCACCCTTAGCACCCTATCCAATTTGATGGGGCTATCTGGAGGTTTTTCCATGATCCTGCTCAGGATTGCGGTGACTCTAGCATAAAGCTCAGGTCCTGGGATAGCTTAAAGGGGTTGTAAAGATTCATGTTTTTAACCTTAATGCATTCTATACATTAAGGTGAAAAAAACTTCCGTTGCGCTACTGTCAATCAAATCCAATGACGCAGGTGCCGGGGGGTGGGGCAGATCGTGTCTATGGACGCTAATGCTGGACTCGGGAGAAAGCACTTCCCAGGGGGGTTAGCTGATGTGAGGAGGAGCTGAGATAGCCACTGAGGGACCCCAGAAGACGGTGTAATCACATGTCGAATGTCTGATAAGGACAAGGCTCCTACTTTGGTCCGACTTCAATGATATTCAATGGGATGAAGTAGGATGAATGTCGGAGCAAAGTAGTACAGGGAGTGTTTTCAAAGTCGGACAGACTTGTGTCGGATCAGTTAAGACGGCTCTCATAGGGAAACATTGATTTTCACACGTCATGCGACATGAACTCCCAATGTCGGAGCGTTTGTAGGACAAGTGTGAACCCAGGGTGTTATGGACACAGAGGGGTTGATTTAATAAAGGCAAATAGACTGTGTACTTTGCAAAGGGCAGTTGCTCCAGAGCTTTGCAAAGAATACCCAGTACCGTGCAAGACAAAATAAAAAAAATATATATTTTTTTGTACATGATTGGATGATGCTGTTCAGCAGAGCTTCCCCTCATTTACTAAGCTCTGGAGCAACTGCTCTTGCAGAGTGCAATTGCACATTACAAAGTGCACAGTTCATTTGTCTTTAGTAACTCAACCCCTGAAAGCTGGCTTGGAAGCAAGCAAGCACAAGTGCCCCCATAGCAAGTGTCTTGCTATGGGGGCACTCGTCAAGGGGGAGGGGCTCAGAGCGCTGGTGGGGGACCCAAAAAGAGGATGATTGGGGCTGCTTTGTGCAAAGCTATTGCACATAGCAGGTAAGGATAACATGTTTGTTATTTTTTTTTACTTTACAAACATTTTAAGCTTGCCCCCTGAGTGCTGACCATGCCTTCTAGTTTTGGGGTGGCTACTTTTTATTGCAGGGTCCTTTGGAGCCACCGTTTTGTTGGACCCCAAAGAGGCACACATGCACAATGACATCATGGGACTTGAAGTAATGATGCAATATGTGCACTCTTCTTGACAGGAAGCTTGAAGAAGGAGTGCACAGAAAACAGGATAATAGGGTGTACATAGTACTAAGCTTAGTATGGATGTAAAGGTGAAGAAAAAGAGAGGCTTTAGTACCACTTTAACTGTCCAATTACAGGATGTGGGGGGGACTTGTAAGATAACTTAACCGTGGCAAAGAAAAAAAAAAGGTCCCTTACCCTTTCATACAAGTCTATGATGGGTAGTAGGACTGTAAATCTCAGAACAGGATAAGAAAGTAATCCAAATCTTTTGGCAGGTAAAAATCTTCCCATATATGTATTTCATCTGTGCTTTTAGTTTCTTGTCTTGAGATTAGCTGTCATGGGCCAAGTATAAAGCTTTTTATGGTATTTTGTTTCTTGAAAACACTGAAAGAAAAAAATATCTAAATGTTTTGTACCTGTACCAGTATCTGATATCTGTCTTTAAAAGGATACTGTTATTATGGTCATGACACACACTAAATATTTAACACAATGCATTTTTGGGTCATAAGTTAAAGGGTCACTAAAGGATTTTTTTTTTTAGCTAAATAGCTTCCTTTACCTTACTGCAGTGCTGTTTTCATGCCCTCATTGTTCGTTTTTGCTTTGATGTTGCTGTAATCCTGCTCTGTTCTGGACACTTCCTGGTTGTCTGTTTCCTTATAACCACAGTACTGGGAGCTTTCTCACTGTGGTCACTAATCAAGGAGGTGTGATTACTGTGTGTAAACTGAAACTAGATTGGGCTGAGGGGTTTTACACAAACCATCACTGCCCTCTATTGGCTCTCTGGCTCTGTACATCAGAGAGACAGGAAACAACAGCAAAAACGAAACTAGAACTGTAGGTTGATTATATGATTGATTTTTATCTATTTTTAATCATTTTTAAAAGGAATCAGTTAACTATTATGTCTCTATACCCTGTAAACAGTCATTTGAGCCCATTTTTTTTCTTTAGTGACCCTTTAAAGTGGTTCTTCAGTGACTTGAAGAAAAGTTAAAAGTCAACAGCTACAAAAACTGTAACTTCTGGCTGTCACTGCTTGCTGCTTCATAGAGCGGCTGCTCAGCGCTAGCCACGCTGTGCTATCTCAATGGTTTCACATTTTGGGCCTGTGCTATCTCAATGGTTTTGCAGCTTTTTGGGACCTGCCCCGAGAAGGCTACAGGGGAAGGAGGGGATCCAAACTTCTGCTTGGATTTCCGTGGCAATACGACCTGTCAAAACCTGGTACCTGCTCCCTCCCCCAAAAAATGATGTATCTAATGTGAAGGGGGGGGGGGGGGTAGGAGGAGGAAAAGTGTAACTTGCCTCCCTTTTGGGTGAAGTTCTGCTTTGACATTAAGCTTGACATAAGGACATGAGGCTGTAATACGCAGCTGCAATGAATACTTACTGAAAGGCTCATAAAATTTTGATGCACAGAAGTTGAACATATGTACTTTATGGGTGATCCTAATCTCAATTAAAATTTTTATCTTTATAGGTCTGTGTCACGGAATGGAGTCAGGCTTAGAGGCCAATAGCTGTATCAGTGGAGAAGCACCCACCGACAAACGGGACAGATATACAAGCAGGTCACTCTTGCTGATGACACGGGTCCATGTGAGGTGCAGGGTCTAAGTACTAACTGGTATTCACCAGAGCTCCTAAATGTGGAGATGGGTTTTTATGCTAGTTTTTCTGTTAGTACCAGGTTGCGTTCCTTAGGATCTCCCCACCAGAAGGTGAGAAAGCTGGGGTCGTAGATATAGCAGGTAGGGATTAAGCAAAAGCATTTGTCAGGAAATTAGCCAAAGGTCGGTAATAAATGGTTGTGGGTGGCAGCAGGAGAGTCAAAAGCGAGATATTGGCTGGAGGGAGCACAATAATCTGGCAAACAGGGGGGGGGGGGGAGAGACATGGCTTAAAGCGGAGGTCCACACAAAAATGGGACCTCCACTTTTCAGACAGATACCTGTATAATACAGGTATCTGCACCCACTATCAGACATAGACTCCCGCTTGGGTCACGCCCCTTCCCGTCCTCCCCTATGTCTTCTGGGAAACACACAGGTCCCAGAAGACAGCAGGGACCAGTTATGACTCGCAGTACAACTCGCGGATGTGCAGTAGGGAACCGGGAAGTGAAGCCGCAAAGCTTCACTTTCTGATTCCCTCACCAAGGATGGAGGTGAAGCAGCTGAGAGTTGAGCGATTGCTCGGCTTCGGCTGCCGACATCGTGGGCACCCTGGACAGGTAAGTGTCCATTTATTAAAAGTCAGCAGCTGCAGTATTTGTAGCTGTTGGCTTTTAATATATTTTTTTAGGCAGACCTCCGCTTTAAATCAGGAAGTTCATTGGAGGAGGAGCAAAGAGTTCAAGGTTCAAGACAAACAAGATTCAAGGCAGGATCATTCAAGGAATGGTCCAGGGAACTGTCCAGCATTTCAGGTGGCTCAGCAAGCAGAGTCATTGCCAGACACAGTGGAGGTCCCAAGTTTAAGTCCAGGTCCTAACAACCTGATACAGTCAATGTGAGAATCTCTGCATTAATACAAGACCAACAATAGTGCACCATTTCCTCAAAAATTGTTCATACCTGTATGTTTTCAGTCCTCATCTACAGAGCTGCCAATATGTAAAGTTTCAACTTGAGTGTGTTAATTTATTTAGATGAGTACCCCAGGGTGCTTTCAAAATAGGCATTAAGGAAAAGGTTACATGTGTAGTGGTCTGCTGCTGCCTGCATTTGTAAATTACTTTTGCTTATTAATTACCACAGGGCTCTTTCACACATGTGATCCGATCAGGTTCGCTTGTCAGTTTTTTAGGAGGACCTGATTGGAGAGTACTCCTGGATAAATGGACTTGTTTCCCCCTAGGCTGATGAACGAGGCATGGCTAGCTTCTAAATGCATTTCTATTGGTTCCGACAATGGACAGGTTGAAAGCTATTTCAGATACTCCGGCCGGAGAGACATACACTATGGAAGGAATCCTTACACTGGACGACTCATCCCAGCCTAGAGGGCAGCCCGATGCGGCTCCTCCGTAATGGTTCACTAGTTCATCCTGCTCCCTCCTCACGGCTTTCCAACACCATCTTGGATAGAGATTTTAGTCCCTGTTCTACACTTAGTCCGTCCATTCCTGTGATCTGTCATCCCTCATCCACCCATTGTGAGTGCATTTACATACAGTACAGACCAAAAGTTTGGACACACGTTCTCATTCCAAGAGTTTTCTTTATTTTCATGACTATGAAAATTGTAGAGTCACACTGAAGGCATCAAAACTATGAATTAACACATGTGGAATTATATACATAACAAAAAAGTGTGAAACAACTGAAAATATATGTCATATTCTAGGTTCTTCAAAGTAGCCACCTTTTGCAGCAGACACATCTCTAGAACAACTGTTAAGAGGAGACTGTGTGAATCAGGCCTTCATGGTAGAATATCTGCTAGGAAACCACTGCTAAAGAAAGGCAACAAGCAGAAGAGACTTTTTTGGGCTAAAGAACACAAGGAATGGACATTAGACCAGTGGAAATCTGTGCTTTGGTCTGATGAGTCCAAATTTGAGATCTTTGGTTCCAACCACCGTGTCTTTGTGCGACGCAGAAAAGGTGAACGGATGGACTCTACATGCCTGGTTCCCACCGTGAAGCATGGAGGAGGAGGTGTGATGGTGTGGGGGTGCTTTTCTGGTGGCACTGTTGGGGATTTATTCAAAATTGAAGGCATACTGAACCAGCATGGCTACCACACCATCTTGCAGCGGCATGTTATTCCATTCGGTTTGCATTTAGTTGGACTATCATTTATTTTTCAACAGGACAATGACCCCAAACACACCTCCAGGCTGTGTAAGGGCTATTTGACCAAGAAGGAGAGTGATGGGGTGCTGGACCAGATGACCTGGCCTCCACAGTCACCGGACCTGAACGCAATCGAGATGATTTGGGGTGAGCTGGACCGCAGAGTGAAGGCAAAAGGGCCAACAAGTGCTAAGCATCTCTGGGAACTCCTTCAAGACTGTTGGAAGACCATTTCAGGTGACTACCTCTTGAAGCTCATCAAGAGAATGCCAAGAGTGTGCAAAGCAGTAATCAAAGAAAAAGGTGGCTACTTTAAAGAACCTAGAATATGACATATTTCCAGTTGTTTCACACTTTTTTGTTAGGTATATAATTCCACATGTGTTAATTCATAGTTTTGATGCATTCAGTGTGAATCTACAATTTTCATAGTCATGAAAATAAAGAAAAATGAGAAGGTGTGTCCAAACTTTTGGTCTGTACTGTAATATGTTTAATTACATTTTTAATAAACTGTGTTACACTATACCTGCATGGCGCTCTTTTTCCCTGCTCTCTTGTCTCCCCTTACATCACTCAGGTGCCGTACACACGGCAGAGAACCTCGACGGGCAGAACACATCGTTCCGCCCGTCGAGGTTCTCTCCCGGCCGTCGAATTCGGCGACCCGCCCGTCGGGAATGGCAACCAGCCATTCTTCCAGGCGGGCCGTCGAGAAAATAGAGAGCGTGCTCTCTTTTTCGGCTCGACGAGCTTCCCGACGGGAAGCTCGCCGAGACCGTACACACGGCCGAGGTCCTCGCTGGAATGCACATTCCAGCGAGGTTCTTGCTGATTTTCAGCGAGAACCTCGGCCGTGTGTACGGGGCCTCACTTCCATGTCTGATCCAGCCTGCTAAAAAAATGGAGCAGGACTGCACATTTAGGTGGACCAGATCGGAGGCAGCTGATTGTAAAAGGACAGTGGAGTCTATTTATAAAACCCGGCTCTGCTCCGATCAGCAGGGGATCAGTTGACAGTTGTGTGAAAGTGCCCTTAATTACAGAAAGATACTTTTTTGTCCCAGCTGACTGGGTCAAAAACCCTGATTGGAGAACTGTTTCTAAAGGGGAGTTTCCAGGAAGTAGACACAGAAAACTGAGCCATATGATCCTAGACACACAGGAGCTGTTGATTTTTCAACCAGACCAGAAGCAGAGACTATCAGGCAAGTATTCTTTTGTTCTAATATTTTAACTGCAGCTGCCCATAGTTTCTTGAGTGTGTATCTAAATCCTTGTGACATACATATCTCTGTCCTATTGTTAATATCCCACATGCACAGTGCCAGGTAGTTAGGTCTGTGTTACTGTATGTGTGTAGTGGTTACATTCCAGTATATTAGTAGGTGGACCTGTTTTTTTGCAAAAGAGTTTATATGCAGCTCCTGTTTTTTTCAGTTAACCCAATCCAGTCTAGTCTGCGTTTCTAACTTTTAAAATGTTTATTTGGTTTTCACAAAGCATGACAGAGAAGAGAAAAAAAAGAAAAAAAGTACAGTATAATACATTACAGAGATATAGCTTATCCACAAGCTTTACGAACTCGAGACCAAAGTATGACGGTAGTAACATTCAATGAACCAATGTTCAAAATCTGTATGGCAGGTAAACAATGAGCAATACTAATGAAATGTTCTAGGCTAACAGCCCCCAACAAGTAACATAGATAACTCTTATGTGAGACTAACCGCCCAAGTGGCTTTGGGACCAGGTCCCGCCCGCTGCAGGGTCTGTCTTGACTATATAGTTGTGCCTGGGACAGTCTAGGGGTGCCGGCCACTCATCCCCGGATGGGTTCAAGCCCCCCACCCCATTGGAATCTCTCTGTGGGAATGCCCTGACCCCCCCGAGGCACCGAGCCCCACCCACACCCCTGTCCAGGCCACTACGAAGTGCAGCCAGAATAGTACGGTTTAGATCAGAGTAAGGCGGTCCCGCCGGGGCCTCCCAATTCCTACCGCACAAGGAAGTCCGCTCAGCTAGTGCAGTCAGGCCGGTCTCGGCTCTAGTCTCATGGGATGATGTATGTCTTGCGTAATAAGGTAGAGAGATGGGAACAGAGTGTCCCAAAAAGAGTGGTCTGTGTTTCTAAAGCTAGTTTTAACTACTTCTGTTAGTTAGAGGTCCAGTTACATGATACATTAAAAAACTAATGTGGACTTAGGCGCAAAGTAGATAGGCAACTCTGAGTTTATTTGCCACCCCACAGTTTTTGTTGGACAAAAGTTGAAGGATCTCCTCATCACCGCTGATTTGTTTTCAGGTCTCCGACATAAAGACAGATGCCGCATTAAGATCATCTTCGGGGTCCCCTACAACTGACATTTTCAGGAACATTCATCTGGAGGTATCTTTATTAATACCCATATCCCATACCCATACCCATACCCAGGTATATGTGCACAATTCCACCAGGACTCTTGTTGGGCCCTTTGCTGATACTTGTTTGCATCTATATCCTTATGGTTAATTAATAATTGTGTCCTGTAATGTTCATCGGGAGATCGGCACCAATATAAAACTTCTCTCAATTTGTTGCTGAATCTAACAGTTGTAAGCAGTAAGCTCTGTAAGAATTACCCATATGTAATGTACTGGTAAAATAAATATAAATGTAACATTTCCAAAGTCAAAAAAAAGTGTCAGCGTAAAAAAAAACTTTGAGCTTTGTAGATATATTTGTCTTACACTCTAAATATCAGTTAATACATGCAAAGTTATTCTATTTCTAGACTCCAAAAAGACCATATAACTGGAAGTGCTTTACAGAACAAATTTGCTACAGTACTCACCACCTGTCCTGCACTGTCCTCAACAAAATGTGTGTTCTGCAACCAGTACTCTTCCGAGTTGAATGACGACCAACATCATTAAGGCCCCTTTTACACTGAGGCGTATGTCAGGCGTTTTAGTGCTAAAAATAGCACATAAATAATGTCTGAAATAATCCTGCCCCAGCAGTCTCAATGTGAAAGCCCGAGGGCTTTCACACTGAAGCGATGCTCTGGTAGGCGGAAAAAAAAATCTCCTGCAAGCAGCATCTTTGGAGCAGTAAAGGAGTGGGTGTTTACCGTTCCTATACCGGTCCTTCTCATTGAAATCAATGGGAAACCGCGGTAATATCGCCGGCAATGCGCCTCTGCAGAAGGGCATTGCCAGCGGTATTAACCCTTTTTTGGCTGCTAGCGGGAGTTAAAACCGCACCGCTAGTGGCCGAATATCACAGTAAATATGAAGGTATAGCGGTCCTAAATCGCGCCTCTATACTGCCACCGCACCTCCACTGCCCCGTTTCCATGTCAGAATTGGTTAATGCCTTGTACACACAAATGTTTTTCACGACTAGAAAACTGCCATTTTTTATAGTGGTCGAGAAAACTAATCGTATGTATACACCGTAGCAGTTTTCTCAACAAACAAACTGCCTGCAGAAAAATTGAACCAGCTCTCTTTTTTCTCGTCGTGTTTCAAGTCAGTCTTTTTTTCGTCATGAAAAACGGTCGTGTGTGTGCTTTTCCGAGGGGAAAAAAACTTGCATGGTCAGAATCAAGTATGAGAAGGGAGCGCTCGATCTGGTAAAACTAGCGTTCGGAATGGAGATAGCACATTCATCACGCTGTAACGGATTGAATAGCACAAAGACTGAAAAGCGTGAATCGTCTCTCACCAAACTTTTACGAACACGAGGATCAGCAAAAGCAGCCCAAAGGGTGGCGCCATTTGAAAGGAACTTCCCCTTTGTAGTCCCGTTGTACGTGTTGTACGTCACTGCGCTTTAGTCAGACTTTTTTTGCATGAACGTGTGTATGCAAGTCAGGCTGGAGAGGAATCACGTAGTGAAAAACAACGGGTTTTTGAACGACAAGAAAAACGATGGTGTGTACGCGGTATCACAGTACAATATTGTAGAGCAGAGGTGCCCAACCTTTTAAAGCGCAAGGGCCACTTAAGCGACTTGGTAACCGGTCGCGGGCCACAATGAGCGGAGCAGGCGGATGGCAGGTCTATGTAGAGCGGACACGGACATGGCCCAATATACTCTTCTTTTTTTAGAGGATCGGATTGGAGGTAGGACAAAAGTCGGTTTAAATCTGCCACTCCTTAGAGGTGAATGGAGGGTCCAATTGGGTTGGACTGACCATGTGAAAGGGGCCCATGGCTGCTTTCACGCTGATGCACTGCGGTTTACCCGCACTGCTGGTGCAAAGCAGTGTATCTTTGGCTTTCCTTTACTTTGCAAAAGACTTCTATTATATTCTGCAGGGTTGGTGCACTTTCAGAAAGCTCACCAAACTTGCAGGTAGTCTATGGCTCAGTGTAGGTAACCCACAAGTGCACTGCTCTGCATCTGCAAATCAGTTTGAAAACAGCCCAGTAACCATTGCAGAACAGATATACACAGATATGGCCATATATACACTGTGATTTTAGTAATAAACTGACCTTTAATAACAATATTCTATTCCATCCCAGCAGGAGGTCGCGGGCCACATCAGAGGGCTCCGCGGGCCACATGTGGCCGCCGGGCCACTGGTTGGGCACCCCTGTTGTAGAGAGTGGCACTGTTGTCCAGGGCCCTAGGGAAAAGAGGAAGAGGACCCCAGAATATCATGTGACCAGCTAATAGACAGATTAATTTAAGCTATGGAGAATGGGAATCTACTATAGTTGTATAAAGGTGTATAAAAAGGTGTAAAAATGGAAATTGCTGGTGACTGTTCCCCTTTAAATAAGATGCTGCCAATTCTCCCAAAAAATGTTATAGCCATGTAATCCTTGGTAGCATACTTCTATGCTTTTTTTTCTTTTAAAATTTCCTGGCGCCTATATTTTTGAATGCACATAAACACCCCAGCCAGGATCGTTTATTGGGGATATTGAGATAATGTGCAACAGAACCGGTTTCTCTGGCGCAGTGTTTTCCAGACTAGGTCAAAAAGAGGTTACATCAATGTGATTCAAACATTGCATCTGAAATCCCAGCACAATACATACAGTAAAACAGCTGCTGCTAGATTTGGGGATAAGATACGCTGAGGAAACAGAAATGTATGCAAGTCACTGGAAAATCTTCTTTGGGAATGTGAGGATTAATTTGCTATTATCAAGCTTTATATGAATTTTGTTGCCTTAATTTATTTGACAAAGTTATATTTATATTATCATGGCATGGACAACAACTCACTGAGTGCTTGATACAGCCAGTGCTAGATTATAGGAATAGCAGCAGTAACTTAGAGCCTATAACTCCTAAGATGCACAGTAATTTGTACAGATAGGCCCTTCACAAAGTAGGAAATAACATGGAAGTGGAGTTTTTTTAGTGTAGTTTAGTAATTTTTCTAGTGGTGATTTTATGTTCTGTAATTGTCCCAAATTAAATACAGGTTCTTATGCCGCGTACACACGGTCGTTTTTTGCGATGAAAAAAAACGTCGTTTTTTAAAACGTCATTTAAATTGATCGTGTGTGGGCAAAACGTCATTTTTTGTCTTCAAAAAAACGACCCAAAAAAAATTCCAACATGCTTGAATTTTTTGTGTCGTTTTTCAAAACGTCATTTTTTGTTTCACAAAAAGTCACCGTGTGTAGCAAAAACGTAGTTTAAAACGACGTTTTTCACCCCACGCATGCCCAGAAGCTAGTTATTAAGCGAGCTTCAATGGAAAAGAGTGGTGAACGTAACCTCGCTTTTTGTGAAAAAAAACAATGGTGTGTATGCAACATCGTCTTTGAAAAGTGACGTTTCAAAAACGTCGTTTTTTACTTCACAGAAAACGTCGTTTTTTTCATCACAAAAAATGATCGTGTGTACGCGGCATCAGTGTATGGCTTAAAGAACTCTGTCATTAAAGCGGATGGTTCACTAGAAAAAAAATATTAAAAGCCAGCAGCAACAAATACTGCAGCTGCTGACTTTTAATATTAGGACACTTACCTGTCCTGGAGTCCAGCGGCGTCCGCAGCAGAGGATGAGCGATCGCTCATCACCCTGCTGCTCCCCCCTCCATCCACGGTGAGGGAACCAGGAAGTGAAGCGCTGCGGCTTCACTGCCCGGTTCCCTACGGCGCATGCGCGAGTCGCGCTGCGCCCGGCGATTGGCTCCCGCTGTGTGCTGGGAGCTGAGAGTTCCCAGCACACAACGGGGGGGGCGACGGAATGTCGCCAAAAAACCCGTCTTTTGCCCGAGACTGCGGGCCGGAAGTGGTTGCAGATACCTGTCTTTAGACAGGTATCTGCACCCCCCTCCCCCCTGAAAGGTGTCAATTGTGACACCGGAGGGGGGAGGGTTCCGATCAGCGGATCTTCACTTTAGGGTGGAGATCCGCTTTAATAAAAAACCTGCAGCAGTCTCCTAAACTCTGCCAGTACGACTAAAGGCAAAGCTCTGACACTTCTGGGTTGTGTAGGGCATGCAACTACTTCCCACCCTCTACACAATGCATTATTGATGGACTAAATGGCCAATAGATAGATAGATAGATAGATGTATATAAAAGAATCTAGGAAAATAAAGACATTTGGGAGAATCCAATGAAGCCTCAATGAGATTTATTCTGGTGCTTTAAAATGGCTATGCCAGACTCAAAAATCCCTGTTGCCTGCTTCAGTAGCTTTACCAACATATGTGGAATATTCAGGGAGTTCCTAATAGGCACCACTGTTACAAAGTGGCACTATACTGCTCTAACTTAAAGGGGTTGTAAAGGATTTTTTTTCCCTAAATAACTTCCTTTACCTTAGTGCAGTCCTCCTTCACTTACCTCATCTTTCGATTTTGCTTTTAAATGTCCTTATTTCTTCAGAGAAATCCTCACTTCCTTTTCTTCTGAGGTAAGTGAAGGAGGACTGCACTAAGGTAAATGAAGCTATTTAGGGGAAAAAATGTCCTTTACAACCCCTTTAACAGTGCCTGGAGTGTCTGTGTGGACACTTTGGTCTCAGCACACCTCAGCATGCAGTGTGTGCCCCAGATTCATGTACCTGTTTACCCGTGCCTGACCACTCCTCTTTTTTTCTGTAGCATTAAAGTAGAACTATATGCAAAACTTTTTTTTCCCATTATGGATAAAGCAATGGATGGTTATAACCTCTGTCAGATTTTTTTTTTCTTTTTCGCCATCTGTGTCCCATTGTGGAGATTTCCCTTCATTTCCTGACCCATAGCCTAACAGGATGTGAGAAGAAATCCCTGCAAATTAAGAGAATTCCTTATGGACCCCCAGGTTCCTTGAACTAATGTCTCCATTGAAAGATTTCCCTATTACTCTTCTGGGGACAACCCAAAATTTGAGATTTTCTTTTACTTTCACTTTCAATGATAATGGTAAACAGGACAAATAGAGATGGCGAATCTCCTTAACAGGGACACAGACAGCAATAAAAACTAAAAGATGTTCTAATCCCTCTCCACTCTATCCAAAACAAAAACATACAAATAGAAATTGTATCATGCTTACCATAATTTTCCTTTCCTGATGTCTAGCCATGCCAGCATGTATGTGATGGAAAGCAGTGGCAGGCGGTGTTCAATTTTCTTGGGGGGAGGCCCCCCAGCCAGCCAACCAACCACCCCCCTGGTGCTTGCTCGCTCGACCGTTCGCGTCTTCTCCAAGGCCAATCAGATCTTAGTACTCTTGGCCAATCGGGTTTAGGACTAGCTTCCTGATTGGCTGGGAAGAGAAACAGGAAGAGATTAGCGAATATTAATTGGCTAATGTCACACAAGTGGGTGGGCTCGGGGTGAAGCCAATAAGAGCCTCAGTGCATAGCTATAAAGAGTTAACATCCACCCAGCAGCCTATTCCCTGTACAGCATTAGGAATGAACTGGGTAGGTTTAGTATGCTGCCATGGATAAGAACCAGGAAAGGAAATTATGGTAAGTATGATACAATTTTCTATTTTTCCCAGTACTCCATGGGAGCATCCATGTGATGGATCAATAACTAGCTACCAGGGTGAGAAGCTTCAGAAAATCCTATTATAAGAAAGTGAGTAAGCTACTGGCTTCACACCAAAGACAGCTGCAGTGAGGACTACTAAGCCCATCAACAGTGCTGAACGAATGCACCATAATAGAACCCGATTGGCTCTCCTGCCTGTCTTGTTGGCTGAAATTGCTGCATAAGGTGGCCACAATGTCCAGAGGCTGCTGGAGGAATGTACAACAATTCTTATACCAGAATCTGGCTTCAGATAAGGGTGCATTTCCACCAGGTAGAAAAACAATTGAGCACCATCTGAGATACCCCTTCTGATCCGCACCAACATCCAAATCCCCAGGACAGGCCCCCTCAAGGGAGCATGCCCTAAAAGTCCACCACAAACATGCCAGCGCAGACGGAAAAAGGACAATGGACAGCACCCTAATGCTCCTATAGCAAGTGCACTTTTCCAGCTACAATCATCTCAAGCCCCTGGTACAACACAGGGAAAGTGAGGAAAAACCTAGGTTGTAGCCTCGCCGATCTGAGAAACCGCTCTGTGCAGCCAAAAGCTCAGGACGCACTCAGATTTAGTAGAGTGCATCTTGTCAGGACAGGATGGAACCTGAATCCTAGATCATGGAGTTGGCCGATGGTATGCTGAGTTGACTTGACAAGGAGAAAGAAAAATTACCGTTCTCAAAGCTTCAGATCCCTCACATTTCTCCTGTCCTACTCAAAACCAACAGGTGCTGGCTCTGCACAGGTCCATGAAGAAAGAACACATCCTGGACTGCCACACTCCGTTGAATGATGTCTTTATTGTATAAAAACGATTAATCCAATATACAGTCAAATTCAAAGTGGACAAAACAAGGACAAGATGGCTAACGCATAGCTATGAGTAAACATCCCACAATGTGAAATGCGGTAGCCATCTTGTCCTTGTTTTGTCCACTTTTCATTTGACTGTATTGGATTAAATTGTTTTTATACAATAAAGACGCCATTCAACGGAGTGCGGCAGTCCAGGATGTGTTCTTTCTTCTAGCCTTCTTCCGCTAGTAATGACAAGTGTTCAATTTCAGCTGACCTGGACGGTCTCAAAAATTACCTTTCCCTGGAAGTCCATACAGGCTACTTCCTCTGACTGAGAAAATGCTGTAGCAAGTTTCTTACATAGAGCCTCCTCTGGTTTCTTACCTGGCTCCATTGGTTTTTCTCCAATCATGGTTAACTTACCTACCTTAAAGGAAAATGACCAGCAGGCTCAAAGCCTCAGGCTAAACATAAAACCAGCTTATCCTCTCTGTTCTTGTTTTCCAGCAGTTGGTCTGCTCTCTGCTAAGTTAGGCTTTATGCAGTTGGTAGCAACAGTATTGGAATGCAGCTTCAGTTGTATGCAATAACTTGGATATGGTAACGTCACCCAGGACCACTGTAACTCTTTGCGGCTATGAATAGTGGGCAGGAGAGCTTATCTGTACCCCTTTAAGGCAATCTTGAGACACTTTTTATCTTGGAAAGGCAAATTTACCTAGGCTCACAGCAAGCCTTTGCAGATATTAATAGTGGATAGAAGAGCTTCTGTCATCCTCTTTAAGGACACATTGGGGTTGATTTACTAAAGGCAAATCTACTCTGCACTACAAGTGCACTGCAAGTGCACTTGAAAGTGCATTTGGAACTGCAGTCACTGTAGATCACTGTAGATCTGAGGGGGAGCTCTGAAATGAGGGGAAGCTCTGCTGATTTTATTATCCGATCATGTGCAAGCTAAAATGCTATTTTTTATTTTCCTTGTACACTTTCCAAGTACACTTTCCACTTATTTTCCAAGTACACTTTCAGTGCACTTTCAGGTGCACTTTCAGGTGCACTTGCAGTGCACTCGTAGTGCAAAGTGGATTTGCCTTTAGTAAATAACCTATATTATCTACTTTGTAAACATAGCTTAACCCAGGATTCACAGCAATTTCCTTTCATCTAAGAATAATGGGCCAGAAAGCTTCTCTCTGCCTCTTTAAGGTGATCCTGAAACACTCTTCAGGGCATAGTGTTGGCGTTCGCAGTATGGAAAAGGAATTTCTGTACCTCGGACTGGATTTCTAATGTTCCTCCCATGCATATTCCTATCAGTGGGACAAGCTAGCCACCTTAGTGCACTCTTTTAGAAACAAAAATACCTACCTGGTCTAATGACCCTTACCTATAGGAACCGTGTGATTCTTTGTTATGCAGATCAATGATTCATTAGCGCAGGGAAGCTAAAACACTGACATTTAGTCAGGTATAATAATAATGCCAGACTAAGACATGAGCAAGGACATATCTATTCGCTTGGTAGCAGGAAATGGGCCTTGACGCAGGGTAATATATACAGTATGTCCATATGTGCAGGGATAGACTGGGACAATAAAGTGGCCCTGGACTTCAGCCAGACCGGCCCACTTTATTTTTCCAAACACACGGCAATCGTGGGCACCCGGCGGCAATCGCGGCCGCCGGGCACCCGCACCGGGTCACGAGCGCTGCCGCGGGTGCGCACCCTAGATCGCCAGGAACACAGGACATCATATGACATCCACCCGGATCGGCGAGGGGTTCCTGCCGCCGTCATTTCCCTATGGCGCGGTATGGAAGTGGTTAAAAAAAAAATCATAATGACAGTCACAGTTCATAATCTTCATACACATTCCGCCCCTCACAGACTGGCATTCTGATTTTTTTAATATGCAGCATGGCAGGGGGAGGGAAATGTACTGTCTGCCACCACTGGTAATAGTAAATGATGTAATAATGTGTATGCAGATTATAAACTGTGACTGACATTTTGATTTTTTTTAATATGCAGCATGGCGGGGGATGGGGGGTAAATCTGCCATCACTGGTCATAGTAACCATAATCTTCATACACATATCACATCAGTTACTATGACCAGTGGTGGCAGATTTACCCCCCATCCCCCGCCATGCTGCATATTAAAAAAATCAGAATGGCAGTCACAGTTCATAATCTGCATACATCCGATCAAACTGCACTATAGTGTAGTCAGATGCCTAGTAGTGTTTGTGTTAACCTACTTGTTTAACTTGCTGGCAATGGTGGTGGCACTGTATCGTCAATCTTCGTTCCTCCTCGGCGGCGCTGGCTCCGCCTCCTCTTGTAGCTTAAACAGCCTCTCTCCTCGGGCTCGGCTCCTCCCCCCATCCCCTTCCGTATACGGCCGTGACCCCTGAGATACGTCACGCCGCTGGGAGGGGAGCAGGGCCACTCTAAACATAGGAGGAGGGAAGTCTTGATGGCACTGGCGGCAGCCGCAGCGTAATGGACTGCTATTGGCTGACGGCGCCGCCGCCGGGTACGTGCAGAAACGTGCAGAGAAACACATTGACAGTGATTGACAGCCGAACGGGCCCGGCCCACTTCTGATCAGCCCACCGGGAATCTCCCGGTACTCCCGATGGCCAGTCCATCGCTGCATATGTGGCTATGGACATACTGGCATGCAGTCCTATCCTGTGAATGCCCAATCTGTAAGCCAGTGGGTCTTTAAACCCATTTTCCTCAACTCTTCTGCCTGTCTCCCACTCCTGTCAACCAACTCACCCTGCCCACTTCCAAGATAGCTTCCAGGCAGTCTTGCCCAATGCCAAGATGGCCACTGGGCAGTACTTGCCCAAACCAAAACAGGCCCCCTTGTGAACTCTATCAACTTCATATGTTCAGCATAATGCATCATTCCCTTTAATGCAGACACTTAGGCCGTGTACACACGGCAGAGAACCTCGACGGGCAGAACACATCGTTCCGCCCGTCGAGGTTCCCTGCCGGCCGTCGAAATCGGCGACCCGCCCGTCGGGAATGGCAACCAGCCATTCTTCCAGGCGGGCCGTCGAGCAAATAGAGAGCGTGCTCTCTATTTTTGCTCGACGGGCTTCCCGATGGGAAGCTCGCCGAGAGCGTACACACGGCCGAGGTCCTCGCTGGAATGCAGCTTCCAGCGAGGTTCTCGCTGGTTTCCAGCGAGAACCTCGGTCGTGTGTACGCCGCCTCAGATTTCTCTTCCACAATTGCCACTAGAATGCATACTGGAACACGGTGCAGCTGCAGCTCATCCAAGAGGAGATGTAATACACAACTTATGAGGACATTCACAGATACATTTAAAAAAATGTGAAAACATACTTGACTTGGAAATGTGGTGTCACAGTTCTATGGATCCACTCTCTTCTGGGAGACAGGCTCCAGACACTGACAGCTCTTCTGAGGAACATAGCTCTGGCTGCACTGCTGTATGTGGGGCTAGTTCGCACCCAATTTTTACCCCAAAAGATCCACAGAAGGGGCTCCCTGCCTTATCAGAGCATTTAACGCCCCAAGGTCAAGGACTGCGCTAAATGAGAGCCTGAACCTGTGCGGAAAACCACCAAAGGTGGCCAGTAAGGGTTTATTCTTTTTACACTGGCTGTGGGTTCCATGAGAAAAAAATAGAAAAGAATGGACTATGTGGGTGTTAAAGAAGTTGTAAACATCCCAAAAATAAATCCCCCCAAAAAAACCTGCAAGACAAAGGCATAATGAGCTAGTATGCATTGCATACTAGCTCATTATGAAATACTTACCTTAGAATGATGCCACGCCGCTGACAGGACCGACATCTTTCCCAAAGTTACTTCCATCTTTGCGGGCTCCAGTTGCTGTGATTGACTGGAGCCGTGCCGACGTCACGTGCTGATTGGCATGAGCGAGCCATTCCTTCAGTGCGCATTGCGCCGATGACGTCGGCAGCAGGTTTTGTAGTAAATATCTCCTAAACTGAGCAAGTTCAGAAGATATTTACTGTACCTACAGGTAAGACTTATTATAGGCTTACCTGTAGGTACAATTAACCACTTCAGCCCCGGACCATATTGTTGGTCAATGACCGGGCCACTTTTTGCGATTCGGCACTGCGTCGCATTAACTGACAATTGCACGGTCGTGCGATATGGCTCCCAAACAAAATTGGTGTCCTTTTTTCCCCCACAAATAGAGCTTTCTTTTGGTGGTATTTGATCACCTCTGCGTTTTTTTATTGTTTGCTCTATAAACAAAAATAGAACGACAATTTTGAAAAAAAAAATGAATATTTTTTACTTTTTGCTGTAATAAATATCCCCAAAAACATATAAAAAAAACTATTTGTTTCCTCACTTTAAGCTGATACGTATTCTTCTACATATTTTTCGTAAAAAAAATTGCATTCAGCGTTTATTGATTGCTTTGCGCAAAAGTTATAGCGTCTACAAAATAGGGCATTTTTATTAATATTTTTTTTTTACTAGTAATGGCGGCGATCAGCGATTTTTATCGGTACTGCGACCTTATGGCAGACACTTCGGACACTTTTGACACATTTTTGGGACATTTTTGGGACCATTGGCTTTTTTATAGCGATCAGTGCTGATTTGCGAGTTCACGTAGATCTACGTGACCTCGCACAGGTGAGCCGACCAGCCGCCGTATAACTGCGGCGGCTGGTTGGCAAGTGGTTAAAGAGGAAGACTTTACTTCCTCTTTAACTCTTTATAGCTATGCACTGGTCCTGTGGGCGGAAGTAGGTGGGGCTACTATCCATCCCATGTATGCTGCCATAAAGGCACCAAGAATTTTTTTTGCCTTTAGTTACACTTTAAGCATGCCACATTGCAGGCTCCACACCATGGATTGCATTTTATGAACGGGCGGTGTGGAATAATACTGTGGCATACAGTGGTTGGTTATAAATGGACCCCGAAAGTGTAGGAATAAGTGACAACATGTTCAGAGAAATGCTGTACTGTGCTCCTACATTACAGGTTTACCAAATAAAGCTGAGCTGAGCACTTGGATACACATTGTAATCTATTGTTTTGTTTCCACAGGATTGCTGTGGACAGATGATATAATTATGTGGTCATGGAGAATGCAACACGTTTTATGTCTGGCATAGACAAATCCTCTAGCTGTACAGCCAGCATTAAAATGTGACTATTTTCAGGATTCAGGCTTCAAATATTTGACCCTTGCAGTGATGTAATATTACTAATGAAAGTTTGCATGTAGCTCATCTGTGTCTAAACCCTATCTTCTATGGAGCGCTTTTAGTAGTGCGGTGTGATCCTCCTAATAAATGATAGCTACATCATGGGGCTAAACTAATGCGTGCAAGGCAAAGTATATTATTACTGTTTTACATTTGGTATTATCATTTTTATTGTGCTCTGTGTTCTTTGAATTATGTTGTTTTTAACCACTTGACCACTGGGCACTTAAACCCCCTTAATAACCAGACCAATTTTTAGCTTTTGGTGCTCTCAGGCCATGTACACACGGCAGAGAACCTCGACGGGCAGAACACATCGTTCCGCCCGTCGAGGTTCTCTGCCGGCCGTCGAAATCGGCGACCCGCCCGTCGGGAATGGCAACCAGCCATTCATCCAGGCGGGCCGTCGAGCAAAAAGAGAACGTGCTCTCTTTTCGCTCGACGGGATTCCCGACGGGCGGGGCGAGCGCTCTGTGTACACACGGCCGAGGTCCTCGCTGGAATGCAGCTTCCAGCGAGGTTCTCGCTGGTTTCCAGCGAGAACCTCGGTCGTGTGTACACCACTTTACAGTTTGAATGACAATAACTCAGTCATACAACACTGTAACCAAATGATATTTTTGTCCTTTTTTCCCCACAAATAGAGATTTCTTTTGGTGGTATTTGATCACCTCTGCGGTTTTTATTTTTTTTGCTATTATTATAAATATTATTATAAAATTATTATTATTTGCAAAATGTTGTTCTTTTTTCATTTGAAAAAAGAACAACATTTTGCAAATAATAATAATTTTTCTTAATTTCTATTATACAATTTTGCAAAAAAGTATTTTTTCTTTATAAAAATGTATACTGCTACATATCTTTGGTAAAAAAAAAAAATGTTGGATATTATTTAGTCTGGGTGAAAGTTATGGGGTCTACAAGCTATGGTACCAATTACTTTAAATTGATCAATTTCATCACATCTGATGTACTGACAGCCTCTCTCGTTTCTTGAGACCCTAACATGCCAGAAAAGTACAACTACCCCCCAAATGACCCCTTTTTGGAAAGAAGACATTCCAAGGTATTTAGAAAGAGGCCTGGTGAGTTTTTTAAAGTTGTAATTTTTTCCCACAATTCTTCGCAAAATCAAGATTTTTTTTTTCATCAAATTTTCATATTATCAGGTTATTTCTTACACACAGCATATGCATTCCACAAATTACACCCCAAAACACATTCTGCTATTCCTCCCGAGTATGGCGATACCACATGTGTGAGACTTTTACACAGCGTGGCCACATACAGAGGTCCAACATGCAGGGAGCACCCAGGCCAATTCTGACATTTCTCTCCTACATGTAAAAATCATCATTTATTTACTAGAAAATTACATAGAACCCCAAAACATTATATATGCTTTTTAGCAAAGACCCAAGAGAATACAATGGTGGTTTTTCGCAACTTTTCATTGCGCATGGTATTTGCACAGCAATTTTTCAAACGCGCTTTTTTTGGAAATAAAACAGTTTTGTGAATTAAAAAAAAAAATTAAAGTTAGCCCAATGTTTTTGCATAATATGAAAGATAAAGTAACGCCGAGTAAATAGATACCTAACATGTCACCCTTCAAAATTGCTCACGCTTGTGGAATGGCGCCAAACTTCGGTGGAACTGGCGCCAAACTTCGGTACTTAAAAATTCCCATAGGCGACGCTTTAAATATTTTTACTGGTTACATGTTTGAGTTACAGAGAAGGTCTAGGGCCAAAATTATTGCTCTCGCTCTAATGTTCGCAGAGATACCTCACATGTGTGGTTTGAACACCGTTTCCAAATGGGGGCGGGACTTGCGTATGCATTCACTTCTGCATGCGAGCTCACTGGGACAGGGGCGCTGTATGCCCAGAGTATTGCAGAGTATGCCCAGAGTATTGCAGAGTATGCCCAGAGTATTGCGAAGTATGCCCAGAGTATTGCAGAGTATGCCCAGAGTATTGCAGAGTATTGCAGAGTATGCCCAGAGTATTGCGGAGTATTGCCCAGAGTATTGCCCAGAGTATTGCCCAGAGTATTGCCCAGAGTATTGCCCAGAGTATGGCCAGAGTATGGCCAGAGTATTGCAGAGTATGCCCAGCCGAGTATTGCAGAGTATTGCAGCAGGGATGGCTGAGCAGGGAGGGATGGATGGATGGATCTGTGACTACATTTGTCACAGATCCAGCCCACAGCACTGGCGCTGCCATCCGCTCCCTCCCCTCTCCTCTCATACTGTACCGATCGGTACAGAGAGAGGAGGGAGGAACCGGCGTCAGTACATGACGCTGGTTTGTTTACAAGTGATCGCTCCGTCATTGGACGGAGCGATCACGTGGTAAACCGCCGCTATCAGCGGCGTTTTACCGTGATCCGTGATGCGCCGGGTCCTCTGGACCCGGCGGTCACGGATGCTCCTGTGTGCGTGCCTCAGGAGGCGCGCGGGAGCACGATTCTAAGAAGCCGTTAATTAACGGCCACTTAGAATTAAGCAACCGCCCTGTAGCCGTACTTTCTCTATAGGGCGGTTGCAAAGTGGTTAAGCTTAGTACAATAAAAACTATAATTTTTTTAAATATGTACCAATATGTTTAAATGCATTATAGCCACTAAGTAGCGCTGATGAAAATAGGAAATATATACGTATTTCCTATTATTTTGAACTCCAGAGAGTCGTCAAAATGCATTTTTTCCCAAACCACTTTTTTTCATTAATGAGAAAAATTCAATCACCCCTCATCTTGAAGCTTATTCTATGTTAAGGCTTAGGCCGCGTACACACAATCGGTCAAACCGATGAGAACGGTCTGATGGACCGTTTTCATCAGACCAAACCGATCGTGTGTGGGCGCCATCGGTTATTTATCCGTCAGTTAAAGAAAAAAAAATTGTTTTACATTTAACCGATGGATACCTAACCGATAGAAAAAAAAAAAAAACGATCGTTTGTAGGCACGTCCATCGGTTAAAAATCCACGCATGCTCAGAATCAAGTCGACGAATGCTTGGAAGCATTGAACTTCATTTTTTTCAGCACGTCGTTGTGTTTTATGTCACCGCGTTCTGACACAATCGTTTTTCTTAACCTATGGTGTGTAGGCACAACTGACCATCAGTCAGCTTCATCGGTTAACCGATTGAAAAATCCATCAGGCCGCTCTCATCGGTTTGACCGATCGTGTGTACAGGGCATTAGTATTTCTTGGTCACTAAGTAATTTACCAGCTTTTATCTTAAAGCGAATAAACCAGACACTCTTTTAGCCCGAGCACATAAAAAACAAAATCGCCCCTTTAAACCTATTCGACTGAAATTATCTCATGATACATATACTAGTAATCCAGGAAAGATCCTCCACACCTTTCAAAAACTTCTTACCTACTTATATAAAAGTGAAGGATCTTTTGATCAAACTTTAGCAGAATAATTTTTTCACAAATCAAACTTCCTACTAGTCCTTTAGCCCAATGCAATTGTCTTGAAAGCACATTACAGCTATCGAAATTAAATATGCAATTATCTCTCTTTAACCAAATACATCCCTCCCTTTCTCATAGTCCACTTCACATCTTACTTTAC
The DNA here is from genome assembly GCA_029574335.1 of Rana kukunoris. NCBI lineage: Eukaryota > Metazoa > Chordata > Amphibia > Anura > Ranidae > Rana > Rana kukunoris. The sequence goes on along the minus strand of CM056049.1, from coordinate 536,281,735 downwards.
CTAGGGCTAACTCTCACACCCAATCTTTCTGATATTTTCACTGTCAATTATCCTCCAATTTTGCATCAAATATCTAATCTTCTGACACGATGGTCCTCTCTACCATTATCTTGGATAGGTAAAGTTAACATAATAAAAATGGCTATACTGCCCAAAATTCTTTATCTTTTTTGAGTTTTACATATCCCTGTTCCAGCATACTTTCTCAGAAGACATTTACCGTACTTTTGTTTGGGTTGCCTTGAAACCCTGTCTGCCCAAACACACTCTTTACCTTCCAAAGCCCAAAGGGGGACTAGGGTTTCCTAATTTTACTACATATTACCAGGGCAGGACTTAGGGTGGTGGGGGCCCCTGGGCTTGAGTGTTGAAGGGGCCCCCTGGAGCGAGGGGGGATCATAGTTGTTGAGCGGGGGGTGCGCAGTTGAAGTTGTTGAGCGGGGGGGGGGTGACTCATCTGTGCGCGGAATGTGTCGGCTCTCTTCCCTTCAGCAGACATCCCCACACCGCTCCGGTTCCTCCTGGGGGGAGGTTTTGCAGTTGTTGTTGAGCGGGGGGGGGGGGAGAGGGACGATCATCTTCCCTTCAGCAGCCACAGTCCTCCACACACCGCTCCGGTTCCTCCTGCTTCCGTGCTGCCTCCTATTGCAGTGCGGGAAAATTAACCCTTTCGCGGGAAGAAGCAGAAAGTCCCGCAGAATCCGTGCGTTTTGGGACGTATGCGCAGGGCTGCCATCAGGAATTTTGGGGCCCCTTACACAGCTTAAGGCATGGGCCCCCTGGAGCAGAGAAGGGGGGGGGGGGGTGCTGCCGCCTGAAATTGAGAAGCAAAAAAAAAAAGATTCATATATATATATATATATATATATATATATATATATAAAAGGGGTGTAGCCCTGGGGATCTCTGTGCCCTTTAATAAAAAAATAAAAAAACCTCTGGGCCCTTTAATAAAATAAAAAAAATAATAAAAATAAACATTTATAAAAAATATAACGAAAATGTAAATTTTTTTATAAAAAAAAGGGGGTTGCCATCTGGGGGCCCTGGAGACCTCTGGGTCCTTTTAATAATATATATATATATATATATATATATATATATATATATATATATATATATATATATATATATATATATATAAATATATAAAAAAAAAACATATTTTTATATAAAAAAATAAATAAAAAAGTGGGGGTTGCTGTCCGGGGCCCTGGGGACCTCCGGGCCCCTGGGCCTTTTAATAAAAAGTAAAAAAATAAAAAAATAAACATTTATAAAAAATATAACGAAAATGTAAATTTTTTTATAAAAAAAAGGGAGGTTGCCATCCGGGGGCCCTGGGGACCTCTGGGCCCTTTAATAATAATAATATATATATATATATATATATATATATATATATATATATATATATATATATATAAATATATAAAAAAAAAATATATTTATATAAAAAAATAAATAAAAAAGTGGGGGTTGCTGTCCAGGGCCCTGGGGACCTCTGAGCCCTTTAATAAAAAAAAAAAAAAAAAAAATATATATATATATATATATATATATATATATATATATATAAATGAAAATGTTGCCATCCGGGGGCCCTGGAGACCTCTGGGCCCTTTAATAATAATAATAATATATATATATATATAAATATATAAAAAAAACATATTTTTTTATAAAAAAAAAAATAAAAAAAAATAGGGGTTGCTGTCTGGGGCCCTGGGGGCCTCCGGGCCCCTGGGGACCTCCGCACCCTAAACAAATAAAAAAGTGGGGGTTGCTGTCCGGGAACTGGGGGCCTCCGGGCCCCTGGGGACCTCCAGACCCCTAAAAAAAAAATACATAAAAAAGGGAGGTTGCCATCTGGGGGCCCTGGGGACCTCTGGGCCTTTTAATAAAAAAAATATAAACAAAAATAAAAAAATAAACATTTATAAAAAAATAAAAAAAGAGGGGGTTGCCACATGGGGCCCTGGGGACCTCTGAGCTCTTTAATAAAACAAATATATATATATAAAAAAAAAATAATAATAATAATAATAATAATATATATATATATAAAAAAACATATTTTTTTATAAAAAATTAATTAAAAAAAGTAGGGGTTGCTGTCCAGTGCCCTGGGGACCTCTGGGCCCCTGGGGACCTCCGGACCCCAAAAAAAAAGAGGGGGCCCCCTATTGGGCGGGGCCCATGGGCTTGAGCCCAGTCAAGCCCAATGGTAAGTCCGGCCCTGCTCATTACCATACAGCTCAATTAGCCCATATCCCTAAATATCATGCAAAATGTGAAATTCCGCTTTTGGTTGCACTGGAATCAATAGATTGCGACCCACTTTCAATAACCAATCTCATATGGTCAAACTTCTCCGATTGTAAAAATCTTAATAACCCAATAACTGAATTATAAACTAAATTAAATTAACTAAACATACACTAGCCATTTGTAATAAATTTAAATTAGTAAATGGACTACAATCTCCCATATACCTCTTTTATAATTTCTTAAAATCAAGATAAATCCCTGCTTCCCGCGCTTGTTTGAACGCCGCCGCCGCTGAATATACCGAATGCAGTACACTCGGGTACAGCCGGCCAGGCTCGGCTTCCCTCAGGGTTATGCAAGAGGAGCCGAGCGTGGCCGAGTGTGCCCGAGTGTACTACGCTCGGTATATGTCGGCGGCAGCGGCGTTCAAACACAGCGCGGGAGCAGCGGGGAGGACACCACGAAGGCCGCAGACGGACGCCGGCCAGGACAAGGCCGCCGATGGACGCCGGGCAAGACACCAAAACTGTAAGTAATAAATAAATAAAAAATCAGGAATTTTACGTCCAGAGTAGGTGTGCGCGCTATACGCGGGTGTGCACAATAGGCCAATAAATACGGTATATATGTATGTATACACACATATATATATGTATATATATATATGTATATGTATGTATACACACATATATACAGTATTTATATATATGTAGTTTTATATATATATATGTTATCACATGTCTGAAAACATTAATTACACGATGTACTTTTAAACTTTAGTTTCACTTTTTGAACTCGGCTGCACCATAATCTCACAATATCACAGGCAGTCCACCCACTTTTACACAGATCTCGGCTGTTTTCAGAGAAAAAAATTCACCTCTGTTCACCATCTGAGGGGCTGCAGAGGAGATAATTTTCCTTCTGAGAACTGCCGTGAACTGCTGTGAACTGAATGGAGAAAAAACTTCACAGTTTATTAAACGGACACCCAGGGGCGGACTGACAACTCATGGGGCCCCCGGGCAATAGAAGATTATGGGGCCCCTGGGCTTACTGATGGCCACCACGCCAGGAGGCAGTGCAGAGGTGGGGCAGCTAAAATTTCAGGATTTTCACATCAAAAGCATGTCGATTTCATACATATCGGGGACAGATGTGAAAAAAACACTGATTTTTACATACTGTCCCTGGTTTTACTGAGCCTGGCAACCCTTATGGGGCCCCCCTAGTGGCATGGGGCCCTCAGGCAGTGCCCGAGTGACTCAATGGTCAGTCCGCCCCTGCTGACACCTAAGACTTATTTCAACTCTTTACACTCATCTTATTACTAAACCCAACTCAGACCCACCATCATATGTGGTTAAGTGAGAGATGGATCTTGGGTTTTCGTTGGAAGCAGCTGATTGGGATAAGATTTGGATCAAAACTAAGTCATCCTCACAAAATAAAGCTACCTTAGAGACAAATTACAAAGTACTCACGCAATGGCATTTGTGTCCTGTCAACATTGCGAAATATGCTCCAAATTATTCTCCATCTTGTTTTTGTGGCTGTGGTGATATAGGATTACATCTCCATACTTGGTGGGATTGCCTGGTAGCAAACAGTTTCTGGAAATAAGTATTTCTTATGATTTCAACACTGAAGTCCCTATCAATCCTGATCCTACAATATTACCTTTAAACTTAAAACCGGCCACTCTCTCCTCCCGCCAATTCAAACTCCTATTACAGATCACTACACCTGCGAAACAATTGCAAAAGCTTGGAAATACTCATATTTAATTATTGCTGAAATTAAACATACAATCAATAAAGCAATGATCCATGCCAAAACAAAGGCTATAAGTCAAGATAAAATATCCAACTTTGAGAATATGGAATCCCTGGGTGACTCACGTTTTGCCTTCCAATTTTGATGCTTCCCTACTAAGACCTTGGTAATCATGATATATATTTCCATTCTCTGCATTCATGGTATGTGTTTATTACCATGTACTACCCCAGGGACCCTACCACCTCTCATTTCTTTCTTCCCTATCTATTTTTTCTCCTACCTAATGCTTCGTTACCACTGAGCGGAACAGTTCGGATCGGTACAGTTTGGAAGGTGTTAGAATGGTCCGGCCTATTCAGGTGAGCATTTCCACTGCAAGTCGGACCTTATATCTGGACTGAACGGTGACGCGGTGTTTGTTTTGCTTTCCTTTGACGTGAGCATTGACATTTTTCTGTCCACCAATCAGTGGAACGTATCGTGTGACGCCCGCCCTGTAGCTCCGCCCGCCCTGTAGCTCCGCCCTAACCGAACCGTACCATTTTCTATGGCCCCACATCTGAAGCAGGACCCTGAATGGTGCGGTATGGTTCGGTTGTATGGGCTGCTTTCATAATGGAAACACTCAAAATAGCGTACCGTACCGAACCGATCCGCTCAGTAGAAACGAGGCATAAGATTACTTTTTCTTTTACCTTCTTTCTCTTTTCAACACCCCCCTATTCTCTCTCTCCTCTTTCAATTTATTCTTTATATAGTTCTGGTAGCAGAAGTTTTATTTCCTTAGTTATCATTATACCAATGGTACATAGTTCCAATATGTAGTATATCATTTTAGATTCTATAATAATTTTTTTTATTTTATTTTTTTATTTAACCACTTGTCATCTGCCCACCGTCAAATGACGGCGGGCAGACGACTCCATTGTTCTGACATCACGTCATATGACGTGATGTCCCTTTAAAGCCGCGGGTGGGCGCGCGCGCGTCGCAGGCGGCGCGCGCGCGCACCCGCTGCTCTGCGGGGATCCCGTGCGAGTGCCCGGCGGCAACGATCGCCGCTGGGCACACGCGATTGCTCAGTAACTGAGCTGGGACGTGCAGCTCTGTGTGTAAACACAGAGCTGCACGTCCCTGTCAGGGAGAGAGGAGATCGATTGTGTCCCTTGTACATAGGGACACAATCGGTCACCTCCCCCAGTCACCCCCCCCTCCCCCTACAGTTAGAACACTCATAGGACACACATTTAACCCCTTCCCCGCCCCCTAGTGGTTAACCCCTTCACTGCCAGTCACATTTATACAGTAATCAATGCATATTTATAGCATTTTTCACTGTATAAATGTAAATGGTCCCAAAAATGTCAGAAAAGTGTCCGAAATGTCCGCCATAACGTCGCAGTCCCAATAAAAAAATCGCAGATCGCCGCCATTAATAGTAAAAAAAAAAAAAAAAAAATGCCATAAACTATCCCCTATTTTGTAAACGCTATAAATTTTGCGCAAACCAATCGATAAACGCTTATTGCATTTTTTTTTTAACAAAAATATGTAGAAGAATACGTATCGGCCTAAACTGAGGGAAAAAATATATTTTTTATATATTTTTTGGGTTATTTATTATAGCAAAAAGGAAAAAATATTGCATTTTTTTAAAAATTGACGCTCTATTTTTGTTTATAGCGCAAAAAATAAAAACCGCAGAGGTGATCAAATACCACCAAAAGAAAGCTCTATTTGTGGGAAAAAAAGGACGCCAATTTTGTTTGGGAGCCACGTCGCACGACCGCGCAATTGTCAGTTAAAGCGACGCAGTGCCGGAAGCTTATATTTTGTCTGGGCAGGAAGGGGGTGTAGGTGCACAGTAGGTAAGTGGTTAAAAACTTATTTTTTAAATTATATTTCATTAAGAGAATATGCTTTCATATACAAAAAGAGCGTACACAGGGTCATCTGTAAACAGACACAAGATATAGCTGGGAAACAATACAAAGATGACCACAAAACATAACATTTTATTTTTTTCCAAAGAGAAAAGATGAAAGAAGTGAAAAGAAGGAGAAAATATGAAAGAAGTGAAAAGAAAGAAAAGAAAGAGGGGCGGAGGAGAGCAGATAGAAAGAAAAGAAGGAAGATAAAATAAATGGAAGCAATAAAGACATGACCAGGGAGGTAGAAAGAACAAGATGAAGAAAAGAAGAACTGGAATGAAGACAAAAGAGAGGTAAAGGGGACCGAGAGGGGATCGCCAATCACCATCCCCTCACGGCAGCCCACTACAGAAGACTTCCATAACAACAAAAAGCATATGCTGAAACCCAAACAAACCTGTGATCCCAACAGCCTGGACAGAGTAGCTAAGCATATAGGTAAAATAAAACGAAAGCTAGTCATACAGTATAAATGGCAAAAGATTACTCTGGAGTTTGATCAAATGGAGCAGATCTCTTCCTTAAACAAGAAGGTAGAAGACTGTAAACAAGATCTTTCTGAGGATGTCAGGCAGTGGTTAATAAAAGGTGACCATTTCTTATAAAATTTGTTATAAAGCCGTATAGGGTTCTCGAAAAAGTAAAGACTTAAGATTTCTAATCCTTCCAGATAGGGACGGAGGAGTAGAAGATATCCATTGGAATAAGATATTCCTACGAGCCACAAGGAGAGTGAGGAGTATACACTGAAGGGAATCTTGAGGAATCCGTTTGAAAGATGTCGAGAAATTCCTACTTTGCGGGGGGAAACCAAACAGTAGAAGCATAGGTGGTCAGGTAGGAATCCCGTAACCCTTTGTATAAATTGGAGGATCGAGGACCATGATGGAGATGATGGAATAGAGATGGCTTGTTTAATGAACACCACGGGCATATAGGACCCACACTGGATGGGTGGCTTGACAAAAATGGATAATAAGCTCTATGTAGTATTTTGAACTGGGTTTCCCTCTAGAGTTCACACGGGGTGATACTAGTAGTCAATTGGTAACCTGCAAGGATGTCGACCAAGTCAGCGTGGGCTGGGAGATCCTTGAGCCAAGAAGACATTGAAGTTATGTGTAGGGATTTTGAAAATTTTTCGTTAAGCAGACGATATATATCCGATATGGAGTAACAATTAGCAGCAATAGGTTTGTCAATGAAAGAAGGTTGAAATCTTATAGCCCTCTTTGGGCAATTTTTTTTTTACGAAGTCCGTAAATTGCATAACATGTAAGAAGTGATGAGGGGGTAGATTGAATTCCTCCATAAGAAGTGCAAAAGGCTTAAGATCAGACGCTTCTGTGTACAAGGAAGAGGCCTTTATTAGTCCTTTGCCTCTCCATTTGGAGAACGGTTCATATTGTAGACCAGGTGGGAACATAGAGTTACCATGAATCGGGAGGAAATTGGATATAAAAGGCGACAGACCCAGTTTTTTCCTGATCTCTCTCCAGGCTACTATCGTGTCTCTAAAAGGTAAACTCTGTTTGATGTGACCCGGGATACTTTGCAGCGAACTATGCAAAAGAGCAGATAAGCTGAAGGGGCTAACCATAGATGATTCTAGAACATATTTGGAAAACCTTGAAGACTGCAGTATCCAGTCTATAGCTATTCTCAGCAAGCAAGCTAAATTGTAAACCCTAATATCTGGGAGACCGGTACCGCCCTCGCTTCTCGGGAGAAATAATTTGGTCAATGCCACTCTCGGTTTTCCCTTTTTCATAATTGCCCTGTTCAAAATCTGAATAAAACCTATACTCTTGATAATAATTAAGACTTTTTTTATTCTGAGGTCATCTTATATTAACCTGCTCTAAGTTGGTTTTATCCTTTCTTATACAATGTATGACGTAATTTTATGAGTAGTTAGATCTATGCTAAAATTGTTTTAGTTAAACTATTTTTAGTTTAACTGCAATGCAATGTTATTACCATATATGTGATCTTTTCTTTTAGTGCCACCTTAAGTACTTATGTATGCTAATTGTTAAAATTCAATAAACACGTTTCACAAGAGTAAGGGCAGAAGATTCATGTAGCATTTACTTCCTGGAATCCACCTGCTCTTTCCTCAGCCAAGCAGATAAAGGGTGTGCTTAGCTAAGAAAGCCCTCCTCCCCTCCTCCAGATGAAATAAAAAAGGCCCATAAGGACTCCCGGGATGTATGACATCATTATGACCTAGGCCAGACACCAGTAAGCAACTGAAAAAATAATAAAAAAAAGTAAATATAATATACTATTTACTGAGACTAGCGACATAAAGATTAACCTCCCCGGCGGTATTATTATTTCAGATTTTAGGTGCTGAAAGCGGTACCATTATTTTGCAAGGAAATTTGGTGTTTTACATTGTAGGCCTGTAATCTTTAGGAATAACTCACTTAAATCTGTCCAAACAAGAGTCAAGTAGGAATCCCGGGTATGAAAAAGTTTGAAACACAAAATCATAAATTATAATATAATAAATAATTATAAATAATTATAACAAATAATAATGTAATTATAATAAAAATTATTCAATAATGTAATCAACTTAAAATCACTGAAATTTGCTCAGTTTCAGAATTGTCGCTGTCATTACTTTTATTTTTTTATGATGAATTTCCCCACAAATCGCTATCGCTCAATTCTGCAAGTGATTATAATTTATTATTGCTGTTTTCTAGCTGCTCTAGAACCACTTTTGACATAAAGGGAAACTTTTTGGTTGCTATGGACAATCTACAGTTTGCAGACAGAAAGAACAGCTTTTATTATACAAAAGTACACTAGGCATACCACTCGGGACAAAGGGGGTGTGTATTTTTTACATACAGTACTGTAACCTATAAGATTACAGTATACTGTATGTATTGTGTTTATTTACTTTTTTGAATTTGGCGCCGTTCTCCATCCCCGTGCGTCGTAACGTCACAGGGAATGGAGATCGGCGGCACACTGGGACACTGTGTGAATTGAGCGAGGACGCCGCTCGCTCACACAGTGGGGAGGCATCGCAGGATCCAGGGACAAGGTAAGTAACTTTGTCTGTGGCTGCTGCGAGGCGATCCCCCGAGACGGGCTCGGGGTTACCGCTTTTGGTACAGAAATCTTACCCCGAGCCAGACTCAGGAATACCACCAGGGGGTTTAAAAATATCTAATGTTGATTGAGAGAGTAAAGCTCAGTTTTAACCACTTGCTGACCAGTCATGTACCTCGTATGTCAGTGGTCTTCAAGTGATTGTACCGGGATGATGATTGGGATCTTACAGTGGAAAATCACTTGTATTTGTTGTATGTACTGTATGTGTTGCATTTATCAGCGATGAAGTAAAGTGTCTATTACCTTACATTTGTTTTCTATGTGTGTATTTTATAAATCATATTCTCTGGCATTTTTATGTACAATTCCTTTATTCCTTGTTCTAAACTGACCACACAAAGCACAGAAGCTGGTATGTGTTAGTGTGGTCAGTTTTCATCCTCAAAAGAGAAGTAAGGGTTTATTTTATTTTTTGATTTATACTTACCATACCTTGGCTAGATGCAGCATTGTGTATTTGTGAAGTGAATTGCGCTAACTTATATTTATATAAACATTTTACCACGACTGGTCCTGTGAACTTGTTACTCAAAAAACAAAAAGTATGTACATGTGTCTATGGTTGTTAATTAATGTGCAAACAAACAATCAACAAATAATGTGCAATAAATACCAATACAGTGCCCTGTGCCAAACTATAACATATGGATTTCTCAATCCATCAAAAAAATGTGAAATAAATCCCCCAAATGTTTTAAATATACTGCTATTACAATCCACAGATTGAATGTGCTCCAAGAAAGCAAGAAAATGTATTATATACAAAAAAAATATATAAAAAGTAAAAAGGTATATATGTGCTAAGAAAGTGCTTAATAGATAATTTCTTGCAATGATGTGTTTCCACCTTCACCGCAAACAGTGTCTACACCGTCACCGGATAAAATGGCCACTCACCAGATGGACCCAGAAATCTGCCTTTGGTTCATGTGAATAACCACTTCCTCTCTCAGGTTTATCAGCAATCACTCCCAATGCTTTGGCTGTAGTCTCGTTTTATATCTGCCATTGCCAGCTTGTCATGTCCAGCCTGACTATAACGAGGCTAGGAACGCAAGCGACAAAGTGAGTCATCACACGTGCGGACCAGGACATACTCGTACATTTGCATACTCCTATTTACGGCTGGATTAGCTCAGTGCTGGCTCCCAGGCACTTTTATATGTGAGTGGAATAACTATATGTTTTAATCATAATAAATTATTTGATTTACTACACCATGATAGTCTTTTATATGTTACATAAGAGGATATAAAACGAGACTACAGCCAAAGCATTGGGAGTGATTGCTGATATACCTGAGAGAGGGAGTGGTTATCCATATGAACCAAAGGCAGATTTCTGGGTCCATCTGGTGAGTGGCCATTTTATCCGGTGACGGTGTAGACACTATTTGCGGTGAAGGTGGAAACATAGCGGGGCATCATTGCAAGAAATTATCTATTAAGGACTTTCTTAGCACATATATATCTTTTTACTTTTTATATATTTTTTTTGTATATAATACATTTTCTTGCTTTCTTGGAGCACATTCAATCTGTGGATTGTAATGGCAGTATATTTAAAACATTTTGCGGATTTATTTCACATTTTTTTGATGGATTAAGAAATCCATATGTTATAGTTTGGCACAGGGCACTGTATTGGTATTTATTGCACATTATTTGTTGATTGTTTGTTTGCACATTAATTAACAACCATAGACAAATGTACATACTTTTTTTTTTTGAGTAACAAGTTCACAGGATCAGTCGTGGTAAAATGTTTATATAAATATAAGTTAGCGCAATTCACTTCACAAATACACAAATCTAAACCCAAACTTCAAGGTTGCACTTTGTATTGCAGCAAGACTTATTAAGAATATTGATATCATCTTGGCGCCGGTAACACACATTTTTTCCTAGATGCAGCATTGGCCTGATGCTGCATGCTGCATCTGTACCTTGGTGCCTCTGCACTAAAAATTGAGCGATCGAACATCGCTGTTTTCACAGCTCTGTGAGCAGAGAGCTGCATACTGTCAGTCACAGCTCTCTGCTCTTCTCCTCCCTCGCTCCGCCCATCTCTGCGATGTCATACCGGTGATGTCAGCAGATTTCAGCCCATTCTCTGCTGAAAACAGGTCACAGGATTGCAAACCAAAGTGCACTCCTGTGATCCATAGCTTTGGCTGGACATTGAATGAATGAATGAAAAACTTATATAGCGCAGCACATGCGAACTAAATCGCCTCTGGGCGCTTGTTGTTCCTGTCTCCTTTGGTATCAAAAGAGATGAGTCTTGATCTTTCTCCTGAATGCTAAGTGGTTCTCTTCCAACCGAATGCTGGCTGGCAAAGCGTTCCATAGTCTGGGACCCTGGACAGCAAATCTTCTATGTCCTTTGGACCTGTAGTTGGCTTTCGGTATCTGGAGTAGATTTTGATTGGTGGATCGCAGAACGCGATTGGGATTATAAGCCTTTATTTTTTCACATAGATAATGGGGAGCATTCCCATGAATACATCTATGCGTTAGACAGAGAGCTTTAAAAGTAATTCTGTCTTTTACTGGTAACCAGTGAAGGGATCTCAGTGAAGGTGAGATTGATTCCCAGGGTTTTTTCCCAGTCATAAGTCTAGCGGCCGTATTCTGAACGACCTGCAGATGAGCGATTTGGTACTTGGGGAGTCCGAGGTAAAGGGCATTTGCATAGTCCAATCTGGAGTTTACAATTGCTCCCACCACGACCGCTATGTCATCTTTGGGAATAAAAGGAGTAAGTCTGCGTAAGTAAGCGCAGCAGATGGTGAGATCCGCTGACAACTGACCCTATTTGTGCGTCCATTGTCATGTAGGAGTCGAAGATGACCCCAAGACTTTTGACTTTGGCGCTAGGGGTGATGATTTTCCCTAGGATGGGTGGGGGACTCCAAGTTGTTACAGGTAGATTCGTACGCTTGGCGTGAAACAGGAGAAGTTCTGTTTTCGCTCCGTTGAGTTTAAGATAACTCTTTGTCATCCAGTCCTCTATCAAAGAGAGGCATGTCTCTAGATTGAGGTGGTGATCCTTTTTATTGCAAATGCGGAAATACAGTTGCGTATCGTCTGCATATGAGTGATAGAGCAGTTTTTGACTGCTAATGATTTCAAAAAGAGGACGAAGATAAATGTTGAACAACACCGGCGACAAAGGGGATCCTTGAGGGACTCCGCATGAGACTGTGTGTTTTTCAGAAGTGAAAGGTCCTAACTTCACTATTTGCGAACGGTTTTCCAAAAAAGAGGAGAACCAAGATAAATCGCCTTCTGCGACTCTGGCTACTTCAGCTAGCCGGGTCAATAAAAGCTTATGGTCTACTGTGTCGAAAGCTGCGCTTAGGTCCAACAGAACCAGAAGACAAGATTCTCCTTCGTCTGCGGCCTCGAGAGCATCGTCCCATATCTTGAGCAATGCTGTTTCCGTCCCGTGTCTGGGGCGGAATACCGATTGAAATGGATCAAGTAGGTTGTGGGTATCTAGATGCTGTTGCAGCTGTTGTACCACTACTTTCTCCATTACCTTAGAGAGAGCGTTTAGGGCTGTTATGGGGCGGCGGTGGAGTGGATCCTTAGGGTCCAGGGTAGGTTTCTTCAGGATGGGTCTAATTACGCCCTCCTTCAACTGGGAGGGCACTATGCCCTCCACGAAAGATTGGTTAATAAGCTGCGTGATAGGAGGTGCCAGGATGTCGGCGCATTCCTTCAGCAGCTTAGTGGGGATGATATCGTTTGGCGCAGTGCTGTTACGCAGAGTGCCGATGATATTTTTAGTGGCTTGGGTAGAGATGGGTTCCAGCGTGAATTTACCTGGTTGAGGTGAATTACTACAGGTGTTGTGTAAATAATTACGGGGGGGGGGGGCTACAGGGGGAATGGTTTTGCTGAATGCTTTGCCGGATTCCCTCGATTTTATTGATGAAGTAATCCGACAATTCATTGCAAAATTCTTGTGTGTCGGAATTGGGGGCTTCAAGACATCCTGGATTCATGGTCTGAGTAACCAGCTTGAAGAGTTCGCGGGGGCGATTCAGGGAGCTATTGATACCCTCAGAAAAAATTTTTTTTCTTGGCTTTGAAGATTTCTTTATGATATGTCCTTGTTATTGCCTTGTAGATGGAAAGATTCTCATCTGATGAGTTTCTTTTCCAGACGGCTTCTGCCCTTCTGCGCTCTTGTTTCAATAATGCCAGTTGGTTGTTGAACCAGCTGGAGTTTTTTTTTCGAATGTGGGTTTTACGTTTCGGCGCTATTAAGTCAGCTGACTGTAATAGGGCTGTGTTTATGGCCTCCAGTGTTTCTTCAGCCGTTTGATGCGGCTGAATTGTTTCTATTTTTTCCCTTAACGTGGCCTTGAAGAATTCCGAGTGGAGCTTCTTCTGACATCTAGTCCAGTGTATTATCTCTGGGTTTGATGTTTTTGTTAGGGGGGGGAAATTGGGGATATAGAATTTGATTGCATGGTGATCTGTCCATGGCAACGGTTCATTTTCCAAGATTTCTATTTCCAGATCTTGTCTAAAAATGAGATCGAGTGTGTGACCTGAAGCATGTGTGGGCCCACATACTAGTTGTTGTAGCCCTAGACCTTCCAGGTGGTCAATGCAGGCGTCGGCAACGGGGTCTTGTGGGGAGTTGGCCCAGAGGTTGAAATCCCCTAGCAGCAAGAGATGTTTGCCGTTCAGGGGTATAGGTGGAGATAAAATACGTCAATGAAGGGAGAAGCTGCGATTTTGGGCCGGGTGGCCTGTAGTAGAGTAGAATCCGGACGGTCTCCTGGGAGTTTACTTGCAGTTGCAGAGTAAGGGTTTCCATGAATGGAAGAGGGTTTTGAAGTACTGGTTTTGTGATCGCAAGATGAGTCTTATGGATCACAGCCAGTCCTCCTCCTCTTTGCCCTATTCTATTTTCCGTTATGATACGATAGCTTTCTGGCACCAGTTCTCCTAGAATGGTGTTACAGTCGGCTGTGAGCCAGCTCTCTGTAATAAAGAGGCAGTCTAAATCGTATTGTATTCTATCCAAGGAGGAAATTCCTTGCGCTAAAGTAAATATATTGATTGCAAAAATAGTAATATAGTGATAAAATTGAATAATTAAATGGTGTCCAGCAGCAACACAAAACATGTGATATACATGAAAACAAAAATAAATAAACAAAGAAAGGTTACGCTCAGAGGCACAATATGATATTGTGACAAAATGTGAAAAAGAAAAATGGTATATATTACAATATAAATATGAGGATGTATATATACACGTCTAGGTGAATCAATGTGAATCCGTGAAGGCTAAATTCAAATGTAACCAGAAGAAACAGTTAATTTGCAAAATCAACGGGTTTGATCTCTCTATTAGTCCATATGTGTTGGTAACAGAGTGATGTAATCAACATTAGCAGCTTTTCAAAGTTGGATAACGGTGATAATAACTGTGGATTGAAGAGGTCCTGGGCAGGATGCACCACCAGTTTCACGGTATTAAATGCAGATACGACAAGGTAGAATAGGGTGTACTCTTACCAGATCCAAGGGGAATTCGAGCATGTCACTCCACAAGCGTCTGGAACAGGATACTTCAGACTCTTCCACATAGGATTGGTACGATCTCCACTGGACCAGCATAGTACTCCACACTATAGCAAGCTCAACATCCTCTTTACGATGTCGCTGTAGATGACAAATGGAAGGTCTGTACACGGCTTCAATCTTCACCTCTTGGGTGGACGTGCGGTAGGATGGGTTGCTGTAAGTGAGGGCCACAGTGCTAGACCCGACAGCTTCGCACGGCGATGTCTGTAGATTAATAGAGCACAGATGAGAAGCAGCAAGCAGAGAAGAGATAGAGATCCAGCAATAATGTGTGCCACACGTAGTCTGTCCCCTTTGCCGCCGAAGGCAGTTTCGGCGGCAAAGGGGATGGCTTACTATGGGTTCTGAGTTCTGGCTCTTGGGTCCTGGAGGAGAGAAAACGCCTAGCTGTCTGCTGCAAGGAGGATGAGTCGCTGGAGGTCAGGTGAGAGGAGCTCTAGGCACACGTCCGTCTGCTTTAAGCTAGTTATTTAGAGGTAGAGAACACTGTGCAGACACACAGCATGCCTGTATTGGTAGTCTGTTCAGCCACCACACTTCCTGACCAATCACAGCCAGCCTCTGGCACACTTCCCCTCCTAATCACAGTCTTCTTGAACATGCTCTCTGCTGAGACACAGCCTGTAATTTGACTGAGGCAGAACAGACTATGGAATACAGGCACACTGTGTGTCTGCATAGTGTCCTGTAACCCCACTACCGCTATCAGGAAGAAGAGATGCATTGCCAAATTACAGAATTTTCTAACCTTCCGAAAAAGATAAAATATAATTTCTGAAACTTATCAAAGACAGCCACGGTGCATGCATATTTATAACTGTATTATAAGGTTCTAATAACATAATGGGGTTGATTTATTAATGCTTGTTCAATTAAGCTTTGACAAAAAAAAAAAAAAAAAAATGGAAGCTGATTGGTTTCTATGCAACGCTTCACTAGATTTTGCACTCTCCAGTTTAGTAAATCAACCCCAGTATGCTCACAACTACTTCAATTTTGTTACAAATAAAAACTTTAAAACATAACTAAAGGCAATACTTTTTCTTTAGTTTTGGACAGAATGGAGAGGAATTACCAGGTCTTATTGCTATCTGTGTCCCTGTTAGGGACATTCACTCTCTATTTATCATGTTTACCATTATCAATAACAGTGAAAATTACATTTTGGGACAGTAGTAGAGGGGAAATCTTCTAATCTGGTGACAACCAGGGACTTCCTCACTTTGGGGGATTTATTCTCACTTCCTGTTTTGGTTATGGGACAGGAAGTGAAGGGACATCTCCCCAATAGAACACACTGTATTAATTGGCGTATAACACTTACTTTTTTACCCTGAAAACAGAGGTGTGTTATATGCAGGGGGCAGTGGAAATTTTTTTTCCTGAAACTTCCATCTTAAAGTAAGGGTGCGTGTTATACGTCGATAAAAAAACAAAAATTAAAGGGGCTATAATCTTTCCTTAGTCTATCCAAAATGTAAAAAGATGCCTTCGTTCTATTTAATCTCTACTGTCTCGATTGAATGCATACAAATTATTATTATGAATGCTGACCTTAAAGGGGTTGTAAAGGTTTGTTTTTTATTTTCTAACTAGGTTCCTTTAACCACTTGTCCTCTGCCCACCGTCAAATGACAGCAGGCAGAGGACTCCATTATCCTGACATCACGTCATATGACGTGATGTCTTTAAATAGGGAATGCGCGCGATCGCGTGCGCGCATCCCTGTACTGACGGTGGCGGCGTGTCACCGAGACGCCGCTCGTCACCGAAAGGGGTAAACAGCAGCGCGGATGCGCTGCTCACCACGTGATCGGCCGTGTTGAATTCATGGCTGATAACCAATAGGAGCTCCGTATTGTGCACGGCGTTTGCGCGCGAACGTGAGCGCGACGCTCGTGCCTGTCGGCGGCAGCGTGTTCCCGGGAACACTGCTCGTTGCCGACAATGGTACACATCAGTGACCATCACCCGTCACCGTCCGTGGCCTGTCACCCATCTGTGACCATCACCATCACCGTCTGTGGCCTGTCACCCATCAGTGACCATCGCCTGTCACCCATCAGTGACCATCACCCGCCATTGTCCGTGGCCTGTCACCCATCAGGGACCATCGTCCATCACACCATCACCCATCAGTGAACGTCACCTGCCACCCATCGCACAACCCATCAGTGAACATCACCTGCCACCCATCTGTCGTATACAGCTACCCGCCACACAGCCAAAATGTCCAAAAGATCGTATAGTACCCAAGAGGCGTTCCATATCCTCTCAATGACTGATGAGAGCACCGGGGAGCTCTCATCAGATTCCATTTCTGATTCCGAATCAAATTCGGAATTTGAACCGATTGATTACAGCAACGATTCGGATGAAGAATGGGTCCCTCCTAAAAGGGCACGGCACTCTGAAAACCAGGCAGCCGCCAGCAACCAGGAAGATATTCCTAGGCCCAGTACCAGCGCCACCAGCAATAGGCCCAGTACCAGCGCTGACGCCAGCAAAAGGCCCTGGGAACAAAGGCCCAGTACCAGCACCACCAGCAATAGGCCCAGTACCAGCCCTGACGCCAGCAAAAGGCCCCGGGAACAAAGGCCCAGTACCAGCGCCACCAGCAATAGGCCCAGTACCAGCGCTGACGCCAGCAAAAGGCCCCGGGAAAAAAAAGGCCCAGTACCAGCGCCACCAGCAATAGGCCCAGTATCAGCGCTGATGCCAGCAAAAGGCCCCGGAAACAAAGGCCCAGTACCAGCGATGCCGCCAGCCAAAACCCCTCACGAACAAATGCCCAGGCCCAGTGCTGCCAGATCACTCCTAAGTACCAGCACAAGAAATTCAACCCCCCCAACTACTGGAGTGTCACGTCCCCCAGGAGCCAGGGCCATTACATTCATGCCAGATGGTCTTGCCAACCCAAAATGGCTGCCTTCCAACTCTGGATCACCCATTATTCCCCCTTTCACAGCACAGCCAGGTGTGCAGGTTAACACCCAAAATTTCTCAGAAGTTGATTACCTTCATCTCTTTTTGCCCGACACTTTTTTGCAGTTAATTATCGACCAGACAAATTTGTATGCCCAGCAGTATATTCCCAACAACCCCCAATCATCTTATGCCCGTCCATTTGAGTGGAGAAATGTAAATTTGGAGGAGTTTAAATTGTTTATTGGCCTCACCATAAACATGGGGCTTAACAAAAAAAATCAAGGACATTCCTATTGGTCCACCAAACCCATCTACCATCAGCCCATGTATTCTGCCACAATGTCCAGGTCCTGATATAAAATGATAATGCGATTCTTTCATTTCAATGACAATACCCAGTGCCCTCCCCATAATCATCCAGATTACGATAAATTGTACAAGATTCGCCCTCTGATCAATTTCCTTTCCCATCAATTTGCAGAAATCTATGTCCCCTAAAAAACATATATGTGTGGATGAGTCCCTGGTACCCTTTTGTGGCCGTCTAGGAATAAAGCAGTACATTCCTAGTAAAAAGGCTAAATATGGAGTAAAATTTTACAAACTTTGTGAGAGAGCCACGGAAAATCTGTATGCGTTCCGCATATATGAAGAAAGAGATTCCCAGCTCCAGCCCCTTGAGTGCCCGGCCTACATAGGCACAGCCGGAAAAATCGTATGGGACCTGGCTTACCCACTCCTGAGAAAAGGATATCATCTTTACCTTGATAATTTT
Source organism: Rana kukunoris (assembly GCA_029574335.1). Lineage (NCBI taxonomy): Eukaryota > Metazoa > Chordata > Amphibia > Anura > Ranidae > Rana > Rana kukunoris. The sequence goes on along the minus strand of CM056049.1, from coordinate 536,263,304 downwards.
TACACCAGCCTGCCCCTTTTCCGACACTTATATATTGAAAAAACCCTGGCCTGCGGAACCTCCAGAAAAAATAGGAAGGGCTTCCCACAATCCATTGTCAACAAAAATTTGCAAAGGGGGCAAAGAGCAGCAGTGAGGTGCAACGAACTGCTGGCCTTGAGGTGGAAGGATAACAGAGACGTGCACATGATGTCCACCATTCACAATGACACTGCAGTTGTTGTTCAACGAAGACGAGGTCCCATTGAAAAGCCGACATGTGTCCAAGATTATAATCTGTACATGGGGGGGGGGGTGGATTTCAATGATCACATGATTCAGCCCTATTTATCAATAAGGAGGTCCCGATTCTGGTACAAGAAGGTAGCAATTTATCTCATCCATTTGGCCATTTATAATTCTTATGTAGTCTACTCCAAATCCACTGAAAACCCTGCCCGCTTGCTACAATTCACAGAAGAACTAGTCTTGTCCCTCATCTATCCACAAGGACCCCCCACAGAGACCCTTTGCTCTGATACCGTTAGCCGACTTCATGGACGCCACTACCCGCACAACATCCCACCATCCGAAGGAGGCCGAAGACGGCAAAAAAGATGTCGCGTGTGCAGCAAAAGAGGATTTCGAAAAGATTCCAGCTACCATTGTCCCCGGTGTCCCTCCCAACCTGGCCTTTGCATTGGAGAATGCTTTGAAACTTATCATGAATCCCCAAAATATTAGCCCATATTTTTAACCATTTCCCCCATCTGACCATTTTCTGACCATTTTCATGCTACTGCCTTCCACGTAAACTGACCCTGGCCTGTGTTTTGACTATGCCTCTGCCTACCGTTTGGACTGCTTCCATGTAAATCGACCCTGGCCTGTTTTATGGACTATGCTTTTGCCTACTGCTTGGACTGCTTCCACGTAAACTGACCCTGGCCTGTTTTTTGACTATGCCTCTGCCTACCGTTTGGACTGCTTCCACGTGAACTAACCCTGGCCTGTTTTATGGACTATGCTTTTGCCTACCACTTGGACTGATCTGTTGCCCTTCTATTGTAGTACACAGGGGTCTCACATATGTGAGGGGCTCCAGAATAGTTTTCCCGGATGGAGAAAACATTTTTTTTGTTTTCTCCGGGTTTTGTAATTTCCGGATTAGGGTCTGGAGTCCGGAGGCTTCATAGAGATTTGGGTGGGTCGAAGCCTCTACCCCTGTGCCCCTGTGCACAGGTCTTACCCGATTGCAGCCCTCAGCCTGCTGCTGACTTACTGCCATCATGCCTACCATCATCTTTGCCTGCGGCATGAACGAGCCACACCACTGCTACCTGGACTATGCAAATATGCTGCCTGGAGAATTACTATAGCTGTCGCTAAGCACATCCCTGACTGCTGCCTGGACTAGTGCTCTCTTCTGTGGACACTACTAAAAGCACAGGTAATACTTTTTTTTACCCTTTGTGCAATAGAATTTATTTTGGATTGTAATTCTTGGTATGTACATGCTATGTGTAAGAAATATGAAGAGCCTTCAAAAACGATAGGTTGCCAGGAAATTATATATGTAATGTATGCTCCTAGAACGCCTGGTGGTGCTACTTCAATGTTGGGCCTATTTATGTGGCCAGGATGTGTAAAAGTCCCACACATTTGGTATCCCCATACTCAGGAGGAGTAGCAGAATGTTTTTTGGGGTGTCATTTTTGCTATGCATTCGCTATGTGCTCGAAATATCTTATAAATGGACAAGTTTGTGCAAATAAAATGCGTTTTCATTTTTTTTCCACATTTTCCAAAAACGTCTGGAAAAAAAATAACCGCTCAAAAGACTCATTATGCCTCATAGATTATACGTTGGGGTGTCTGCTTTCCAAAATGGGGTCATTTTGTGGGCAATTCCATTGTCTTGGTGCTCCAGGGCCTTCAAAAGTGTAATAGGTGGTTGAGAAATGAAATGTGCAATTTATGCTCGTAGATCGCCTGATGGTGCTACTTCAATGTTGGGCCTATTTATGTGGCCAGGCTGTGTAAAAGTCCCACACATTTGGTATCCCCATACTCAGGAGGAAGCAGAAAATTTTTGCTATGCATTTGCCCTCTTTGTGAATGTGGACATTTTCCCAAAAGAACCGCTGTATGCCTCATTTATCTGGGCAATCCATTTGGCCATTTATAATTCTTATGTAGTCTACTCCAAATCCACTGAAAACCCTGCCCGCTTGCTACAATTCACAGAAGAACTAGTCTTGTCCCTCATCTATCCACAAGGACCCCCCACAGAGACCCTTTGCTCTGATACCGTTAGCCGACTTCATGGACGCCACTACCCGCACAACATCCCACCATCCGAAGGAGGCCGAAGACGGCAAAAAAGATGTCGCGTGTGCAGCAAAAGAGGATTTCAAAAAGATTCCAGCTACTATTGTCCCCGATGTCCCTCCCAACCTGGCCTTTGCATTGGAGAATGCTTTGAAACTTATCATGAATCCCCAAAATATTAGCCCATATTTTTAACCATTTCCCCCATCTGACCATTTTCTGACCATTTTCATGCTACTGCCTTCCACGTAAACTGACCCTGGCCTGTGTTTGTGGTTTGACTACCCTGACCCTTCCACGTAAACTGACCCTGGCCTGTGTTTTGACTATGCCTCTGCCTACCGTTTGGACTGCTTCCACATGAACTAACCCTGGCCTGTTTTATGGACTATGCTTTTGCCTACCACTTGGACTGATCTGTTGCCCTGCTATTGTAGTACACAGGGGTCTCACATATGTGAGGGGCTCCAGAATAGTTTTCCCGGATGGAGAAAACATTTTTTTTGTTTTCTCCGGGTTTTGTAATTTCCGGATTAGGGTCTGGAGTCCGGAGGCTTCATAGAGATTTGGGTGGGTCGAAGCCTCTACCCCTGTGCCCCTGTGCACAGGTCTTACCCGATTGCAGCCCTCAGCCTGCTGCTGACTTACTGCCATCATGCCTGCCATCATCTTTGCCTGCGGCATGAACGAGCCACACCACTGCTACCTGGACTATGCAAATATGCTGCCTGGAGAATTACTATAGCTGTCGCTAAGCACATCCCTGACTGCTGCCTGGACTAGTGCTCTCTTCTGTGGACACTACTAAAAGCACAGGTAATACTTTTTTTTACCCTTTCTGCAATAGAATTTATTTTGGATTGTAATTCTTGGTATGTACATGCTATGTGTAAGAAATATGAAGAGCCTTCAAAAACGATAGGTTGCCAGGAAATTATATATGTAATGTATGCTCCTAGAACGCCTGGTGGTGCTACTTCAATGTTGGGCCTATTTATGTGGCCAGGATGTGTAAAAGTCCCACACATTTGGTATCCCCATACTCAGGAGGAGTAGCAGAATGTTTTTTGGGGTGTCATTTTTGCTATGCATTCGCTATGTGCTCGAAATATCTTATAAATGGACAACTTTGTGCAAATAAAATGCGTTTTCATTTTTTTTCCACATTTTCCAAAAACGTCTGGAAAAAAAATAACCGCTCAAAAGACTCATTATGTCTCATAGATTATACGTTGGGGTGTCTGCTTTCCAAAATGGGGTCATTTTGTGGGCAATTCCATTGTCTTGGTGCTCCAGGGCCTTCAAAAGTGTAATAGGTGGTTGAGAAATGAGATGTGCAATTTATGCTCGTAGATCGCCTGATGGTGCTACTTCAATGTTGGGCCTATTTATGTGGCCAGGCTGTGTAAAAGTCCCACACATTTGGTATCCCCATACTCAGGAGGAGTAGCTGTAATTTTTGCTATGCATTTGCTATGTGTTCGAAATTGCTTATAAATGGACAACTTTGTGGGTTTTAATTTTTTTCCACATTTTATTCTATAACCGCTCAAAAGACTAATTATGCCCATAGATTATACGTTGGGGTGTCTGGGGTCATTTTGTGGGCAATTCCATTGTCTTGGTGCTCCAGGGCCTTCCAATTTATGCTCGTAGATCGCCTGATGGTGCTACCTTATTCTTCAAAGTAGCCAGAATGTTTTTTGGGGTGTAATTGTTGCTAGAAATGATGGATGTGGGTGTAGATCCCCCCATGGTGCTGCCTTCAATGTGCAATTTATGCTCGTAGATCGCCTGATGGTGCTACTTCAATGTTGGGCCTATTTATGTGGCCAGGCTGTGTAAAAGTCCCACACATTTGGTATCCCCATACTCAGGAGGAGTAGCAGAATGTTTTTTGGGGTGTAATTTTTGCTATGCATTTGCTATGTGTTCGAAATTGCTTATAAATGGACAACTTTGTGTAAATAAAATGCGTTTTAATTTTTTTCCACATTTTCCCAAAACTTCTGGAAAAAAAATAACCGCTCAAAAGACTAATTATGCCTCATAGATTATACGTTGGGGTGTCTGCTTTCCAAAATGGGGTCATTTTGTGGGCAATTCCATTGTCTTGGTGCTCCAGGGCCTTCAAAAGTGTAATAGGTGGTTGAGAAATGAGATGTGCAATTTATGCTCGTAGATCGCCTGATGGTGCTACTTCAATGTTGGGCCTATTTATGTGGCCAGGATGTGTAAAAGTCCCACACATTTGGTATCCCCATACTCAGGAGGAGTAGCAGAATGTATTTTGGGTTGTAATTTTTGCTATATACACGCTATGTGTTGGAAATACCTTATAAATGGACAACTTTGTGTAAATAAAATGCGTTTTCATTTTTTTTCCACATTTTCCCAAAACTTCTGGAAAAAACATAACCACTCAAAAGACTCATTATGCCTCATAGATTATACGTTGGGGTGTCTGCTTTCCAAAATGGGGTCATTTTGTGGGCAATTCCATTGTCTTGGTGCTCCAGGGCCTTCAAAAGTGTAATAGGTGGTTGAGAAATGTGATGTGCAATTTATGCTCGTAGATCGCTTGATGGTGCTACTTCAATGTTGGGCCTATTTATGTGGCCAGGCTGTGTAAAAGTCCCACACATTTGGTATCCCCATACTCAGGAGGCGTAGCAGAATGTTTTTTGGGGTGTCATTTTTGCTATGCATTTGCTATGTGTTCGAAATATCTTATAAATGGACAACTTTGTGTAAATAAAATGTATTTTAATTTTTTTTCCACATTTTCCCAAAACTTCTGGAAAAAAATAACCGCTCAAAAGACTCACTATGCCTCATAGATTATACGTTGGGGTGTTTGCTTTCCAAAATGGGGTCATTTGGGGGGTATTTTTACTTTTCTGACTTGTTAGTATCTCAAGAAATTAGATAGGCCGTCAGTACTTTAAGTGTGATCAGATTGATCAATTTTCAGGGATTGGCACCATAGTTTGTAGACTCTATAACTTTCACAAAGACCAAATAATACACACCAATTTGGATTATTTTTTACCAAAGACACGTAGCAGTATACATTTTGGCCAAAATTTATGAAGAAAAATTACTAATTTGCTAAATTTTATGACAGAAACAAAGAAAACAGCAATTTTTCACGAACTTTTCCGCCTTTTTTAATTTATAGCGCAAAAAATAAAAATCCCACAAGTGATTAAATACCACCAAAAGAAAGCTCTATTTGTGTGAAATTTTATTTGGGTACAGTGTTGCATGACTGAGTAATTGTAATTCAAAGTACAAGAGCACCGAAAGCTGAAAATTGGTCTGGGTAAGAAGGGGGTTTAAGTGCACTGTATTGAAGTGGTTAAGCTAGTGCATTGTTGGTTCACTTACCTTTTCCTTCGATTTCCCTTCTAAATGTTTTTTTTCTTTGTCTTAATTTCTCACTTCCTGTTTCTCCTCAGTAAGCTTGCCACCATCATCCGAGCGGTGGTTAGTCAGTCAGAGCAGCTTACTGAACAGCTTACTGAGGAGGAACAGGAAGTGAGAAATTCAGACAAAGAAAACAAAGAAAAAAAACATTTAGAAGGGAAATCGAAGGAAAAGGTAAGTGAACCAACAATGCACTAGCTTAACCACCTGCCTATTGTGCACCTACACCCCCTTCCTGCCCAGACAAAATTTTAGCTTCCGGCACTGCGTCGCTTTAACTGACAATTGTGCGGTCGTGCGGTCGTGCGACGTGGCTCCCAAAAAAAAAATTACGTCCTTTTTTTCCCACAAATAGAGCTTTCTTTTGGTGGTATTTAATCGCCGTGCGGTTTTTATTTTTTTGCGCTATAAACAAAAAAAGAGCGACAATTTTGAAAAAAGACACAATATTTTTTGCTTTTTGCTATAATAAATATCCCATTTAAAAAAAAAAAAATTTTATCTCAGTTTAGGCCGATACGTATTTTTCTACATATTTTTGGTAAAAAAAATTTAAAAATAAAATCGCAATAACCGTATAGTGACTGGTTTGCGCAAAAGTTATATTGCCTACAAAATACGGGACATAATTATGATTTTTTTAAATTATTTTTTTTACTAGGAATGGCGGCGATCTGCGATTTCTTTTTGGGACTGGGACATTATAGCGGACACATCGGACACTTTTGACAAATTTTTGGGACCATTTACATTTATATAGTGAACAATGCTATAAATATGCATTGATAACTGTATAAATGTAACTGGCAGGGAAGGGGTTAACCACTAGGGGGCGGGGAAGGGGTTAAATGTCCTAGTTTGTTTTCTAACTGTGGGGGGAGGGGGGGTGACTGGGGAGGTGACCGATTGTGTCCCTATGTACAAGGGACACAATCGGTCTCCTCTCTCCCTGACAGGGACGTGCATCTCTGTGTTTACACACAGAGCTCCACGTCCCAGCTCAGTTACTCGGCAATTGTGTGTGCCCGGCGGCCATCGTGGCCGCCAAGCACACGCACAGGGTTGTCAGTGATGCGACGGGTGCATGTGCGTGCCGCCGGTGGCGCACGCGTGCGCCCCTAGCAGCTTTCTATGACTGCACGTCATATGACGTGAAGTCAGGACAATGGAGTTACCCGCCCGCCGTCATATGACGGTGGGCGGGTAACAAGTGGTTAAAGGAACCTATTTAGAAAATAAAAAACGAACCTTTACAACCCCCTTTTTAAACACAGATAGATTGGAAGCAGAAATAGAGCAGTTTTGTTTATTTGTGCAAGTCAGGCCTCGTACACACGACCGGGTTTCTTGGCAAAAACCAGCAAGAAAACTGCATCTTACCGAGATTCCCGTTCGTGTGTACGAGGCATTCAGGTTTCTCGTCTGGAAATCTGGCCAGAATCTCGACGAGAAAAAAAGAGAACCTGCTCTCTTTTTTCTCGTCAAAATTCTTGTCGGCCTGTTTCCCGACGAGAAACCCGAGAGTGTGTATACTTACCTGTCACAGTGGAAACCCGTGCAAGCTCGAAATGACTTTGACACATGCGCTGTAACTTCTACGGCATAGGTAGGGTGAATCAAGATGGTGACGACGGCATACGCGATGACGTCGCTCCGTTCTTTCCTTTCAAGAGAACCGCGGTTCTTTTGAAACGAAAGTCTGTACACTCCAGTGGCAAGAGTTTCTTGCCAACAATCTCTTAAGGAAAAACGACAGGTTTTTCCTGACGAGATTCTCGGACGTGTGTACGAGACCTCAGTCATGACATATGGGGGTTCATTTATTAAAACTGGAGAGTGCAAAATCTGTTGCCGTTCTTCATAGTAACCAATCTCCAGTTTTAGTAAATCAGCCCCATAGAGAAAAAAGGAAATTGTGAGTAAATTTTGGAATTTGCTGAACTGTATCATTCAGATAATTGCAGTCTACAAGCAGCTAGTAGTTATTAGCACTTGAAGAATGTGAGAATTTAAAGATGATGGTCGACCATCTGGATTGATAGATGAGGACAATCAAACACAAGAGTCACAGATTGTTGGGAAAAAATACATTTAGAAACGTATATCTTGGGTATGGAATTCTGCCAACAACACTTTGGGCTCACATTTTTGTTTAAAAAAAAATAAACCCTTTGCTACTTGTTGGGGAAAATTTATTTGGGGGATGTGCAAGCTAAAAAGTAAATTATCTGTAAGTCAAAGGGAAATACTTAGTAATTCGTCAGAAGCTGTTCTTTGTCAGGAACTGATGAAGTCTAATGACAATCGTCTTGTTCCCCCTCCCTGTTTCAAGACCATAAGGAGACTGTCTTATCAGTGAAGAGCCCAGCCACTGCCTCCTTTCTACATTTCAACAGACGTGAAGTTTCATTTTAATGGGATAGTAAATTGAATTGTTGCTTGATGTATGTACTTCATGTACTTCAGAGGTGGAGATCGGTAGTTCTATCAGGTTTCTGTTGTTCTGATACAGAAGGTTAAGTGATTGTTGTTATCTTATGACTAGAAATGTGTTGCTGGTAGAAACAGCAGGTAAAATAAAGAAATAAAAGCTTGAATAAAAGAAATCTAATGACTGTAAGCTGAAATTTACATTGTATTACTTTTGTCTAATAAAAGAGCTACAATTCTTTATTAGGTTGGCTTTACACGTGGGCCTAATGATCTGTTAGGCCTCGTACACACGAGGCAATAGATTTGTTCAAATCGGTCGGACCGACCGATTTGAACAAATCTGTCTGATAGGATTTTGGTTTGCTCGCGTGTACACACGAGCAAACCAAAATCCCCGCCAGCAGACGGCGCGCTGACGTGTCGGTGACGTTGACGCCGCCACGTCACCGCACCAGGAAGTAAAACACTTCCGCGCATGCGCCGAATCCATTCGGCGGCGGTGCGGGACGACATGTCTGCTGGTAAGTGTACTAACCAGCAGACATGTCGGGCGGATGGATTCCCACCCGATAGATTTCAAAGCATGCTTTGAAATCTGTCGGGTGGCCAAATCCGTCGGTTCGCCCGTACACATGATCGAATCTGTCTGCTGGGACGGTCTAGCAGACCGTTTCCAGCAGACAGATTTGATCGTGTGTACGAGGCTTAAAAGTAGAACTATAGGCAAAACATTTTTTCACTTTGGATAGAGTAAGGGAGGGTTATAAACGTTATAAGGTTTAATTTTGCCCTCTTTGCTCCAATGGAGAGATTTTCCTTTACTTCTTATCATATAGCCTAAACAGAAAGTAAGAGGAAATCCCTGCAAATTAAGGGGATCGCTTGGGGACCCCAGGTCACCGGAACTAGTGTCCCCATTGGAAGGTTTACCTTCCATTACTTTTCTGGGGACAAGTAACATTTTTGGGGAATTTGGGGATTTTCTTTTACTTTCACTTTCAATGATAATGGTAAACAGGGCACATAGAGAGGGCTGGAGCTGAAGTAGTTAACTGAAGTAGTTAACACATGCAAAGAAAAACCCTCTCTTACTAATAACTGGTGTTCAGTGGGAAACCTAGTGAATCCTGCGCGGGTTCCTGCATTGCATCTAAATTGCCAGCAGTTCACACTGACATCTGCGAACTTCTGTTAAGGACCCCCCCAGATTGGTTCGCATATCGCAGTGTGTGCTGTGCAATGGTACAGGAATCGGATGGCATGGGTGTGAATGCCAACTGATTCCAGTGCAGACAAAAAAAAGGGTCCTGCGCCATTTTGGTCCAAATGTGATGCAAATTCAGCCATACAAACTACATAGGATGGATGGGTTGGGTAAATACCGCGCTGCTAGGACGATATATGGTAAGCTGCTAAACACGGCTAATAGAAAACGATAAGCAAAGAATAAAGTGGATACAAAAATGTGTAGTGCTAAATACAGATATATGTAAAATAAAATTCAATACGTCAATGAGTTAACAAATTAAAGAGTGAGTCATAAAGACTCACTCTTTAATTTGTTAACTCATTGACGTATTGAATTTTATTTTACATATGTCTGTATTTAGAGCTACACATTTTTGTATCCACATACAAACTACATAGCTGAATTTGCATCACAAAGACATTGCATGTGATCTGCACAGCAATGCGGTGCAAATCACATGTGATGTCTATCATCGCAATAGTGTGAACCCAGCCTAAAACAGGTAGAGAAGAGGTGACATAATGTCTCCTAAGCACCTGTAATAAGGCATATTAGGAAAAACAAAAAAGTGTAGAGCTAAATATATGTGAAGGAAGACTGTTGAAACAGATCTAAAACTCATGCATAAAATAACACCATAAGTGCTCTAAAGTCCATAAGTAAATCAAACAAAATAAGTATATGGAAAAAAAAAAAATGTCCCATAGGAAATTCCACATCAAAAAGAAGTGAGATAGAATTTGATAGTAGATCCACCACCAAGATAAATTGGAGGCTTACCAGAATGTATGGACCCAAATAAGCATACACTCATTAGGTCATATAGGCTTAATGGTAACGAAGCCCTGGCTTCAGGATGACTTGAATGGCAAACATCAGGGTGGTTTCCACTGTAGTGTAGTATGTGGTATATCGAGGAAAAGATGGCCAATAGCAGATAACAGCCAGTGATGACCGAAGGTATGGCTCAATGTCAGAAACTCCAGAGGTTCAGGGTGAGGAATATTAGAGGAAAAAAGACGAGGATGCACATAGTGTAAAACTGTATAACAATTTTACTTAACAGCAAAAAATTTAAAGTTTACACTCACATTTCAGCAGATGAATCGAGCATATAAAACATAAGCAGTGGGGTCAGCGGGTCCCGAGCACAGTAACAGCAGCCAATCAGGGAGACTGTACTGAGCTGCAGGAAGCAGCTGCAATGGACTCTGGGACATGCAGTTCCCTCACAAAACCACCCCATAGACTGGTATACAGAGAGGAACTACAAAACCCTTGATGCTCTGCAGAAAAAGAAGCTGAGGACTTCAGTTTGTGTCCTGAGGGAATTTCAGTCACAAGGAGGCAGTGAGAGAGATCAGACCTGAAGGAGAGATGCAGTCTCTCAGATGATCCACCCGCGCAATTCAGGCCTCCACCACCAGTTGGGTTGTCTAGCCTGAGAGAGGGGGATCCCAGAAAAATATTGAGGCACACCCACACTGACAGTAAAGCGTTCCATTGTGTGGTTACCAGCTGGGTCACCAGAAATGGCCTGCCTGCGCTCCAGGACATTCGCTTGGGCCTTGATCGAAGGATTTGGTGAGAGGGCATTTTTGCCCGTTTCGATCAATGGATCATCATCTGGGGTACTCCAGATGACGATCCAAACGCGTCACTTACTTCTGTAAGTGAGAAAAATTCAGATCAGCGCGGCTCCAGTGCGCCCCTCCCCCTTCATGTAATACTCCGCCCAGGGTACCCGTCCTTTGTGCCCACCCCTTGTACCGGCCCTGGTTGTTAAAGTTGTTAAGTTACTGCATATAACAGCATGTAGATGTGAAAGTCAGCGTGAAAATCAAGAACTCATGATTTGCATATTTGTCCCAGGTAAGTGACACTGAAACACGGAAGCCATCACAACAATATGAAATCCAGGCAACAAGCTTTAACTGAAGATGAGGCCATTATTGGCAGCCTCCATATCCTTTCCTTTTCTGGGCGGCATAGTGGCTTACTGGTTAGTTTTTCTACTTTGCAACACTAGGGTCCCTTGTTTTAAGCCCATTCAAGACACTATTTGCATGGATTGTCCATGTTCTCCCTGTGCTTGTGTTATTTTTTTCCAAGATACGCTGATTTCCTACCACTACCAAATTCTATATATGTGTGTATGTATGCATGTGAGATAGAGACCTTAGATTGTAAGGGCCTTAAGCACAAGGACTAATGTAACTATATTGTATGCAAAGCTCTGCATAGATTGTTGACACTATATTAATAAATGAATAACTGCCTAAATCTGGGTCAGTGGTCACAGCAGGCAACACAACATGGCAGTCTATTAGAGGTCAGGCGGAATTTATAGCCATATATAAGTTTGCTAGTGGACAGCAGTCCTGTTTATTGTACTGAACCTAAAGTAACTGGCGGGTCACTAGGAATGTATACACTAGGGTATGCCAAGTCTTATGAGATAAAATAAGAATCTCCATCTGTTTTTCAGTTTAGAATAAAAGGTTGTTAGATCAAATGCAAAGTCTTTGACTTTTGTGCTTGGTATTCACTCTAGTTATTTATCAAGTGCTGTTCTGTTTTCTTGAAACAAAAACCATATTTCTAAGTAGCTACTGGAAAGCTAAAGCCTTTAATTTGTGTGTAGGAGAGAGATTCAAGTCCAGCCTTTTCATCCTACCTCTCAGCAGCAATGTGTTTAATTAATCACAGCTGATTCTTGCCTAGAAATATCAAACATTTTCCATTCTCCTTTCCTATCTGGAAACACACAAGGTAGTCTCACACTTGGCCATAACTCCAGTTCACATTTCATTTCCAGATCTGGCTTTCATCTATCTGGTATGTATAATGCACTGCGTTCTCTCAATGTGCTTCCTGTTCAGTTGATTCAATAATATATATATATATATATATATATATATATATATATATATATATATACACAGTATATATATATATATATATAAATATTGAGTCTTAAGTCAAGTAGATGAAACTTAGAGTGTGTCACAGGGACTTAAATATATGGTATGTGTGACATTTGTTGATATATTACACATTTTTAGCACTTATCTGTGCTTCTGTACAGTGAACAAATCATACAGGGAGCACTAAAAAAAGAATGCATGCCCCCATTTTAGTTTCACAAATCAGGAAATTAACAGCTAGAAAAGGAACCACATTTAAGAGAAAATTGTCATTGGGCAACTGTAATATAAAATAATGTTGGATATTAATTGATACTTCTGATTATTTACATGTATTCTCTCCCTACAATAGCAGAAGTGAGTGTCCGGTCGTAAGACCTTCTTGCTTGAGCTCAAGCAAGTTTCTACATTGTTTATATATTTTTTATTTTTTTAATAGTAGAGCATACCAGAGCATGCATGATCATGTTCATTGAATGTAATCACACACATCTTAAAAACAAATAACATAAAAAGGGGAAAATTTGTTTAAATGTTACAGTATTTGTTTCTCTTGGTGAATACAAAATTGGCAAAGCAAAATCAAATTTCAGACTCATCCTTAGTGGCCACCACTAGGGAGATGATAGAGATTGTCTCACTTAGTAATTGGCTAATGACCAATTATCCCTCATTCCATGAAGGTGAAACTAGAAGCGCCAACCAGATGCCCCTCACCCCATGAGACTAAAAGTGGGGTTTGACTAACTCTGCTACCTGTCTCCACCAGTGGCGGCTGGTGCTCCAATTTTTTTGGGGGGAGCAAAAAAAAAAAAAAACACAATTGCAGCCTCACTGTGCCCATCAAAGGCAGCCACTGTGCCATGCCATCAATTTTCACCACTGTGCCATGCCAAACGCAGCCACTGTGCCATGCCATCAATTGTTACAACTATGCCCACATCAATTGTTGCCACTGTGCCCACATCAATTGCCACTGTGCCCACATCAATTGTTGCCACTGTGCCCACATTAATTGCCACTGTGCCCACATCAATTGTTGCCATGGTGCCCACATTAATTGTTGCCACGGTGCCCACATCAATTGCCACTTTGCCCACATCAATTGCCACTGTGCCCACATCAATTGTTGTCACTGTGCCCACATCAATTACCACTGTGCCCACATCAATTGCCACTGTGCCCACATCAATTGTTGCCACTGTGCCCACATCAATTGTTGCCACTGTGCCCACATCAATTGTTGCCACTGTGCCCACATCAATTGTTGCCACTGTGCCCACATCCATTGACCCCACTGTGCCCACATTAATTGTCCCCCACTGGTGCCCACATCAATTGTCCCCATATCAATTGTCCCCACATCAATTGTCCCCACTGTTCCCTGTAAAATGCTACCTGTCTCCACCAGTGGCGGCTGGTGCTCAATTTTTTTTGGGGGGAGCAAAAAAAAAACACAATTGCAGCCTCACTGTGCCCATCAAAGGCAGCCACTGTGCCATGCCATCAATTTTCACCACTGTGCCATGCCAAACGCAGCCACTGTGCCATGCCATCAATTGTTATAACTATGCCCACATCAATTGTTGCCACTGTGCCCACATCAATTGCCACTGTGCCCACATCAATTGTTGCCACTGTGCCCACATTAATTGTTGCCACAGTGCCCACATCAATTGCCACTTTGCCCACATCAATTGCCACTGTGCCCACATCAATTGTTGTCACTGTGCCCACATCAATTACCACTGTGCCCACATCAATTGTTGCCACTGTGCCCACATCAATTGTTGCCACTGTGCCCACATCAATTGCCACTGTGCCCACATCAATTGTTGCCACTGTGCCCACATCAATTGTTGCCACTGTGCCCACATCAATTGTTGCCACTGTGCCCACATCAATTGTTGCCACTGTGCCCACATCCATTGACCCCACTGTGCCCACATTAATTGTCCCCCACTGGTGCCCACATCAATTGTCCCCATAGTTCCCTGTAAAATGCTACCTGTCTCCACCAGTGGCGGCTGGTGCTCAAATTTTTTTGGGGGGAGCAAAAAAAAAAACACAATTGCAGCCTCACTGTGCCCATCAAAGGCAGCCACTGTGCCATGCCATGAATTTTCACCACTGTGCCATGCCAAACGCAGCCACTGTGCCATGCCATCAATTGTTACAACTATGCCCACATCAATTGTTGCCACTGTGCCCACATCAATTGCCACTGTGCCCACATTAATTGCCAATGTGCCCACATTAATTGCCACTGTGCCCACATCAATTGTTGCCACTGTGCCCACATTAATTGTTGCCACGGTGCCCACATCAATTGCCACTTTGCCCACATCAATTGCCACTGTGCCCACGTCAATTGTTGTCACTGTGCCCACATCAATTACCACTGTGCCCACATCAATTGCCACTGTGCCCACATCAATTGCCACTGTGCCCACATCAATTGCCACTGTGCCCACATCAATTGTTGCCACTGTGCCCACATCAATTGTTGCCACTGTGCCCACATCAATTGCCACTGTGCCCACATCAATTGTTGCCACTGTGCCCACATCAATTGTTGCCACTGTGCCCACATCAATTGCCACTGTGCCCACATCAATTGTTGTCACTGTGCCCACATCCATTGACCCCACTGTGCCCACATCCATTGACCCCACTGTGCCCACATTAATTGTCCCCCACTGGTGCCCACATCAATTGTCCCCATATCAATTGTCCCCACATCAATTGTCCCCACTGTTCCCTGTAAAATGCTGCCAGTCAGATTGCTCCCCCCCGCCTGGCCCTTACCTTTCTGGGGTTCGCCATCCTCCTTCCACTGTCCCTCGATGTCTTCTGACGCCCTCGATGACGCTCCAGCCAATCAGGTTACGGATAAACAGAATCACTGAAACGAATTTTTAAATGCCTTAAAGGGCCCGTTTTTTTTTTTAAGACTACAGGAGGGGGGCAGCGCCCGGGCACCCCCTATGGGCGGGCCACCACTGGTCTCCACTAAACAAATGAAAAAAAAGCAGGGCTTGGATTGCCTGGCAAATAGCTGTCACTCATCTCGTGAGTTAGAAGGCAGAGGTTGGATTGGCCAACACCTCACCACTCCAACACATAACATGCAATCAATGATGCTGCCACACCTAGAGATGGCTTCACCTGCGACCCCCCCCCCCAACTTCCCTACTGCTGACCTGTTGCGGGGAGTCTGGAGTGCTATTAGGCCTTCTTACATATTTCTGTTTTTTTTTAAGAGGTTACTCCCTATGGAATAATCCTAATTACCCTGAATTAGCTGAATTGGAAGGGTTTCAACAATGGAAAAAAAAGGGAGTACACTATATTGCCCAGTTATACTCAATTATGACTTTTAAATCCTACGGTCTGAATTCCTCCTGTCCCATAGGTAGTTTTATCAATATCTACAGCTCCAACATGCCATACAAACTCACATGTCACTGTCCTAAGCAAAACAGACTTTACGCTTGTCAATGAGGTTACTCTGGGCACTTTGCCGAAAGGGTTGATCTCTCATATCTATATGCACCTACTATCTACAATACAGAATGCTGCCACTCTTAAAAGCAGAACACAGTGGGTGGGAAGCTTAAGAGAGATTAGGGGAGAGCAGTGGGACTTGGCATTGGAGTCTATTCCCATAACTTAGCTTTCAGCTACCCAAAAGCTTACTCAGTTGTTTATCCTTCATCGGGTTTAAAGGGAACCCAGATAAATTATTTCAGTGGGATAGGAGGGGCACGCCTATAGGCCCTAGATGCTAAGAACATTGGTGGGGAATTTATTCATATGTTGTGGTGCTGCCCAAAGCTCTCTAACTATTGGACTAAAGTAGGGCAAACAGGTTTTACTAGCTGCTCAACAAAATATACCTCTAGATCAGGGATCTCCAAGCTACGGCCCTTCAGCTGTTGCAGAACTACACGTCCCATGAGGCATTGCAGAACTCTGAGGCCACGTACACATGATCAGACTGGTCCGATGAAACTGGTCCGACGGACCGTTTTCATCGGACCAGGCTGAAGTGGTCCGAAGGTCTGATGTGTGTACACACCATCGGACCAAAAATCCGATCAGACCAGAACGCGGTGACGTGGAACACACCGACGTGCTGAAAAAAGGAAGTTCAATGCTTCCAAGCATGCATCAACTTGATTCTGAGCATGCGCGGGTTTTTGGTCCGATGCTTTGGCGTACTAACCATCGAATCTGTCCGACGGACAGGTGTCCATCGGACAGATTTCAAAGAAAGTTTTAAAACTTTGGTCTGACGGACAACGGTCTGATAGGCCGTACACACCATCAAATTGGTCCGATCGTGTGTACGCGGCCTTACATTCACAGACATGACTAGGCATGATGGGAATTGTAGTTCCTGAACAACAACTGGAGGGCCATAGTTTGGGGAGCCCTTTTCTAGATCCATCGGTGTGTCTCCTGAGCGCATTAGATGTTGAACTATACCAACTAGGGGTTGGCGCTTATTTCTGGTTAGAAAATTGAACACAACATTTTGGATGTCTCTTGCCTCTCTGACTAGAAAGCAATGGGTGGATTATGTTAACACAACTTACCTATCAACACCGTAATGCCCCTCATAAATGTAATTTGGCTTGGCAGGGATGGTTGAATATCCCAGGTTTGGCTCCACCATACTTTTTGGGGTACATGCCCTGTTTTGTTACCATCTTATATACCCTAAGGGAATATGCTTTACCCCAACACTGATTGGCTGCTGCTATGTATGAAAGTTCACCTCATGTTTGGTTTACACTTGTATTTGTACTGTAGTACTCGAACATATGCAAAGAGATAATATTCCATTCTAACTTTTGCTATACTAATTTTTTTACTATGATGTATGTTTTGTGACACCTATTTTCAGAATATTGTCCTGTTACCAATAAAAAGAGTCTAGATTAAAAAAGTGATCTCAATACCATACAGAGCACTGATTACTTTATACTGAAGTATCCAAAAACAGGGATCAACTGTACACTAGAGAAGAATACACTAACAACCAAATGAGTGCATGATAGAACATGTATAGGATGAGGCCTATACAAACACAAATCCAACACTAAAGAAACTAGGGTTGTCCAGATACCGATACTAGTATCAGTATCGGGACCGATACCGAGTATTTGCGGGAGTACTTGTACTCGTGCAAATGCTCCCGATACCTAAATAGAATACTTTTTTTGTATTTATCAACATGTTCTGTGAAAATTCTTTGAGTTTTTTACTACTGCGTGACAAGAAAATAAAACATTTTTTTTAATTTTTACTCATTTTTATTCTTTTATAATGTCTTGAGTTAGAGTTCTTCATAATTCTAAAGAAAATATCCTTAGTCTGTATTGTGGTTTGAAAACTGTCACATGACATTTTAAAAAAGTATCGGTATTCGGTATCGGCAAGTACATGAAAAAAAGTATCGGTACTTGTACTCGGTCCTAAAAAAGTGGTATCGGGACAACCCTAAAAGAAACAATAAATAGCATTGCATAAGACAGAATTATGTAGTTTAGTTTTGGTCCTGCCCTGTCATGGTAAAAAGCCATGAAAGCTTTTGGTCAAAATGATGTCTTAAAATGTCCACTAAAATAAATTGTCTGTACAAAGTTTCATTTTGGCCAGCTGAATAAACCACAGCATTCTTTGTTTGTTTGTAATGCAGCACAATATCTATGATAGGAATAGAAATATGTGACATATGAATATCCCCACAATGCAAAAAAAAAAAAAAAAAAGTCTGCACATCCTGATGCCACGTACACATGATCGGTTCATCTGATGAAAACGGACCGTTGGATTTTTTCATCAGATATCCGATAAAGCTGACTTTCATCAGTTGTGCCTACACACCATCAGTTAAAAATCTGTTCGTGTCAGAACACGGTGACGTAAAACACTACGACATGCTGAGAAAAATGCAATGCTTCCGAGCATGCGTCAACTTGACTCTAAAAATGCGTGGATTTTTAACTGATGGACCACAGACGATCGTTTTTTTCTATCGTTTTTTTTAACCATCAGATAATTTTAAAACAGGTTTTACGTTTGTTCACCGATGGGGGGAAAAAAAACGATAGGGCCCACACACGATCGGTTCGTCCGATGAAAACGGTCCATCGAACTGTTTTTATCAGACGAACCGATAGTGTGTACGCAGCATAAGTTATAAATACAAATAGATATGAAGAGAATATATATATATATTTGCAATGTTCAAAGCTATGGTTGCAGATACTGTATGACTTATAATGTGCAGTCGATCAGTCACTAGTGAGCAAAAGGTGCTGGGTTGCCATTTTATCTATTTTGCAGAATTATACCTTCTTTGCTATCAAGGTATTTTACTCTTTGAACATACTTCTTTTCATTGCAGGGGGGGTGGCCACATCCCTGTAATCACCATATTGGCTAATAGATCCACTAACTGCCCCATATTTATTTGTGAGGCAGGTAAGAGTATGTAGCAGCTAAATATGCTATGCTGGGTGATTCCAGCCCCACTGCACTATTAGCCAAGGACTTTGCACATTGTAACATCACTTAGGCCGCGTACACATGATCGGTTAAACCGATGAGAATGGTCTGGTGGACTGTATGTGGGCGCCATAGGTTATTTAACCATCGGTTCAAAAAAAGCCAACTTGCTTTAAATTTAACTGATGGATTCCTAACTGATAGGTCAAATCCAATCGTTAGTAGGCACAAACCATCAGTTAAAAATCCACGCAGGCTCAGAATCAGCTCAACGCATGCTCGTAGCATTGAACTTCATTTTTTTCAGCACGTCGTTGTGTTTTACGTCACCACGTTCTGACACGATCGTTTTCTTAACCAATGGTGTGTGGGCGCGACGGACCATCAGTCAGCTTCATCGGTTAACCGTTCTCGTCGGATGAACTGATCGTGTGTACGCAGCTTTAGAGTTTATACATAGAATTATTTTATAGACCTCATAGGGATTTTAACTTCCACTGTCACCAGGGTTTACATCTGCATTGGTATGCTTGGGTTGTATACATTGTTAACATCTTTAACATCTTGAGAGAGGAATGATGTCATGCTCTGAAATATGATAATAAGACAATAAAGGAGATTTTACATACATCCTAAGCAATTTCTACAATTTGACTTCTACACATAAGGATTGGGTTATAGGTACATCTAGCTGATTACTGATTGACACTTCTGCCCACCACAAAGCCCATAGTGTGTTGAAAGCCACCAATTACAACCAAGCACTTTAGCTGAACTGTACATATGTATGAGTGAGCAAAACCTCTGGGAGAGCGACATCATATATACAGTTTCATAAACTAAAGTCTACTAGCAGATGCATCTTCCTTTTTTCTATTTTGCAGTGTTTTTGATGTGTACAACACATAAACACCAATGTGATCTAATACGAAAGATACCTACAGAACCTTAACTATGACCATGGGGTTTTCTGTAACCTGTTTGAAGACAGTACAGTGTCCCTTTTGCCCTGATCTTTTTGGATTCACACTCCTCATGGAGTAAATGTAGCTAGTTATTTTTAAGTAAAAAAATATGGTTAAATTGTATCTGTCTATATTGATTCTTGTCATTTTAGTCATAATGCCAAAATAATATAATACATATTCAAACAGTGTTACCCCCAATAAATGTGCTATCAATAAATATAAAAAAATCACAACAATTTTACAACTATATGCAGCATATAAAAAAAACAACAAAAAAAATCTAAAAGGAATTTCATGAATCACCAAAGCGTCCTGTGCTTAAAAATCCATCAAAGTGCAACTAATATTTTAACCAAAGCCTAATGCCGCGTACACACGATCTGATGGACCGTTTTACATCAGACGAACGCCCCATCGTTTTTTTTCCCATTGGTGAAAAAACTTAGAACCTGTTTTAAAATTATCTGACGGTTAAAAAAACGATAGAAAAAAATGATCGTCTGTGGGGAAATCCATCTGTTAAAAATCAATGCATGCTCAGAATCAAGTCGACGCATGCTGGGAAGCATTGAACTTCATTTTTCTCAGCACGTCGTTGTGTTTTACGTCACTGCGTTCTGAGGCCCCATACACACCATTAAATAAATCTGTTCAAATCGGTCTGACAGACCGATTTGATCAGATTTGTCTGCTGGGCTGTTTTGGTTTGATCGCTGTACACACGATCAAACCAAAATCCCCGCCGGCAGACAGCGCAGTGACGTGGCGATGACGTTGACGCCGCCACGTCACCGCACCAGGAAGTAAAACACTTCCGCGCATGCGTCGAATCCATTCGACGTATGTGCGGGCAGATATGTCTGCTGGTTAGCGTACTAACCAGCAGACATGTCGGACGGACGGATTCCCAGCAGACAGATTTTAAAGCATGCTTTAAAATCTGTCTGCTGGCAAAATCTGTCTGTCTGCCCGTACACGCGATCGAATCTGTCTGCTGAAGCGGTCTGTCAGACCGTTTCCAGCAGATTGGTGTGTAGGCAAGACTGATGAAAGTCAGCTTCATCGGATATCTGTCCGTTTTCATCGGATGAACTGATCGTGTGTACAGGGCATTACAGTGTTCAGTTCAAAAATATATAGTGTCCAGTGCAAAAATAAAAATGTACAGTGAAACCAACGTTTACGAGTAACGTGGTTTACGAGTGTTTTGAAAGACGAGCAACTTTTGTTTTTGCCTTGATATACAAGCGCTGTCTTGATATACAAGTGTTTTTTTATGTAAAAAAAAAGAATTACACTCACAATGTGAATGAGTCTGCTGCTCATCCATGTAAAGCCGCTGTGTATATGTACAGTGAAGCCACTGGTGTAAGTATACAGTACAGTTTTGTATGTGGCCAGATATTTGCGGGTGATGGCGGCTCCCAGTGCTTCCTGGAGACATTTGCGTACCCGGAGTTCTCTAGGAAGTGCTGTGAGCTGAACCTGTGGCCACATACAGTGTTGTACAGTGCACCAACTGCTTTACTGAACATACAGTACTGTATACAGAGCGGCTTTAAATAGATCTTTTTCTGTACCTTAAAATATTTGCAAGACAGAAGTACAGTGCAGTACAGTATTTTAAAGTGCAGTTTATTTTGTTTTATGTTTACAGTACACTTTATACTGTCTTTTGTTTTGCCGTAATAATTTTTAACGAATCATCTGAGTTTCCATTATTTCCTATGGGAAAACTTGCTTTGATATAGTGCTTTGGATTACAAGTATTCTTCTGGAACGGATTATGCTCTTGATCCACGGTTCTGCTGTGTATGTATGTATATATATATATATATATATATATATATAGTTATTTATTTTTATATTTTTTGTGCACTAAAAATGCCCAGCAAATAAATATTCTTGTTGAAATCCACTCCAAGTAAGATATATCCACCAGCACCACTTACACTAGATCACTCTCCAGAGATAATTGCTGGTAACATAAAAAACTGTGAAAAGTAGAATGGTAATGGGGCCTCCTAAAACGCATGGCAGCATCATTCCGTACTTTCAGTCAGTAACCACAGCTCACTTCAGAACCTAACCCAAGGGAAAAAGGAAGAGAACCTTCATAGTGTAAAACCGTCATACTATTTATTCATTAAACCATACACAGACCATTTACATAATACCGTGCTGCTACTGACAGTAGGAAAAACACGCAATATCTCCTTAGACTGGTCATCCCCTGCCACACTTCCTGGTTGCAAGTACAGACTTTGCATATGTGGTGATGTCACACAGCCCCATTATATGTGTTTCGTCTTCTGACGTCTTTCACCTCACGCTCCTAATGCCTTGTACACACGATCGGTTCATCTGATGAAAACGGTCTGATGGATTTTTTCATCAGATAGCCGATGTTTACATCCCTTGTGACAGCAATAAAAGTGATGACTCCATGCTGCATGCAGAAGAAAACTCATACATAAGTCGCATTTGCAAACAGTGTTCAAACCACACATGTGAGGTATCACCACGATTGTTAGAGCAAGAGAAACTGGTAACCGTTCATTTTTTTTTAAAGTGTCAAAGATGGAGATTTTTAAATACCGTAGTTTGTTGTCATTCAAGTGTGCACAAATTTAAAGCATGACATGTTAGGTATCTATTTACTCGGCATAACTACATATTTCACAATATAAACAATTGGGCTAACTTTACATATTTTTTTTAAATTCAGTAAAATATATTTCTTTAAAAAAAATTGCATTTGAAATACTGCTGCACAAATATATCACCACTTTAGGGTTTCTGCTAAAAAAAATATATATATATATCTAATTGACAGCAGATTACAACAAAGGTCATCAGGAGGGCTGAGCAGTTACTTGCTTCCTTCATTCATAATAGAAATAAGATACAAAATGTAAGCTATGTCTAAGAATTTTATAAAATTCCTGTTTTCGTTCTACAGTATTAGCACTCATTGTTTAGATAATATGTTTACAGAGTTGTGATGGTAATTTGGACTTTTCCCATTTTGTAGAGTAATGGAACAAGATCTGTATACAAGTTTTCACTATAGCCATTTGTCTTCCTTGAATGGGTCACCTGAGAATGTAGTTGAACAAAACAAAAATATGAGTATGCACAGAGATCCACGAAGAAACAAGATCCTGGGGAATAAAATTATGCATATTTGAAGAAAAATGTCTTTTAAAATGGCTCAAACATTCCTACAGTAATGCACTGGTGACTACAAATGTATGACCTTTGGTATTTATTTTTATGTACACATTCAATAATTTAAAACCAATGTTGCAAACATTACTGTAATGAGGAAAGATTAGAGGAACTGAATCTTTTCCCTCTTGAGAAGAGGAGATTGAGGGGGATATGATCAACATGTACAAATATATAAGGGGTTCATATAGGGAAGTTGGTATTGAGTTATTCACTTTACGATCAACACAGAGGACAAGGGGGCACTCTACGTCTGGAGGAAAAGAGATTTAATCTCCAAATATGGAAAGGTTTTTTCACAGTAAGAGCTGTAAAAATGTGGAATAGACTCCCTCCAGAGGTGGTTCTGGCCAGCTCAGTAGATTGCTTTAAGAAAGGTCTGGATACTTTCCTAAATGTACAATATATCTGGGTACTGATATTTTTAGGTAAAGTTGATCCAGGGAAAATCCGATTGTGTTTAGGGGAATAAGGAAAGATTTTTTCCCCTGCTGTAGCAAATTCAATCTTGCTCTGCTGGGGTTTTTCACTTTTCTCTGGATCAACTGTGGGTATAGAATTGGGTATATGAGATTGTATGATATTTTTTATTTTATTTATTTTTATAGTTGAACTAGATAGACTTGTGTCTTTTTTCAACATGACTAACTATGTAACTATGGATGTTAATCCACTCTCTTTCTTTCTAAACTACTGCCATAGTGGTTATCTATAAACTCCAGGAAGTAAAATACTTCCACGCAGCTGAAGCAAGGTTATCGCATACTTTCTAAGGGATTCTGGGTTCCACGGGCCTTCATGTTACAGCTAGAGTTTCTCAACCAGTGGTAATTGTAACTGGGATGGTAGACTGCAAATTAGAGAACTTAAGGTTTAGGGATTCTCAAACACTTTGCAGTGTAACAAAGGGTCTTTGCAAAACCTCAACTTTGTTACAGTGCAGCAGGTTAAAATAGTAATATTAACTGGACTGTGTCAGGTATTGCTGTGGTCCAGTTTCCATACTATTCATAGATTAGGATAGATTCTTTGTGGTTACGTTAAAAGTAATGAGAATAACAATGATTCCTGACAGAAGAAACAAAGTTGGTGGGAGCAGTATTCCACTAATTGAAACATCCCCTAGACCAGAGGTGTCAAATTAAATTTCATTGCGGGCCACATCAGCATCATGGTTGAATATATATATATATATATATATATATATAATCTATATGTAGCGCTCACCACCGAAGGAGCTGCTGGATTGATGATGGGACCGGCATGTTGAAGTTACCCTTGCTTGGTCTAGGGATGCACCAGAACACTTTGCAATAACTTGAATGTCCAGACAGGCAATAAAGATTTTCTCATGCTTTAATACCAGGCCAACATAGCCAAACATCAACTCGATGAAGAAGGACAGGTTGATGAATAAGAGATAGAGATTCTTGATGTCAGGCCGGGATAAGCACACAGCGCAACTCAGTCGCAGACAGCGCCAATTCACACGCATCACCGTCACAACGCAGGCTAGGAGGAACGGGTCTCTCTCTCTGACCCGGCTCTAGGCCTCTGCCACAGGCCAATGTAATCTGAATAATTTGCCGACACCCGAACAGAGCAAATCCTCCCAGCTATTTCCCGTGTGTCCGGCACAATGCGACAGTAAAGTGTACCTGTCTATGGCTCTAGTACCAGATACTCCCGGCGACATTCAGGAATCCAGCCATCTACTGGGGTCCCCCTCAGATTTGTCTCCGACCGAGACTGAGCAGGGCCCGGGTGTGCACACCCTAAAGGTGGATGCCGCACCCCGACTCCGGGACCCCCCCGCAGGGAACGCCAAAAGAACCACGAATACCTGACCTCCCTTCCAGATATACTCCTCCCCAGCATGCCCAGCGAGAGGAAAAACTCTCCAATTGGCTGCTGGGGATGACTCAATCTGCCAGGAATCCCTTTAGCTCCCACTGCCAACCAAGGATGAACTTACATCCCCAGAATGCAGTCCGAGCCAGTGGACCTCTCCAGAATAAGACAGGCCAGTAACTCAACAATTGCGATTGAGAGCAAAGTAACTATCCCAATCAACTATTCATTTTTAAGCGCAATACCCGTGCTAAACGCAAGGGGGCGCTACATATATATATACTCTTAACCTAAAAAATAATCTCCTGTGCCTTTGCTTATTACTGGTTTTAGTAATAACTAGCTTTGAAAGTAGAAATCTAGGAAAAATAATTGCAAGCAGATATTCAAGTGTTGTTCAATTTATTGAAAAACTGCATCCCCCCCCCAGAGATGAGCCTCTCTGCAGCTGCATGGGATCTGTTGGAGGAGTTCTGTTCTGCTCTCTGCTGCGAAATGCTGAGACAAGGTGAGGGTGGAGACAATGGGGAGCCGCAGCTGTGGTAGAGGTGCGAGGGCCACATGAAATGGCTTGGCGGTCATATTTGGTCTGCAGTCCTTGTGTTTGACACGTGTGCCCTAGACTAAACCTATAAATCTTGCTATCAGAAGGGTAGTTGGGGAGGGGACCTGGGCGGGACAGACACACACCACTAGGTTTATTATGTGAATGGAGCTCAGAATTAACTATTATCAGAGCTTTTTTTCTCAGAAAATAGGTGCAGGAACTCAACCACGACCCCGTTCAGATTTCACAAACAGTAGAAGGGTCTTAAAGGGGCATTAAATACCAGAATTGCACTACATACAGAGTGCAGAGTTCAGGGGGGTTACACACAGAGTGCAGAGCTGTCACTTGTAAACACAGAAACCAGACTTCTGTGTTTACAAGTGATTGTGGTGAGCAGGCACCAAAGGGTCTGGGCCAAAGGTGGTGGAACTGAGTTCCCCCAAGTTCCCCCAGAAAAAAAGCCCTGACTATTATAGTGAGAAAAATGACCTTGGAATTCTCCTATTTTCCAAGGTCTAGTTAATACCACTATGAATTGCTTTCAAAAGCTATCAGTGTGGACCTTAAGGTTCAGTAGTACAGATATGGGAAGGCACCCCAAATACAAGTTTAGACATGCTAGACCAGCAAAAAAGAGACCTGGAAGAAAGTAAGAATACACTATTATAACATAAAGTGTTGGGAAGAATTGTTTTATTTTATTTATAATAAAGTGTATGTATTGCGTTAACTTCCATGATTCTGAGGAAGAATAATAGCTGACAGTACGCAAGTGCCACAAAAGCCCCTCTTGTTGAGCTTTCTGTCTCCTGGTGTCATTGAGCGGAACTGTACCCATATTTTTGGTGTCAGTTAAGAAATTAAAAATCTTATTTAAGGTATGTAGGATAAGGTAAAAATACTGTATATACGTAAAAAAAAAAAATCATTTGATTGCATCATTAAAAAAAAAATCCACAATGAATTATGTAAAGCATACTGTAGCTTCACAGTACTATACAGCCTATCAATTTTATTCTGAATGTTCTTGCATGACTTGATTTTCAGTGCTAGCAGTTAAAAAATGACTTTTCCGCTTGTGCATGCCTTGGAGTCCCTTTCTATGAATCTACTTGCTTCAGCTCAGTTTTATATGTTTGGTTTGTTCAAGATCTAAGCTGTTCCAAGCATATGTCATACTATAAGACAAAGATTGTTGTGTGTGGGTATGTTATTAATGCACATAAATGGAGGACATTATGCAGGTCTAATCCACGTGGCAAATTAAAGTAACAAATGTGATCATTATGTTTGCTATAACATCATTGGAAAAGAAATTACTTTTCATGAGATTAAACTGTTCATTCCTGCCTCTTCAACAATAAAGAGACAGTTGCTTTCAGTATTCCAAGAGCATATTGGATGTCAATTAAAATGTCACGCACTGTGGAAGTTTCGACTGTACTTCAACTTTATTTCAGTTAGCTTTCTATGGTAATATTTTTTTTGACCAAGGAATTGTAAAAGGAAATGGTTAGAGAAAGTGGATGAAAAATGAGATGGAATGAAAGACAGTTACATTCAAAATAGGTTTGAAATAAAGAAGATTATGTAAATATTGTGCAAAAATATCCTTTGGTTAAGACTGGAACCTTAAAATGTATGTTGCCCAAATATTTCATATTTCTGATCTGTGTCTGTGTTACCATGTACTTATACTACACCACTCCAGCAAGAATAGCTGATGTTATATTTTCTCTTATTTATTCAGTTACCTATTTTAACCACTTCCCACCCAGCCTATTGTAAATTGATGGCTGAGCAAGACATTCATCGTCCTCCCTGGCTTTGTGTGGTCATGGGCCGTGCTCTGGTGTGAACTGTCAATGGCTGTGTCTGCTGGAAACAGACAATTACTGAGCTGTGTACCAGTCTGCTGCTGGTACCATGTGATCACTTTGACCAATCACATGATAATTAGAAACACCAAATGGCTTTGATTCAAGCCATTCAATTGTGTTGCTAGCTGTGTTTGGCCACAGTGATCACATGGTACAGACAGGGCCAATCACAGCCTATCTTTACAATAGTAAACACTGAAGGAATCAGTTTAATTCCATAAAAAAATATTGATTATACAAGTGAAATTCACTGGTATATGCAATCATATTGTGTAAGAAATCCTGATCACTTCCCCAGAGTAGTATTATAGTAACATTGTATTGTTCTGGTTACAGTGTGTTAAAAAGTTCATAAAAAAATAGAGTATATAAATAAAGTATAAAAAGCGTCCCTGATCACTGCTACACCAGTTATATGATGATGATGTACTTCACTGGTAACTATGTAAAAAGAAACTGTGCAAAAAATAAAAAATAAAAATAAATATAAACTTCTCTATGTCCCCCAAAATTGTAACAAAATATTCCAACTTCCGAAAACTCGCCATGCCACTTACTAAATACCTTGGACTGTCTACTTTCCAAAAATGGGTAATTTGGGGAATATTTGTACTGTCCTAGTGTTTTTGGGGCTTCAGTAGATCATGATAAATGTTCTGATATATATACCATAGTACCATATACCATAGTTTGTGGACTAAGGCCGGGTTCACACATCAGCAGGGATCCGGTGTGTGCTGGTTCACCGTTTCAGGTCCGATTTCAGCCCGAATTTTGGGCTGAAATTTAACCTGAACGCACCAAAAAAGGCACATGTTTTTCCAGCACACCGCACTGGACCCACTGTGGAGATATGTGAACTGGCTCCATAGATAGCCAGTCACATTCTCCTGCTATACGAATTTAATGCGGAGAAACGCGCATTCAATTCGCATAGATGTGAACCCGGCCTCAATAATAAACACTGATTTGGGTTATTTTCATCAAAGAATGTAGCAGAATTGTTTGGCCTATATTTATAAAGATAGATGATTCATTTGCAAAACTTTATAAGGAAAAAAAAAAAACATTGTCTTTAGCAAAAAAAACACAAAAAAACGTGATGGCTGCCGTGACCCGCTGATCGTTCTGTGGAGAGACGGAGCAGCATTCTGCTAAACAAGGCAAAACACTGATCTGTCAGGAGCAAAGAAGAGATCTTGGGCCAAATTCTCGTACATTTGGCTTTTTTTGCGTAGCGTATCCCCTTTATGCTACGCCTCTGCACTTTTTATGGGCAAGTGCTGTATTCTCAAAGCACTTGTTCCGTAATTTGCGGTGGCGTACCGTAAAAGGGACGGCGTAAGGCCGCGTAATTCAAATAGGGAAGGAGGGGTGTGTGCTGTATTTAAATTAAGCGTGCCCCCGCGCCGAACGAACTGCGCATGCGCCGGCCCTAAACATAGCCCACTGCGCATGCTCCATAGTACGCCGCAAATACATTGATTTCGACGGCAACGTAATTATCGTACAGGCCTATTCGTGACGAGTTATGCAAACGACGTAAACGACGGAAAAACACAACGCTGTCTCGACATCCATACTTAACATGGCTTACGCCGGACCTACGCAAGGTAACCCCTCATATAGCAGGGGTAACCTTACGCGTACGCAAACTACGTAAACTACGTAGACGGCGTGCAACTTCGTTCGGGAATCGGCGTATCATGCTCATTTGCATATTCGAAACTGAAATCGATGGGAACGCCACCTAGCGGCCAGCGTAGAATTACATCTAAGATCCGATGGTGTAAGTGACTTACGCCAGTCGGATCTATGCCAAATCTATGCGTAACTGATTCTAAGAATCAGCCGCATAGATACACAGGGCAAGAAACAGAGATACCACGGTGTATCTGGAGATACACGTGGTATCTCTTTTGAGAATCTGGCCCCTTGTTTTTCAGCTAAGCTGAAACACGATCTCTATTTTCCTCCAGTGTAAACTCTCTCCCCCCCACAGTTGGAAAGCACCTCCCAGGCACACACTTAACCCTCTGATTGCCGCTGGTGTCAACCCCTTCCCTGCCAGTGTTATTCATACCGTGTTAGTGCAATTTTTGTTATCAATGATCACAGTATTGGTGTCATTGGTCCCCAAAAAGTGTCACTTAGTCACTATTTTGTCCGCCGCAATGTCGCTGTCCCACTGAAAAATTGCTGCCATTACTAGTAAAAATAAAAATGCCATAAAAAAATCACATAAATTGTAAATGCAATAACTTTTTTGTTAAAACCTTTAGGGGCTGAAGTTGTTAAATGCCACCAAAAGAAAGCTCTATTTGTGTGAAAAAAAATGATAAAAGTTTCATATTAGTACATTATTGCATGACCACCCAATTGTCTTTCAAATTGCGATAACGCTAAAAGCTGAAAATTGGCCTGGGCAAGAAGGGGATGCAAGTGTTCTGTATTGAATTGGTTAAATAAGGTATTTTCTAGCTGTCAGGTTGAAAATAGACGAAAATTCTAGGATTTAAAAGTGTGTCAGTGTAGTGTATGCTTACTAGATATGTGCATTCCCGTTCGTACGAATGTTATTTTCGTACGAAAATGTTCATTTTCGTACCCGCGGGATAATGTGTACATACGAAAACGGTAAAGCACCAAAATACGAAAACGACGGGATAACGGATGAGCCGCATAACGAACGACCGCAAATACGAACGAACGATCCGACGGGAAAAAACGACAAAACGAAAATGGCAAAATAACGAAAATGAAATCTGTATCAAGAGGTTTGCATTGTGTATTTTGTTTGAATCCGTTTTGTGTTCGTTTTCAGTTGTATGTTCATTGTTCAATGACATCTATAACAAAAGAATTTCATTATGTATATTGAATGAATTCCTTTTTCTGTTTTCTGTGTATTCAAAATACTGAAGGCAAATTTTTTGTTATAGGTGTCATATCAACATACGAAAATAACAAAAGAAACGTGTTCAAATGCAAATCTTTTGTTTATGGGTTTTTTAATGGCCAGAGAGTTAATGGCCAGAGAGTTAGGCTGGCCATACATGATACAATTTTCTGTGCAATTTTCTTTAGATTTACCTTCAACTATGTAGTGCAAGGGCCTGCCTGATTGCATACAATACTATTGTTAAGCCCCATACACTTGGTCAGACAATTTTAACAACAAACATAAAAACGATTGTTTTCCGATCGTTCTCAGAAAATTCGTTTGTTTTTAAACTGCATCAGAAAACCATTTTTGGGTTCAGAAGTCTGGCCAACTGATCTCCCTTCAGATGAAAATCCACAGAAAAGTTACTGTACAAGTGTACTCACTATTCTGCACAAAAGAGAAGCTGCTTTCAGTCACTGAGGCTGGCCATACATGTTCAATTTTCTTGTACAATTTTCTTTTAGATTTACCAAAAACCATATATGAGGTCAAACTAAACAACACTTTCAATTGTATGCAATCAGGCAGGCCCTTGCACTACATAGTTGAAGGTAAATCTAAAGAAAATTGCACAGAAAATTGTATCATGTATGGCCAGCCTAACTCTCTGGCCATTCAAAAAAAACATAAACAAAAGATTTGCATTTGAACCTGTTTCTTTTGTTATTTTTGTATGTTGATATGACACCTATAACAGAAAAAGGAATTCATTCAATATACATAATGAAATTCTTTTGTTATAGATGTCATTGAACAATGAACATACAACTGACACTAACAAAAGAAAAGCATTCAAGATACACAGAATGCAAATTGACGAAAATTCACGATAATTATTGTCTAACAAGAAACGAACATGAATTAAACAGAATAACGAATCATCCCGCATGTACGAAAATAAAACGGTAACGGAAATACGAAACGATCGGAATACGAAAAAATCACGTCGTACGACAAACGAACGGGAACGAACGGGAAAACGGGCGTCTTACGAAAAACGAACAGACGGGACCATACGAAACGGAACAAAAAAAAACAATTTTTTTTTCTGTGCACATGTCTAATGCTTACCACTCTAGCCCTGCTGCTTTTATTTCAGCAATGGTTGGGGGCTCGTATACTGGGGGACCTTCACATTGCTTCCTTTCCCAGTTCTGGACAAAGCCCTGCTGCTAGCACTCCCAATAGGCTGACAATACCTGTACACTGGTGTTTCTATGCTGTAGAAAAAGGATGACTTGTTTCCAGAATTTTAGCAGTGATCTAGCTGTGTGGCCAATGTTACAAACCCTCGGCCAAAAATGACCTAACATCATTAAAACTGGCTGGATCACAAGGTTGAACTAAGTAGAAATACAGAGACTACATAAAAATAAATGGGCTCAATGGAAAAGATGCAAGACAGGTTGTTTATTTTCCCAAATTCGCTTCACTTCCTGTCCCAGAGTTATGGCAAAATTTAACCACTTCAGCTCTGAAAGGTTTTACCCCCTTCCTGACCAGGCCATTTTTTTGTCGTGCGATGCTGTACTCAAATAAAATGTTTGTCCTTTTTTTCCCCACAAATAGTGGTGGTATTTGATCACCTCTGTGGTTTAAATTTTTTTGCGCTATTAACAAAAAAATATAAAAATGCAATATTTTTTACTTTCTGCTATAAAAACATACCCAATAAAAAAATATAAAAAATCAAATTTCTTCATCAATTTAGGGCAATTTTTATTCTGCTACATATTTATAGTAAAAAAAAAAAAATACCAATAAGCGCACATTGCAACCTTGGATTGCGAGTAACGCGGTTAACGAACACTGTATTTTTAAAAAGTTTTAGCAATATTACTCTATGATATTCTATAACAGTGGAACTTCGAATTGCTGGTAATGCAGTTAATGAGCGTTTCGCAATACGAACACTGTCGTTTTAAAAATCCTAACTCGGTTTGCGAGTGTTGTCTCGCAAAACGAGCAGGATTCAGGCCAAAGCAGTGTGCAGTACCGCGTTCGGCCTGAGGTGGGTGCGCAGGAGCCGAGCGGTGCCGTGTGAAGCCGTTCGGAAATGTTCGGAAGACATGGAAATACTCTGTTACCGAGCCTTTCCGAGGTTTGCAGCGGTCAGCCAAGCTGTCCTCAGGGCCTTTTCGGCTGTTTCCGAGGCTCTCCGACGCCCCCCACCTCTGGTCGCATGCCATTGAAGTCAATGTGGAACGTTTCCATTGAATTCAATAGAGAAACTCGCTTTAATATGCGAGTACTTTGGATTACTAGCATTCTCCTGGAACGGTTATGCTCGTAATCCGTGGTTCCACTGTATATTGATTGGTTTGTGCAAAAGTTAGAGCGTCTACAAACTATGGGATATTTTTAACTTATTTATTTATTTTACCAGTAAAGTTGGTGCTTAGCGACTTATAGCACGATTGCGATATTGCCGCAGACAAATCAAACACCTAACTGATATATTTGACACTTTTTGGGGACCAGTGAAACTCATACAGTGATCAGTGCTAAAAAAATGATGCACTCTCACTGTACTAATGACACATCAGTTAACATCAGGGTTGTTCAAACGGTTAATTGTATGCCTAGGTTGTGCTTACTCTCTGTGGGCGAGGTACTTTGACTAGGGGAAGGCAGAGGTCCATGTTCCTGCTTAGCAGAAACACAAGATCAAAGCCTTCCCCACTCACAGAACTACAGTCTGCCTTGTTTACATAGTCCCGAACGATCGGCAGGCCCAGCGGACTGGCTCCCGCATCCAACACAACGAGTGGGTCGCCGGCGGTGCGCCGTCCGCCGAATAACGCAATGATGATGAAGAAAAAGAGGGAAGGACGGCCGACAAGGATTTTCAAACGAAAAAGGCTTTATTGTAAATCCCGCAGTCACAGAAAACAGGACAGCCGATCCAACACAACGGAAGTGGGTCGCTGTGATTGCGGCGGCGACAACTTTTTTCGCCGTGTCCTTCCCTCTTTTTCTTCATCATCGCACCTTTTTCTAAAGCATCATTTCTTTTCTTTTGTCTTTTTTGGATCATGTACTAGGTACCAGTGGCGGCTGGTGGTAATTTTCTATTCGCTATTGTCACACAACTGGATGGGCTCGGTTCGCAGTGCTCTGCGTCCCGAGTCCACCCTATTTTGAAGCCTATAGTTTGGTCATTTATTTTCTGCTTTTATTTAGCAGAGACCAAAGAAACTGCTTAATATTTGAGTTCCCAACTGAACTGTGTGCCAGCATGCCACAGATAAGACGCAAGATGGCTGCACCTAGGCTCACTCCTAAATGTAGCACACATTTGGACACATGCTGCTTTACCTATTCAGTGAATTGCTATGTGTAGAAGCTCACGTTACTGTTTTTCTTAGTACTGGTAAGTCTTTTAAATGCGGTCTTTGAGTTAGTGCTCAAGCAAAAATGTTTTTTTTATTTTTTTTTTATTGTCACTCATGTCAATAGAATTCATAGGATGCCTTTCTTCTGAATCAATAGACAGTAGATGAAGGCATCTACAATAAATTCCAGTGCTAACAAATGCATTTGTATATTTAACAAAAAAAAATCAACATTGCTTTTAAAGTCAAGATGTTAGCCATACCAAATGTATCTATTGCAGTTTAATGATGATTCCCTTGCTAATAGTTGAATTCTCAAGTGCCACTGTAAATGTGACCCTCTAAAACAGTATATAGCTCCAATGTTAAGTCAACAGTTTTATGATATGTTAAAAGTCAAACTTCAAATACATACCATGCTTGCTTACATTCATGGCTTACAGTAAACACATAAAAGGCAAGGAAGTCTGTATAGCATGTCTTTCAGGTACAGTCTTCTATGGCTACCACCCACAAGTATAGACACAGGAATTTCTGAGGAATTCTGCTATTGATCTAAACTGTCCTACCAGTCTTGTAACACAGAAGATGGGACTAGGATAATAGGCGAGATATTCAGCAAGTGCTGAACTTGTGTAGCTGAAAGATTATGCTGCCATCTTTGAAATGCAAGCTTTAGTGTAATACTGGGCCATACTGGGCACTTAAACACCCCTCCTGACCAGACCAATTTTCAGCTTTCAGGCCTGTGTACTGGTGGACACAGGTGGGCACTGATGAGGCGGCACAGATGGCACTAATGAGGCAGCACCAATGGCACTAATGAGGCGGCACAGATGGCACTAATGAGGCGGCACAGATGGCACTAATGAGGCGGCACAGATGGCACTGAGATGGGTACTGATGAGATGGGTACTGATGTGCACTAATTGACTGCGGCACAGGTGGGCACTGATCAGGTGGCACAGGTGGGCACTGATCAGGTGGCACAGGTGGGCACTGATTGCAGATGTGCACTGAGGTGGCAGATAAGCACTGGGCACAGGTGGTACTGGTGGCATAGGTGGGCATGTTGGTACTGATGGGCACGGTGGTACTGATGGGCACGGTGGTACTGGTGGGCACGGTGGTACTGGTGGGCACAGTGGTACTGGTGGGCACAGTGGTACTGGTGGGCACGATGGTACTGGTGGGCACAGGTGGTACTGGTGGGCAAAGTGGTACTGGTGGGCACAGTGGTACTGGTGGGGGCACGGTGGTACTGGTGGGCACATGGTGGTACTGGTGGGCACAGTGGTACTGGTGGGCACTGTGGTACTGGGGGGCACTGTGGTACTGGGGGGCACAGGTGGTCCTGGGGGCACTGATTGGTCACTTTTTTTTAAATCACTGGTTACTCAGTTTGCTCTCCCTCCTCACACGCGGTGTCTGTGTGAGGAGGGGAGAGCCAGCAATGGGAGATGATCTCATATGTTTACATATGAGATCATCTCTTATTGGCCGCACAGATCGCGATGTAAATAGCCGTTGTGATTGGCTATTTACCTTCGATCTGTGTTTGGCTGTGTCCAAGGGACACGGCCAGCACAGCAGTTCCCCGCTGCGTGCTCGGGAGCACGCACAGGGAACGAGGAAAGAGAAGGAAAGAGAAGTAGAGCCGCGCTGTGGCCATACATAGTCGTACGGCCGTCAGCTAGTGGTTAAATATACTGTACACTATATTACTTAAAGGGTTTGTAAAGGATTTTTTTTTCTTAATAGCTTCCTTTACCTTAATGCAGTGCTGTTTTCATGTCCTCATTGTTCATTTTTGCTCTCAAGTTGCTGTAATTCTTCTCTGATCTCCACACTTCCTCTTTGTCTGTTTCCTTATAACCACAGTACTGGGAGCTTTCTATCTATGGTCATTGGTCACTAATCAAGGAGGTGTGATTACTGTGTGTCCAAAACCCCTCAGCACCAATACGTTTAGTTTTCCAAACCATCACTGCCCTGTATTGGCTCTGTGGCTCTGTACATCACAGAAGCAGGAAACAGCATGCAAAAATGAAACTAGAAACTACAGGTACATTACATGATTGATTTTTATCTATTTTTAATCGTTTTTAAAAGGAATCAGTTAACTATTATGTCTCTATACCCTGTAAACAGCCATTTCAGTTTTCCTTTA
Organism: Rana kukunoris; assembly: GCA_029574335.1. Lineage (NCBI taxonomy): Eukaryota > Metazoa > Chordata > Amphibia > Anura > Ranidae > Rana > Rana kukunoris. The sequence goes on along the minus strand of CM056049.1, from coordinate 536,227,505 downwards.
CAACTACTTTAACGTATTGGGACGATAAGCAGATAAGCATAAAGACAGATTTTAGTTGACTTACAAAAGAATAAAATATACTGTATATTTGACTAAAGTTATTATTTTAATATATGCAAAATTACCAAAAGTATTGGGACACCTACCTTTACACACACATGAACGTTAATGGCATCCCAGTCTTAGTCCATAGGGTTCAATATTGAGTTGGACCACCCTTTGCAGCTATAACAGCTTCAGATCTTCTGGGAGGCTGTCCAGAAGGTTTAGGAGTGTGTCTATGGGAATGTTTGACCATTCTTCCAAAAGTGCATTTGTGAAGTGAGGCACTGATGTTGGACAAGAAGGCCTGGTTCCCAGTCTCTGCTCTAATTCATCCCAAAGATGTTCTATCAGATTGAGGTCAGGATTGTGCAGGCCAGTCAATTTCCTTTACCCCAAACTCACTCATCCATGTCTTTATGGACCTTGCTTTGTGCACTGGTGCACAGTCATGTTGGAACAGGAAGGGGCTATTCCCAAACTGTTCTCACAAAGTTGGGAGCATAAAATTGTCCAAAATTTCTTGGTATGCTGATGCCTTAGGAGTTCCCTTCACTGGAACTAAGGGGCTAAGCCCAACCCCTGAAAAACAACCCCACTCCATAATCCCTCCTCCACCAAATGATTTGCACCAGTGCACAAAGCAAGGTCCATAAAGACATGGATGAGCAAGTTCAGGGTGGAGTCCTGAACTCAACTCGATAGACAACCTTTAGGATGAATTAGAAGCGGAGACTGCAAGCCAAGCTTTCTCATCCAACATCAGTACCTAACCTCACAAATACTCTTCTGGAAAAATGGTCAAACATTCCCATAGACACACTCCTAAACCTTGTGGACAACCTTCCCAGAAGAGCGGAATCTGTTGTAGCTGCAAAGGGTGGGCCAACTCAATATTGAACCCTACGGACTAAGATTAGGATGCCATTAAAGTTCAAATGCGTGTAAAGGCAGGGGTCCCAATACTTTTGGTAATATTGCATATATTAAAATAGTAACTTTAGTCAAATATACAGTATATTGTATTCTTTTACATTCTATGTAATTCTTTTGTAAGTCAACTGAAATCTTTATGCTTATCTGCTGGAAGGAGAACTTAAAGAAGTTGTAAAGATTTTTTTTTTCACCTTAATGCAATCTATGCGTTAAGGTGAAAACACATTGAATGCTGCTGTCCCGAGCCCCCGTTATACTTACCTGACCCCTCAAAAGTCCCGCACGGCCCCGATATCCTCTTCGCCGCTCAGCCTGGCCGCTGATTGGCTAGAGTGGATGGATTGAGAGTAGAGCAGCCATTGGCTAGCGCTGCTGTCAATCACATCCAGTGACGCAGCGTGCCAAGGGGCGGGGCCGAGTGATAAAGCGAGCGGCTATGTCCGCTCCCTGTATCACGGGAGGGCGTCCGCAATTACTGACCACCATGCGAGCTCTCGGATGGCTGTGGTGACTAATTGCGGGGAGGAAAGAGACAGCCGCCGAGGGACCCAGAAGACATGGATCGGGGCCAAGCTGTGCAAAACTAACTGCATAGTGGAGGTAAGTATGACATGTTTGTTATTTTAAATGAACTTTTTTTTTCCTTTAGTGACACTTTACATTTTCAATCAGAGCATTTTTTTCTATAAGCTGATGCAAGGAGAAGGGTGGCATAATGTCAGTTCGCTGAAGGGAATTGGCTTGGGGGGCTTGCACAACAATCGTAGCGGCCACCAGTAGCAGAAAGTAAAATCTGAAAGCAGGGTCAAGTCCTGGAGGGTGTAGCACTCATGGCTTTAATGTGTTCTACGTTTGTCCTCATATGTTATATAGCCACAAATAGGTGTGCGCACAGGGTGTGCCAGGTGTGCAAGGGCACACCCTAATCCCCCTGTGTGGTGCAGATTCCCCCTGTTAAAGCCCTGATATTTCACCAAAGCCCCCTAATGAAGCTCTAAAAAAGTTTGTCATTTTATTTTTTTAAATTTTAAAAAGGAAATAATAAGAATAAAAACTACTGACACCGTCCACTGATTTACTGACATCATCATAATATATACACATGCACACTCACGTATGTGTTTGAGCTTTGAGTTGCACACCCTAAGGCCCCTTTCACACCTGCGGACCGTATGACCTTTTTATATCCATCCATTTTCGGATGAAAAACGGACATACATTGATCCCTATGGGATTGCGGATGTCAGTGGATGAACATCCGCTGACATTCGATCTCATCGGTGTCCGCTATGCTCCGATTCTGCAGACGGAGGAAAATCCTATTTTTCCATCCGTCTGCAGATCGGATCGGTCTGTGTTCATCTAAATCCCCCATAGAGAAGAGCTGAGATCTGACAGGGTGGTCCATGAACAGTGTGCGGGGACCGCCCCGGCCTTCTGCCAGCTCAGCGGGGATCAACGGAGCGATCCCTGCTGAGCAAGTGGGTGTTAAAGGTATGGATCCTCACGGGATCCGTATGTGTGAAAGGGCCCTTATGCAATAGGATGTGCACGCCTATGTACCCACATAACACAATCTTTTTTTTTTGTTTACCAAATCATTTGTAAAGTGAAAGTACATGATTACATTAGTGTTGCCCTCGGAAAATCAATCTGTGGTGGAATACATTTCAGAGGGCGTTTGACAAGTAGTGAGAAGGAATTATAACGCCTCGTCACTGCCTGTTTTACCCCTAAAAGCCTTCACCATTACTTTTAAACTTGGTTGTGGAATAGTTGGGACATGTCCTCTTTCACTTGGATGGGTTATGTTTGGTGGGCAGTACTATCCGCCGAACACAACACACTGGGGTCACAGCATATGTATACCCCCATATGACTGCCCTTGCATCTTAGAGGAGGCGGTTGCTGGGTGGTAAAACGTGGCTCAGCTGATTGTTTTTACCCCTCAACTACAAGTGTAAACTAATCTAAACTGTTTTTTTCTTTTTATGTTTCTAATGTTCTCAAGCTTTGAATGTTGTAGAACTTTTATAAAAAATCCATATTTTCATTATTTGTTTTAATTTTGCTCTGTTGTTACTATGCAGATTAGTTTGAGGCCGCGTACACATGATCAGACATGTCCGATGAAACATGTCCGACGGACCGTTTTCATCGGACCAGGCTGAAGTGGTCTGTTGGTCTGATGTGCGTACACACCATCGGACCAAAATCCCCTCGGACCAGAACGCGGTGACGTAGAACACAACGACGTGATGAAAAAACAAAGTTCTGTGCTTCCAAGCATGCGTCGACTTGATTCTGAGCATGCGCGGGATTTTGGTCCGATGATTTTGTGTACTAACCATCGAACATGTCCGACGGACAAGTTTCCAGCGCACAGGTTTCTAAGCATGTTTTGAAACTTTTGTCCGCTGGAAAACGGTCCGATAGGCCGTACACACCATCAAACCCAAAAATGTTTGATCATGTGTACACGGCCTGAGAGTTCTGACTCAGAACCCAAACCATAGGAAAAATGAATATAGATGACCCACATTTGGAGTTGCATGTATGTTGCTTTTTATTTTACATTAATTTGTGTAATTCAGAGTGTTAAAGGAGAAAATAAACAAAAAGGCTGCAATTGCTCACTTCTTATGCCTAGTACACACAATCGGTTTTCCCGATGGTCAAAAGACCGCCCGGGAAAACAGAGGGGAAAACCGGGAACTGGCTCGATCCCTTTTCCCCTGTACACACGGTCGGTTTTCCCAACAGGAAAACTGCCAGGAGAACTTTGGTCGGGAAAACTGGCCGTGTGTATGCTCCCTCGCAGTGTTTCCCATAGAAAAACTGTGGGGAAAAAATGATTGTGTGTACTAGGCATTATTCTGCCAGTTTCCCAGCTGCCATGATGACCCTCTGCTTCAATGCCTTTAGTCATTGACTAAGAACAGTATAAAGACAAGGTTTTCTGAAATTTTTAAGACATTCCTAATATGCAGGCTTGTTCCAGGTCATTGACTTAGAAAGTATCAAAACCATCAGCATTACAACCAAGCAGCTAACATTTTTAGAAGGAGGTCAGCAATGGTACCCCTCATATTTCCCTGCTGACAGGTTTATTTGCAGAGTTAGGAGGGATGCACTCTACAAATTATGTGTTTTTTCAGAATCTCTTGATCATTAACCTCCCAGAAATAACTGAGCACATTCCCTTTGTGCAAGAATCATGTGTGTATTACTTGTAGGTCACCATTCATTAGCCTAGTTACAATTCATTTATAGACACAAATGGAACTGGCTATTGTGGAGTATAAAACATTTCTGGTTTCTTATAGTAATGGTTTACGAAACGGGCACAAAACCACAAATAAGAGGTTTTGTCCATATCAACCAACCAAGCGACAGCCTTTATTTTGAGAGTTAAAGTTTTTGTTAAAGGGGTTGAAAAGGATAATTATTTTTTTTTAAATAACAATAACACTGTGCAGTTTGTTTTGCACAGAGTGGCCCCAAACCTGGTCTTCTGGGGTCCCTCGGCGGCTGTCTCAGCTCCTCCCTGCAAGAACTAACCCCTTCATGGAAGCTCTCTCCCATATTAGTTCTTGCGGACGCACTCCTGTGATACAGCCGGCGGCCATAGCTGCTCACTGTATCACTTGGCCCCGCCCCCGACGTGCCGCATCATTGGATGTGATTGACAGCAGCGCAAGCCAATGGGTGCGCTGCTATCAATCCATCCACTCTAGCCAATCAATGGCCAGACTGAGCAGAGAAGAGGACGTCGGGGGTGAGCGCAGCAGGCTCAGGTAAGTAAAACGGGGGTGCTGGGGGGCCCATAACTGTCAGATGTTTTTTCACCTTAATGCATAGGATGCATTAAGGTGAAAAAACCTGAACCTTTACAACCCCTTTAACCCATACATAATACATAACTAACTGCCGGTCCCTCTATTATAGGCAGGCATAGCACGCTGCATTAGTCTTTTATAAAAACAAGGCTTGTAAATACCGATTTAGAGATATCTTAAGGCGGGTCATGTGAATTGTTACCGCTGTATATGATACATGGCTTCTGCAGGAGGGGCCGAGATCTTTCTCTGACATCAGCTGGGGAGATCACATGGTCACTTAGCCCCTCCTGCAGTAGCCCTGGAAACCGACTCGAGAGTCACAAGACCGGCAAAATCTGTATTTTGGGGCTGGCAGGGACCATTTAGAATTTTTATTTTTACTAAAAACACAGACATGGAGCTAACAGGCAGGGAGGAGGGGGTGGGGGAGAGAGAGGAAAGCAGAGCAGGTTTGCGGGTGACAAAGGGATGTACGCTGACCATGGTGGTCAGGGCTCAGCAGGGATACAGGAAGTGGCGGTTTAAACCGTTTTTTTTTTACCTTCTAGAGAGGGGCAGATTACACAGCACAAGCACTGTGCTGTTTAATCTGCTTTAAAGTGAATGCCAACACAATTCAAGAAATTTTAGCTGGGCACATATATCTGCAGTATTTTGTTATCTCTCTTCAAAGTTCCTCTGTTATCAGCCTGATAACTCTTGACAAATTCTCAGACACATCAGATAAAAGCAGCCTGAATTTTCTCTCAGGGGAGGTTGCTAAAATAAATTATCAGGGAGCTGGCCCTGTTACAAAACACCTCTGAGGGTCTCTACCTATGTGGAGAGGGGGTGTGTGCCTTTTCTCCTATCAGCAATGTTATCAGCAATGTTAGCTATCTTGGCTGTATGCCCAGACATCACACTCTGTGTTAACCAGGAAGAGAAGATTTACTAACACGATCTGAACTTTCTAAACAGTATATACTGTAAGGCCACGTACACACGATCGAACATGTCTGCTGAAACTGGTCCGCCGACCAGTTTCAGCGGACATATCCGATCGTGTGTACGACCTAGCGGACAGGTTTTTCTAGCGGACAAATTTCAAAGCATGCTTTGAAATTTGTCTTCTGCAAACCTGTCCGTCGGTTATGTCCGCTGGTTAGTACGCCTAACCAGTGGACATAAATCTCCCGCATGCGTCGAATGGATTCGACGCATGCGTCAAAGTATTTTACTTACTGGAGTGGTGACGTGGCGGCGTCAACGTCACCGCCACGTCACCGCATCCTCTGTCCGAGGGGATTTTCATCCGATGGTGTGTACACGCCATCGGACCAAAATCCGAGGTCCGTCCGTTTCAGCGGACATGTCTCCTCGTCTGTACGCGGCCTAAATGTGAAGACAGCAGATATGTATGTAAAACCTATGTAGGGAGATTTGGTTTATCTCTGTGTATCATCTGAGGCTGTTTACTTCACTGGGTGTATGGAGGGTTTACACCAACTTTAAGGGATCATGATCTATTATTTTTTTTTTTTGGGGTTAATAAACACTTTAACTTTGGAAATGAAATTATGGATTCGGTAGGTTATTGTGCCAACTGTGTCATGGCTTTCTGCTGCAGTTTACAAAAAGCAGCCCTTACAAATGTGTTTAAATATTTCAAGAGCAATAAACATGCAGTAAGCCATACCACAGTAAAAGGCAATCCCAGGATTTCTCTTATAATACTAACCCTCGGGAGCATGTGAAAAAGGGAGTGTAAATACAGCTGATGAATCCTGTGATACTTGGTGTGTTTCTGTGTATATTTCTTTATGGACTGAATGGACATGCATATTTCATAGGTAACTTCACTTTAGATGGAAAAAAAATATGTTTACCGCTCCTCCACCGTTCTGTTCCATTGAAAACAATGGGACACCGCGGCTATACCCCCGGCAATGCACTTCTGCAAAAGGGGGGATTGCCAGCGGTATTAACCATTTTTTAGCCACTAGAAGGGGTTAATACAGACGCAATTCCTACAGTATAGCGCCATTAAAAATAGCGGCGCTATACCACCACCACACCTCCCGCCCCAGTGTGAAAGGGGCCTTAATCTTTAGTACTCCTCTAGGCTAGGCGAATCCAACCTGTTAACCATCAGAAAATCAAGCCATGTACATTTCATTTGCTGTCTAATTAGTTCTTCTAGCTGTTATTCTTGGACTACCAAATGATTAGCATTCATGTTGTGTATAATAAATTAGCGGAAAGGTTTGAGTCGTTTCCAAGAATATTGGACAGAACTGACACCACTTAGTCCACAAAATGCTTAAGCGGATAAAACATGGGGAAATTATACATGTATGCCTTTTTCGCCTTTAAAATAAGTCCAAGAATATTTTGCGTATGAGCGGTAGCTGATTTCAGAGTAGGGTGCACAGGAGCTTAAAGATGGCTTACAGAGGAAGCAATAAAATCAATCCATACAGATTATTTTATCAGTCATGTTACATGTTATAGTTCTAGGAGCTGTAAAGCTAAGAATGAGTATGTGTAATATATGCATTTTAAATTATGTGTTAAAATATTTGAAAGAAAACTAAATTAATCATAATTTCATGCACTGTATGAAATTTCCTGCACAGTCAGCTGTAAGGACAAGAGTAAGGTTACTGTGTATTTAGGCAAATATATGAAGTGCAAAATGAATGAGCACATTAATAGAAACTTGTGGCAAGCTTGTATAAGTCTTTTATTAAATCATATAAAATGCAGCATACTTGAATTTTAATTAATTTAATAAACTGGAGAACATTGAACGTTGAAATTGTACATCATTTTAATTTCCTACAGGTATAACAGTTGGAATTCCTAATTTGTTTAACTACGTATTTAGATACCTCACAAATCAGAAGATACCCCAGCAAATTATAAGCAAATTATAATTAAAAATACGAAATTTCTCCTGCAAAGTATACAATTTTAAACATATTATTCTTAAGCGCTTAGTGTAATAAGGAGATGCATCGCTCACTTTACCGGATACAGAAAGTTACAACTAATATTTCACAAAAGCTGCACAAACCCCTGCTTACAAATTTGATAGTTTAACACATTATATAGATGTTCCCATTCAAGAAAAAAAATACATGAAAATGGTAACCCAAAAACACATATACCAGTTTATAAACTAAAAAACAAAATGAGTAAAATCAAAAAGATGAAGTGAATAAAAAGTCCACTCCCAGTGTCCAATTAAGGTCTATCATAATATAAATAATGTGAATGAAAATTGTAATGTGTGCGGTGCTCATGGAACACCAGAAAGCCAAAAGTGCCAACTCCTTATCGGATCCCAATGATCTCCAAAGACAAGAGATCATAAGATCTTAAACCTGTAAATGAGGTAATTCAAGGATCCTCTGCAACCTTCAAATCACTTTACTCCCCACAGTTCAATGAATATCAAACTTTCCTCAGGGATGGAACATACAGTGGAACCTCGGATTATGAGCATAATCCATTCCAGGAGAAAGCATACTCCAAAGTACTCGCGCATCAAAGCGAGTTTCCCCATTGAAGTCAATGGAAACTAAAAAAATGAGTTCCGCATTGACTTAAATGCCATGCAATACCGCATGTGGCCAGAGGTCGGGGGCACCAGAGAGCCTCAGAAACAGCGAAAAGGCCAGAATTCAGCTCAGCTGACCTTGGCAAACCTCAGAAAGGCTCGGGAACAGAGTATTTCCGTGTCTTTCTGAGCATTTCCAATACGGCTCCAAACGACGTAGAACGGCTGGGATTGGCGCCGTCCGGCGCCCCCCCCCCACCTCAGGCCGAACGCGGTACTGCACAACGCTTTGGCCTGAATCCTGTGCATGTTGTGGGACAACACTCGCAAACCGAGTTAGGATTTAACCGCTCATTGACTGCGTTACTCCCAATCCGATCTTCCACTGTAATAGAATAGTGTAATATCACTAAAACTCACAATTTATTGCAAAAAATTTACTCACAAGCATCAAAGGATAAGATGAAGCATTTAACTCCTCACCATTGTACACCTTTGATGCTTGTGAGAGTATTTTTATGCAATAAATTTGAAGTTTTAGTGATATTACTTAATCGTATACTGTTGTTTTCTTCCACCATCCGTAAGGAAAGTTTTGGTATCCGTTAAACTGTGAGGAGACTAAAGTGAAAGTGAATTAAAGGTTACAGTGCACCCTTGAATTACTTAATTTACTGATTTATGATCTAGTCCAGGGATCCTCAAACTATAGCCCTACAGCTGTTGTGGAACTACACATCCCATGAGGCATTGTAAAACTCTAGTCTTTGGCGATCATTGGAATCCGGTAAGGAATTGGCACTTTTGGCTTTCTGGTGGTCCATTAACACTGAACATGGAATTTGCATTCACATTATTTGTATTATATTGCCCCGAGGGGCCTTAATTGGACACTGGGAGTAGACTTTTCATTATTATCTTTTTCTCTTTTTCTCATTTTGTTTTTCTCTTTTTCTCATTTTGTTTTTAATTTATTGACTGGTATATGTGTTTTTGGGTTATTATTGGGGATTTTCATTTATCACATGTTTTTGAATGGAAACTTCTACATAAGGTGTTGAAGTATAAAATTACATTGTATGTAAACACTAAAATCAATCTCCCTTATTTAATATTGTTTGGTCTGGTAAATAAGCCAATTAAAAATGAAAAGACATTTTATTATCATTTCTTATTTTTACCAATGAACTACAACACTCCTCACCCTAAGTTATATAGAAGAGTAGAGGTGAAGAGGTGTTCTGTGGTAGGATAACAACACACCTCCTCCATAGATACAGTATAGTAAGTGAGCCATGTCTCCCTGGGATAGGAAGTGTGTTACTGACAATATCACCAGGTGAAAATAAAAGAAAAAAGAAAACCAATACAGCCACCACATCTAAGGAATGCATTTAAATATGGGGTTATATTTTTACAAGAATCCGGTATGAAAGTCAAAATGATATTTTTTTGCTGGCATATGGCTTGCGGACCTTAAAGGTAATGTTACGTTTTGCTACGCTGCATTCTACTCATCATGCCTCACCCACAGAATTATTTCAGTACCTTCAAATTTGCAACTATGTGCAAATCAAGGGCGGATCCAGAGTCTAGTCTCGGGAGGGGCACTGCCAGAAAATAAGGTGTTGCTTACAGAACTCAATTAGGTGTCCGATGTGTCCACTGCAATGTTGCAGTACCGCTAAAAAAATCAATGATCGCCGCCATTACTAGTAAAACATATTTAAATATAAATGCCATAAATCTATCCCATAATTTCTAGACGATTGTCAGGGACTGCAGACATGGTACAAGAGATGGTCAGAGACTGCAGACATAGTACAAGAGAAGGTCAGAGAATGCAGACATGGTACAAGAGATGGTCAGAGAATGCAGACATGGTACAAGAGATGGTCAGAGACTGCAGATATAGTACAAGAGATAGTTAGAGAATGCAGACATGGTACAATAGATGGTCAGAGAATGCAGACATGGTGCAAGAGATGGTCAGAGACTGCAGACATGGTACAAGAGATGGTCAGAGACTGCAGACATGGTACAAGAGATGGTCAGAAACTGCAGACATGGTACAAGAGATGGTCAGAGACTGCAGACGTGGTACAACGGATGGTCAGAGACTGTAGACGTGGTACAGGAGATGGTCAGAGACTGCAGACGTGGTACAAGGGATGGTCAGAGACTGCAGGCATGGTACAAGGGATGGTCAGAGACTGCATGCATGGTACAATGGATGGTCAGAGACTGCAGGCATGGTACAAGGGATGTTTAGAGACTGAAGACATGGTACAAGAGATCAATGCAGCCTCATCAGTGCCCATCATTGCAGCCTCACTGTGCATATGAACGCAGCCCCACCTTTGTATAAAAATTCAGTCCCACTTTTGTATATTAATGCAGTCCCACTTTTGTTTATTAATGCACTACCACTTTTGTATATTAATGCAGTCCCACTTTTGTATATCAATGCAGCCCCACCTTTGTATATGAATGCAGTTCCACCTTTGTATATGAATGCAGTCCCACGTTTGTATATGAATGCAGTCCCACCTTTGTATATGAATGCAGTGCCACCTTTGTCTATGAATCCAGTCCCACTTTTGTCTATGAATCCAGTCCCACTTTTGTCTATGAATCCAGTCCCACTTTTGTATATAAATGCAGCCGCACTTTTGTCTATTAATGCAGCCCCACTTTTGTCTATTAATGCAGCCACACCGTGCATGGCACTCACCATGGCATTATCTCGATCACACACAGCAGGTATCTCCTCTCCCGAAGTGTGTCATGGAACAAACAGGAGCTGTAGGTCTGTGTTCGGCAGAGCAGTGTGCTCTAGCAAGGTCCCCCCTAGACGGGCTTGTGTGATAGACAAAACACTGATTCAATCAGTGTTCCATCTCCATCTACTATCACATGAGCAGGTCTAGCACAGGCAGCACAGCCGAACACAGATCCAGCTCTCACACACAGCCAGAGATGCCCAATGTCATACACGCAGGAGAGAGGGGAGCGTTGCAGTCAGCTACAGCTCAAAGCAGGCTCGGGACAGGCAGCCTACTGGCCCTGGTGATGAGAGAGAGAGAGTGAGAGAATCGGCAGCGGCAGCTGCAGGCAGGCCCGGACTGGGACAAAAAATAAGCCTGGGCATTTTAGACTGAGCAGCCTGGGGGGGGGGAGAAAGAAAGATAGATAAAGATAAAAAGAAAGAAGGGAAGGAAGGAAGATAGATTGATAGATAGATAGAAAGCAATAAGGGAAGATAGATAGATAGATAGATAGAAAGATAGATAGATAAACAAGAAAGATAGACACAGATAGAAAGCAAGAAGGGAAGGAAGGAAGATAGATAAAGAAAGAAATATAGATAAAGAAAGAAGGGAAGATAGATAGATAGATAGATAGATAAAGAAGGGAAGGAAGGAAGATAGATAAAGAAAGAAAGATAGATAAAGATAGAAAGAAAGAAGAGAAGGAAGGACGATAGATAAAGATAAATAGATAGATAGATAGATATAGATAGACAGTGGCGGTGTGTATATAGAGGGCGCCGGAGCGCCGCCCCCTCTGGCTCAGCCGCGACAATGGGCACAGTGGCGACGATGGGCACAGTGGCGAAGATGGGCACAGTGGCGACGATGGGCACAGTGGCAACAATTAAAGGGCACAGGGGCATCAATTGGCACAGTGGCGACAATTGAAGGGCACAGTGGCTGCGTTTGATGGCATGGCACAGTGGTGATACTTGATGGCACAGTGGCTGTGTTTGATGCCATGGCACAGTGGCTGTGTTTGATGGCATGGCACAGTGGTGACAATTGATGGCACAGTGCCTGCGTTTGATGGCATGGCACAGTGGTGACAATTGATGGCACAGTGGCTGTGTTTGATGGCATGGCACAGAGGTGACAATTAATGGCACAGTGGTTGTGTTTGATGGCATGGCACAGTGGCTGTGTTTGATGGCATGGCACAATGGTGACAATTGATGGCACAGTGGCTGTGTTTGATGGCATGGCACAGAGGTGACAATTGCTGGCACAGTGGCTGTGTTTGATGGCATGGCACAGTGGTGACAATTGATGGCACAGTGGCTGCATTTGATGGCGCAGTGGCTGTGTTTGAATGCACAGTGGCTGCGTTTGATGGCATTTGCACAGTGGTGACAATTGATGGGCCCAGTGGCTGCAATTGTTTTTTTTTTTCATTTGCGCCCACCAAAAATGTTGAGCACCAGCCGCCACTGTAGATAGATAGCTAGATAGATAGATTATTATCTATCTATCTACAGTGGCAGCTGGTGGGGGGGGGGGGGGTGCACACGAAAAAAAAATAAAAAAAAAGAGAAAAAAGAGAGAGAGAAAGCAAGAAAGAAAGGTGAAGAGAGAGAAGGGAATGAAGGGCACCCCATACATCAGTGTACAGTACTCTCAGTACTCACTCAGAGGCAGGAGGGACTGACTGGATGGATATCAGACTCCATCTTTCCTTTCTGATTGCTGGGCAGACACGGGAGGAGAAGAAGAGAGGAGGGGGAGGAGTAGAAGCAGCTTCTCTCCTCTAACTGGCCGTGGGGGCAGCAAGGGGAGGGGAGAAGTGTCAGAGCTGGCTATGATACCCCAGTTGATCTCTCTCTATCTGGCGCTGTGTTGGTGGTGTACACCCCTGGGGAGATGTGACATATGGCCCGCTGGCCGCCGAGGGCCATTCGCGGGCTGCAATCGGCCCGCGGGCCGTTCGCGGGCTGAAGGCGGCCCGCGGCCCACAGGCATTAGCTAGGTTTGCCCTATGGCCAGTCCGGGCCTGGCTGCAGGCACCGCTAAGCAGTTTAAAGCCAATGTTACATAGTTACATAGTTACATAGTTAGTCAGGTTGAAAAAAGACTCAAGTCCATCCAGTTCAACCATAAAAAAATAAAAATAAACAAACAAAATAAAACACAGTACATCCCATACACCCAACTCCATACCCACAGTTGATCCAGAGGAAGGCAAAAAACCCCAGCAGAGCGATGATCCAATTTGCTACCGGAGGGGAAAAAATTCCTTCCTGATCCCCCAAGAGGCAATCGGATTTACCCCGGATCAACTTTACCTACAAAACTTAGTACTCGGTTATATTATGTGTATTTAGGAAAGAATCCAGGCCATTCTTAAAGCAATCTACTGAGCTGGCCAGAACCACCTCTGGAGGGAGTCTGTTCCACATTTTCACAGCTCTTACTGTGAAGAAACCTTTCCGTATTTGTAGGTGAAATCTCTTTTCCTCCAGACGTAAAGAGTGCCCCCTTGTCCTTAGCGTTGACCTTAAAGTGAATAACTCAACACCAAGTTCACTATATGGACCTCTTATATATTTGTACATGTTGATCATATCCCCCCTTATTCTCCTCTTCCCAAGAGTGAATAAATTCAGTTCCTCTAATCTTTCCTCATAGCTGAGCTCTTTCATGCCTCTTATCAGTTTAGTTGCCCTTCTCTGCACTTTCTCCAGTTCTCCGATATCCTTTTTGAGAACAGGTGCCCAAAACTGGACTGCATATTCCAGATGAGGTCTTACTAATGATTTGTACAGGGGCAAAATGATATCTCTCTCTCTGGAGTCCATACCTCTCTTAATACAAGAAAGGACTTTGCTTGCTTTGGAAACCGCAGCTTGGCATTGCATGCCATTATTGAGCTTATGATCAACTAAAACCCCCAGATCCTTCTCCACTACAGATCCCCCCAGTTGTACTCCCCCTAGCATGTATGATACATGCATATTCTTTTTTTTGTTTACAAACGGTTTTTATTAATGGATAAGGTCATAGTATATGCATTTAACAGTGGTAAAAAATGAACAAGTGAGAGAGTCATTTACATTATATATCATATACAAGTGAAGATATATCATATGAGAGAATGCATACATTTGATTTATAGATCCATGCGATCTCTGTGGTAAAGTAGAATACCTGTAATGGATATTATGTCAGTAGTGAGGTTTTCCACAAAGGCCATTTTTTTTGGAATATATGCATAGTGTCATATAGCGTGTGATGTATTCTTTCTGATAATTTGATATTTTCCATACGGTTAAGAATTTGAGACCATGGTACATTGGTTGAACGCCAGTTGAAAGCTATGGCCCAGTGGATAGAGCTAAGAGTGTGGATTAATCTGGAACTTGCTATTGGTATGTCTTGTATGGGGGCAAATAGAAGGCACATTTGAGGTGTTATTGGGATCTTTCTGCCTGAAATTCGATCAATCATAAGACTTGCGTTGTGCCAAATGGGTTTATGGTGGGAGCATTCCCAAAATATATGTAATAGTGTCAGGGCCGGACTGGGAATAAAAACCAGCCCTGGAAATTATTTCCTACCAGCCCCATAGCATTATACCAGCCCAACATCATGCGCTTTGCCGGCAGTATAGCTGCGGTGCCTATTTATTTTAATGGGCAGGAGCGGCTCTTTCAGGGCACTTTGCAGGCACTATCTTTAGTGTTATAGCACCTGCAAAGCGTCTCAGTGTGAAAGGGGTCGAACTCTGATATAAAGGTGGGCACGTGTGACCAGAGACCACACTTATATCAGAGTCCACTGCATTCCCCTTTACATCAGAGTGACCAGAGACCACCTAACGCAGAAAGGGAACACTAAGGTAAGGGGGTTTACTGATATAAGGGGGGAACCTTTAGATCAGTGCCCCCTTACAATACTGTATTGACACCCCCCCCCCCTCAGACTGGCCTAGCGGTTCTGTCACTGACCTCCTTTCGGGTGCACCATGCGTGGCTCAGTCACTCGGCTCCAGCTTGGTCCCATAGTTTCCTCTCCAGTCAATACATGTCTGACTTTTCCCATGAACCCGCATCCTGGCAGCACTCCCACTCTCGACTCCTCTTCAGATCTGATATAAGACAAGAGATGGTCAGAGGCTGCGGATGGTACAGGGGAAATCAAAAGCTGCAGAGGAGGGGACAGGAGGTCAGAGGCTGCAGAGGGGGAACAGGAGGTCAGAGGCTGCAGAGGAGGGGGGGGCAGGACGTCAGAGGCTGTGGAGGGGGAAACAGGAGGTCAGAGGCTGCAGAGGGGGAACAGGAGGTCAGAGGCTATGGGGAGGGGACAGGTCATAGGCTGCAGGGGGTCAGATGCTGCAGAGGAGGAACAAGAGGTCAGAGGCTGCAGAGGGGGGGACAGGTGGTCAGGGGGGGCGGGAGGTCAGATGCTGTGGAGGGGGGAACAGGAGGTCAGAGGCTGCAGAGGGGGAACAGGAGGTCAGAGGCTGTGGGGAGGGGACAGGTCATGGGCTGCAGAGGGGGGGATAGGAGGTCAGATGCTGTGGGGAGGGGACAGGAGGTCAGAGGCTGTGGAGAGGGGACATGTCATAGGCTGCAGAGGGGGGGAACAGGAGGTCAGAGGCTGCAGAGGGGGGGAACAGGAGGTCAGAGGCTGCAGAGGGGGGGAACAGGAGGCCAGAGGCTGCAGAGGGGGGGACAGGAGGTCAGAGGCTGCAGAGGGGGGGACAGGTGGTCAGGGGGGGCGGGAGGTCAGATGCTGTGGAGGGGGGAACAGGAGGTCAGAGGCTGCAGAGGGGGAACAGGAGGTCAGAGGCTGTGGGGAGGGGACAGGTCATGGGCTGCAGAGGGGGGGGGGGGTAGGAGGTCAGATGCTGTGGGGAGGGAACAGGAGGTCAGAGGCTGTGGAGAGGGGACATGTCATAGGCTGCAGAGGGGGGGAACAGGAGGTCGAAGGCTGCAGAGGGGGGGAACAGGAGGTCGAAGGCTGCAGAGGGGGGGAACAGGAGGTCAGAGGCTGCAGAGGGGGGGACAGGAGGTCAGAGGCTGCAGAGGGGGGGACAGGAGGTCAGAGGCTGCAGAGGTGGGGGGACAGGAGGTCAGATGCTGTGGGGAGGGGAAAGGAGGTCAGGGGCTGCAAGGGGGGCAGGAGGTCAGAGGCTGCAGAGGGGGATCAGGAGGTCAGAGGCTGTGGGGAGGGGACAGGTCATAGGCTGCAGAGGGGGGGACAGGTCATAGGCTGCAATGGGGGGGGAACAGGAGGTCAGAGGCTGCAGAGGGGGGGAACAGGAGGTCAGAGGCTGCAGAGGGGGGGCAGGAGGTCAGAGGCTGCAGAGGGGGGGGGGCGAGGAGGTCAGATGCTGTGGGGAGGGGAAAGGAGGTCAGAGGCTGCAAGGGGGGCAGGAGGTCAGAGGCTGCAGAGGGGGATCAGGAGGTCAGAGGCTGTGGGGAGGGCACAGGTCATAGGCTGCAGAGGGGGGGACAGGTCATAGGCTGCAGAGGGGGGACAGGAGGTCAGAGGCTGCTGCAGGGGGGGCAGGAGGTCATATGCTGTGGAGGGGGGAAAACAGGAGGTCAGAGGCTGCAGAGGGGGGACAGGAGGTCAAAGGCTGTGGGGAGGGGACAGGTCAAAGGCTGCAGAGGGGGGGACAGGAGGTCATAGCTGCAGAAGAGGGGGGGCAGGACGTCAGAGGCTGTGGAGAGGGGACATGTCATAGGCTGCAGAGGGGGGGGCAGGAGGTCAGAGGCTGCAGGAGGTCAGGTGCTGTGGAGTGGGGAACAGAGCGGGGGCAGGAGGTCAGGTGCTGCAGAGGGGGGGGCAGGAGGTCAGAGGCTGCATGGGCGGTCAAGAGGTCGGAGGGGGGGGAGGAGTTCAGACGCTGCCTGCAGGGAGGGGATGTAGGAAGACCTCACCTTAGTCAGCGGCGCGCATTTTGAAAATGGCGCCCGCCCGGCGCCGTTGTGTCACTGCGCATGCGCCCGCATTTCCGAAGCTTGCCGAGCCTGTATGAGCTGTCTCGAGCACTCGGCTAGCTTCAGGTCTTGCGTGTGCTGTCACTGCTATGCCTCTGAACCGCGGGCGCACGCGCAGTTGCATGTCGGTCGGCCCGGCCGCAGCCATATTTCTTTCTGGCGCCGCTGCCCTCACAGCGGCCTCCAGGAGCAGCCAGGCAGCCGGCCCACAGGGATTTTTCCCGGTATCCCGGTTGGCCAGTCCGGCCTTGAATAGTGTCCCGTGTGTAGGACAACCCCTGAAACAGAGCGGAGAAATTGATGGGTAAAACAAATTAAGTTTGGCGGGGGTGAGATACCATCTGTAAAGTAGTTTAGTGGCAGATTCTCTGATGGCGGTAGTTTTGGTACATCTGTGTAGATTTTTGAATATGGTATCCCATTGTTCGAGGGAGAATGAAACGTTTAAGCCTGATTCCCATTGTAGCATGGGATGTGTTTTTTCAGGCATGTTGAACTCGTTTAGATTTTTATAGATTTTGGATATTAAACCTTTGTCACAAGGGGAGGAAATACAAATCTGTTCGAATAGTGAGAAGGGGGTATTTAGAGTGAGTGAGTGGTATTTTTGGTAAAAGTGCTTTATCTTTTCATAATTTTCATATTCTGTGTGTGCAAGGTCATATTTCGTTTGTAGTTCTGTGAAAGAGTAAAATGTATTGTTATGGATGAGTGATTTTAGATTTGTTAGATTGTGTAGCTTCCATATTGACCATGAGTTTTGGCAATTATCTGGGAAAGTGAAATGAGGGTCTCCTAGGAAGGATGCCAAGGGAGGGATGTCTGAAGACATGTTAAATTTGGTAACTTGTCTGTTCCACAGTTGTAGGGAATGCGTTACGATTGTGTTTAACGGTCTTATTTTCTGTGGCAAAATGGATTTGGACCAGAGTAGTCCTTGTAGGTGGTAAGGGAGGACTGATTGTTCTTCGAACTGGAGTTATGGCATTTGAGAGGCTGGGGCATACCACTGTGCAAGTTGAGTAAATCTGGCTGATAAATAATACAGCCATAAATTTGGGATATTTAGCCCTCCTTTCAGTTGGGGCCTAAACATTAGGGAGTAGCTAAATCTTGTTTTTTTGTTTTGCCAGATGAATTTATTAATATCCCTTTGGAGTGAATCTAACTTGTTTTTGGGCAATGTAAGGGGAAGGGCTCTAAAGAGGAACAAAAGTTTGGGTAGTAATACCATTTTCATGGCCACTATTCTTCCTGAAAAAGATATTTGGTATGAAGACCATAGTTTTATTGTATTTTTGATGTTATTAAATAATGGTGGGTAATTTGCATGGAATAGTGCTTTGTGTGAGGGGGTGATACGTATTCCCAAGTATCTAAATGAGTCTGTACACCAGGTGAATGGAAAATTGTCTTGAAGTGTTGTAATTAAGGTTGGTGGAATGTTGATGGGTAAGGCTGAGCATTTTGATAGGTTTACACTTAAGCCAGACAGATCATGAAAGGTGTCTAGTGTCTTGGTCAGGTTTGGTAAAGAGATGAGGGGATTTGTTAAAAAGAGAAGGACATCGTCTGCGTAGAGGCTTAGTTTGTATTCATTGGACCCTTTAGTGTAACCCTTGATATCTATATTGTTTCTGATCGCGCAGGCAAGGGGTTCTATTGCCAGGGCAAAAAGGAGTGGGGAGAGTGGGCAACCCTCCCTGGTGCCCCTGCACAGAGGGAAAAAGTCAGAATTATTACCGGGAAGTTTAATGCGTGTTTGGGGGTCATGATAAAGGGCTTTAAATCCATGTAAGAATTCGCTATTTATGCCATATCTAGGGAGTAATGTGTCTAAGTATGACCAGCTGACGCTGTCAAAGGCTTTGTGGATGTCGAGACTGAGTAAGAGTGTGGGTTTAGAGTGTAAGTTGGAGTCTTGAATCATGTTTGTAGTCAGTCTTATGTTATCAGTTATTTGCTGTTCGGGATGAATCCTGTTTGATCTGGATTTATTAAGGGGGAAATAACTGCAGCTAATCTATCTGCTAGCAATCTGCCAAATATTTTCAGGTCATTATCTATGACCGAAATTGGGCGATAATTTTGTGGGGTGGAATGATCTTTATTTGGTTTGGGAAGAAGGGACATGTTTGCTAGGAGCATTTCTGATGGGAATTGATTTCCTTGAAGAATGTGGTTATATAATTTTGTAAGATGTGGGGTCAACGTGGAGGCAATTTTTTTTTAATAGGATGTGGAGTATCCATCGGGGCCCGGAGCTGTAGATGTCTTTAATGAGTTTATTATTCTATTAATTTCTAAGTCTGAGCAGGGGGCATTGAGCGCCTCAATTTGTTCATTAGACAGGGTGGGTAGTGTAATATCATTAAGCCAGTTCAAGGAGGTTTGTTTAGGTGGGGATTGGGGAGAAGAAAGCAGCTTTTTATAGAAGTCTAGGAATATGTTCATAACTTCTTTGGGATGGGACACTAAGTTACCTGAAGAATTTCTGAGTTTATAAGTGTGGGAAGGTTTTGTCGTTTGAGTTAGTTTTCTAGCAAACGTGGTGGAGTATGAATTGCTATTAAGCAGAAATCTAGCTTTAGACCATCTAAGGGCCTTTTCTGTGTCTGATGTAAGTAGTGAGTCTAATGCTATGCATTTATCTTGAATTTGTTTTTGGAGGTCGCTGGAGGGGTTTTGGCTATTCCTGTGATACAATAAATCTAGATCCTTTGTAAGAGATCTTATATCCGCAAGTTTGGATTTGTTTTTATTTGAGGCGATACTTATCAAATGGCCTCTCATGACCGCCTTATTTGCCATCCATAAAGACGTGGGTGGCATGTCTGGTGCTATGTTAAGTGCGAAGTATTGCTCGAGGTGAGATAAGATTTCTTGATAAATTGTTGGGTCAGTCAACAGCGAGTCATTTATTCGCCACTTATGAGTTGTGGTTGTTAGGCCTATATGTGAGGTGTTGAAGGAAACTATATGGTGGTCTGACCAGGGACATGGATGGATCTCTGCTTTTGAGGAGTTGGCCAATAGGATTGGGGTACAAAAAATATAATCCAGCCGTGCGTAGCTATCGTGTGGATGGGAATAGAATGTGTAAGCTTTAGTACCTACATTGTGAGCTCTCCATGTGTCTACCAGTTGGTGGTTGTATAATGATCTATTTAAAGATTTAGGGAATGCTTTAGAGGATGGAACCACTCTGCTTCTGTCTAATGCTGAATGTGCAGCTAGGTTAAAATCACCCCCTACAATTAAATGCGTGGAGTGAAATCTGTCTAAGGTATCAAAGAATTTTGAAAAGAAGCTTGTTTGTGCATCATTAGGGGCGTATACTGAAGCAATGGTAAGTGAGCGTCCTTTTATTGAACCTTTTAAGATCAAATATCGACTGTCTGGATCTTTAAAAATACTGTGAGTGTCGAATACTACTGAGTTTTTTACAAAAATTGCTACACCCCTGGATTTAGTGTTAAACGTTGTGCAATAGAATTGGCTATAACAAGGGAGCTGTGGTGGCTCAACGTGATTGGCACTGCGCTGACAAGCCGTTCACCTCTGCAGCCAAGGGTTCGGATCCCGGTCTCGGCTACATGTGAATTGAGTTTGGTGGTCTCAGCCCGGCTCCCGGTGGGTGTGCTATGCAAGGTACGCCTGTGCTTAGTACGCCCACCCCCCCCCCACAAAAACCACCACACTTGCACGCACACAAAATTGGTTTAATACGCACGCACATTGGCCATGCGGTCTCCTAAAGAGAGGCGAAGGACCTACGGGGCTGGCTTGGTGGGTCGGGCCCCCTCACTCCCTCATAGGGGGAGTCCCTCTGCCCCGATGGGGTCCTGTTGGGCCCCAGTTGGGCTCCCAAGTGGAGCAGGTAGGGCGGGGTGAGTGGGAGGCCCCCCCCTCACACCCGCCATTGCCACCGGGGGCATGGAGAAGGATGGCGATTGCCTCCGGGGGGAGGGTCTGCCTACTCCCAACTCCTGCAGTCCGGCTCCTCTCTCTCGAGTTCACGCACAAAATACACTTTAAAAAAGAAAAAAAAAAAAAAAAAAGAATTGGCTATAACATTTGTCAAAAAATTTGGGGTGTTTATCTGTTGCAAAATGAGTTTCCGGCAACAGGACAATGTCAGCACCCAACCTCTTGTAGTGACGGAAAGCCTTTCTTCTTTTTTGAGGGGAGTTAATGCCCTGAGCATTGTGAGATACCACCCTAAGTCCCATTGAACAGGTAATGGGTAACTGTAGAAGCTATTGGTGATGGAGAAAGCTCACAGGGCCCGGGGCACAGCACATGTACAAAAAGATACTGAATCACCGCCATCAATATCAAAGATAACATACTGAACCATATATGATCTTTGAGAGAGATCAAATTATTCTTTTTTATGAAACAGTGCAAAATGTCACTTGTGTAAGTTGTTATAAAATATATCAAAATTGACTCTAGATTTACTATGGTTGACCTTCTAATATAAGATAACTTGTAAAGACATTTTCTATAGCATAGGGGGTCAGGGTGATAGGCACCAACTGACCAAGAAAAAATATAATGTGGACAAAATTGTCCAGAACTCACATAGGGAGTCCTATCCGTAAGGAGAACAGATAGCATGATCAGTCGTGCAAAAAATGTTACGAACCGAACCATATTTTGGGAACCCATTGTGAGTAGGGGGACAAACTAACGGAGACGGAGCAGATCAGTCTCAGCGAAGATTCTATAAAACTGAAAAAATACTTAATGCATGCAGTATATCAATCAATAAAAAAGAGAAGGGCAAAAAACTATATAACATCTTATAAAAGACAATATAAAATACCAACAAGTTTTCCTCTAAGGAAGTGTATCAGCTGTACACTTAGGGTTGTCGCATTAACTTGCAACCCTCCAGGAAAGAGCGAGACAAAAGATTATAACTTGGCTAAACCTGACGGAGGAAGTGTCATTCCTCCGTTATTGTCTATTAGTAGTTCCCGTCCCTTCCTGATGCTGCTGCATTACAAAAAAGCAGGAAGACCTCTCAGCCAAAGGAATGAGGCCACCTCATCAGGCATCCATATTTCTGAAGGATTGTCGCCATCTTCTTTGGTCTCAACGTGTGGCAGGGGTAGCCCAGATAGGAGAGGAGACAGGAGTGGACGGTGGTCTGACCAGGGACATGGATGGATCTCTGCTTTTGAGGAGTTGGCCAATAGGATTGGGGTACAAAAAATATAATCCAGCCGTGCGTAGCTATCGTGTGGATGGGAATAGAATGTGTAAGCTTTAGTACCTACATTGTGAGCTCTCCATGTGTCTACCAGTTGGTGGTTGTATAATGATCTATTTAAAGATTTAGGGAATGCTTTAGAGGATGGAACCACTCTGCTTCTGTCTAATGCTGAATGTGCAGCTAGGTTAAAATCACCCCCTACAATTAAATGCGTGGAGTGAAATCTGTCTAAGGTATCAAAGAATTTTGAAAAGAAGCTTGTTTGTGCATCATTAGGGGCGTATACTGAAGCAATGGTAAGTGAGCGTCCTTTTATTGAATCTTTTAAGATCAAATATCGACTGTCTGGATCTTTAAAAATACTGTGAGTGTCGAATACTACTGAGTTTTTTACAAAAATTGCTACACCCCTGGATTTAGTGTTAAACGTTGTGCAATAGAATTGGCTATAACATTTGTCAAAAAATTTGGGGTGTTTATCTGTTGCAAAATGAGTTTCCTGCAACAGGACAATGTCAGCACCCAACCTCTTGTAGTGACGGAAAGCCTTTCTTCTTTTTTGAGGGGAGTTAATGCCCTGAGCATTGTGAGATACCACCCTAAGTCCCATTGAACAGGTAATGGGTAACTGTAGAAGCTATTGGTGATGGAGAAAGCTCACAGGGCCCAGGGCACAGCACATGTACAAAAAGATACTGAATCACCGCCATCAATATCAAAGATAACATACTGAACCATATATGATCTTTGAGAGAGATCAAATTACTCTTTTTTATGAAACAGTGCAAAATGTCACTTGTGTAAGTTGTTATAAAATATATCAAAATTGACTCTAGATTTACTATGGTTGACCTTCTAATATAAGATAACTTGTAAAGACATTTTCTATAGCATAGGGGGTCAGGGTGATAGGCACCAACTGACCAAGAAAAAATATAATGTGGACAAAATTGTCCAGAACTCACATAGGGAGTCCTATCCGTAAGGAGAACAGATAGCATGATCAGTCGTGCAAAAAATGTTACGAACCGAACCATATTTTGGGAACCCATTGTGAGTAGGGGGACAAACTAACGGAGACGGAGCAGATCAGTCTCAGCGAAGATTCTATAAAACTGAAAAAATACTTTATGCATGCAGTATATCAATCAATAAAAAAGAGAAGGGCAAAAAACGATATAGCATCTTATAAAAGACAATATAAAATACCAACAAGTTTTCCTCTAAGGAAGTGTATCAGCTGTACACTTAGGGTTGTCGCATTAACTTGCAACCCTCCAGGAAAGAGCGAGACAAAAGATTATAACTTGGCTAAACCTGACGGAGGAAGTGTCATTCCTCCGTTATTGTCTATTAGTAGTTCCCGTCCCTTCCTGATGCTGCTGCATTACAAAAAAGCAGGAAGACCTCTCAGCCAAAGGAATGAGGCCACCTTATCAGGCATCCATATTTCTGAAGGATTGTCGCCATCTTCTTTGGTCTCGACGTGTGGCAGGGGTAGCCCAGATAGGAGAGGAGACAGGAGTGGACGGTCTTTCGTCAGGAGCCGGATCCAAAAGTCCCAACTTAACTAGGAGGTCTTTGCCCTCCGAGACATTAAAGACGGTGTAGGTAGTGCCATTGTGGGGCACTGTTAACTTGAAAGGAAAACCCTATCTGTATCTTATGCAAGCTGATTGTAACACCGAGGTTATTTCTTTCATTTTACGTCTTCTTTCCAGGGTCGCCTGGGATATGTCCGGAAATATTTGGATTTTGACGCCGTCTAATTCAATGTTGTGCATGTTTCTGGAAGCTCTCAGTATACTCTCCTTTGTGATGAAGTCTTTCATGCACAGAATGATGTCCCGTGGGGGTTTGTCAGGCGGTGGTTTGGGACGTAGAGCCCTGTGGATTCTATCACAAGTAAACGCAGAAGGTGGAGATTCTGGGAGGAGATTGTGAAACAATTTAGACATAGCTGGCATTAGGTCAGAAATTGATTCCGGGATGCCGCGAATTCTTAGGTTGTTTCTGCGGTTTCGGTTGTCCAAATCTTCCACTTGTGATTGCAGATATGAGTAATTCTCAGCAAGAAGTTCAAAGTCTTTTCTAAGATCATTATGTGCAAGTGATAGTTCATCGTGTTTAGTTTCAAGTACGTCTGTGCGACCCCCGAGGATTGCTATTTCTTGGGTAAGTGTACTGGTTGTTTTTTGGAGCTCATATTGTATTTTATCTGCAAGTTTTTCGTAGATCCTGGTTAAGCTGTCGTCCAAATCGGCTTTTGTAATCTGGGTGGAGTGCTCATTGATGTTTTGAGTGGAAGCAATCTCCTGTAAAGGGGCACCTGCGGACTTTGAAGACTGTACATTCTTTGGAGAGCTGGTATTATTTTTTCTGTTCTTTGTTGCGCAGACGATATGTGTATAAAGAGTGTTGATGTACGTGGCGACGGAGCGCCTTCCTGCCAGACGGCATGTACTGGATGGACCCGTGGGGGAGGTAAAGGAGATGGAGGTTTGTTTTGGTGGAATTATTGTTTATATACCCTTTCCCTTATTCTTTATTCCCTGCAGTGTGCATGATATCTTCGCTATTTTAATGGAGCTTCTACAAGTCGTTGCTGGTCTGCATCTCGACCCGCATGCGTCCCCCTTTTAATTAGAAGTGTGATTTCAGTTCATCCCGACCAATTCCCAGCAGGAAATGAGGCAGGAATTGCCGTGATGTGGTAATACGGCCGAATCCCTCTTGATCACTGTTAGGAATCGATCCGTCCACAGCCGTGGGAGTAGAAAGTTCTTCTAACGTTAGTCTTTGGGGGTAGTATTTCAGGTTATTTCACCTTAGCTGTAGTGGGGTGCGTAGAACTTCTGTGGTGGGGGCAAGAGATACCTCCGTGAAGTTGAGGCTGGGTGAAGCAAGATGGCCGACCCACTGAGCTATGGGGTCCTAGCCACCGTGATCCACCTGGGATAGAGGAAGCTGCTACTACTGTCCCTTGCTGGGGTGCTGGTCCTTTAGTTTTTTGGGGGTGCTGTTGGTGGGACAGGGCCTAGATCAGTTGGTAGGAGGACTGTAGGCCTCAGGTGATTACAGAGGTGTACTAAGATGGCCGCCGTATGCTTGATAAGCAGGAGCTCCCCTATCAGGCAAGCAGACTCTGATATAGGCTATGGCAAAGCCTGGCGTGGGTGGATGTCTAGGGGATGCCCTGAGGAGGTCCACACCACTGAGGACGGATCGCTCGCGATATGCTCCTGCGGGACTCAGCGTCAGGAAAGGCCGGGGATTCACAGTGCGGACTAGGCCGCAGCCGCCGCAGGAGAGCTTGTGAGCTGAATCCCAGAGCGTCCGAATCGGGCACAACGCCAGGAAAGGCCGGGGACTCCGCTGTCGGACTAGGCCGCACCGGTCCGCAGCCGCCGCGGAGTAGCCAGGGACCCGGAGCGGCCACCGGATCAAGTCAGGTAGGTGTAGCAGTGGCAGATGGGGGCTGGAGGTGATCCCCTACCTCTGAAATCCGTCAGGACAGGCACCTCCGGGAGGCAAGGGATACATGCATATTCTTAGCCCCCAAGTGCATAACTTTACATTTATCAACATTAAACCTCATCTGCCACATAGTCGCCCAATTAGACAGAGCATTGAGGTCGGCTTGTAAATTGGAGACATCCTGCAAGGACGTTATTCCACTGCATAGCTTGGTGTCATCTGCAAAAACAGAAATGTTACTTTGGATCTCAGACCCAATATCATTTATAAATATATTGAAAAGTAAGGGACCCAACACTGAACCTTGGGGTACACCGCTGATAACCTTGGACCATTCAGAGTAAGAATCATTAACCACAACTCTCTGAATTCTGTCTTTCAGCCAGTTTTCTATCCATTTACAAACCGATATATCTAATCCTGTAGACCAGGGGTGTCAAACTCAATTTTGTCGAGGGCCGCATCAGCAGTGTGGTGGCCCTCAAAGGGCCAGTTGTATCTGGGTCGCACTACATACAGAGTGCAGAGTTTAGGATTACGCTACATACAGAGTGCAGGGTTTAGCAGTGCATTATGTACAGA
Organism: Rana kukunoris; assembly: GCA_029574335.1. Classification (NCBI taxonomy): domain Eukaryota; kingdom Metazoa; phylum Chordata; class Amphibia; order Anura; family Ranidae; genus Rana; species Rana kukunoris. The sequence goes on along the minus strand of CM056049.1, from coordinate 536,201,100 downwards.
GGGTAGGAATTCAGGGGTGTGCGACATACAGAAATTCAGGGGTGTGCTACAAATTTAGGCGTGTGCTACGTACAGAAATTCAGGGGTGTGCTATGTACAGAAGGCAGAGCTTAGAGGGTGGGCTGTGCCCAATGTGCAACATCTCACTTTCTCCCCTACTCCGGGGTTCTGACCCCTGCACCCAGCACTCTGTCCCCAACTCCCACCTCTAACTGCATCTTTCTACACACCTCCACAGTCCCCCCACCTCCCAAAGCAAACCAGGCAGGTAAGAAGAGCATGCACCAGGGAGGCGAGGAGCGCACATACCAGGGAGGTCAGGAAATCATGCACCAGTTAGGCGAGGAGAGCACACACCAGGGAGGTCAGGAAATCATGCACCAGTTAGGCGAGGAGAGCACACACCAGGGAGATCAGGAAATCATGCACCAGTTAGGCGAGGAGAGCACACACCAGGGAGATCAGGAAATCATGCACCAGTTAGGCGAGGAGAGCACACACCAGGGAGATCAGGAAATCATGCACCAGTTAGGCGAGGAGAGCACACACCAGGGAGATCAGGAAATCATGCACCAGTTAGGCGAGGAGAGCACACACCAGGGAGATCAGGAAATCATGCACCAGTTAGGCGAGGAGCGCACACACCAGGGAGATCAGGAAATCATGCACCAGTTAGGCGAGGAGAGCACACACCAGGGAGATCAGGAAATCATGCACCAGTTAGGCGAGGAGCGCACACACCAGGGAGGTCAGGAAATCATGCACCAGTTAGGCGAGGAGAGCACACACCAGGGAGATCAGGAAATCATGCACCAGTTAGGCGAGGAGAGCACACACCAGGGAGGTCAGGAAATCATGCACCAGTTAGGCGAGGAGAGCACACACCAGGGAGATCAGGAAATCATGCACCAGTTAGGCGAGGAGAGCACACACCAGGGAGATCAGGAAATCATGCACCAGTTAGGCGAGGAGAGCACACACCAGGGAGATCAGGAAATCATGCACCAGTTAGGCGAGGAGAGCACACACCAGGGAGATCAGGAAATCATGCACCAGTTAGGCAAGGAGAGCACACACCAGGGAGATCAGGAAATCATGCACCAGTTAGGCGAGGAGCGCACACACCAGGGAGATCAGGAAATCATGCACCAGTTAGGCGAGGAGAGCACACACCAGGGAGATCAGGAAATCATGCACCAGTTAGGCGAGGAGCGCACACACCAGGGAGGTCAGGAAATCATGCACCAGTTAGGCGAGGAGAGCACACACCAGGGAGATCAGGAAATCATGCACCAGTTAGGCGAGGAGAGCACACACCAGGGAGGTCAGGAAATCATGCACCAGTTAGGCGAGGAGAGCACACACCAGGGAGGTCAGGAAATCATGCACCAGTTAGGCGAGGAGAGCACACACCAGGGAGGTCAGGAAATCATGCACCAGTTAGGCGAGGAGAGCACACACCAGGGAGGTCAGGAAATCATGCACCAGTTAGGCGAGGAGAGCACACACCAGGGAGATCAGGAAATCATGCACCAGTTAGGCAAGGAGCACACACACCAGGGAGATCAGGAAATCATGCACCAGTTAGGCAAGGAGCACACACACCAGGGAGGTCAGGAAATCATGCACCAGTTAGGTGAGGACAGCACACACTGGGGGGGGGGGGGACAATGCTTTATTGAGCCCAATTTCTCACTGTGTCACATGAAAAAGTTCAATCTGATTTGTCAGCTAACAGCTCCTCTATGCTGAGCTGCAGTGACTCAGCAGACTCCTCAGCATAGAGGTGCTTGTAAACAAATCCACGATGTACTGCTTGCTGAGCTTACCTTCCAGGAAGTTCAGTCACTCGGCTCCCTCTGCTAATCTGCTCACACCTCCCTCTTCCAGGCGGGCATGGCCTCAGGGGTCAGGCACATCCCTTTCCCTCCCACTCAAGCAGCAGCCTGCAGGAGATAGGCTGGAAAACTGCTGGGGGAGGTACATGCTGGATCCACTGCATGCGCTCAGCGACGGCTACACACAGTACTGAGGAGGAGAGGGAGGAAGTGTTTACTCCGGTTGCCAAGGAGACCTGTGTTAGCAGCAGATAGCGGCTGTGAAAAGAGGACCTGGAGGCTGGCTTGCCGCTGCGCGGGCCACATTACAGGGTCTGGCGGGCCGGATTCGGCCCGCGGGCCTTGTGTTTGCCACCCCTGCTGTAGACCTTACCTTACACATGAGCCGTGTGTGGGGAACTGTATCGAACGCTTTTGCAAAATCCAAGTATACCACGTCCACTGCTACGCCTCTGTCCAGGGTTTTACTTACCTCTTCATAAAAAGAAATCAGGTTTGTCTGACAACTTCTGTCTTTCATGAATCCATGCTGTCTGCTGCTTAAATAGTTTGTTTCCAGCAAAAACTCATCCATGTGGTCTTTTATTAAACGTTCCAGTATCTTCCCAACTATAGAAGTTAAACTAACAGGTCTATAGTTACTTGGTAAAGACTTTGTTCCCTTTTTAAATATAGGCACCACATTGGCTCTACGCCAATCCAGTGGTACTATTCCTGTCATTAATGAGTCCCTAAATAGTAGATAGAGTGGCTTTGAAATTTCAGAGCTCACTTCTTTAAGGATCCGTGGGTGGATGCCATCTGGTCCAGGTGCTTTATCCACCTTTATTCTGTCTAAATATTTCTGGACCATATCACTTTTGAGCCATTGTGGATTTGGGGCTGTGTCACTCCCACCCCCATTATGGACATGAGCTCCCCCATACTCCATTGTGTACACAGAGCTGAAGAAAGCATTTAATAAATTTGCCTTCTCTATGTCCTCAGTCACCCGCTCTAGATTATTTTGTAAAGGGCCTACATGCTCAGACTTGACCTTTTTACTATTAATATATTTAAAGAATTTTTTGGGGTTTGTCCTACTATCTTTTGCAATCTGTCGTTCATTTTGATTTTTGCATCCTTGATTTCCTTTTTACATATTCTATTATATTCTTTGTAACATTTAAACGACACTAGTGTTCCTTCATTTTTATATTTTTTAAAAGCTATTTTCTTATTGTTTATAGCTTTTTTAACTTTTACCGTGAGCCACATAGGTTTTATCTTTAGCCTTTTAAACTTATTGCCCATGGGAATATACTTTGCAGTGAGGTTCCAAAGAGTCTTTTTGAAGAATTCCCATTTCTGTTCTGTGTTCATCTGTGCCAATATTCCCTCCCAGTCCAAGCCCTGGAGAGCAGTCCTCATGCTTTGAAAATTTGCTCTCTTGAAATTAAGTGTTTTTATCTTTCCTGTATGTATTTCTTGCTTATAGTTAATATTAAATGAAATCATGTTATGATCACTGCTACCCAGGTGTTCCTTTATCTGAACATTAGTAATAAGCTCTGCATGGTTTGAGATTACCAGGTCCGACAGAGCATCATTCCTAGTTGGGGCCTCAATAAACTGAACCATAAAATTGTCCTGCAATAGGTTTTTAAATTTTTGTCCTTTAACTGTCCCAGAAATTCCATTATTCCAGTCAATGTCTGGGTAGTTAAAATCCCCCATTATTATCACCGTCCCAGCCCTTGCTGCCCTTTCCATCTGTGCAAGGAGCCGAGTCTCCACCTCCTCATTAACATTGGGTGGTCTATAAAAAACTCCAATGATTAACTTTGAACTACGCACATCTGTATGCAGTTCCACCCATAATGCTTCAACTTCATCACACTCTCCATAAACCAGGTCCTCTTTCATGCTTGCTTTGAGGTCACTTCTCACATAGAGACAGACACCTCTACCTTTCCTTTTTACCCTGTCTTTGCGAAAGAGAGCATAGCCAGGAATATTAATAGCCCAGTCATGTGAGGATTGAAGCCAAGTTTCAGCAATACCGATTACATCATAGCTCTCCTCATGCACCAGAGCGTCCAACTCACCTGTTTTGCTTGGAAGGCTTCTGGCGTTGGTGAACAAACACTTAAATGTATTGTTACATTTTTCGCTGGTGTTTTTCATATAATTTTTAGTAGTGCAAATGGCACTATAATTTCCAATGGCTGTTTGCAACATGGGAACTTTCTTGTCATCTGCCATAACCCCTCCTCCATCTATCCCCATTCCACTCTCCATTAATGTCTGACCCCTAACTGACCTGTGTGCCCAATGTAATTCTAGTTCACGCTCCCCCCTCAAGTCTAGTTTAAATACTCCTCCAGCAATGTGACATGATTGCCTCGGGGGGGGGGGCAATTGCCCTGTTGCCCCCCCCTGGATCCACCGTTGGTACAAATAACCTTAAAATACATTGATTTGCCTCAGATTCTCACCCCCTTTGAACATATATGTCACAGATATCCTCTCTCTAAAAGTATACTATATTTCATCTATAAATCTCTCTTTTAGGCTCGATTCACACTGATGTTTTTTTATGCTTCTTGAATTTTGCAGAAATGCATTTAATTTTTTTTAACATGGGTTCCCATGGAACACATTCACTTCAATGTATTTTTGTGCCTCTGCATTTTTGGGAAGGGTCAGGAACTTTTTTCTCTTATATAGCTATGTGGTCATGGCCATCTGACGATGTCACCCGGAGAACCCGCCCCTTGTGACATCACAATGGGAGGGCTCCCCGAGTGATGTAATCAGATGGCCACACCCCATGGCTATATTTGAGATGTCAGACAGTGGGGGACATCACAATGAAGGAAGATAGCCTCAGGCCAAAGGCGGGCTTTTTTGTTTTTAGTGGGTAACCAGTGGCAATGAAGAAGACAGCGATGGCGAGAAAGAAGACAACGGCGAGGGAGAAGACAGCTGAAGTAGAAGACTACACAGGGAGACGATGACTCTGGGAGAAGATGACACCGGGACAAGATGGCACAGGGAGAAGACAGCAGTGGGAGAAAACAACTTGGAGCTATTTTTTTAATAAATGACTTGTCAAAAATTTGCTCTTGTTTTTTTTACATTTCACTGCTTTTTGGGGTAAATGGGTAGGGGTACGATACCAGATACCCATTCACATTGGGGGGGGGGGGGTATATGGGGGCCCCCTTGTATCCCTTTCTAATTTTCAAGAGTAGTTTAGGGTTTCTAAAGGAAATATATCTTTGCTAGGAAAAACAAGAGTGCTAAAAACAAAAGGCCTTTAAGGAAAAACCAATGCAAGTGCTGGCTGTTCTTCATTGGATTTGCTACAGACATGGGAACTGTGTACTTTACACTTTCAGGAGGTTGTTGATCATCTCAGTACTTGTCAGCTATACCAATTCACACTTTGCTCCTAAATTCGAATTTCTGGAAATAAGTCTTTTTTGGACTTATAATAATCTACCTGATTTTCTTTGTTTCTAAATGTTACATGATTCTTTTGTAATATAATCTAAAAGGTTTTTAATTTGGCAGACACATTATCAAATTGTTCAATTTTTCCAGTATCTATTCTTTAGGTTTTGGCAGATGTCTGATATTTAGGATCGATGTTGTTGTCCAGATTTTTTGAAGCTGTCCGCCTATAAGCAGATCCAGGTGTTTGACCTGTATTATTAGTGAAATACTCTTTTGATGTTGATTAGGTGTAGTTTAGCTAATAGATAATCTAATTTTGCTAGAACTTTGGACAAGACGGGTCACATCCTTATGAACTCCAACTTTGCCTTGCTCTGTAATGATACTATTAATTTTTATATCAAACCCCGTACCTTGAAAGGAGGAACTCTTGGACATTTCCAAGGTATGGAAGACACTTGTCAAGATCAATAGAATGTTATTAAAGTGTACAGTATGTCAAGCCAAAAACTGTTTTCTAATTATGGAGTGAGGAAAGACTAGAATCCTTGCTTTGTTTTAACTACAATCCATGGCTCAATTAGAACGATTTTTCTTCAATTTCTCTTCTGCTGAAATTTTTTCCAGACAAAAAGTGATGGAAAATCTGCAACAGGGACACAAGAAACCCTGACCTACTAAAACAAAAAAATGTTTTCTGTCTGTTGGGTTTGTAATTTGTCTAAATTCTCATCTGGTAACAGAAAGTGAGGGAAGGACATCTCTATTGAGCCTCAGACAGGGGTTCTGATCCTTCTTCATTATATTCAAACTAAGGAAAAAGTTGGCTGTACACACGCGTTAATATTTCCTTGCTCGCTGTCCTTGGTTACATATTTAATGTTTAGGACAGGGACAAGGTCTTCTCACAGCCACTGCAAAGATGCAAAGTGTGTCCCCCTATATTGCATCTGGTGCCCCCCAACACAATAGCTACCAAAGGCCAGTAATAGTCTTATGCTATTTCACATTCCTCTCCCTTAAGTAGCTCATTTGATAAAACCTGATCTCCTGGGAAGTGGCTGGGATCCCCCTATTCTGGCAGGGAATGTTTTCCAGGTACTCTTGTGTATCTACATGCCTAGGAAACTCCTGGATCATGGCAGCGAACATGGTAGGTTCATCTACAAATCTGAGAGGATGATAGTGGTAAGATCCCCAGGCTGGCTGAATAGCAGCAGTCACCATAGGTGTGTGCAGCCTATTGCATTAGGGCAGTGTTTCTCAACCAGGGTTCCGCGGGAAGTCCCCAGGGGTTCCATGGGAAATCTATAGTTTCCGTCAGGCTGATTTAAAAGCCGCGCCGCCGCCTCAAAAACCGTGCCTTCTCTTCAGACTGTTCCGTGATAGGCGGAACACAAATTTTCCCAGCAGGGCCTCTGTTCAGTGTTCCACCTATCACGAATGCCTTCTCATCCTCGGACGAGAGGACATCCGTGATAGGCGGAACACTGAACAGAGGCCCTGCTGGGAAAATTTGTGTTCCGCCTATCACGGAACAGTCTGAGGATAAGGTGCGGTTTTTGAGGTGGCGGCGACGCGGCTTTTAAATCATCAGCCTGACGGAAACTGATGGCACAGTGGGGGCAAGTGATGGCACAGTGGTGGCAAGTGATGGCACAGTGGTGGCAAGGTGATGGCACAGTGGTGGCAAAGTGATTGCAAAGTGATGGCACAGTGGTGGCAAAGTGATGGCACAGTGGTGGCAAGTGGCACAGTGGTGGCAAAGTGATGGCACAGTGATGGCACAGTGATGGCAAAGTGATGGCACAGTGATGGCAAGTGATGGCACAGTGGTGGCAAGTGATGGCACAATGATGGCAAAGTGATGGCAAAGTGATGGCACAGTGGTGGCAAAGTGATGGCACAGTGGTGGCAAGTGATGGCACAGTGGTGGCAAGTGGTGGCAAAGTGATGGCAAAGTGATGGCACAGTGGTGGCACGTGATGGCACAGTGATGGCAAGTGATGGCAAGTGATGGCAAGTGATGGCACAGTGGGGGCAAGTGATGGCACAGTGGGGAAAATTGATGGCACAGTGTGGGCATGTAATGTAATGTAAGGCACAGTGGAGGCATGTAATGTAATGGCACAGTGGAGGTATGTAATGTAATGGCACAGTGGTGGCAAGTGGCAGAGTGGGGGCAAGTGATGGCACAGTGGTGGCAAGTGATGGCACATTGGTGGCAAGTGGTGGCAAAGTGATGGCACAGTGATGGAACAGTGATGGCAAAGTGATGTCAAAGTGATGACAAGTGATGGCACAGTGGTGGCAAGTAATGGCACAGTGGTGGCAAGTGGTGGCAAAGTGATAGCACAGTGGTGGCAAGTGATGGCACAGTGGTGGCAAGTGGTGGCAAAGTGATGGCACAGTGGTGGCAAAGTGATGGCACAGTGGTGGCAAGTGATGGCACAGTGGTTGCAAGTGATGGCACAGTGGTTGCAAGTGATGGCACAGTGGGGGCAAGTGATGGCACAGTGGGGGCAAGTGATGGCACAGTGGGGAAAATTGATGGCACAGTGGGGGCATGTAATAAAATGGCACAGTGAGGCATGTAATGTAATGGCACAGTGGAGGCATGTAATGTAATGTCACAGTGGAGGCATGTAATGTAATGGCACAGTGGAGGCATGTAATGTAATGGCACAGTGGAGGCATGTAATGTAATGTAATGGCACAGTGGAGGCATGTGATGTAATGGCACAGTGGAGGCATGTAATGTAATGGCACAGTGGAGGCATGTAATGTAATGGCACAGTGAGACATGTAATGGCATAGTGAGATTTGAAAAAAGCCTGTTTCTGTCAGCGGTTGTTCCCGTCAGCGGTTGTCCCTGTCAGTGGTTGTTCCGGCTACCCCTCAGCTTCCAGAAAAGCTGTGTTTGGCACTGGTAAAGCTGCATTAAGCTGCATTTGTCTTGTCACTGGTAAAGCTGCATTTGTCACTAGTAAAGCTGCTTATCTCAAGTTCGACCCAGAATTGAGCATCTGTGCAGAAAAAAGCAAGCCCAAGTTTCACATTAAGGGGGTAAGTGTTTTTTACAATATATATTCTATTATTTGATACTGTTTCTTTATTGCTGTTATATCTACAGCTCGCTGATCAGATCCAATAATCCGTGAGCTTTAGATCAGAGTTTTTTTCAGCGGTTCCCAGAGATCTCAAACTTTTTGCCGAGGGTTCCCCGAAGGAAAAAAGGTTGAGAAACACTGCATTAGGGTGTGCACCCTTAAGCTCAAACACACATGCATGTGTCTACATATATATGATCCTGTCACATTGATCTCCCTACTGTCACAGTGATCTTTCCCATGTTTCTGCTGGTGATCATGGGGTGATTAGGGTATGCCTGGGCACATCTGGCACACCCTGTGCGCATGCCTATGGCAGTCACTTAACACTCAGGGCACTGGGTGCCTGTGAAAGTCTGAAGATTGTGGCCTTGTCGGTCTACCCTTTAGCCTAGTCCTATCACTGTGTACTCATGTATTACTTGTTTTTTTGCGTCACTATGCAATTTATAATACATTTTCAAAGAAATAATTTCTGAATACATTGGCTTAATGTTAAAGTTTCAATTACTTTCTAACTTAGAAGGGGTAAACAATTCATTGCTTCCACTACAAATCCAAAAACAATACATTTATTTTGAGAAGGAGAAGGATTTCACCATGCCAGATATGCCCAGTGTCGTGGCCACATCCTGGATTAGATCGAACAAGACAGAAACCCCCCTAGAGTGGGACTTTAGAAGCCACAGACACTGGTAGCTGATACTGAAGCTCCACCATCAAAGGATAATACCCAACGGTCCCAATCTTCCTCAATAGCCCATATATATTAGGGTCTATGAGTGTATGCGGTGTGTCTCCTACAGGGCAGGACTTAGGGTGGTGGGGGCCCCTGGGCTTGAGTGTTGAAGGGGCCCCCTGGAGCGAGGGGGGGATCATAGTTGTTGAGCGGGGGGGGGGTGCGCAATAAAGTTGTTGAGCGGGGGGGGGGCATTAAAGTTGTTGAGTGGGGGGGGGGCATTAAAGTTAGGAAGGGGCCTTCCCAGGGCAGGACTTAGGGTGGTGGGGGCCCCTGGGCTTGAGTGTTGAAGGGGCCCCCTGGAGCGAGGGGTGATCATAGTTGTTGAGCAGGGGGGTGCGCATTAAAGTTGTTGAGCGGGGGGGTGCGCATTAAAGTTGTTGAGCAGGGGGGGATGACTCTCGTCTGTGCACGGAATGTGTCGGCTCTCTTCCCCACAACACTCCGGTTCCTCCTGGGGGGAGGTTTTGCAGTTGTTCAGCGGAGGGGGGAGTGCCTCTCACCTGTGCCGACAGCCAGGGCCACAGACTGTCATTAGCCCGGCAGTCCTCCACACACTGCTCCGGTTCCTCCTGCTTCTGTGCTGCCTCCTTATTGCAGTGCGGGAAAATTAACCCTTTCGTGGGACTGCGGGAAGAAGCGGAAAGTCCCGCAGATTCTGTGCGTGTTGGGAGGTATGCGCAGGGCCGCCATTAGGCATGGGCCCCCTGGAGCAGAGAACGGGGGGGGGGGGTGCTGCCTCCTGAGATTGAGAAGCGGGGGGGGGCTGCCGCAAATTGAGAAGCAGGGGGGGCCTTTACAAAAAATATATATATATATATATATATATGTATATATATATATAAAGCCATCCAGGGCCCTGGGGATCTCTGGGCCCTTTTAATAATAATAATATAAATAAATATATATATATAAATAAATATATAAAAAACATATTTTACAAAAAATAAATAAAAAAAGTAGGGGTTGCTGTCCGGGGCCCTGGGGGCCCCCTATTGGGCGGGGCCCATGGGCTTGAGCCCAGTCAAGCCCAATGGTAAGTCCGGCCCTGGTCTCCTACTATTCTGCTCATCTGGGACCGTTGGGTATTATTCTTTGACAGTGGAGCTTCAGTATAGGTTCTGGCTAACCTCGTCTTGATCCTCATGAGTACCATGGGTAAATAAAAATTCACAGTTAACCACAAGAATCTAATGTGCCGCCTTTCACCGGTTCACACATTTGTCTGTGACCTACTTGTTTTGCAACCCATAGCATTTCTGGGTCTGGTGTCCGATTGTATCTCTGTCCTGGCAATTGCTTTTGCAACACTTTTTCCATAATAATACTCCAGCCGAGTTAAACAATTTATGACTATACAGTCCCCCATCTTACATACCCCTGATGAAGGTCTGAAACCGGAAACACGTCGGGTATTGGGGACCACCACCCATCAGACAGTAACATTGTCATCTATATGAATTGATATCGTTTTTGTCCTATGATGTCTTTGTTTTTATGTATATCTTACGCTTGACGTTTTTAATCTTTACATGTATTAAATAAATGTAGCATTACCCCCGAAAGAGCTGCTACTTTGTTTTGGGTGGCATGTTACCTCGAATTCTCCGCCATCTAGGGCAGTGGTCATCAACCTTGTCCTGCAGGGCCCACTAACAGGCCAGGTTTGCAAGACAACTGAAATACATCACATGTGATATCATTTCCTGCCCTAGTGATTGCAGTATTCTAGTCTGCATCTCCCCAAGGTAATACATAAAACCTGGCCTGTTAGTGGGCCCTGCAGGAATGGTTGATGACCACTGATATAGGGTACACGATGAGAGCTGAAAAGAAACTGCAATGTCCACACTTTAGATGTCTTTTTCTGTGCTTTATTACCCAACGGGGTAAAATTATAAAAGTAATAGTAGTTGAAGAAGTAGAAAGGAAGTAGTAGGTCCAGGTGTACAACTTGGTTTGGAAACAGTCCTGCTTCCAGCAATAAACTCTTGTCGCCACTCTAGCCAGTGCACCTGGATAGGCTTCTCTCACCAGCCTAGCAGTGGGAGTGTCACACGGAACTTTAGCAAAGTCTCTGTCACAGACCTTCCCAAAGATGGAGATATTCTCGGTCCAGAATCCTTCTTAACTTAGGATTAAGCACCCGGATCTCTCTGGAATGAACTTTAGTAAATTCAGTTCTGACAGGCGATCATCATCCAGCCTTTCAGTTACAGTGCGTCCTTCAATGAAGTTCAGGCTTCCCCTGAGTGTACCAGCCTCGTGCTCGGTGCTCTCCAGAACAGGTACTTCATTCGGCGGCTTCCTCCCTCGGGATGGACAGCGCAAGACCTCTCTGTTGATGTAGACCTAGTCTAACTACTGGGCCTCCCCGATAAATCACAACACCGGTCCAACGTGGCCCCGAAGCCAGGAACTCTTAGACACACCCCCCCGGCCTCGAGAGCCACACACAGTGGTGGTGGAATAACTGCCCAGGGTGGACAACGACGTCTGTCCCTTAAGTACTCTCCCTCAGCATGCACAGCGAGGCGATCAACCCCCACTGATTGGCTGCCGAGGAAAAACACCCAACGCACCTTGATCTGACTGCTGCCACCCTTGGCCTGGGGTGGAACTGACACCCCAGACAACAATAGTGGTCACCTGCAGTACAGCCATGGCTGGAACAGAGGTCCAAATTTACAAACAAATCAGTCAGAGATAACTAATCCTCTGACTACCTTCTAAATTTAAAGCAAGGCCAGCAGAGAAAAACAGCTGCCCGCTACATAAATATTAACTTTTTGATACATACCAGTGTCAGTGGCTTCTAAAGTCCCATTCTAGGGGGGTTCTGTCTTGTTCTTACTTTATGCCATTGTCCCTGTAGCTAACAGTGCATTAATTGCATCTGGTGTTTAGGTCAGCTGTAACATAAAATATAGAGCCATCTATCTAACCTGTATACAGCTGTTTCTAGATTGTTAGGTTTCATCATTGCAAGATTCTGTGGATCTGAGGTTGGGGAACATAGATTTTGTACAACCAACACTTAAAAATAGTGCATGGTACAGTTCTGCCTTTTTAAAACATTAGGAGGAGAATTACTAAGACTGAAACAGCCAGAATCTGGAACAATTGAGCATAACAACCAATCAGCCTCTAGTTTTCATTTAATTTTCATTCATTTTCAAAAGTTAACTAAACAAGCTGAGAATAGCAGCTGATTGGTTACTATGCACAGGTTCTACAAATTCTGTCTGGTTTAATTTTAGTAAATTCCCATGTGCATGAAAAGGTCACAAAAATAAAAATACTAAGTGAAAGCAAAAACTAAATATTGGAAGAAAATTTAAGAACAATAATATTACACATCATGCTAGATTATACAGTATCTCACAAAAGTGAGCACACTCCTCACATTTTTGTAAATATTTTATTACACTGTTATACAAGCTGTACACTACTTTATATGGTAGCAAAATGTATTTCTTCAGTGTTGTCACATGAGGAGATGTAATAAAATATTTACAAAAATCTGAGGGGTGTACCCACTTTTGTGAGATACTGTAAATACAAATGTAGAAATCATACAAATACCTTAAATAGAAAATCATGCATCCTGTTTGCTATCCTGTTAGTGTATGCGTGATAACTTCCTCAAGATATACAATCCATTAAATCTTATTTGACAAGAAAAAGAACTGTAGCTTATACATTTAATTGTGGGGCATATTATACAGACCCATTGGTACCAATAATACAATATATTTTATGACAAATAAAACTGGAGTCATCAAGTTGACGCTGGTCCAGATTTTTTGCGACTGATTGTGTTAATAGGTTCCAAATGAGACAGGGATAATTTAAATAGAGAATTGTTTGACTACAAAAAATATGGTACAAATATTTAAATGACTGGCCTAGTGTAGGAAGTCATAAAAAGACAATGCAAACCACATGCAGTACATGGTAAGAGTCTCCTCAGGCAAAAAGTGGTTCTCGAATGAAAATAAGGGACTTATAAGTATTCTATGTGTTGCTTCCCTTTCCTTTCAATACCTCTTTCCTGATCTAATTCAGGAACTTTGACTTATCACTAGGGATGAGCCGAACACCCCCGTGTTTGGTTCGCACCAGAACCATCGAACAGACCGACCGTTCGCGCAAACATTTAGAACCCCATTGAAGTCTATGGGACTCAAACGTTCAAATTCAAAAACGATCATTTTAAAGACGAATATTCAATTTACTGTTGGAAAATATTTTTCAGAACCCGGGTCTTGCCCCAGGGAACATGTATCAATGGAAAAAAGTTTAAAAAACTGTCTTTTTTTCAGGAGCAGGACTCTTGAAAAAATGACCGGTTTTAAAACGTTTTTTTCCCATTGATACATGTTCAGTCGGGCAAAACCCGGGTTCTCAAAGACGTTTTCACAGGCAAACTATAGACACACAGCAGGTACAATATTAAAATTAATTTTTCATATATTTTTTTTTAAGTTAAGCATCATTAAAATCACTGCTCCAGGAGCAGTGATTTTATTGATGCTTAAATAAAAATAAAAATAAAAATTCCTTTAAATATTGTACCTGCTGGGTGTCTATACCTGTGATAACGTCTTTAAATAGCACAATCACCTGCCGGCCAGTAAATTAGGAATAGCTCATCTAGCTAAGCTATACAGTGTATAAATATATGTACAACTCCTAGAGATGTATGTATATTCTCTACACACTGTAATTAAAGCTAAACTGTCCGCCCCCTCATGATCCTGAATAAATGTTGGCCTAAATGTTTGACTAAAATTTAGTTTATTCAATTTTTCTTATAACAAAAAGTAAAAAATATTGTTTTTTTTCAAAAATGTCGCTCTATTTTTGTTTATAGCGCAAAAAATAAAAATCGCAGAGGCAATCAAATACCATCAAAAGAAAGCTCTATTTGTGGGAAGAAAAGGACGCAAATTTTGTTTGGGAGCCACATCGCACGACCGCGCAATTGTCTGTTAAAGCGACACAGTGCCGAATTGTAAAAACGCCTCTGGGCATTTAGCAGCATATTGGTCCGGGGCTTAAGTGGTTAAAAAACAAAACAAAAAAACAAGCCTTTATAATCACTTTAAAGACACTGTGGCATGAATTTATTAATTGCCAATCAATGAGTTTATTAACCACTTCAGCCCCGGACAATTTCGCCGGCCAAAGACCAGAGCATTTTTTTGCGATTCGGCACTGTGTCACTTCAACTGACAATTGCATGGTTGTGCGATGTGGCTCCCAAACAAAATTGACGTTCTTTTTTTTCTAACAAATAGAGCTTTCTTTTGGTGGTATTTGATCACCTCTGCCGTTTTTTTCTTTGCGCTATGAACAAAAATAGAGCGCCAATTTTGAAAATAAAAGCAATAATTTTTACTTTTTGGTATAATAAATATCCCCCCAAAAATATAAAAAAAAATATTATTTTTGCTCAGTTTAGGGCGATATGTATTCTTCTAAAAAATGTTGGTAAAAAAATTGCAATAAGCGTTTATTGATTGGTTTACGCAAAAGTTAAAGCGTCTACAAAATAGGAGATAGTTTTATGGCATTTTCATAAATATTTTTTTTTTACTAGTAATGGTGATGATCTGTGATTTTTATCGTGACTGCGACACATCGGACACTTTTGTCACATTTTTGGGACCATTGTCATTTTTTAGAGCGATTAGTGCTAAAAATATGCACTGATTACTGTGAAAGTGACACTGGCAGTGAAGGGGTTAACGGTAGTTCAGATACTTGACCATGACCCTTCAGAACCATCATAGGGCAGCTTCTACATATCCAGACTGGAATGTATATTTGTTATGTTTTGCATTGTTCCCTTTGAACTCAGCCGCTAAGTCCGGGTCATGTTAAGACGTTTTACCTTATTTGATGTCTTCTCACCATTTACATGTAACCATTTCTGTTGTGAACCATGTTCCCATGTTTCTTTAACCACTTAAGCCCCGGACCAATATGCTGCTAAATGCCCAGAGGCGTTTTTACAATTCGGCACTGTGTCGCTTTAACAGACAATTGCGCGGTCGTGCGACGTGGCTCCCAAACAAAATTTGCATCCTTTTTTTTCCCCACACATAGAGCTTTCTTTTGATGGCATTTGATTGCCTCTGCGATTTTTATTTTTTGCGCTATAAACAAAAATAGAGCGACATTTTTGAAAAAAATTCAATATTTTTTACTTTTTGTTATAAGAAAAATCGAATAAACTAAATTTTAGTCAAACATTTAGGCCAAAATGTATTCAGCCACATGTCTTTAGTAAAAGAAATCACAATAAAAAAAATTAGCTACCTAGCGGCAACAGCGTCACTAATACAGCGATCAGAATAACGATCGCTTAGTGATGCTGGCAATAGGGGGTGAAAGGGTTAACTAGGGCGGTGATCAAGGGGTTAAACCTTTATTAGGGGGGGTACGGGGCTACCCTGGACCTAACACTAACTGCCTGTCACATCAACTGTCACGCTGACACTAAATGCAGTGATCAGTAAATATATGATCACTTCAATCAATGACATTGTGACAGGGGGCTGGGGGGGGTGATCGGAAGGGGTTAAGTGTGCCTATGTGTGTAGTGTCAGTGTGGTGTTGGTGCGACTTACTGTGATGTCTTCTCTCCTCTTGGCGGATTGAAAATACCGCCGAGAGGAGAGCTGACATCACTTCCTCTGCCTGTGTTTACATTATACAGGCAGAGAAAGTGACAAGGTGGAGGCTCAGGGGATTGGCTGGGAGCGATCACGAGGGGGCGGACAAAAATGAACAGCCGCCCCCTCGTCCCGGATCGCTCCCGGAGGTAAGACGCCCGCCGCACGCAGCAGAGGGGGTCCCGATCAGACCCCCGACCCGCAAGAAGGCAGGGACGTACATGTACGCCCATCTGCCTGTACGTGCCATTCTGTGGACGTACATAGTCGTGCAGCGGGAGTTAATCGGTTAAATAAATATAAGATTTGAAAAACACCTGCACTAGGAAGATATGCATGCAGCGAATATGCGGTAAATGTCACATTCACTGCTATATTAATATAAAGCCATGAGCACACTGTGTGCAATATGACCCACATCAACAGGTGGGATTGTCCTGTCTTGTTACCCTGTGAAAAATTGTGGCCATAGGTGCGACCATTTCCTGAATAATGGCAGATCCCAGTGATAAAACGCATTCCCACAACAAAATTAATAATTTTTTTCTGTTTTCATTTACTTCCTACTGTTTAGCTTTATGGGCATAAAAACTTGCATAATTTTGTAGTCATCACACTCATGCTACATTCACAAAACTTCTGCTGCTCTGTATGCTACAAAGCAACATGCATGGTTGTCCATTTTGTATAGTACACACACAGTGCTGTTCTGTAGTCTCCAGACACACAAAAGGAGAAAACACTGCATATTAAACAAGCACAACATAATTTTTGCTCATTACTACAGATTACACCCATACGCAATGGGGTTATTTTACTAAAACTGGAAAGTGTAAAATCTGGTGCAAATGTGCATGGTAGCCAATCAGCTTCTAACTTAAGCTTGTTCAATTAAGCCAGGGGTGTAAAACTCAATTTCATTGTGGGCCACATCAGCATTATGATTGCCCTGAAGAGGGCCGGTTGTATCTGTAAGATTAGATTTCGGGGCATCCCCTCCCCATATATTAGATGTCAAGAGCCACCCCACCATCAGAAGTTAAGTCTCCCACTCTCCCTTAGATCACAGTGCACCCCCCTTTCCTTATGCTGCTGCTGGGAAGAAGTTGGATGCATTGCTTGAAAGCAGAAAGTAAGGTTCTGGAGGAGGACCAAAGGTTGGCTGGAGGTGCGAGGGCCACATGAAATGGCCTGGAGGGCCGGATTCAGCCCGCGGGCCTTGTGTTTGCCACCTGTGAATTAAGCTAACTGAGCTGTCCAATAAGAGATGACTTACTCTTTTGACTCGCTCACTTCCGTGGGTAAAAAAAAAGACTTAGGCCGCGTACACACGACCGGTCGCGTGTACGTTTTTCTTTGAGGAAATTGTTGAGGAACTCGACGAGCAAAAAAGATAGCAAGTTATCTTTTTCCTCGACGGGAGTCCAAATTGGCCTGTCGTGTTCCTCGTCGTGTGTATGCTAAGAAACTCGTGCACCTTCGGTAAAAGTAGCGTTTGTAATGGAAATAGCACATTTGTCACGCTGTAACAGACTGAAAAGTGCAAATGTCTCTTACCAAACTTTTTCCTAACACGCAGTAACATGAGATTAGCAAAAGCAGCCCCTGTCGTTGTATGTGTTGAAGTCACCACGTTTGAGAACGAGGAGATTTGGGCCCAGATTCACGTACATCTGCGCATTATTGGACCGGCGTAGCGCACCGCCTTTACGTTAGACTTGCGCAATTTTGCCGCGTAATCACCCTATTCTCGTAGCTTTTGCCCAGGAAATTGCGCATACGTCACGTTTTTCCAGAGGCGTAAGGAGGAGTAATACAAATTGGGAAGGACGTGGGCGTGTTACATTGAAATGAGCCGTGACCCAATGCAAATGAAGGGCCGGCCGGCTCGCGCATGCGCGCTTGAAGGAGACCATGGTCAGCTCCGCTGTGCGCATGCTCACAACTCGGGAGCGGCGCAATCAGTGAAATTGGAAATGGACTAGGGCAACTTTGTGAACTACGCAGACAGCATAAATAGACAGACACAAATGCACTTCCTTTGCAAAAGTACATCCCTTTGTATCCCTCCCTCTACAGCAAGGTGCTTTTGTTTGTTTGTGACGTGTCTTTGAGATATTTGGGGACTGTTTTGCAGAGTGATTTTTGTCTTTTATGTGTTTTCTTTGTTGTTATTTTGTTTAAATTATATTTTTGCTGGGCATTTTTTTTTTTTGCTCGTCATTTATTTTTTTTTTTTTGGTTCTGTTTGTGTATGATTTTGGAATGTGGGGGTGATATTCCTGCGGGAAAAGGGGTGTCACCCTCATTTGTGGTGGAGAAGTGATCCCCAGGTCTGTGTGAATGGTGTATGAATGTACAGTGACATAATTGGAGCCGTGGCGTGGCGTTGCAGCTCACAAGTCCTGCATGGTGGACTGGTGCCAATCCAATGTGATGACGATGTGGTGTGTGTGTGCTAGGGACCACAGTGGTGTGCATGCATGCATTCTCATTGTGCCATGATTAATGTGTGTGTTTAACGTGCAAAGATGCATAATGTGAGCTGGCATGAGATGGGGTCATGAGATGGGGTACCAGTGCATATGCAGAGTCACCTTGAAGGGAAAAGACAGGAGGATGTTAGTCATGCATGTGCCACTTGTGAGGTGTGCATCACGGGAGGGGATAGTCATGCCTGCCACCCATGTCACTCACCAACCAGCCAGCTGTCCCCATACATGTTCTGTTCGAAATCTGTGGGGATGGGGCTCTGATTGTATATGTAGCTGTCATGGGTGGTGCCATGTGTTGGGCTGCTGATGTCCTCCTGCAAGGTTGTGGTAATTCCAGGATGGCATGAGGGGTGAATCTGAAGATGCGAGACACCTCAGAATCACTCATGCCAAAGATGTCTATGCGTGTGTGATATATCAAGTGAAGAGTGAGGGGCTTGTATCAGATAAGAATATTGTATTAGATTAGATTAAATTGTAAATTTGTGGATCCCCGTAAGTCCCTCATTAGCATATTTGACTAGCAAATCAATGGTGTGTCTATCGCACTTTTGCGCGGACGGATGCGCCAGTCTAACGAAATTACGCGGGACAAAAAAAAGACGATTTTTTGCGTATCTCGTTCTGGGGATGCCGCGCAACGAAACGCACGCGCACATTTAGACTTACGCACGCGCATCTCCTGTTGCGCAGGTGTAATCGCTCTGTGAATCTGGGCCTTGGTCTTTAATGTGTGTACACAAAGCAAGCTTGTCGAGTTCCTCCACAAGCCTAACAAGGAACTCGACGAGGAAAACGATGTGTTTTGCCCGACGAGTTCCTCAGTCCTGTGTACGAGGCCTCAGCTATAGAGCTCTCTAAACACTGGTGTGGACCCTGAGGAAGATACCAGGTGGGCGCTGGTCTAGACAATATAATGTTCAAATACAATATTCAATTTTTACCTGACTGAAAAAAAACTTTGGCCCAGATTCACAGAGCGATTACGCCTGCGCAACAGGAAATGCGCGTGCGTAAGTCGAAATGTGCGCGTGCGTTTCGATGCACGGCATCCCCAGAACAAGATACGCAAAAAATCTATTTTTTTTTGTCCCGCGTAATTTCGTTAGACTGGCGCATCCGTCCGCGCAAAAGTGCGATAGACACACCATTGATTTGCTAGTCAAATATGCTAATGAGGGACTTACGGGGATCCACAAAAGAACGTTGGGGCAGCGCAGGCGACGTAGTGTGCGCAACAGCAAAATGTCCTGTCTAAAATTAGACCATATAAAAGCTGGTCTAAAAAGAGAAAAAAAGTCTACTTGTTAGATAAAGCAACACTGTTAGTGAGGAGCTCAGCAGTCACACGTGTTGCACAACAATCTGTATGCCAACATGCCAGGGGCATCGTCGCGCATAGCTATACTACTGACTTTAGATGAACAAAGAAGGATGAGGGCACGGAGGACGGCACGGAGGATGGCACGGGAGAGGATATACCGCACCTGCATAGACCTGTTTGGCATGAGTGATTCTGAGGTGTTTCGCATCTTCAGATTCACCCCTCATGTCATCCTGGAATTAACCACAACCCTGCAGGAGGACATCACCAGCCGAACACAACGCTCACATGCAGTGCAGCCACTGGTCAAGGTCATGGCAACACTCCATGTCCTTGCCAGTGGCTCTTTTCAGCGTACAAGTGGAGTGGTGGCTGGGATGTCACAATCCTCCATGAGCAGATGTGTGCACCAGGTTGTCCCTGCAATCCTCAGACGCATGGCCAACCAAATCATCAAACCCACCACTGAGGACCTGCGGCTGAAGGCAATGACAGATTTCTACAGAATTGCCAGATTCCCACGCACTGTGGGGGCCATTGATTGCACACATGTGGCACTCCAGCCCCCCCAGGAGACAGAGCACATGTACCGCAATCGGAAGCATTGGCATTCCATCAATGTAAAGGTGATAGTCGATGCCCAAGGCCTCATATGGCACGTCCGTGCCAAACACCCAGGGTCCAGCCATGACAGCTACATATACAATCAATGCCACATCCGAATGGAATTCGAACAGAACGTGTATGGGGACACCTGGCTGGTTGGTGAGTGACATGGGAGTCAGGCATGACTATCCCCTCCCATGATGCACACATCACAAGGGGCACATGCATGACTAACATCCTCCTGTCTTTTCCCTTACAGGTGACTCTGCATATCCACTGGGACCCCATCTCATGACTCCTATCCAGAACCCCCAAACTCCAGGAGAGGAAAGATACAATCAAGCACATGCCCAAACACGAGCAGTGGTGGAGCGCACCTTTGGCCTCCTGAAGTCACGTTTCCGATGCCTGGATAAGTCTGGGGGGACCCTCTTGTATTCCCCAAACGTTGTGTGCCAGATCATCGGTGCATGTTGCATGCTGCACAACTTCGCAGTAAGAAAGGGCCTGCAGATTGCCCTACGTGATGACCTGACCCCTGAACCAGACAATCCCCCCCTAACCGAGGCTACCCCGTCTTCTGAGGGAAGAGCAACCAGGAGACAACTCACATTGGGCATCTTTGAACGTTAAAAACACACACATTAATCATGGCACAATGAGAATGCATGCATGCACACCACTGTGGTCCCTAGCACAGACACATCACATCCACATCAAATTGGATTGGCACGAGTCCACCATGCTGGACTTGTGAGCAGCAACGCCACGCCAAGGCTCCAATTATGTCACTGTACATTCATACACCATTCACACGGACCTGGGGATCACTTCTCCCTGGTCCTGGGGAACCCTACTCCACCAAAATTGAGGGTGACACCCCTTTTCCGGCAGGAATGTCACCCCCACATTCAAACAGCATTCACAACCCAAAAAAAAAAATTACCTGCAAAAGCAAAAATTTTCCAGCAAAAAAAAAAGGGGAAAAAACAAATTATTGCCCCTTGCGTGAGCCACGCCTGGGGCGCCCCCGGCCACGGCCCCGGTCCCGGCTTCTCAGGGGAGACTCATGGGGGAGGGGTAAAACCGGGGAAGGAGGAGCAGCCCCTGATCTCTGCCCACCTGGCGGCCTGCCCTCCAAGGCCACAGCTATTCTGTCCAGGGCAGCACCAAGTGTTGCCGTGTTGGCTTGGATAGCCTGGGTAAGGGCCCTCACATCCTGCCCAACGCCTGCTGACGTCGTCTGCAGTTCGTTTAGGCAGGTTGTGAAAGCCCGGGAGTGGGAGTCCAGGTTCCCCAGCGTATCCTTGATGGAGGACAGGCTCTCCTCCATCCGCACCAATGTCTGGCTGACCTGTCCCAGATGGCGGGTCTGGAGGAACTGGTCCCTTCTCAGAGTGGCGGGCAGGAGATCGGCCAACCCCCTGGTGTTCTGGGATGAAATCCTGCCTCCAGCTGATGCTTGTGGCCGGGGAGAAGGGGAGGCCCTTGTGAGGGGAGCCATGTTGGGGGGGGAGGGGGGGGTCCCCCTTAGGGAGGGCTGCCTGCTGCCAGCCAGAGGGGAAGAGTCCTCAAAAACCAAACGTCCAGTGCCTGACATGGACTCCTCCTCCTCATGATTCTCCTCCTCCTCATGATTCTCCTCCTCCTCTTGAACCTCCTCCGCGGACTCCGGCCTTGTTGGGGGGGCCTCATTAGGCTGCTGTCCTGGGGTTGGTGCGGTCAGGCCAGATGGCCCTGCACCCTCCTGCACATCTGTGGATGACACAAAACATTCACAGGTTGGAGGATCCACACACTTGCCACATATTCCCTTTCACCCCCTCCCCCACACATGCTACACACCTGATATTAAAAAAAAATACTTACCTGGCACCACGGGCTCCGGACTTGAGTCAAAGCCGGGCAGGCCCTCAACTTCATGCCGATGAAAGGTCAGGGCCACCGCACGCTCCTCCGCTGTCAGCCTAATACGGCATGGTGGGCCCCCTCCTGTGCCCCTGGCATGGGCATGCATTCTGGCCAGCTTCTGTTTGACCAGACGCCGGAGGTCATTGATTTTTTTGTCAATCCCAGACCGGGTCCGGGTCTCCCCCTGCCCCGCTGAATTGACCTGCTCAGTGATCCTATCCAAAATCTCCCTCCTCCTGGCCGGGGTGGTGTTGGCACTGTCCGGGCCGTGGAGGAAACGCCCATACTCGCTAATGCTAAGAATTTGTTTTTCCCCAACTGTAAAATTGAGCTTTCTCTTTCTCTCTGTCATACTCCCCAAAAAACTCACTCCCAGTCAACAAAATTCACTCACACAAACAAGCACAACCAATCAAGCAAGAACACACACAAAGAGAAAACTACTCAGCAAGAAACAGTCACAAAAAAACAAAAAAATAAATACAGCAGGAAAACAAACAAACAGATATATATCAATCAAACAAACAGTCTCTCAAACACTTATCAAAAAACACTTTCAAAGATCTACTAACAAACACTTGATCACACAGAACACTAATCTGACAACTACAAAACACACCGCAACGAACAACAGGACAAAAGCACTAGGTTAAATGGGAAGGGACAAAGGGATGTACTTTTGCAATGCAAGTGCGTTTGTGTGTGTCTATTTATGCTGTTTGCGTAGTTCACAACGTTGCCCTAGTCCATTTCCAATTTCACTGATTGCGCCGCTCCCGAGTTGTGAGCATGCGCACAGCGGAGCTGACCATGGTCTCCTTCAAGCGCGCATGCGCGAGCCGGCCGGCCCTTCATTTGCATGGGGTCACAGCTCATTTCAATGTAACACGCCCACGTCCTTCCCAATTTGTATTACTCCTCCTTACGCCTCGGGAAAAACGTTACGCATGCGCAATTTCCTGCGCAAAAGCTACGAGAATAGGGGGATTATGCGGCAAAATTGCGCAAGTCTAACGTAAAGGCGGTGCGCTACGCCGGTCCAATAATGCGCAGATGTACCTGAATCTGCCCCTTTATTTTTTATTTTTTATCTTTATTCCTCTCCTAATACATATTTTATGTAAAATCCCTATACAGACCCTTTTTTAAGGCAACACGTTGGATTAACTCTTGAGTAAGGCAATTATGGCAGCTGGCGGCGGTCCCTTGCCAACATCCATAGACCCCATTTTTTTTTTAACAGAAAAGAGTTTTATTAGACAAATCAGCATTACAATACAAATACGTTACAGAAGTTACAGCAGCGTAGAAATCAGAGCGTCAGAAGTGTACATCACATCCAGGGGCACAACCCAAGCAAGGAAGATCGGGTAGATGTCAAACATACATAAGAAGTATATCTTATCAATTATATTTTGGCCGCCTCAAACAACAACGTCATGGGAGGGGCGACAAAAACAACAACCGTCGGGGGAGGGCCAGCTGTCCTGGTCATTCAGTCTGGAGGGGGGTCAGGGGCATCGCGGGTCTCCGTCCAGGCAGACCAGATTTTGTCAAACTTCCCCGGGCATTGTCTATTCTCATAAGTCAACCTGTACAGGGGCAGGACCGAGTCTACTGAGCGCTGCCAAGAAGCACAGGCGGGGGGGTCCTCAGATTTCCATTTCAGCAGAATCTCTCGCCTAGCATAAAATAGGGAAAAGGTCAGGCATAGCTTATCGTACCTGTCGCCCTCCACATCCTCCAGATGGCTCAGTAACAGAACTGTCGGGTTTACCGGGACAATCGTCCCGCTCACATCAGACAACCTGGAGGCAACCACCGTCCAATACGGTCGGAGCTTCGGACACGACCAGACTATGTGCCAGAACGTACCTATGTCCTGTTTACACCTTTGGCAGTTAGGATCCCGTAGCGGGTATATACGGGCCAGCCTCTCCGGGGTATAGTAGGCCCTGTGGAGAAATTTGAACTGTATAAACCTGTCTTTCGCAGCAATCAGAGAGGGAATGTACGAGGAGATGCAGTCCTCCCACCCCTCTTCGTCCAAGGACGGTATATCGGCCCTCCATTTATCCCAGGATTTGGTAAGTTTGGTGTCATACGCAACAGTGAGATATAGGTATAGGGACGAGAGAGGGCGTTCCATTACACTAGAGGCCAAGAGTCGCTCTATGGAGTCAGACTCCAGAGTTAGGGGTTCGGGAAATTGGGCCTCAAAAGCATGTTTGAGCTGCCAGTACCGGAATTGAAAAGAGACAGGCAGGGAGTACGTCCGACGCATCGTCTGGAAGGGCATAAGTCTACCCTCGAGGACTATATGGCGCAAAGTGACGATGCCCTTCTTTGGCCACAGGGAGGGGTCCGGAATGTTATTCAGGTGGGACGACATAGGGTTACCCCATAGGGGCATATGCGGTGTCATGTGGGCTGGCCTCCTGTATATGGTTCGGGCCTCCTGCCAAACCTTAACTGTGGTCCGCATAAGGGCCGTCATAGAGGGGGTCGCTCTTAGGCCTCGGAACGGCAGGTTACTCAGGGCTGCATAGGAGCCCAGGACAGCCGCCTCCAGGGTGACCGCCGGGTTTTGTCTGGGCTGAGAGAACCACCACCGGACTGTAACCAGCACTGCTGCCCAGTAATAGAGCAAAAAGTTTGGGAGCGCCAGACCCCCACCAGACAGGGGGAGATATAGAATCTGTCTCGCCACCCTAGGGGGCCTCCCAGCCCACACAAAGGATATAAGCAGGCCCTCCAGTCTCCGAAAGAATGCCCTAGGAATATGCGAGGGGGTATTACGGAAAAAATATAAGAACTTTGGAAGGAAAATCATTTTTAGAAGATTAACCCTCCCCACTGGCGTCAGGGGAAGAGTACGCCACGCCGCACATTTGGCCGTCAGCTGGGTCATAAGTGGTTGAATGTTCCTATTCACATAGTCACCTGTCCTACCACAAATTTTAATGCCCAGGTAGGTAAACTCCTCCACCCACTGAAGCGGTGTGTGTGTCGGGGTTCGCAAGACCGAGGAGTGTAGTGGGAACAGAACCGATTTGTCCCAGTTAATGCGGATGCCCGAATACCGGCCGAACTGGTTGAAGAGATCCAAGGCTACTCGCAAAGAGGAGGAGGGGTCCGCCAAGTAGAGCAGGGCATCATCCGCATACAAAGATAGCTTCTCTTCAATCGGGCCTATCTGCAGTCCCCGAACCCTCGTCTCTGCTCTCAACAATATGGTAAGGGGTTCTAAGGCTAGGGCAAACAAACCCGGTGAGAGGGGACACCCCTGCCGCGTGCCACGACCAAGGTGAAATACCTCAGACAGGCAACCGTTAGTTCTAATTCTAGCTGAGGGACAGGTGTATAGCATGCGTACCCATTTCGTGAAGATCGGGCCAAACCCGAAACTGGAGAGCACCTCCCACAGGTAGCCCCACTCGACAGAGTCAAAAGCTTTCTCCGCGTCGAGTGAAGCCACCACTCCCGCCGACCCACCCCCGGCCCTATCAATATGGGTAAGGAGGCGCCTGATATTGATATCCGTACCCCTACCCGGCATAAAGCCCCTCTGGTCCGGATGTACCAGAGCAGTTATGACCGAGTTCAGCCTATTAGCAAGGATTTTGGCCAGGAGTTTTGCGTCCACATTTAGCCGAGAAATGGGACGATATGAGGAGCATAGGGTAGGATCCCTCCCCGGTTTGGGAATTACCACTATAACCGCCTCTCTCATGGTGTCAGGGAGCCTCCCCATTCGCAACGATTCAGCAAAAAGGGAGTGAAAGCGAGCTACGAGGTCCTCAGCATAATGTTTGTAGAACTCCACAGGGAGTCCGTCAGGCCCCGGCGTTTTACCCGCTTGCATGGATTTAAGGGCCAGTTGGATTTCCGTCACCGTGATGGGAGCATCAAGCTGTGCGTGATACGTCGGTGTCAGAACCGGTATGTCAATGCCCTCCAGGTAGGCTAAAGGAGTCCATAAAAGTTAGCGAAACACGTATTGATTCCCTCCGGGGAACAGACCAGCTCCCCCGTGGGGCCTGTAATACTCGGGACACACATTCCCCCCGCCTGTTCCCTAGAAAGCCAGGCCAGCAGTCTCCCAGCCCTCTCTCCCTGCTCAAAGATCCGCTGGGACTGAGCAAGTAATTTCTTCTGTGTAAGGGCAGTACGGAGATTAAGGACCTCTCCAGTCAGGAGCTGCAGTTGGGCATAGTGCCGGGGATCTCGAGATCTAATATAAGTTTCCTCCGCCCTGGCTGCCTCTCTCTCAGCCCCCACCAGCTCCGCCCTACGCCCTCTACGAACCTTGGCAATAATGGTCTGGTAGTGTCCTCTCGTGGAGGCTTTAAAGGCATCCCACACAATAGCGGCATCCACCGTGCCAGCATTAACTGCCCAATATCCCGCCAGCTGAGCCTGAAACTGAGCATCCACTTCAGTGTCTGTAACCCAGAACCTAGACAGTCTCCACAGTCGAACAGCAGGGCCCACCGAAAGATCAAGGGTCAGGAGCATCGGAGCATGGTCAGAAATTCCCCGGGGCAGTATACGTATGTCAGTGACTCTCGGCAGGACCGGGCCCCCCGCATAAACCAAATCAATGCGGGAGAACGTCTTGTGGGAGGCTGAGTGGCACGTGTAGGCCCGAGCCTGAGGGTGTTTCCACCTCCATACATCTGTCAATCCATAGGTATCAGCCCAGTCAGCTAAGCCGGAACTGGGATACCCCACAGATGTCAGCCGATCCATGCCCGAGTCAGGGACTAGGTTGAAGTCACCTAAAATCACAGTATTGTCAGAGGCAAACTCCGCCATCTTACTAGTCACCTGGTTCAATAGCGAAAATGAGGCCGGCGGGGGCAGGTACAGGCCCACAATAGTCCAGGTTAAAGAGTAAATCACAGCATGAATAATAACATACCTACCGTCCGGGTCAAGGGCCAGATCCAGGAGCCGAAACGGGAGGGACTTGAGAACCAGGACACTAACCCCTCTAGCAAAACTAGAATATGTGGAATGATAGTGATGGCCCACCCACGGTTTTTTAAGAGCTAAAATCCTGCTCCCCATAAGGTGTGTTTCTTGCAGGATGCAAATGTGGGGGTTGTAGGACCTAATAAACTGGAACACCAAGGAACGCTTGGTTGGTGAGTTCAGATGACAAGATATTAACTGCGGACATAACCTATGAGGATAGCAGGGATTCTAGGATGACAACCCTTCCCGGTCTCCGGATTCGGCCCCCAGACCCAGGACGCACACATCTGAGAACCAAGTAATGCTGAAATATCAATCATTTGCATAACAAACAAAAACAGTAGAACATAAAAACCCAACAAAAAACCCCGGAACAGAAGAAGAAAAAAAAAGAAAAAAAGGCCCAAGTAGGGCAACAGTCCCCGCCCCCCACCCCACCCACCCCCTTAAAACTGAGGAGGGTATACATCCCAAACAGTTTCAGCTCGCCGGCTGCAAAAATGGGGGTTCCGTGCAAGAGGTGAACTCAGCCCCCCAGATATTTCCAGGGGGGGCCGAGCAACAGTCTGAGCAGCTCTCTAAGTGTGAGGCATCCGCTGGCAATGCAACAAGCTGCAAGGGACAGGAGTCCAAAAGGAGAAGAGCCAACAGGAATGCGTCCCAGCAGTAAAAATCAATCCTGTAACGGGCGGGCATACAAGGTATTACCCTCCAGCGCCACATAAAAGGTGAAACAAAAAGAGACGGCATGCCGCAGTGATCTCCTGGCTATGTCCCTGCCAGGGGCGCTAACTTGGGCCTCCGCATCTATGTGGGCCAACTGCCACCATCAGAGCAGTGCACACCATGGGTACAAAATAAGGCACAACAGGTGCAATAAAGGGTGTGGGTGCTCTAACCGTGGACCGCCCGTTTCCGGGCCAAGTTCGGAGCAGTGAAGGTGTCATGAGGTACTTACTATGCGGCCGATCAACGGGCCTGCGGCAACGAGTCCAGCCAGGTGGACACCTCCCTGGGGTTGTTGAAGAATCGGGTTGTCTCTCCGTCCTGGACCCGCAGACGGGCCGGGAAGAGGACACTGTAGCGGATGCTGCGCGCCCTCAGTGCCGCTTCAACATGGTCAAACGATTTCCTAAGCTTCTGGGTTTCCACCGAATAGTCAGGGAAAATCATCAATTTCGTATTCTGGTAGCGCAGGTCGCCCACAAGCCTGGATTTCGTCTCTGTCCCGGAAGTTGAGCAGACGGAGAATGAAGGTTCGCGGTGGGGTCCCAGTAGGTCCCGGCTTGGGTGGAATACGGTGTGCCCTCTCCACCACATAATGGGGCGACATACGAGCATCAGGGAGGAGGTCACGCAACATACCCTCCACAAAGCCTGTGGGGTCATTCCCCTCCGCTCACTCGGGAAGGCCGACAATACGAATGTTGTTGCGCTGATTTCTATTTTCGGCATCTTCAGCTCTATACTCCAGGGCTTTTACTTTGGTGTGAAGTGTGCGGAGTGTAGCGCTATGCTCTGCGACTGTGTCTTCAGTGTTGCTTACTCTTTGCTCAGTCTCCACGACTCTGGTCCTGAGCTTGTCCATGTCTTGGCGGATAAGGCCCATGTCCAGCTGCACGGCCTCCATTTTCGCTGTCAACGTGGACTGGCAAGTAGCTATGGCCGCCATGACGTCCGCCAGCCAGGGGGGTCGGGATTCAGCCGACTCCATGGGACCCGTCTGGGACGCCCTGTGAGAACTTTGGTTAGTACGGACCTGCGCCGGGGGATCAGTGGGCGTCTGGGGGGGGGTCCGGCAGTGGCTGGAGGGGGTCCGGCAGTGGCGGAAAGATCAGTCTTTTGCCCCCTGCGCCGAACTTTGTGCCCGATTTGCGGCGCCTCATCCAGGGGTCGCACCACGACAGGTGTGTATTACTCCGGGTGAGGGGGGGGGGGGAAGAACAGCAATGATGGGGGAGGCAGTCTCTAACCCCCCTCACCGAGTCAGGCGTCCAGGCCTCTGTGCCCCAGCCAGGTACGTTAGAGTCCGTATGAGGGGCTGTGCACACTGAGGGCAACGTGGAGGGCCCCACTGATGGGAACCACAGTCCGATAGGAGGGTCTCTAGAGGGATGGGGGATCAGTCCGTCCTACCTCCTATCACCAGGCACTGCAGGGTGGCTACGCAGGTCGGAGCTCCAGGGTCCTTCAGGAAAAGGCCAACCGAGATGTCTCCCAGGACTGCAGCAGCCAGTGCTCCAGCTCCGCTCCCCGTCCGGAGCCCGGAGACTGCCAGGAAAGGCCGCGGTTGCGGCCTAGGTGCACGAGGCGGTCTAGCGTGTGCCTGGAGAAGAGCCGGCGGCCGCCGGTATCACAGCTTCTCTCCCTCCGTCCGGGTGTCAAGTTTCCCCCCTCACTCGTAGGGCCGCAGCGCGCCCAATCCACCGTCCGGAGCCTCGGGTGTAGCCAGGAAAGGCCGCGGGTGCGGCCTAGCCGCACGATGCGGCCGGGTGTGCCTGAGGAAGAGCCGGCAGCCGCCGGTAATTCAGCGTCTCTCCCCACCGTCCGGATGCCCGCACTCCCCCCTCTCCTGCAGGGGTTACAGGGTAGCCAATCCTCAAATCAGAGCGCCGGGATCCGCCAGGAAAGGCCGCGGCTGCGGCCTAGCTGCACGAGGGTGCTGGGATGAGTGCCCAAAACCGCGCTGGCGAGTGGATGAACAGCCGCACTCCCTGCCCGCTGACCCGGCCTATACCGGTGAGTAAGACGGCGTAAATAGCCTAGGATCCGGATCATAGGTCGAAATTCAGCGGAGCTCTCTGAAAAAGCAGCCGCTCACAGCACCATCTTGGCCACGCCCCCCATAGACCCCATTTACATCTAATATGACCCGGTGGTTGCACGTTCGCCGCCTACCTCGGAGCCCTGGTCCTCCCTTCCCCTTCCTTCCCTCTCCTCTAACTCACCCCCTCTCCCCATCTATCTTCCTTACCTAATCTGACTTCCATCTCCCCTCCCCCCTTTTATTTTTTACGTTTCTCTTTGAGTCCTCGGACTCCCTTGATTTCCCACCAATTTTTATTTTTCTCTCTCTTTTTTGTTGTTATGCTCTCAATCTCCTGGAAGTGACTGTAGTGTTAGTGTTGACACTGTCAGACAATAACTGAAAAGTTGAGACGGTAAGCATGTGGTCACTCACTGCTGTACCTTTTAAGGTGAGGGAGTGGACATCCAGTGATCCGGTAGTTCAGATACTTGACCATGACCCTTCAGAACCATCATAGGGTGGCTTCTACATATCCAGACTGGAATGTATATTTGTTATGTTTTGCATTGTTCCCTTTGAACTCAGCCGCTAAGTGCGGGTCATGTTAAGACGTTTTACCTTATTTGATCTCTTCTCACCTTTCACATGTAACCATTTCTGTTCTGAACCGTGTTCCCATGTTTCTTTAAATAAATATAAGATTTGAAAAAAAAAAACCCTTTACAGCAGCCTGTCATGTATAGCAACGAGATACAAAGGGATCTGTCTACTCAACAATAACCATCAGTATATATTTTGGGGTTGATTTACTAAAACTGTAGAGTGCTAAATCTGGTGCAGCTCTGCATAAAAACTAATCAGCTTCCAGTTTTTTTTTTGTAAAAACTTAATTGAACAAGCTGAAGTGAAAATATGATTCACTACCATGCGCAGCTGCGCCAGATTTTGCACTGTCCAGTTTTAGTAAATCAACTCCAATGTGTACTAGAAGTGAATTTTACCGAACATTATTTTCCTGGCAATGGTGGACCTTCTTGGGTTTGTAGTCTAGGAGCAGTTGCCTATTTACTTACAGATAGGTATGTATATAATTATTGGACTAATATTTTCATACTGAATCCGATATAACCTATAGGCAGATTGAAGTACACCACAGAATGCTTGATTGAAAACATAATTAATATGAGATCTAAACTGGTTCAAACTGCTTACCAAATAATAGAAGTACAGATTCACAAATTTTAGTCTGACTGGCACCCGACCCACCGACTGATTTACATCTTTTTTTTTTTTTCAATTTTCCTTATTAAAATAAATAGTTTGGAAACTTTTTAAAAGATACCAGCTAGGCACATTAGATTTATGGTCTAGTATCCTCATATATTTTTTTCTGCCAGCCTCTGCATTTTCTCACTGAAATGCAGTTCTCATGCATTTACTTATAAATCCTTAAATCCTGGGTTAACATCTCCACAATGCTTATTTATTAACAGTTGTAATAAGAAAAATGCTTAATTAAAGATTAACATGAAATTCTATACTCTGGGCTTATTTTTTGGCATAAATTAGCAACTCTATGAGTTTCCTGTAAAAACAACCTTTGCAATCTATCATAAACTGACATATTTATTAACACACCCCCATGAAAACATCTCATCCTATTTGAGTAATGAGCAATCAGCCCAGACCTATTTGGCAGTGCAAAATTCAGGAGTGGATATATTGTGTACTGGCAAATGAGAAGCCGGTGCCCAAAGGGAGAATAGAATTACTTCCCTGTATTATATCCATCTGCTCTTTCATTGCCATTAATATAAGCTGGTGCATGTGACTTGCTTTGGGCAAGTTTATACACAATGCCATCCCAAAGAACAAGCTCCAAAGTGTTCCTGACCAAGAGGTGACACACTCCTTTCCATTTCCTAGTAGTAATGTCATTTGTACGTGTATGGAAACTGTTTATGATGTCTAAGCTCAATATGTTGTCTTGGTTTCTCTGGAGAAATCAACAGCAGTTTTTTTTTCCTCCTACAGAAAACACTTAACTTTGATAGTTTCTTCTTTCCAAATTGTCCTTTCTAATAAAAAAGACATGCGTTTCAATGAGTAAAATGAAACATGAAAATTGGCTGCCAGTTGCAGAAGTGAATTTCGAGCCATGAATATAGCTAGTTAAAGTCTTCTGGGAGAGATTTCGTACAAAGAGCTATTTCGAAGTTTTGTGTCTATATTAGGACAGATTAAATGCTAAAAGGCATTCACATCTTGCTTATTGTTTGTAAATGAAAACATATTCAGAACACACAGTTTTAGGGTTATACAGTATGACCATTGAAATTTTAATACATTTGGAAGACCTGGACGCTACGTGTGCTATCTATACCTGTGATAACTCATGTAGAGAAAACTGTATACCGCTTGCTTGCACTCACCATCAAGTAGTAACACACATATACATACACGCACGCACTAAAGCATGCCATTCTATCTCTCTCTCTCTCTTTTTTTTAACAGGAAGGAAATCCCTCTCAATCTTTAATATCGCCTCCAAGGGACATTGCTAGGATTGTGAAAGACCTGGGGCACCCTTGGCTGCTCAGAGGATTAGGAGTAGGCAACACATGTGTTGTGCCACTCCAAATGGTGGGTGTGGCCAGTGGAAGAGGCTTAAGGAAGCATGGTTAAATAAAATTTGGGCCTGCTCACTGTATACACGACACCTATTCCACAATCTTTGTACCCACATAATATGCTTGGACACAATCAATATTAGAAATCAAAGCAACCAGTAACTATTGAGTTAATAAATACTTTGGTCAAGAGTATAACATTTTAGTGTATACATAGTGAACAAATCAGGAGTAGGTAAAGCACATGACTCGGGGGTGTGTAATGCACAGTGTCATGTACCTGGTTGGTGAGCCTGACGTGCAGAGGAAGGCCTCTTGTACAGCTCCGGCTTGAGGGCCACTGATGGTGAAACAGTAGCTGCTGGAGCACGATGAGGTAAGAGCGCCTAGGATCAGTCCAGTAGTCTTTACAGGTAGTAGCCGGGAACCCACAGAAAGGAACCCAGGAATGGCTGACAGCAGGCAGATGAGACAGGAGGCAGGCTGGAGGGGCTTGGCTGATGACAGACTGGGGATGCACAATAGGGAGCAGGTGTCTGAAGGTGGTAAGCTGGACTGATGAAGCTGTAGCAGCCTGAAAGAGCTGGAAGCAGGGTCAGACAAGCCGGGTTGGTAACGGACGGGCTGATCAGGCATAAACAGCCGACAGCAGCATAGTCGGGTCACAGGCAGAGTCAACAACAGATGCAGGATCAAACAGGAGCAGCAGGCAGAGACAGAATCCGGGGTGAAGCCAGGGGTCAGAACAGGTAGCACACAGGGATGGTTGGGAGCAAGCCAGGTCAATGTCAGAGGTCAAACAAAGGAATCAGGAGCATACACAGAACACTGTAGACCAAACAGCAATTAGCCAGTGCTGAAGCTCCATTTAAATAGGCCGTTTGGCGCCAGCCTTGATGACAGATGGGTGTTCGCGCATTGAGCATGTTTCCCCACATCTGTTCTGCTCGTTCTTGGTTGACGCATGCGTATTCATGTGTGCCTCAGAACAGCAGCTGTACTATGCTGAAGCCCCTCCTGACACACAGAATGCAGGAGTCAGGATTGTGCACGACACAGTGAGCAGTGGTCAGGTGTGTGTAATGCACAAAGTACAGGGGCCAGGTGTATGTAACACACAGAGTGCAAGGTTCTTGAGTGCATATCGCATATATGCACTGACTGTGTGGGTCAGGAATGCGTAATGCACAAAGGGCTGGGGTCAGGTGTGTGTAACACACATAGTTCAGAGATCAGGAGTTAGTAATGTACAGAGTGCAAGTGTCAGGACTCAGGAGTATGTAATACCAGAATGCAAGGGTCAGGATTGCGTAACGTACAGAGAGTAGGGGTCAGGGGTGGGCAATTCAGTCTACCATGGACCATATAGAGTTAAGGGGGGTGGAAATCTGCCCCTTTCCCTCGTTAGACATCTGCTCCTCCAGTACACATTTCTTACCTTCAGTGCATATCATGTCCCCTGTACACATACCTCTGCCTATCTAGTAGACATCTCTGCCCCCTCTCTTCCTAGACTTAGGCCTCGTACACACGAGGGGATATGTCCGCTGAAAACGGTCCGATGGACCGTTTCAGCAGACATCTCCGATCGTGTGTATGGGCTAGCGGACAGATTTGTCCACCCGACAGATTTCAAAGCATGCTTTAAAATCTATCCGGTGGGAATCTGTCCGCCCGACATGTCTGCTGGTTAGTACACTTACCAGCAGACATGTCGTCCCGCACCGCCGCCGTGCCGCCTCCGAATGGATTCAGCGCATGTGCGGAAGTGTTTTACTTCCTGGTGCGGTGACGTGGCGGTGACGTGGCGGCGTCAACGTCACCGCCGCGTCACCGACACGTCACCGCGCCGTCCGCCGGCGGGGAATTTGATCCGATGGTGTGTACACGCCATCGGATCAAACTCCAGATCGGACATATCCGATTGAAAATGGTCCGCGGACCGTTTTCATCGGATATGTCCGATCGTGTGTACGAGGCCTAAGGCAAGAATGGAGAACAGAGGCAGGTTAGTACGTAAAAAAAAAGGTAGACATACAAATAAAAAAAAGTATATTAATATTGCGGAGGGGACGAGGGTTGAAGGGGAGAAAGGCTACTTAAAGTATGAAAGTTTGCTTTCAATAGTAGTATGCTACTCATCTCTACTAACTGCCCTCATGGCCCACACAATATACTTAGAATATCTGGGCTGTCATTGAACATAGGTGGATATGCAAAATACATTCCTGCTGTCTGTTATGGCTGCCTGTTATACATAGGCCGCGTACACACGAGGAGACATGTCCACTGAAACTGGTTCGCAGACCAGTTTCAGCGGACATGTTCGATCGTGTGTACGGCCTAGCGGACAGGTTTCCAGCAGACAAAAGTTTCTAAACATGCTTAGAAACTTGTCCGCTGAAAACATGTCCGTCGGACATGTCCGATGGTTAGTACGCCCAACCATCGGACCGAAATCCCACGCATGCGTCAAATTGATTCGACGCATGCGTGGAAGCATTGAACTTCCTTTTGCCAGCACGTCGGTGTCTTCTACGTCACCGCGTTCTGGTCCGCGGGGATTTTGGTCTGATGGTGTGTACACACATCAGACCAAAAGATCCCTTCAGACATGTCCAGGGGACATGTATCAATGCAAAAAAAGTTTTGAAAACTGATTATTTTTCCCGGAGCAGTGATTTTATTAATGCTTAAAGTGAAACAATAAAAGTGAAATATTCTTCTACATTTCGTACCTGTCGGGGGGGGGGGGGGCGGTGTATAGTATGCCTGTAAAGTAGCGCTTGTTTCCCATGCTTAGAACTGTCCCTGCACAAAATGTAATTTCTGAAGGAAAAAAGTCATTTAAAATCGCTTGCGGCTATAATGAATTGTTGGCTCCCAGCAATACAGAGACAAGTCATTAATAAAAAAAAAAATATGCGTGGGGGTACCCTCAAATTCAATTACCAGGCCCTTCAGGTCTAGTATGGATATTAAGGGGAATTTGCGTTAAAAAAAAAAAAATGACGTGATGTTCCCCCCAAATATCCATTCCAGACCCTTCAGGCATTATTAAAATCACTGCTCCCAATTTTTTTTTCAATTTTTAAAACTTTTTTTGCATTGATACATTTTCCCTGGGGCAGGACCCGGGTCCCCATATACTTTTTAGGACAATAACTTGCATATTATCCTTTAAAATTAGAACTTTAGATTTCAAACTTTCGAGTCCCATAGACTTTAACAGGGTTCACACAAACTTTTGGTCTGTTCGCAGGTTCTGGTGTGAACCAAACTGGGGGGTGTTCGGCTCATCCCTAATTATGAAGATCCGGCAGATGGTACAGCCAGGGTGTGAGATGGATCTGATAAGTTCCTACAAATTTAGCCTTTGTGAAATCAGAGAGTATGGCCCTCATTCCTCCAACTTTACTAAGTGTAAGCCAGCTATAGAATTCACTGCTGTATATACTCCACTGACTCATAGTTTCATATCCATTATGTTTTATTTTTGTACCATCCCTTTTTCATCTTTTTTATCTCCTGGTTACACAATGTTTATTTACGAGATTGGCTTCTGCAAACTATCCCAGTTGAGCAACCCCAGAAAACTGCATGGAAGATATGCTGCATTTTTTGTCTCTTTCACTTGGAATCCACTGACTAGCCTAATACATTTACATATGTAAAGATCTGTTCTAAAAATGTGACAACATTGGAAAATTGTCCTCCCACTCTTCATGTACTACAGGCCATTATTTTAAATGTGTATATTTATGAAAAGAATTGTTCTAAACAAAAACAATTCTGACATATGATTTATTTAAAATGATAAAGTGTGCAATCCCATTTAAGATTTGGGGTGATAGGTAACTCCTTTTTATTTTTCTAGCTTTCTCATGCAGTCCAATAAGGATTAAACTATGACTGAATATAGAAAGGGGGCAACAGTTGTTTTACAAGTCGCAGCCTATTGGCGGCAATGGCACTGTTCCAATCGGTGCGACACCGATTTTGCGACGCCGCACCGATTTGCAAAAGTAGTTCCTGCACTACTTTTGCCGATTTCAGGTGCGATTTCTATAGACATCTGTGTATGACGCCACACAAATGTCTATCAAGTAGCACCTGAAATCGCGCTGACCCTGTTACTTTGAAATTGCACTACTTCAAGTAAAGTAGCACGATTTCAAAGTAGCATCAGTGTGAACCAGGGCTAAAGCTCAGTAAATGTGGCATGTGGGCCATACAACTGCAATCTGTCCCTGATTTCAGTTAAATATTTGAGATATTGAAGGGAAATATTAACCTCTTTCCCACCGCGCCATAAGCATTTTACTGCTACGGCGCGGCGGGGTTATCTTGGGACGACGTCCCTGGAACGTCGTCCTTCACTTTCGCGATTGCGCGTCCCCTGGGACGCGCTCGTGAAAGTGTCCGTGCTCGCCGGGTCTAGAAGACCCGGCGCATCACGGATCACGGTAAATTGCCGCTGATCGTGCCTGTTTACCACGTGATCGCGCCGTCGAATGACGGCGCGATCACTTGTAAACAAACCTGCGTCATTTGATGATGCCGGTTCCTCCCTCTCCTCCCTCTCCTCTCTGTACAGTGTGCGAGGAGAGGGGGGGAGCGGGGTGTCAGCAGCTGAGCTGTGGCTGGATCTGTGACAAATGCAGTCACAGATCCAGCCATCCCTCAATCCATCCCAGCTCTGCAATACCCCAGTACCCAGCAATCCCCCCAGTACCCAGCAATCCCCCCAGTACCCAACAATCCCCCAGTACCCAACAATCCCCCAGTACCCAACAATCCCCCAATACCCAACAATACCCCAATACTCAGTAATACCCCAGTACTCAACAATACCCCAGTACTCAACAATACCCCAATACTCAACAATACCCCAGTACTCAACAATACCCCAGTACTCAACAATACCCCAATACCCAACAATACCCCAGTACTCAGCAATACCCCAGTACTCAACAATACCCCAGTACTCAACAATACCCCAGTACTCAACAATACCCCAATACTCTGCAATATCCCAATACTCGGCAATACCCCAGTACTCGGCAATACCCCAGTACTCGTCAATACCCCAATACTCTGCAATATCCCAATACTCGGCAATACCCCAGTACTCGGCAATACCCCAGTACTCGTCAATACCCCAGTACTCGGCAATACCCCAATACTCGGCAATACCCCAGTACTCGGCAATACCCCAGTACTCGGCAATAGCCCAGTACTCGGCAATACCCCAGTACTCGGCAATACCCCAGTACTCGGCAATACCCCAATACTCCGCAATACCCCAGTACTCGGCAATACCCCAGTACTCGGCAATACCCCAAGTACTCGGCAATACCCCAGTACTCGGCAATACCCCAATACTCGACAATACCCCAATACTCGACAATACCCCAATACCCTGCATGATACTTTGCAATACCCCAATACTCTGCAATACACTGCGCGATACTCTGCAATACCGCCTATGGAGATTTTTAAGTACCGAAGTTTGGCGCCATTCCACGAGTGTGCGCAATTTTGAAGTGTGACATGTTGGGTATCTATTTACTCGGCGTAACTTTATCTTTCACATTATGAAAAAAAATTTGGCTAACTTTACTGTTTTGTTTTGTTTTAAGCACAAAACAGTTTTTAAAAAAACACGCGTTCAATAAATTTCTGCGAAAATACCGTACGAGATAAAAAGTTGTAACGGCCACCATTGTATTCTCTAGGTCTTTGCTAAAAAAGCATATATAATGTTTTGGTGTTCTATGTAATTGTCTAGCAAATAAATGATGATTTTTCCATGTAGGAGAGAAATGTCAGAATTGGTCTGGGTGTTCCAGAACGCCTGATGGCGTTCCCTGCATGTTGGGCCTCTGTATGTGGCCACGCTGTGTAAAAGTCCCACACATGGGGTATCGCCATACTCGGGAGGAATAGCAGAATGTGTTTTGGGGTGTAATTTGTGGTATGCATATGCTGTGTGTGAGAAATAACCTGCTAATATGACAGAAACAAGTTTTTTTTTTTTTTACAGAATTTTCAGTCGTTTTTCTTTTATAGCGCGAAAAATAAAAAACCCAGAGGTGATCAAATACCACCAAAAGAAAGCTCTATTTGTGTGAAAAAAAGGACAAAAATTTCAAATGGGTACAATGTTGTATGACTGAGTAATTGTCATTCAAATTGTGAGAGCACCGAAAGCTGAAAATTGGTCTGGTTAGGAAGGGGGTTTAAGTGTCCAGTGGTCAAGTGGTTAAGCACAAAAAATCTTTTTTATAACAAGAGTACATCAAAACCAAAATGTAGACATGGGGAAGTAGTTACATTAAAGGAGTTGTAAAGGATTTTTTTTTATTTTTTTGCTGAAATGACTGTTTACAGGGTATAGAGACATAATAGTTAACTGATTGCTTTTAAAAATGATTAAAAATAGATAAAAACCAATCATATAATGTGCCTGCAGTTTCAGTTTCGTTTTTCATCTAGTTTCATGCTTCCGTGCATGACAGAGACACAGAGCTAACACAGGGCAGTGTTTGTTTTTAAAATGAAATGGATTGGTTCTGAGGGGGTTTAGACACACAGGCCCAGATTCACAGAGCGATTACGCCTGCGCAACAGGAGATGCGCGTGCGTAAGTCTAAATGTGCGCGTGCGTTTCGTTGCGCGGCATCCCCAGAACGAGATACGCCAAAAATCGTCTTTTTTTTGTCCCGCGTAATTTCGTTAGACTGGCGCATCCGTCCGCGCAAAAGTGCGATAGACACACCATTGATTTGCTAGTCAAATATGCTAATGAGGGACTTACGGGGATCCACAAAACAACGTTGGGGCAGCGCAGGCGACGCAGTGTGCGCAACAGCAAAATGTCCTGTCTAAAATTAGAGCTGATAAAAGCTGGTCTAAAAAAAGAAAAAAAGTCTACTTGTCAGATAAAGCAACACTGTTAGTGAGGAGTTCAGCAGTCACACGTGTTGCTCAACAATCTGTATGCCAACATGCCAGGGGCATCGTCGCACATAGCTATACTACTGACTTTAGATGAACAAAGAAGGAGGAGGGCACGGAGGATGGCACTAAGGAGGGCACGGGAGATGTTTTTTTTTTTTTTTTTTTATTTGCTTATATAAAATGTACAATTTAATCTAATCTAATACAATATTCTTATCTGATACAAGCCCCTCACTCTTCACTTGATATATCACACACGCATAGACATCTTTGGCATGAGTGATTCTGAGGTGTCTCGCATCTTCAGATTCACCCCTCATGCCATCCTGGAATTACCACAACCTTGCAGGAGGACATCAGCAGCCCAACACATGGCACCACCCATGACACCCATGACAGCTACATATACAATCAGAGCCCCATCCCCACAGATTTCGAACAGAACATGTATGGGGACAGCTGGCTGGTTGGTGAGTGACATGGGTGGCAGGCATGACTATCCCCTCCCGTGATGCACACCTCACAAGTGGCACATGCATGACTAACATCCTCCTGTCTTTTCCCTTCAAGGTGACTCTGCATATGCACTGGTACCCCATCTCATGACCCCATCTCATGCCAGCTCACATTATGCATCTTTGCACGTTAAACACACACATTAATCATGGCACAATGAGAATGCATGCATGCACACCACTGTGGTCCCTAGCACACACACCCCACATCGTCATCACATTGGATTGGCACCTGTCCACCATGCAGGACTTGTGAGCTGCAACGCCATGCCAAGGCTCCAATTATGTCACTGTACATTCATACACCATTCACACAGACCTGGGGATCACTTCTCCACCACAAATGAGGGTGACACCCCTTTTCCCGCAGGAATATCACCCCCACATTCCAAAATCATACACAAACAGAACCAAAAAAATTAAATAAATGACGAGCAAAAAAAAAAAAAGCCCAGCAAAAATATAATGTAAACAAAATAACAACAAAGAAAACACATAAAAGACAAAAATCACTCTGCAAAACAGTCCCCAAATATCTCAAAGACACGTCACAAACAAACAAAAGCACCTTGCTGTATAGGGAGGGATACAAAGGGATGTACTTTTGCAAAGGAAGTGCATTTGTGTCTGTCTATTTATGCTGTCTGCGTAGTTCACAAAGTTGCCCTAGTCCATTTCCAATTTCACTGATTGCGCCGCTCCCGAGTTGTAAGCATGCGCACAGCGGAGCTGACCATGGTCTCCTTCAAGCGCGCATGCGCGAGCCGGCCGGCCCTTCATTTGCATGGGGTCACGGCTCATTTCAATGTAACACGCCCACGTCCTTCCCAATTTGTATTACTCCTCCTTACGTCTCGGGAAAAACGTTACGTCTGCGCAATTTCCTGCGCAAAAGCTACGAGAATAGGGTGATTACGCGGCAAAATTGCGCAAGTCTAACGTAAAGGCGGTGCGCTACGCCGGTCCAATAATGCGCAGATGTACGTGAATCTGGGCCACAGTAATCAACCTCCTTGATTAGAGACCACAGAGAGAAGCTTCCAGTACTTTTTTCATAAGGAAACAGACAACCAGGAAGTGTGGAGATCAGAGAAGGATTACAGCAAAAACGAACAATGATGACATGAAACGAGGACTGCATTAGGGTAAAGGAAGCTATTTAGCTAAAACATTTTTTTTCCTTTAGTGACCCTTAAATATTATTGCATTATTATTGCTATATTTATTGCTGACTTTGATATTTGCCTGGAGTTCTCCTTAAATGTAAAACTACTCTGAAGATTTGCCCTTTGCTTTTTACATCTACTGGTGGTTCCAACGGTGAGTTTTCATCTGTCATAGGTCCTGGCTCAGTTTCCACTCACCATGGTGTTTCTCTTACTTCTGTTTATTTCTCCAAAACACAGGCAGAATGGGGCATATGCATCATAGCTGTTGCCTTTAGTACCTGGAAACAAGGTAACAAGACATATGATAATCCTTAAAACAGGGGTAGGCAACCTTGGCCCTCCAGCTGTTTTGAAACTACAAGTTCCATGAGACATTGCAAGACCCTAAAGCCCTGAACACACGATCGGTTTGTCTGATAAAAATGGACCGATGGTTTGTTTTCCATCGGTGAAGGTGAAAAAAAATAGAACATGTTTTAAAATTTTCCTATGGATAAAAAAGCTATAGAAAAAAACGATTGTCTGTGTGGAACTCCATCGGTCAAAAATCCACGCATGCTCAGAATCAAATCGACGCATGCTTGGAAGCATCGAACTCAGCACGTCGTAGTTTTTTACATCACCGCGTTGGACACGGTCGGATATTTGACCGATGGTGTGTAGGCAAGACTGATGAAAGTCAGCTTCACCGGATATCCGACGAAAAAATTCATCGGATTAGATTACACCAGATATCCGATCGTGTGTACAGGGCTTAACAATCGCAGACATGTCTCCTAGAGGCAGAGGCATGATGGGATTTGTAGTTTCACCACAGGTGGCAAGGTTGCCTACCCCTGCCTTAGAAGGTTGAACTGGTCCAAAAAAGAAAAAAACAACAAAAAAATACTTTAAATCTAAGCTTTGTGTTTAAAGTTTTGTG
Organism: Rana kukunoris; assembly: GCA_029574335.1. Taxonomy (NCBI): domain Eukaryota; kingdom Metazoa; phylum Chordata; class Amphibia; order Anura; family Ranidae; genus Rana; species Rana kukunoris. The sequence goes on along the minus strand of CM056049.1, from coordinate 536,159,025 downwards.
CTTGAAACTTGCTAGAAACCCCCCCCCCCCCCAAAAAAATCGTACTGTAAAATGATACCAACCTAACAACACCAAACTGTGTTCTTGTAACACTGTAGATTTGGACTGTAATGGCTTTTGAACTCAGTGTTACACATTTATAATTGTAGCAAATAAAAATCCACATTGTGCTTTTTTTATTACTAAACAGAACACAGAGACAAGTGGAAGTAATAGTTCAAATGAGCTGTTTAATTGAAGCAAAAAATACAATTGAAAACATTGTTATAAGGCTGAAGCTTAGCTACCAAAGTGTCAGGTTTGGCAATAGGTGAAGTCAGTGAGCCAGAAGAATGTAAAATCATTGTAAAAAACATTTCCAAGCAGGAATACACTTCAAATACAAAGAACTGCATCTACGGAATATGCTAAATGTTTGTGAGCTTTTGTTTTAGGTTCCAGACGTGTGAGTGTTGTACAAAAATGGCTTATACATTCACTTTAATGGCTTGTTTTTAAAGCGGCCAAGTACTGCTCTGTTAGGTAATTGTGTCAGAAATGGACTAAGGCAACGCAAACACCAATGTGCAAAAAACCATAGCAGTCAATAAAAGTATTATTTTTCAAACTGGACTACAGTTGGGTAAATATGGTTGAACAGGTCACTACTTAATGCACATCATCATTCATCTTTGCATTCCAATACTGTAAATATCTGACAGTATTTTACCAACATATTTAACATTTGTTTGCTTTATGTACAAATTAGCCTGAATTAGAAAATATACAGTGATACCTCGGTTCACTAATGCTTCTGTTCATGAACAACTTGGTTTACGAACAGAAGAGTTCACAAACATTTCCTTCTCTACGTGAACACTGCTTCGGTTCACGAACACGAGCCGTGACCATCTTCCCTGCTCTGACGCGTGGTTGCGACTTCCTGTGTGATCACGGTCACAGAGAGACACTTAACCACTTAACCCCCGGACCATATTGCTGCCCAATGACCAAAGCACTTTTTGCGATTCGGCCTTGTGTTGCTTTAACTGACAATTGCGCGGTCGTGCGATGTGGCTCCGAAACAAAACTGGCGTCCTTTTTTTCCCACAAATAGAGCTTTCTTTTGGTGGTATTTGATCATCTCTGCGGTTTTTATTTTTTGCGCTATAAACAAGAATAGAGCGACTATTTTGAAAAAAATGCAATATTTTTTACATTTTGCTATAATAAATATCCCCACATTTTTTTCCCTCAGTTTAGGCCGATACGTATTCTTCTACATATTTTTCATAAAAAAATCAATTAGCGTTTATTGATTGGTTTGCGCAAAATTTATAGTGTTTACAAAATAGGGGGTAGTTTTATGGCATTTTTATTAATAATTTTTTTTTTTACTAGTAATGGCAGCGATCAGCGTTTTTTTTTCAGTACTGCGACATTATGGCGGACACATCGGACAATTTTGACAAATTTTTGGGACCATTGGCATTTTTATAGCGATCAGTGTTATAAAAATGCATTGGATTACTATAAAAATGCCATTGGCAGTGAAGGGGTTAACACTAGGGGGCGGGGAAGGGGTTAAGTATGTTCCTGGGTGTGTTTTCCAACTGTATGGGGGGGTGGACTCACTAGGGTAAATCACTGATCTTCCGTTCATACATTGTATGAACAGAAGATCAATGTTTCTCTCCCTGACAGGACCGGGAGCTTTGTGTTCACACACATAGCTCCCGATCCCCGCTCTGTAACGAGCAATCGCGCATTCCCGGCGGCGATCGTGCCCGCCGGGCACACGCGTGGGACTAGTGGCTGCAAAAAGAGCGGACGTATAGCTACGGGCTCTCGCCCAGGCGTGCCGACTTCTCGCAGTTAAATGACGGTGGGCGGTCGGCAACCAGTTAAAGTGTACTGTGAAGACACTTACATTATTGAGAAGCTTTTTGGTGTGCTTTTTAGCACATACTGTACAGTACTGTATTATACATCCCCGTGCATGCTTGCTGTAAATCTTTTTTCTGTGCTTTTTATCACATTATGTACTGTACTGACACCCAGTATGGCTCCAAAGAAAATTCAGAGTGAGCATGGTGGTAAGAAGAAAGTGCGGAGCAGTAATGAAGGTGACAAGACTGTTCAGAGCAAGCATGTTCTTGAAAAGACTCTAAGGCCACGTACACATGATCAAATTTATCTGCTGAAACTGGTCCGTCGACCAGTTTCAGCGGACATATCCGATCGTGTGTACGATCTAGCGGACAGGTTTGTCCAGCGAACAAATTTCAAAGCATGCTTTGAAATTTGTTCGCTACAAACCTGTCCATCCGACATGTCCGCTGGTTAGTACGCCTAACCAGCGGACAGATAATCTCCCGCATGCGTCGAATGGATTCTTTTATTATTTTACTTCCTGGAGTGGTGACGTGGCGGCGTCATCCTCACCGCCACGTCACCGCGTCCTCAGCCCGAGGGGATTTTCGTCCGATGGTGTGTACACGCCATCGGACCAAAATCCGATGAGACATGTCCGCTGGAAACGGTCCGTCGGACATGTTTGAGCGGTCCGTCGGACATGTTTGAGCCGAACAGCGAACTATTTGGGGTGTTCGCGGCAAGTTCGTGTGAACTTTAAAACCCTGTTAAAGTCTATGGGACTCGAACATTTGAAATCTAAAGTGCTAATTTTAAAGGCTAATATGCAAGTTATTGTAATAAAAAGTGTTTGGAGACCTGGATCCTGCCCCAGGGGACATGCATCAATGCAAAAAAAAGTTTTAATAACTGCAGTTTTTTTTGGCACCAGTAATTTTAATAATTCCTTTAAGTGAAACAATTAAAGTGAAATATTCTGTTAAATTTTGTCACCAGGGGGGGGGGGGGGGTGTATAGTATGCCTGTAAAGTAGTGCTTGTTTGCCATGCTTAGAACTGTCCCTGCACAAAGTGTCATTTCTGAAGGAAAAAAGGTAATTTAAAATCACACGCGGCTATAATGAATTGTTGGCTCCCGGCAATACAGAGAAAAGTTATCAATGTGTGGGGGTCCACGGCATTTTTTTTTTAATTTGGGGTGGAGTTCCCCTTAAAATCCATACCAGACCTGAAGGGTCTGGAATAGATATTTGGGGGGAACCCCACATAATTTTTTTTTTATTTGACGCAGGGTTCCCCTTAATATCCATACCAGACCCTAAGGTGAGTGATTTTAAATGGCTTTCCTTCAGAAATTTCATTTTGTGCAGGGACAGTTCTAAGCACAGGAAACAAGCGCTACTTTACAGGCATACTATACACCCCCCTAGGTACGAAATTTAAGGAATAATATTTAAATTTTATTGTTTCACTTTAAGCATTAATAATATCACCGCTCCTGAAAAAACGGTTGTTTTTTAAAACTTTTTTTGCATTGATACATGTCCCCTGGGGCCGGACCCGGGTCCCCAAACACTTTTTAGGACAATAACTTGCATATTAGCCTTTAAAATTAGTACTTTAGATTTCAAACGTTCGAGTCCCATAGACTTTAACCGGGTTCTAAAGTTCACACAAACTTTTGGTCTGTTCGCAGGTTCTGGTGCGAATCAAACCCAGGAGTGTTCGGCTCATCCCTAGTGACAATATGCAGAGCGGTAATGAAGGTGACAAGAATGTGCAGAGCGGCAATGAAGGTTACAAGAAAGTGCAGAGCGCTAATGAAGGTGACAAGAATGTGCAGAGCGGTAATATAGGTGACAAGAATGTTCCTCCACACCAGAAGTCATCTCAAGCAAGGTTAGCATTCTCTCTCTTCATACTGTACTTTGTTTTTGTGGTTCAAAAACCAAAAAAAGTTCAGAATAGATTAACCTAATTTATATTGAACCCTATGGGAAAATTTCCAATTCGGTTTGTGACCAGAGTCGTGGAAAGAATTAAGTTTGTGAACCGAGGTATCACTGTAGTTATATTGTAGGCGACATTCAAATTCATGATAATAAATGTTGAGTGACAATTGGTAATACTTGTTGCCGCAATTAATATGGTTCTGATGATCAAAAAGATCAATTGAAGCTATATTGTTTGCATTGGTTTTCCATGGTTTGGTCTGTATTTTCTTAAAGCGGTGTGCCGCCCCCCCCCCCAAAAAAAAACAGCAGCTACACATACTGCAGCTGCTGGGTTTTAATAAATGCACACTTACCTGTCCTGTAGTCCAGTGATGTCGGCACCAGCAGCTGATGATTCAATCAACTGTGGGGAGCTGCAGCCGCCTTTGCGGGTAAGGGTACATGCGCAAGGCCCACTCCTCTCTCCTACTGGCCCGGAAGACGGGGGAGGGAGGAGGAGGGAGCCCCGAACTGACATCACGCGCCGTAGCCTGGACTCCCGGAAGTGGGAAAGGATACCTGTCAAAGGTATCCTGTCCCCCCTCCCTCCTGAAAGGTGTCAATTGTGACACTGGAGGGGGGAAGAATCCGATGAGCGGAAGTTCCACTTTTGGGTGGAGCGCCACTTTAAGTTACAAAATCAAAGAGACTTTCATGAAGTTTGAATTACTTTAAATAAACATACAGTTAAATGGGACACTTAGTTTAAATGATCCCAAAAAGCACATCTTTGGAAAATATCTGTCGTTCATTGATTTATGCAGAAAGCCTAGTTATTGATTTTTTTTATTAAATCAGGTAAAAACTTACTTAACACCATCCCCTAATACTAATAGAAGACAACAAGGAAATATCCTCTTAAACGTGATCTCTGGAACAAATGTCTTTATTGGAATTTTTTTCACCTTTTCCTGTTCTGTGACTACACAAATGTTTGGGTATTCCCTTCACTTTTCCACATAACTGGCTTACTATGCCTTGTTCTGTATTTTGTCTCTGGGTGGGCATTTTGTTTTTGAGTGGAGGAAGCTATCTTGGTGCAGGGGCAGAGCTTTGCTTCCTCAAATCAGAGCTGACCTCCTGATGTCTGATGATCTGGTAAATGATGGGGAAAGAAGAAGCTCAAGGAGAAATGGAGAAAGCATAGATCCTCAGAATGAATGGAGCAGAAGCAGATACTTGCCAGTGGCGGCTGGTGAAGTTTTAGGATGGGGGGGCGCAAGACTCCGCCCCTTCACGTTTGGCCCATCCCACTTATCGCAAGCCACACCCTTTATACAATCCATCTACTCCATCCCCTGTATTCCACTTGCTTCCACTCATAGTGTCAGGAGTATACAGCTCAGCATCACATGACAGAGTATACAGCCACAGAGTATACAGCATCACAGATCATAGTATATAGTACAGCCTTACAGATCAGCACAAACAAACTGAAAAATTACACTGATAGTAATGAAGGACTCTAAATTGGCATTTAGCAGGTGATTATGTGTCACTTTGCGGCCTTCACTGCGGACATACTACACAAGATTACCAGATACTGTGGATATACTGCACAATATTACCAAAAACTGCAGACATACTGCATGAGATTACCAAAGACTGCAGACATACTGCATGATATTACCAGATTCTGTGACATACTGCATTAAATTACCAGATACTTTGGCATACTGCATGAGATTATCAGATAGATACTGCTGACTGTGGCATACTGAGCATGGTTACCATACTGCATACTGATACTATGGCATACTGCATGAGATTACCAGACTGTGACATACTGCATGACATACTGACATACTGCATGAGATTACCAGATACTGTGGCATACTGCATTACCAGAGCATACTACCAGATACTATGGCATACTGCATGAGATTACCAGATACTGTGACATACTGCTTGAGCAGACATACTGCATGAGATTACCAGATAGACATACTGCATGAGATTACCAGATACTGTGGCATACTGCATGAGATTACCAGATACTGTGGCATACTGCTGCAGATACTGTGAGATTACCAGAGAGACTTACTGTGACATACTGCATTAAATTACCAGATACTTTGGCATACTGCATGAGATTACCAGATACTGTGACATACTGCATGAGATTACCAGATACTGTGGCATACTGCATGAGATTACCAGATGCTGTGACATACTGCATTAAATTACCAGATACTGTGGCATACTGCATGAGACTACCAGATACTATGGCATACTGCATGAGATTACCAGATACTGTGACATACTGCATGAGATTAACAGATACTGTGACATACTGCATGAGATTACCAGATACTGTGGCATACTGCATGAGATTACCAGATACTGTGGCATACTGCATGAGATTACCAGATACTATGGCATACTGCATGAGATTACCAGATACTGTGACATACTGCTTGAGATTACCAGATACTGTGGCATACTGCATGAGATTACCAGATACTGTGACATACTGCATGAGATTACCAGATACTGTGGCATACTGCATGAGATTACCAGATACTGTGGCATACTGCATGAGATTGCCAGATACTGTGTACATACTACACAAGATTACCAGAGACTGTGACTTACTGCATGAGATTACCAGATACTGTGACATACTTCATGAGATTACCAGATACTGTGGCATACTGCATGAGATTACCAGATACTGTGACATACTGCATGAGATTACCAGATACTGTGACATACTGCATGAGATTACCAGATACTGTGGCATACTGCAGGGACTACTTTGAAGTTGCTGTGACTTGACGTTGCACAGATATGAACGGTTCTTATTGGAAATCATCGGGCAGGACTTGTCATGCAACTTTCCAATCCCAAATCGCAGGACAATTTGCACAAGTGGAACAGAGCCTAACTGACGGCCGCCATTTACATTAAAAACATTTTATATGGGGGGTTGGGGGCGAGGGGAACAGGGTTGCCACCATTATCGATCAAAAATTTACATTAATCCACCATTAGCCACCAAAATTTAAATTAATAAGCGAGGAGTGGGGGTTCTGACGGACGCCATTTCAGCCATTAAAAAAACAAAATCTACAATAAAACAATGGGGGGGGGGGGGTTCTGTCATCCACTATTATCCACCAGAATTGATTGAAATTATTATGGGGGGAGGGAGGGTTCTGACGGCCGCCATTTCAGCCACAATATACAGTTGAAAAAATGTCAATAATCAGGGGGGGGGGGGTGTGCTGCCATTTCAGCCACAATGTACATTAAAAGAAAATCAATCATGGGGGGGCGTGCTACCTGATTCATTACAAAAAAAATTCAATAAGCCCCAATGTGCATTAAAAAATGGGTGGATGCCACCATTTTAGCCCCAATGTGCTAAAAATAAGGAGGGGGTGGTGGGGGTTCATGACGACTGACATTTCAGCCGCAGTATTTATTAAAAAAAGTTTTCAATAAGCAGGGAGTGTTGGATGACGCCCGCAATATTCACTAAAAAACTATTTTAAATAAGCGGGGGGGGGGGGTGTTGACGCCCACAATGTTCGGCCGCGGTATTCACTAAAACACTATTTTAAATAAGCGCGCGGGGGGGTGCGTCCGCAATAAACTTTTACCAGAAGCTGTACTGGGGGAAAACAAAATACTGTGTCCCGGGGGGGGGGACACATTTCATCTAATAACCAGGGGGGGGGGGCTTTTAACCAAGGAATATACATATAAAAAACAAATTAATGATAGGCAAGGCATGGGATGGGAAGTCTACCTTTTGCTGATCCTCTCAGGCGCGTTCTATTAAGCTTTAGGTCTGAGGTCACTTCCTGTGCTTGGTCTGTGAAAGAAAGCATCACCCAGTGGGGCGGGGAAATTGTTCTACACACTGAGTACACTCGCCCGGACATAATACAAGCCAAGCCATCACACGGAAACAGTCTGCTCCACAAAGGCATGTTTTAGCTTCCAATGTAGCGCCTCGTCTGCAATCTTGTGATTGCACAGACGTGGCGCTACCCACCCATACCGCACTGTACCCAGCGCCCGGCGCCGGAAATCAGTGCACATTTTAAAATGTAGTTTCTTAAAGGGACATGTTTAAAAAAATATATATTTTTTTATTTATTTATTTATTTATTTTTGCTGCCTGGGGGTGGGGGGTGGCGGCGCCCGGGCGCCCCCTATGAGCGGGCCGCCACTGATACTTGCATAATTGCATGCAGTGCAGGTCTTAAGGTACAGATTATTTTCCAGAACAATAAAACAGGTCAGAAGTAGCATCAACAAATCTCAATTCAGATATCATGAGATTAACAGTCTGAGGCAACAATGCCTCTCCAATTACAGATATATAGCTATTGGTCTGTAGGCAAAGGAGTGCACAAGGGAGTGCACACTAACAATACAATATTTTTCAGGAGGAATTTAAAACAAATTGTAGCTTTTCTCAGGGTACTGCTTCAACATAATGAACATTTCTTGATGTTCCATAAACATAGAAAAATTGAAAATCTTTTTTGAATTCAGGGTTAGTTTTAGTAACAGAGATAATTTAGGGGAGGGGGGGGGAATAGAAGGCATGCATGCAAGTATTCTTGTATACACATATACTTAAGTAACTGTTCATTTAATTGCCAAATCATGATCAATTCAATCTATGGGATTGATATACTAGTAGGGTAAATAGAGTGTTCACTTTGCAAGAGAATTGTCCATAAGCATAGTGAATGTGGTGAAAATTCACATAGCAAAGAATACCCAATCATGTATAAGGAAAAAAAATAAAAATGATTTTGCTTGTACATGATAGGATGATGGAAATAAACATAGTTTCCCCTCATTCGCTAAACTAAGGAAAAATTCCCTTCTAAAGCGAACAGCCTATATGCCTTTTGTAAATCAGCCCCTATGGGTTTATTTAAACTTTCCTCTCTCCTAACCGCCTGAAAAAGGGCATCAAGGTTGCTGGCTTATAGATTGTTTGTTGGTTTCTTTCTGTAAACTATAAAGAGAAAACACATTTAGTAAAAAAACAAAACAAAAAAAAAACGTCACTTTACAACAGATGTCAGATCAGTAATCAAAGAGCTTGCCAGAGATGCTCCATGTTGGATCCTCTTCTAAGTATATTTCCATGTCCTACTAGTAGATAAATTCAACCCTACACTTTCATCATTTAATGATGAATTCATGTGTTACACATTAAATTGTATGTGGAAAAACAAAGTAAGCCTGTTACTGAAGAACACAAAACATCATCCTCGTTGACAAATCTAATTTTCTGAAGTACGTGACATCATCCTATTGGATGATCATTTGGATACTAAGTTAGCAGAACTTTTCAGTCTCAAAACTGCATCAGCAAATAACCTAAATGCAAGTACTGGCACACAGATGATTAATGTGAGAAGAGACTGAACTAGTAATGTGTATAATAAAGAGTGTTGTAAGTATAGACAATCATAACCATTTCCAAGAAAGTCTTCCCCTTCATGCAGATTGCTCATGGCTGTTTGAACACAGCTGCCAAAGTTTCAGTCACTGAGAAAAAACCCTCTAAAACAAAAACATTTATGTGCAAGTAACTTGGATAAGATTTGGAGATTTTAGATAAATAAATGGCAATCACAATTAGGTAAACAAGAAAAATACAATGAAAATAATAAGAAGAAGCTTATCTCATCTGTGCATTTAGATAACTACTATTTTTTAAAGTCAGTTTGTACATTTTTTGCCCTTTAGCCTCTTCATAGCCTATTTACCTGTCCTCACCCTGAACCTTATATGTGACCCCCTTGAGTTCCTCTTTCTACCCCAAACACAAAATTGTCCTGCCCTGCGCAACAATTCGTTTAAAATGGTTTCAATTTCTAAGTAAGCAAATCCCTACACAAATTTATCTTTCCTGGAGGGCAGTTTTGTTTGACTACCTACATACTTTGTCAGTCTTTGGTTTTATTTCAAAACAAAAAAACAAAACACCATGCAGCCAAATGCAATTGCAGACAAAGTATTGGCATTGTCATCTAAAAAAGAGAGCCAACAAAGACTGAAGTCTTCTTACTGCGGGATCTGTGTTCACTCAGCAGAATTTCAGAATGTGAGGTGCCTAAGGCTAGCACCCAACGCATATCTGTTATCTAATATATAAGGTTATCCTACATTTTGCGCAACAATATTCAAAATCCAGAGAGGCATTTCAGAAGCTGTTCATACAGGGAGTGCAATTATTAGGCAAATGAGTATTTTGACCACATCATGGTCTTTATGCATGTTGTCTTACTCCAAGCTGTATAGGCTCGAAAGCCTACTACCAATTAAGCATATTAGGTGATGTGCATCTCTGTAATGAGAAGGGGTGTGGTCTAATGACATCAACACCCTATATCAGGTGTGCATAATTATTAGGCAACTTCCTTTCCTTTGGCAAAATGGGTCAAAAGAAGGACTTGACAGGCTCAGAAAAGTCAAAAATAGTGAGATATCTTGCAGAGGGATGCAGCACTCTTAAAATTGCAAAGCTTCTGAAGCGTGATCATCGAACAATCAAGCGTTTCATTCAAAATAGTCAACAGGGTCGCAAGAAGCGTGTGGAAAAACCAAGGTGCAAAATAACTGCCCATGAACTGAGAAAAGTCAAGCGTGCAGCTGCCAAGATGCCACTTGCCACCAGTTTGGCCATATTTCAGAGCTGCAACATCACTGAAGTGCCCAAAAGCACAAGGTGTGCAATACTCAGAGACATGGCCAAGGTAAGAAAGGCTGAAAGACGACCACCACTGAACAAGACACACAAGCTGAAACGTCAAGACTGGGCCAAGAAATATCTCAAGACTGATTTTTCTAAGGTTTTATGGACTGATGAAATGAGAGTGAGTCTTGATGGGCCAGATGGATGGGCCCGTGGCTGGATTGGTAAAGGGCAGAGAGCTCCAGTCCGACTCAGACGCCAGCAAGGTGGAGGTGGAGTACTGGTTTGGGCTGGTATCATCAAAGATGAGCTTGTGGGGCCTTTTTCGGGTTGATGATGGAGTCAAGCTCAACTCCCAGTCCTACTGCCAGTTTCTGGAAGACACCTTCTTCAAGCAGTGGTACAGGAAGAAGTCTGCATCCTTCAAGAAAAACATGATTTTCATGCAGGACAATGCTCCATCACACGCGTCCAAGTACTCCACAGCGTGGCTGGCAAGATAGGGTATAAAAGAAGAAAAACTAATGACATGGCCTCCTTGTTCACCTGATCTGAACCCCATTGAGAACCTGTGGTCCATCATCAAATGTGAGATTTACAAGGAGGGAAAACAGTACACCTCTCTGAACAGTGTCTGGGAGGCTGTGGTTGCTGCTGCACGCAATGTTGATGGTGAACAGATCAAAACACTGACAGAATCCATGGATGGCAGGCTGCATGAGTGTCCTTGCAAAGAAAGGTGGCTATATTGGTCACTGATTTGTTTTTGTTTTGTTTTTGAATGTCAGAAATGTATATTTGTGAACGTTGAGATGTTATATTGGTTTCACTGGTAAAAATAAATAATTGAAATGGGTATATATTTGTTTTTTGTTAAGTTGCCTAATAATTATGCACAGTAATAGTCACCTGCACACACAGATATCCCCCTAAAATAGCTAAAACTAAAAACAAACTAAAAACTACTTCCAAAAATATTCAGCTTTGATATTAATGAGTTTTTTGGGTTCATTGAGAACATGGTTGTTGTTCAATAATAAAATTAATCCTCAAAAATACAACTTGCCTAATAATTCTGCACTCCCTGTAGACTGGGTATTTTTCATCATTGTCCAGATGCTTCTATGATCAATGATCCCTATAAAATGTGCTGCATCCTGTCCACACTGCAACTCTGGGAGCCAAAGGCAAAATCAGGTTCTACGCATATGTATTACCAAATAAATCCTTCTTCTTCGGTCTCCCTTGGTCCATACCTGACTTTTTGGGATTCATTTACTAAAGACAAATAGGCAATTTTCCCCAGAGCCTATTGAATGAGATGAAACTCTGTTGACTTGCACCTTTCAATCATGTGCAAGCAAAAATTATGTTTTTTTTTTTTAAATTTTACATGCATGTGATTAGACATTCTTTGTGAAATTTCACTACGTTCACTAAGCTCTGGGGAAAATTCCCTTGAAAAGTGAAAAATTCCTTGCAAAGTAAGCAGTCTATTTATCTTTAGTGAATCAACCCCAGAGACCGAATAGACCAGGATTCAAATTAATACTGTTTACATTAGGATATGTGTATACAATAATATTTTGTATGCCCACCTGCTGCCCCCCCCTCCTGAAAAAAATATCCATCATTATTAAAAGTAGCCCTGAATTCAAAAAGTAAAGATTTATTAATTTAATAAATGTATTATTTATTATTAATATTCCCTAGATGTCTAGGGAATCTTAATAATCTTGATTGTGTTGAAGCACTACCATAAATAAAAACCTACTGCTTGCCTTGAACTTCTCCTGAAAAATAGCAGAATACTTCTTGGCTAGTGAGTGTGCCCATCCTTGCCTACCGACTCATCGGTCATCAACCTTCACATAATTGCCCTTGCTGTAATATGCATACGGGCACATTAATTTATATGTTATGGCACTGTCCTAAACTATATCGGTATTGGAAGGAGCAGTATTTCAGATTTTGATTGAACTTTGTTTAATTCAAATAACTCCTAATCCTAAGCTTGCCCCTTTGGGTAAATTTCTGGAAGATTTGGCATTATTCTCTAAAAAAATTGTTTCATTTGTAATTTCTTGCCCATAATTTGATTTCTCAATGCTGGCTATCTTCTAACTTGCCAACTTGTGTTCAGTGGTGCAAGGTGGTAAATGCTGTGCTGGATAGAGAGCAACGTATTTATTTTCACAGGGGTTATATGCATAAATTTGATAAGATCTGGGTTTTTTTTGGTTATCGTCCCCATATATAGTATCCACTAGTGTGGATGATCTCCTTGTTTCTAGTGATAGTGTTGCTGCACTATGATTAGTCTATGGTGTGAAATGTAATTGCATTACTGATTGTTCTGTAATGCTAAACATTCCCCAGGGAATTATTGTTATTGTTAAATTTTTAATTTATTTTTTAATCATTTTATTATTATTTTTATTATTTTCCCTTTTGGTCTGTATAGGTATTTGTGATGTGCTTTGTTTGTAAATGTGTAAGAACATACTCAAAAACTTTAAATTCAATAAAAAGTATTAGATTGAAAAAAAGAAAAAAAAATCTTAATTGAATTGAAACACTCCCATAAGGAAAAATCTACTGCTTGCCTTGAACTCATCCTGAAAAATAGCAGAACACTTCTTGGCTGGTGAATGTGCACTTGCTTGCCTACAGACTCATTGGGGGTTAGTTATGAAAGGCAAATCCACTTTGCACTACAAGTGCAAAGTGCACTTGAAATTGCACTGAAATTGCACTTGGAACTGCAGTAGCTGTAGATTCGAGGAGGACAAGCTAGGAAAATAAAAAACAGCATTTTAGCTTGCACGTGATTGGATGATAAAATCAGCAGAGTTTCCCCTTGTTTCAGATCTACCCCTCAGATTTACAGCGACTGCACTTCCAAGTGCACTTTCAGTGCGATTTCAAGTGCACTTTGCACTTGTGGTACAAAGTGGATTTGCCATTCGTAAATAACCCCCATAGAGTACCTGTAGTGTGAGAGGCACTGTGACCTCTAACTGCTTATCTTATGAATTAATAAGAGGTTAATAATAATTACTGGGGATTTTAATTGAATTGGAATTGTAATCCGTTTTGTTAGAACGAGTGCAGATGGATCTTCATAAAGGTATAATTTTGGGGGATTTTTTTTTTCTACATCTGATTCTGCTGTTTAGAATGCAAGCAACCTGAAGACCTTTCAAGCCAATGAAAAGAATTTAAACTATTGGTAAATGATGGCTTACAAAACCTGCAGAGACAGCCATATGTAAAATTACAAAATACACAGCCCTAATAACTGTGTCAGTGATATCAGGAAAGACTAGGGTGCTATGCCTAGTGCTCCTGAGTATTCAGTAGAATCAAGAAAAATGAATCACCTAAAAACTATTTGGTCTCTTCATCAAACACTGTTGTAATGCTATAAAACTCCTGATAAAGCGTTAGCGAGGGATCAAAGTATGGATGTTTGCCCTTTATCTCCTTTTTTGCCAGATGTGGCGGCTGTGTTCTGGTACAGCTGATAAAACACATGAGCATGGGTTCAGTTAGGGACTGCAAACCAGACACTAGGCTGACAATGTTCCTTCATAGTTCATTGTCAGACTGTTTACTAAAGAAAATCTGTAAATTACCCTTCTGTGCTGCCAGACGGAGTGAAATTTTATTAACATCACATATTTTAATACTTATCAGCAAGATCCTGTTTTTATCAGTGATTATCCTTGTGGAGACTCACTTTCTACTTGAATTGTATTGTGCTTCTTGCAGGCCAGATCCATGGTTTATATCTTGTGTCCTGGTAAAATTGATACCTTCTAATAAAAGTAGGACTTCTAAACTGTTACCTTTGGGTCTTATTCTGCCCTTGAATGACCTTTAGAGTCGTGTTTTCTGTTCATACTGCTAAAAACAACATTGTAAACTGAAGAATATAAACGTATTATTGGATTTCCAATGCCACACATGTTAAAAGTCCTGTTTTAATTGTACGATGGCATGCACCCTTGTGTTATTCTGTAGAAAATTCCAGTCCACCAGTTCTTACATATAAATAACTGTGACTGATATGTGCAATGCATTCTAGAATTCCACTCGTCCTTAGAGTAAGCAGTAAGTGTAAATACTAAGGTCAGACTTTAAAAGCGCATTTGACCTTATTATACATTGCAGACGCTTGACAGAAATATATTATGAGGTCAGCACAGAAGTGGAGACAACGCACTTTAGGCACACCATGACATCTTAAATGTAGTGTATAAAATCAACTTAATTCCTTGTCCTAAATCAACCCTTCCTGTCATTACCCAATGCTATTCTGCTTGTTCTGCTGATATTTGAACCATCCATTGCATTACATTTCTGTTACTAAATAGTAATCCTTGTTCAACTTTAGTATATGATGTACAATATATTTGATGTAGAATATATTATGTAGTAAAAATCTGGTAAAAATTTTTTTTTTTTTTTGTATCAAGGTAGCATTAAAGAGCAGAAAAGTAATTGACTGAATGAAACAAATTCATACATATAATGGGACTTCCAAAGTACAGAAGATTGATTTAGCCTCAACTGTTTTCTGTTTTTCTCTATACCTCCAGAAAAAAACAAATGTATTTGTCCATCTTGACATGTATAACACAAGAGACACAATTTTAATATTGCTGAACAGAAAACCAGGACACCAGGCAAAGGCACTTAGCCCCAGGGTTGTCCTAATGAGAGGACACACCTGGGCACTGCCCAGGGGCCCCAGCTGCATAGGGGGCCCCTGCACTTTCCCCAAAGCAGCTTGTCCTTGAGCCCACGATGCCCCGAAATTTGAGGCACCATGATGGCTTTGAGAGTGATAGATGCAAAGGGGAGGCAGTCTGCCTTCTACCTACTTGATGTCTGTTTACCTGCACTGTCATCATTGTAGGAGCCCCATAGCATTTCTTTGCCCAGGGGCCCTTGATGCTATTAAGACTGCTATGCTTGGCCCACCAGGCTAGTTGATACTTACCTTCCTTTCGCTACCCTGTTACTCCATTCAGCTTTAAGGCCCAACTCCAGGCAGGGATTTCAACCAACTAAAAGCTCTGGCAACCCCGTCTCCTGTGCTGACTCCTACAATCATTGCTTTTTGTCACCAGATGTCCCCAGTTTCCTGAGTTAAAGGACACTCAGTATCATTCGACCTGGGAGACAGAGGACATACTATGAGTTCCAGGCATCATGGGCCTGTACCCTAAGGGGTCATAACCGGCATCCTTCACTTGAATACAGTGATGAAGACAGCACCACTGACCTATGCATTATTGAGGACTAGAAAAACAAAAAACAAAGAGAACGTTGCATGTTAAAATATCAAAAAAACAAACAGTGTCAATAGACAAAGGAAGCCACTGTGTAAACATTCCAAAAGTAAGACACTGCCCAAATTGGCCTGGCTCAGCCAGCAGTGCTCCGCCCATGTCTCCCATGCATTATACCCTGCATCTGAAGCTTCACCATCTCTGTGACAAACCCCTGGTTGGGTGGGGTGAAATGGATCATAGGGCATATCTAGAGCAGTGCTGACTGAGGCTTCACACACTGCGATAACACTGGATAGGTCTTAACAGCACCTTACCTTTCACTTCTAGATTAGTACATAGATGCCTACTACCACATTTTGAACACCCTTAGGGAAATCCTTAATTTTCCAGCTTTGAGCCAGGGCCGGATTAACATAGGGGCTATTGGAGCTGCAGCTCCAGGCCCCTTCCTCAAGATAGGCCCATTTGCCCAAAAAGAAAAAAAAATTGACTTTGAGGATTGTCGCTCGGTGACCAGAGGTCACAGAGACTACGCATATGGGGCTCCTATCATTTATGGTTTCTGAGATACAGGGCTGCTTGCACAGCCTGTCAGAAGCTACATACAGAGCGACCAGTTCAAATACAAGCTGACACACGCTGCAGCAGATCACGGGCAGGGCTTATAATAATTATTTGTATATTACTTATGGTAATTAACCCCTTGCCACCCAGGCCAATTCTGACACTTCTCTCCTACATGTAAAAAACATATTTTGTTCTTATGCTAGAAAATTACTCCGAACCACCAAACATTATATATATATATATATATATATATATATATATATATATATATATATATATATATATATATATATATATATAAAAACACTAAAGTTAGCATGGTTTTTTTTTTTGGGATACTAAGCCAGTGGTCATCAACCCTGTCCTCAGGGCCCACTAACAGGCCAGGTTTTATGGATAATCTTGGGGAGATGCAGACTAGAATACTACAATCACTGAGCAGCAAATTATATCACCTGTCATGTATTTCAGTTATCTTGCAAACCTGGCCTGTTAGTGGGCCCTGAGGACAGGAGTTGATGACTACTGTCCTAAGCGATGCTTTACATTTCTTTACAGGTTACATGTTTAGAGTTACAGACGAGGTCTAGTGCTAAAATTATTGCTCTCACTCTAACGATCGTGGCATATGTAACCTGTGTGTATCTGGCTCTGATACTAGCCTGGGCCTTTCCAGGGACTGACTAGTATCTCTCCCCAGCCTGTTCCCACACACCCTCTCACCTGCTGACCTGTGGATGGGGGAATCACTCCTGCAGTGTTATTGTGTTCTGCCTGTGAATACAATGATCAGTGTTGCTAACTATAGCTGGCAGCACTGATTGTTTTGGGAAAAACCTAACAGGCTGGTTGTACTTAAGTCAGATAATAGATTGACTTGTGTAAAACCATCTAGCCCATACATAGATTGACTATGGCTGGTCTCTGCTTAATTGGCATAATTTCAATCCATGTATGTACCGCTTAACCACTACACATTTCCTAAATATCCTTCCACAAACCTTTACATTTTTCCTTCCCAGATTGCTACATACTCCTCACCTGTACATACTCTCCACACTGCTCTCCTTTACATACTGCTCACTGTCATACCCTCCACACTTCTCTCATATACATAGTGCCCACTATCCCACTCTCCACACTCCTCTCCTATACATAGTGCCCCCTATCACACTCTCCACACTCTTCTCCTGTACATACTGCTCACTGTCATACCCTCTACAGTCCTCTCCTATACATAGTGCCCACTGTCATACCCTCCACACTCCTCTCTTATACATAGTGCCCATCGTCATACTCTCCACACTCCTCTCCCGTGCATACTGTTCACTTTCATACCCTCCACACTCCTCTCTTATACATAGTGCCCACTGCCATACCCTCCACACTCCTCTCCTATACATAGTGCCCACTGTCATACCCTCCAAACTTCCTCCCTATACATAGTGCCCCCTATCACACTCTCCACACTCTTCTCCTGTACATACTGCTCACTGTCATACCCTCTACAGTCCTCTCCTATACATAGTGCCCACTGTCATACCCTCCACACTCCTCTCTTATACATAGTGCCCATCGTCATACTCTCCACACTCCTCTCCCGTGCATACTGTTCACTTTCATACCCTCCACACTCCTCTCTTATACATAGTGCCCACTGTCATACCCTCCACACTCCTCTCCTATACATAGTGCCCACTGTCATACCCTCCAAACTTCCTCCCTATACATAGTGCCCACCGTCATACTCTCCACACTCCTCTCCTGTGCATACTGTTCACTGTTAGACCCTCCACACTTCTCTCCTATACATAGTGCCCACCATCATACCCTCCACACTCCTCTCCTGTATATACTGTTCATTGATATACCCCCCAAACTTCTCTCCTATACATAGTGCCCACTGTCATATCCTCTACACTCTTCTCATGTACCTACTGCTCACTGTCTTACCCTCCACATTCATTTAATGTACATACTGCTCAGTATCATACCGTCTACACTCCTTTTCTGTACATACTGCTCACTGTCATACCCTCCACACTCCTCTCCTGTGCATACTGCCCCCATCATAGCCTCTACACTCCTCTCATGTACATACTGCCCATTATCATACCCTCCACACACCTCTCCTGTACATACTGCTCACTGTCATACCCTCCACACTCCTCTCCTGTACATACTGTAACCCAACCTTACCCTCTACACTCCTCTTCTGTACATACTGTAACCCACCCTTACCCTTCACACTCTACATACTGCCAACTATCTTTCTCTCCACATTCCTCTCCTGTACATACCACCCTCCCATCATAGCTTCCACACTCCTCTCCTGTACTCTCACTCAGGTGAGGGCTGGCAGCCTTAGGCCTGGGGGGCAAGTCCAGTCAAGTGGCCCATAGAGCGTGGAAAAGTGATGGATTGAGGAAAACAGTCTAAGATTTTTCATGATCACAAGAGTCCGCACAGAGGCCCCCCTTACATCAGAGTCCACACAGAGGCCTCCCTTACATCAGAGGCCCCCCTTACATCAGAGTCTGTACAGAGTCTCCCCTTACATCAGAGTCCGCACAGAGGCCCCCCTTACATCAGAGACCGCACAGAAGCCCCCCTTACATCAGAGTCCGCACAGAGGCCCCCCTTACATTAGAGTCCGCACAGAGGCCCCCCTTACATCAGAGGCCCCCCTTACATCAGAGTCTGCACAGAGGCCCCCCTTACATCAGAGTCCGCACAGAGGCCCCCCTTACATCAGAGGCCCCCCTTACATCAGAGGCCCCCCTTACATCAGAGGCCCCCCTTACATCAGAGTCTGCACAGAGTCTCCCCTTACATCAGAGTCCGCACAGAGGCCCCCCTTACATCAGAGACCGCACAGAAGACCCCCTTACATCAGAGTCCGCACAGAGGCCCCCCTTACATCAGAGTCTGAACAGAGGCCCCCCTTACATCAGAGGCCCCCCTTACATCAGAGTCTGCACAGAGGCCCCCCTTACACCAGAGTCCGCACAGAGGCTTCCCTTACATCAGAGTCCTCGTGTCTGTGCAGAGAGAGAAGGGGATGTCAGCGCTGGTGTACGCTGAGGCTGAGCTATGTGTGAGACAAGAGACATAGCTCAGCTCTGCAGCCATCTACCTCGGAGCTGACACAGGCACGGCTGCACAGTGGGAGGTGAGCAGCGGCCGTGACCTGTGTTAACAGAGCTTCAGCAGGCATGTTCCTGCTCTGCAAAAACAGCATTTGGTAGTGACGGCCGGTGGCTGTGCATAGTGTCACCAGCCCAGGGGGAGATTTCCACCCTGCCCCCCCTGCCAGCCCTTCCCTGCTCTCACTCCTCTCCATACTGCTCACTGTCATACCCTCCACACTTCTCTCCTGTACATACTGTAACCCAACCTTACCCTCTACACTCCTCTCCTGTACATACTGTAACCAACCTTACACTTCACACTCTACATACTGCCCACTGTCATACTCTCCACACTCCTCTCCTGTACATACTGCCCATTTTAATACCCTCTACACTCCTCTCTGGTACATACCACCCTCTGTCATACCCTCCACACTCCTCTCCTGTGCATACTGCCCACTGTTTTACCCGGATTTGTCCACCGGTCCGTCACTCAGCGGACAAACTCGTGTGTACGCGGCCCTAGAGGAAATCTTCTAGTCCTCATATTTGTTATACATTATTGCTTATTTAATTTAGTAATTACCTGTGATGTATAGATGAACATAGGGGATATGCCACTCTAAATATCACTTGTAAAAAAAACCCTTAAAAATATTTTTGAAATGTTCCACACTAGCCACCTCTAGGGGCCCCTGCTCCTACTGTGATAATAAAGTGGTATACCTTGCTAAAATTACTACTTTTTAGAGGCCCTAAAGGATAGGTTACATAGTGTACAAATAGACATATTAGCCTGCACTTAAATTCAGTGCTCTCCTATGATCACCTCCCCGGGCGCACACCCGGTCTTATTCTGGGCTCTTTCCACTTGCCTTGGCTGGGCTGCGTTGTTTTATATGCTCCGCATCCTCTCCCTATCCCCCTTTCTCTCCTCTTCTACCCCTCACCTCTTATCCTCTCTCTCTCTCTCTCCCATCCTCCCTCTCTCTCTTTAATTTAATTTGTTAAACAAAAAATTGTTTGTACATTTATTATTTATAAAAAGCCCACCAAAATCCTCAGCACCAGGCATATGATGTTTTTTAATCTGGCCCTGCTTTGAGCGGCTCTACAAGCCCAACATGATCACAGAGAAAGCCACTGGTTTGGATAATCGCTAAAAATCACAGATTACCAGTAAAAGATAAAATAAAAATAAAAGGCCTTAAATCTTTCCCTATTTTTACCAGCAGATTCACAGAGCTACGCGTGCGAACTGCTGTTGGGCACATGTGCGCGTGCTTTTGCGCGCGTTCAGAAAAGTTACGCCAACTAAATTTCGGAAATCTTCTCAGTCCTCTAATGAGGGATGCGGGGATCCACAAAAAAACGCAGTTGTGCGCAGGCTCTGCAGCATGTTCTGTTATTAGCACCTAGCTGGTCTAAAAAATGAAAAAAAGTTATTCAGATAAAGCAAATTTAGTAATTACTACTGTGCCCAACAATGTGCCAACATGCCAGGGGCATCGTCGCGATGCTATACTAACTTTAGATGAACAAAGAAGGAGGAGGGCAGGGGATGGCACTAAGGAGGCACGGGAGATGTTTTTTTTTTTTTTTTTTAGCTTATATAAAATTTACAATTTAAATTAATCTAATTCTTATATAGCCCCTCACTCTTCACTTGATATATCACACATGTAAAATCTTTGGCAAATTCTGAGGTGTCTCGCATCTTGTCCCTTAAAAATACCACAATTTTGGCACCACCCATGAAATGTTGCCAACTATGCACTTAGGCACTGCCCAAGCACATGGCCATCCTCCTGTCTTTTCCCCGGACTCTGTCTGTACCCCATCTAGACCCCATCTCATGGCTCACATTATGCATCTTTTCACGTTAAACACACACATTAATCATGGCCATGAGAGGCTGCACACCCTGGTCCCTAGCACACACACACCACATCCTCATCCTGTGCACCATAATGCAGGACTTGTGAGCTGCAAGTGCCACGGCTCCAATTATGTAGTACATTAAACCTCACACAGACCTGATCACTTCTCCACCACAAATGAGGATAACATTCACCCCCACTCCAAAACTACACAAACAGAACCAAAAAAATTTTAGAGGCCCTAAAGGACAAAAATACTCTGCAAAACAGTTATGCCATAGTGTACAAATATGCACAACATATTAGCACATTAGGGTACACTTAAATTGTCAGACTGAGTATTACTCCTCCTTACCCTCTTGAAAAAATCACGCTTGCGCAATTTCCTGCGCAAAAGCTGCGGGGGATACGCGGCTGTGATAACGCATGGCGGTCTACGCCGGACCGATGGCGCGTGAATTCCATCTTTGCAAACCAGGTGCACAACTCAGACAAATCAGATATTCAAAAATATGGGAATACATATTCTAAACGGTGCATTTTTTTTCTTTACTTTTTTTGGGGGATATTTATTATAGCAAAAAGTTGAAAATATATATATTTTTTTCAGAATTGTCGGTCTTTTTTGGTTTATAGCGCACGAAAAAAAAAAACCTGCAGAGGTGATCAAATACCCCCAAAAGATTTTGTTTGGGTACAACATCGAATGACCGTGGAATTGTCAGTGCCGTATCGCAAAAAATGGCCTGGTCATTAAGGGAGTAAATCCTTCATGGGTCGAAGTGGTTAAAGTAGTATTACACCTAAAACCAAAAATGTTATATATTACATCTCACCAATCATTAGTTGTGGTGGCTGGTCAGTAACACAACCCCTGTATTAGAGTGCCTCCACTCTGGATGAAGGAAAAAAGAAACATCTTTGGACAGCAGCATTGTTAATCTGTGTGTGAAGCCAAACTCAGCTAACACTTTATAGGCATATACAGTAATAGATATCTTCCTTTTGGGATAGAAGATTTACATAAATAAATACATAAATATATAACTTTTGTGCAAACCAATCAATATACGCCTATTGCGATTTTTTTTTTACCAAAAATATGTAGAAGAATACATATCGGCCTAAACTGACGGGGGATATTTATTATAGCAAAAAGTAAAAAATATTGCTTTTTTTTTTCAAAATTGTCGCTCATTTTTTGTTTATAGAATAAAAAATGCAGAGGTGATCAAATACCACCAAAAGAGAAAGCTCTATTTGTGGACGTTAATCCTTCTGGGGCTGAAGTCGTTAATAAAGAACTGAAGCCAAACCTTTTTTTGAAAAGGAGAAAGTTTGGAACATCTGTGGGGTTTTTACTGTTGTCTACATCTGCATTGGGTCAATTCTACTGTATGCCATTGCACAGAAAATGAGACCAAATCTCATGGACACAACATCAATTAAAACAGGGTTTGAAGTACATTAGACCCTATCAGGTTATATTTGCTTTATAGGGAACACATGTGGAGGCGCTAGACCTTGAAGTGGTGGGTAGGTCTTTGACAGCTTGACTTGTTGGGGTCCTCCCAGTGGGTCCCATTAGCATGCAAAGATTGTGGTGGATTGAAAGGAGAGCCATGCATCAATGAATAGAAAGTCTTGGGAATTACAGCCACTTGGAGAACAAGGATTACTTTATTAGGGGTAAATATGTCTTTATTGCTTTTTTCAACAGAAGGATATAACACAGAATCATCAGGTGTCTACATTACAAGAAGGTAAATATCAATATGTACTGTCTTAAACACTGCATAATGGAAGCCCATCACAAGTCCAACAGATCCTTCCCCTATATCGGGTGGCTAACAATGTGTGATATGGAAAAATAAGGAGGACTGATGAAACATAAAGCAGTAGAACCATATCTGATCATTAGGGAAGAGAGAAGAAGAAAAAGTAAGTAAGGAGAGAGGAAAGGAAAGAAAAGACCGGTAGGGGAGGAGAGAAGGAAGAACCAAGAACCGAACGGGCCACGACACTTTAGCTGCGTGAATTATACGTGGATTAAGCATCAGGGCTGATCTCGAGGTGTTAGTAACGCCTTTAAAGAGTCAGAGGTAGAAAAATCAATCCATAAGAGCCACAAGGTCTTAAATTTATCATAGGTGTCAGTGTCTAAGGCCAACATCTCCTCCATTCGCATGATGTCATTAACCACAGAGACCCACAAGGACAATGGAGGGGTAGAGGTAGATTTCCAAAATAGGGGGATAAGTTGCCTTGTGGCCGACAGAAAGAGACGCAGCAAGGTACCCTTCTGTGAAGCTATGGAACCAGGTAACATGGACAGCAAAGCGGCGTCAGGGGTCAATCATAGAGCTTACTATATATGGCAAAGACCTGAGCCCAAACCGGCTGAACGGCTGGACACTTCCACCAAATATGGAGGTAGCTACCATCTACCGAGCCACATTTCCAGCATACTGGGGGCAGAGATGGAAATATTTTATGTAAAGAGTGAGGGTCCCTGTACCATTGAGAGAGGAGCTTAAAGTTTTTCTCCTGAGAGTAACAGGAGACAGAGGACTTATGAGTGAAGTAGTACGATTTCTGCCAATCCGTAGTATGGAGTTCCTTTCCCAAATCCGTGGACCACTTCCTTGTGTAGGAAGGGGGTTGGTCATGTATCAGTGTGTGCAGCAGTGTGTACATAGAGGAGAGCAAATGTCTTGGTGTTTCTGAGAGAGAGCACAACTGTTCAAAGCCTGTTAGGGGTCTGTGATTCTGGGACGAGGAAAATAGGTCCGAGCAAAAGGAGGATATGCGAAGGGTCGTGGACCAATTACGATGGTCCCTAGGCAGTACAGGGGAGCTGGAAGCGGGATGTATAAATGAGCTCGCTATGGGCCAGGCAGGACGGGAGTATGGACCCACCGAGTGTGAACCCAGTCCCTGAGGTAGCCCAGGGTGGTCGAAAAGGGACGTAAGTGGAGATGGATCAGTGTACAATAAGGGAAGCAATCCCTTCTTGTACCACAGCTGTAGGGCAGCTGTTGTCAACGGAGAAGCATCAGAAAGTAACTGTAGGATTACTTTTTTAGTGTATGACAAGTCATACACCATTGCCAATGTGTTTTGTAGGATTGGGTGTCCCTTCTTCAGGTCTTTTGCAGTATTAGATCTGTTTAGATATGTGCGTTCCCGTTCGTAACAAATGGATTTTCATACGAATTTGTTAGTATTCGTACATTCGTATCAATTCGAACATCCGAATAGCTGAAAGACCCAAAATACGAAAATTACGGAATTACGAATAAGCAAAATAATGAACAAACGAAAATACGAACGTACGAATGGACAATCTTACTAAAATATGAAACACCGAAAAAGCAAAAGAACGAAAATTACATCTATAACGAACGATTTGCATTCTGCATTTTAAATCCTTTGTCTGTTAGTATTTTCATTCGTATGTTCGTATTTTCATTTGTGTGTTTTGTAAATCTGTTTCTTTGTCTGTTCGTAAATTTGTGTACTTGTAAGTTGTAACGTTCTTTCGAATGGGCAGTGTAGTTAGTAAGTGATGTATCTTACTTAATATCTTAGCCAATCAGCTTATCTCTTTTGTGCTGAGTCACCTTGTTGGCAAAAAGTCTGACCGTGTGTACGTGTTGCTATGTATTTACGAAAGTACAAAATTATGAATCCATTAAACGAAAATTATTATCTAACAAAATTACGAATTTCGAATCAACGAACATAAAGTAGACAAAATTACGAATCATTCGGTATAAACGAAAATAAAACTGTTACGAAAATACGAACGGATCCGAATAGGAAAACTTGCGTCTTACAAAATACGAACGGGTCCGAATAGGAAAACTTGAATGTTACGAAATTACGAATCTTTACGAATCTACGGAACGAGACAAAACGGAACAAAAAAATACGAAAATTTTTGTAGTGCACATGTCTAGATCTGTTCTGGCCACTGCAGTCTGTGTTCTAATATTATAAAGGTGTTCTGGAGGGTCTGTTGTAGAGTGGCAAAAGTTGATTATTACTGTTTTTTAGCTCACTCAAGTTTTCTTCTCATCATCAAATTTATAATGTTGTCACTTGGACAGGAAGTAAGGGGAAATGCCTCCAAAAGAGCCACAGACATGGGTAAAATCCCAACAGAGGTTCTAATCCTTCGCCCATCTGTTTAAAACTTAAATAATAGTTATGGCTAGAGCTGCACATTTTTTTTAACAGAAGGGGGCTAGAACTGCACTTTAATGCTACTGTATACAGTACCCAAAAATGTACTTTTTAAACTGAAGAAAAAATTATTCTAATTATTCTACATTTTATGAAAGTTTATATTTGATTTAGCAAGTTTCAGAATTTGGACAGGCTGCTAATAACCACATTTAAATAATTTTCTAAACAATACATGTTTTGTCGGTGCCTGGATTGCTTTAGGATTACTTAGACTTCATAGGAGTCATGCTGGGTCTGTGGCTTCCCCTACCACTCACAGCTATGTCATCCCAAGGCAGAAGAGTAGTCACACACAGCCCCATGTTTTCCTTTTACATTTTTCCACATGTGAATGTCTATTGGAGGCATTGAGAGCTCATAAACAGTAAATACTCAACAGTAAACAGCAATGTTCATAAAAATGTATTCTAATTTTCATCCTGACTTTTATCTGGTACAGCTGTCTGGCCTTCTAGAAAAGTTTCTGACGTTGCTGGTGTTTTCATCTTCTATTATTCAAACCTGTAGAAGAATTGTAGTGCTGCCAAGAAACCCTCTGAGAAGTCCATTAAACATGGTCACATCAGACATCATAAAACTTTTAGTTGGGAAAATTGAGTGGACCTTGTGTCTTAACCTCCCTGGCGGTATTCCCGTGGCTCGGGGTTAAATTTCAGTACCTATAGTGGAAAACCAGAGCTGCTTGGGATTGCATTGCAGAATCCTGGTGCAGGTTACTTACCTTGTCTTACCTTGTCCCCAGGATCCTGTGATGTCCCCCTATTGTCCTCCGCCCAATGCCTCTGTGTCGCGACGCTCAGGGGCGGAGCCTGGCAGCAAATTAAAAAATTACAAAATTCATAATACATACAGTACACTGTGATCTTACAGATTACATTACTGGAAACAGTGAATAATTACTGCGCAGGTCTAGTGTAAACCAAAGATTGATTACTAACGAAACCAAAAAATCTTTGTGTGAAAGAAATGGGTGCTGCTGCAGCAAAAATGTCAGATAAACAAATGCAAGGTATAAATGTGGTATGCTGCGCTGCGTGAATTAATACATCAATATTGGCTATCGATGATAAACATAAATATTCATTGAATGCAAAAAGGATATAAATACTTAATATAAATGAAAAAAGTATAAACAAGGACCAACACCAAGTGCTCCAATCAGTGACAATTATCATCAAAGAAAGCAAAACTAAATGAATATATTGAGAAAGTTCATAGGTGTCTATATTCAACTCCAGGGGTAGTCCCAACTTTGGTGAGTTCAGAGAGATGTCCCAGAAAGGTTGTGATTCTACAGGACAGAATAGAGCCTCCACCTCCACCTCTTAATAAGAATCTGCTTACCAGATAGATAAAATCAATGAGCATCAACAACACGCCTGGCTGGATTGCTTAGGCACTATCCTAGTGGGTTCCTGTGTGGATCTACAAAGTCTGTCCCAAACGACTGGGTCTCAAAAACAATTACTCCCAATATGTAGCCCGAGGAGAAAAAGAAAAAGGATGCTGACATAGAGTAGTACCGTATGAAATGTATTTAATAAATAAAATTCATTGCACTTACAAATGTCGAATCTTAAAAGTAGCATAAAATAATTAACCGGCCGGCTCTCACAATCCGCCCGTCCTTCCGGATGGTCGTGAGGATAAAAACGCAGTTTCGTCCAATCGCAGACTTCTTCCAGGGGCCTCTGGAAGAAGTCTGCGATTGGACGAAACGGCGTAGGGAGGAACGGCGTGCTGACGTCACTATTGTTTTTATCCTCACGACCATCCGGAAGGACGGACGGATTGTGAGAGCCGGCCGGCTAATTATTTTATGCTACTTTTAAGATTCGACATTTGTAAGTGCAATGAATTTTATTTATTAAATACATTTCATACGGTACTACTCTATGTCGGCATCCTTTTTTGTGTTTCAAAAACTATCATGTTTGGATCAGCAATTTTATGTTGATCTATTAAATATTTCAGTAGTTAAATGAGGTTTATTGAATTAACAGAAAAATGCACAATATGCATCAAAACATAATTAGACAGGTGCATAAATTTGGGCACCCCTGTCATTTTGTTTATTTGAATACCTGTAACCACTTAGCACTGATTAATTGGAACACACAAATGGTTTGGTGAGCTTATTAAGCCTTGAACTTCATAGAGAGGTGCATCCAATCATGAGAAAGGGTATTTAAGGTGGCCAATTTGACTCTCCTCTGAAGAGTGGCAACATGGGGGCCTCAAAACAACTAATCAACTCTCAAATGACCTGAAAACAAAGATTGTTATACATTATGGTTTAGGGGAAGGCTACAAAAAGTTATGGCAGAGATATAAGGGGTCAGTGTCCACAGTGAGGAACAAAGTGAGGAAATTGAAGACCACAGGCACAGTTCTTGTTAAAGCGGATGGTCCACTAAAAAAAAATATTAAAAGCCAGCAACTACAAATACTGCAGCTGCTGACATTTAATATTAGGACACTTACCTGTCCTGGAGTTCAGCGGCGTCCGTAGCAGAGGACGAGCGTTCGCTCGTCTCTCTGCTGCTCCCCCCTCCATCCACGGTGAGGGAACCAGGAAGTGAAGCGCTCCGGCTTCACTGCCCGGTTCCCTACGGCGCATGCGAGAGTCACGCTGCGCCCGCCGATTGGCTCCTGCTGTGTGCTGGAAGCCGAGAGTTCCCAGCACACAACGGGAAAAACCCGTCTTTTGCCCGAGACTGCGGGCCGGAAGTGGGTGCAAATACCTGTCTTTAGAGAGGTATCTGCACCCCCCTCCCCCCTGAAAGGTGTCAAATGTGACACCGGATGGGGGGAGGGTTCCGATCAGCAGAACTTCACTTTAGGGTGGAGATCCGCTTTAAGGCCAGAAGTGGCAGGCCACATAAAATATTGGAGAGGCAAAGGCAAAGGATGGTGAGAACTGTCAAAAACAGCCCATGGACCACCTCCAAAGACCTTCAACATCAATTTGCTGCAGATGGTGTCACTGTGCACCCTTTTAACAATTCCATGCACTTTGCACAGGGAGAAGCTGTATGGGAGAGTGATGCAAAAGAAGCCTTTAGCATTAGCAGTATGGTTGTCCTCAAAGGGCCGGTTGTATCTGTAAGACTATGTGTCCACTATTTATTATCATAAATATTTGTCGCTGCATTTGTTTATTACTTCTTTTATGGAGTGCAGGGTTCAGGAGTTTGCTGCGTACGAAATGCAGGATACAGGAGTATTCTATGGACCGTGTGCAATATCTGACCTCTGCACCCTCCACTTTCCTTCCATCCTCCCATCCACCCTGGAATGGGATGGTGTGGGGTGGGGTGGGGTAGGATGAGATGGGATGGGGTGGAATGAGATGGGATGGGGTAGGATGAGATGGTGTGGGGTGGATTTGGGTTGGATGGGATGGGGTCAGGATGGGATGGGGT
Organism: Rana kukunoris; assembly: GCA_029574335.1. Taxonomy (NCBI): domain Eukaryota; kingdom Metazoa; phylum Chordata; class Amphibia; order Anura; family Ranidae; genus Rana; species Rana kukunoris. The sequence goes on along the minus strand of CM056049.1, from coordinate 536,129,948 downwards.
GGGGGGTGCGGTAGGATGAGATGGGGACGGGATGGGGTGGATGGGGTAGGATGGGGTGGTATAGGATGGGGTGGGGTAGGATGGGATGAGATGGGGTGGGGTGGAGTGGGGTAAAATGGGGTGGGGTGGAGTGGGGAAGGGTGGGATGGGGACGGGATGGGGGTGGATGGAATGGGGTGGGGTAGGATGGATGGGGGTGGAGGTGCGGTAGGATGGAGTGGGATGGGATGGAGTGGGGAAGGATGGGATGGGGTAGGATGGGATGAGGGAATGGGATGGGGATGGTATTGAGGTGGATGGGGTGGGGTGGGATGGGATGGGGCTGGATGGGGTGGGATAGGATGGGATGTGGTGGGTGTGGGATGGGATGAGATGGGATGAGGTAGGGTGGGGTGGGATGGGATGGGGCTGGGGTGGGGTAGAATGGGATGGGGATGGTATGATGGATATGGGGGTGGGATAGGATGGGATGGGGTGGATGGAATGGGGTAGGATGGAATGGGGTAGGATGGAATGGGGTAGGATGGGATGGAGACAGGATGGGGTGGATGGGATGGGGTAGGATGGGATGGGATGGAATGAGATGGGATGGGGTTTGGTGTGTGTGGAAGTCTTGCAGATCTCACTCATGACCAATAGAGCACACAGTAAGTATCCATGCCCCCAACCCCTGTGTGTTGTACTTTTGCGTTGCGTTTTTTTGGCTGGGCAGTGGGGTTGTGTGGCGGTGGGTAAGCTCACTTGCTGCCTGGCTTACCAGTGCCCATCAATGACCACTAAACTCACCTACCTGACACACTGACCTACCTGACCTCACCTACCTGACATACACTGACTTCACCTACCTGACATACATAGACCTACCTGACATACACTGACTTCACCTACCTGACATACACTGACCTCACCTACCTGACATACATGGACCTACCTGACATACATGGACCTACCTGACATACACAATGACTTCACATACCTGACATACATGTAACATGGACCTACCTGACATACACAATGACTTCACCTACCTGACATACACAATGACTTCACCTACCTGACATCCCCCCATCATGTGTCACGGCAGCCAGCCAGCCAGAAAGGAAGGGAGGGGAGGAGGAGAGGAGAGCCGTACGCCCGAGCAGGGATCTTTTTACACTGCATGGTGTGGAAGAGGCTTGTAATTGCCGCCTTCTGGAGTCTGCGGCGCCTATGATAAACATCACATGTCCCGCGGTCCCGGCATTGGACCTGTGGGACGTCCATCATAGGATGTGCAGGCTCCAGAAGGCGGGACTTGCAGTATCACTCGGCACCGTTCCTAATAATAGCGGTCGCTCGGGGCTGTTAATTGTTAATTTGGATGTAGCCTTCCTGACACTCAAGGCTTTTCAGGGACCCATTCGCGGGCCACATGGCAAGGTCTGGCGGGCCGGATTTGGCCCGCGGGACTTGTGTTTGCCACCCCTGGTCTAGAGGCTGTTATTTCTGCTCTAATAAATATTGATGTGATTTTTCCTGTTGGGGATGCCCAAATTTATGCACCTATCTAATTTCGTTTTGATGCATATTGCGCATTTTCTGTTAATCCAATAAACCTAATATTACTACTGAAATATTAATGTGTCCTTACGTTATTTGATAGATCAAAATAAAATTTGCTGATCCAAACACCCAAATATTTATAAATGCTAATCATGGAAATTGTCGGGGGTTCCTAAACTTTTGCATACGACTGTGTACGTTGAGATAAAATAGGGACAGTGACAGTGTAGATTAACATTCAAATTTGCCTGTTAACTCAAATTTCCAATTGCTGAGTCAGTGTCTTCAACCAATCCATACCACCTGCCCGCATTACAATCATTTTCCACTCATCACCAAATTATTCTGTCTGTCTATGATGCTTGGACAAGTGGAAGTGGAATGCAGACAGCAGTCATCCAGATTTCCTTCTTTAAGATACAAACGTACGCTGTGAAATCAGTGCAGGAATGTACACCATCTGTTGCATAGCGGATGGGGGGAATACCCCCTGAGGCGTTAAAACATTTAACTATGCATGATGCCTTTTCATTTAAAAACAAAGTAGTAGGAGACACAAAATAAGACCTTGCTAAATGGGTTTTAAAAAAAAGATGCTTTGATTTTATTTTTTGGCAAGAATACAAACCAGCAAATATTTCATATCTCCCATGTCTTAATCTTTCAACAGTTTAGTTTGATTTCTGCCTTTGTTGGCATGCTGTTTACATTGTACTTCAAGTACTTAAATAGCCACAGCCAGGAACATCTTAGTTTTGCTTGTCTGTGTTACCATCTGTTACTGTAAGTAAACATGAGGGATAAAGAAATATTCATGATGAAAAATGACGGAACCTGATGACACCAAAATGTTTTCCACTCAATGATCAAGTGTGTAATTGCCTTGTGTAGAATCACTGGTACCATGTTGGTAGTGTGATTGTGATAGGTGTAGTAATAAAGACCTTCTGAAGAACAGGACAACTTGTGGAGGCTCCATTTCTCTGTATGAGGTCAGGACCCAGAAGCACTTACTGAATGTATCTGTTAGTGACTCTTCTTATTGAGCCACCTAATATCCTAAAATACTTCCTCCCTGATCCCTGCGACAAACTGCTTCATCATCCAAACCCCACCTAAAGGCTTCTGTTGTCACCCCAGTCTGAAATGAATAAGTAATATAACCCTACATACCCAAACCTAAACATCTAGATAGGATTTAAACTCCACTCTAAACTGGTATTGTGATAGAGCTGATCTGTCTTCATGAACCAACAGCAGGCCTAGATCAACTGGATGAAATCATGGTAACAGGCCACTGGGAAAGTGGCTTGGTTGGTCTGCAGGTGAAACTTGACTTAAAGATACAAACCCCTGCTATCTGTCTTTGTTGTATAATAAATAATAAAATAAGCTGCCATACCCTGACATCTCCAATTAACAAACCACTTGAGCCCTGCTCACCAGTTTTTCCCTGCTCACCAGTTCATTAATACAGAAATCCCCAAAAAAGGCCAAAGAGAACAAATCTTTAGTGACACCAACACAACCCTGCAAATTAAATAAAAAGACAAGCCTGGCACTGACTTGACAAGAGAAGACATGGAAACATCCCTAATTTCTACAAACCAAAGTTCACCTGAACATGGTATGCTTGATTATTTTGTGTCCGGGGCTAGGAACCCAAAATCATTGCAAATGAAAGCAAGACAAAGAGACAACAATCCCAATAACCAGCCCCTTGACAGTTGAAGGCCTAAAGGTGATATTAAACTGCACACAAAGCAGCATTAAGTGTTTCTGTAGATTGATAACCCGATGCGAAAGACTACCTCCACATAGGGTTGCCACCTCATCCCTTTAAACCTGAACACATATGAATTACACTGGTTCTGAGGATACTTTAATGCAGATAAAGGTACCTAGTGAGTGTAATTACCACCTTAATCAGCCACAGAACCTGTGTAATTAATGTGTGTTCGGTTTTAAAGGGATGAGGTGGCAACCCTACCTCCACAATGTACAAAAGAGCTATTTTCACAACATCTGAATGGCTACCACCACAATGCAAGAATCCAAACAGGCCATATTGGCTTCCAATCGACATTGACGCCTTTCTAATGTACCCCCTTAAAAACGAGCCACAAAACCTAAGGATATGTGAAAAAGCTGCAGTTCCTCTAATGAAATAGCCTCCAGAAGGCCCTACTGTTAAAAAACATCTTCCCATGCATGCAAGTCTGCTTACATTTCGTACAAAATCCTTATAGAGTGGTTTGGCCAAACCACCCTGTTCATGGCCAGTGCCTAAAGCCAACAGAAAGACATGCCTATTGTCAGTATTCTGCAAGTAACAACCCGTTTCTTTAAAGGCCATTTAAATACTTGACCCACAATTTTTTTGCAGTCAACTTCTGTGCAACCACTTTCAGGAGAGCCTCCATTTTGGTTAGTATTCCGCAAGTTGAGAATGAAATGCGATTCCACTTCATCTCATTTGCCGGACCTTCCATTTTATCATTGGCCAGTAGCACCTCAAGACAACCTAGAACTAGTTTTGGCATTTTGAGTATCATGTGGCATTGAAATGTATTTTTCTGTTCAACACAGATAAAAAAATAGTATACAATTCCTTCCCCTCCATATATCCGATGAATATCCCACTCCAAAAATGTAAAGCCTCAAAACAAAACACAATCTACAGCAACTCATCGGAAGATGGCTAAAAAAAAGCTGATTCAATATCAGCCTTCATTACAAATGCTCCTGGCCCTATGGCCATGGCTTTGTTAACCACTTAAGGACCCCCGTACGCCTATGTACGTCCACAACATGGCTCGTACAGGCACAAGGGCGTAAATTTACGTCCTCGCCTTTGTGCGGTTCGGGGGTCCCATCGGGACCCCCTCCGCAGTGTGCGACGGTCCCCCTGGCTCTGGGAGCGATCGCCGACGAGCGGGCGGATGTCCGTGTTTTCCCCCCCCCCCCCCCCCCCCCGCGATCGCTCCCAGCCAATGGGAGCGCTCCCCCTTCGTTTCAGTTCCTCCTCCTTTACACAGGAAGGAGGAAATGATGTCACCTCTCATCGCAGCGCTGTTTCCCACCGCTGCTGATGAGAGAAGACATCACAAGTAAGTGTGCACCAACACAACACTGACACACACACACACACATAGGCACATTAACCCCTTGTGATCGCCCCCCCACCCCCCTGTCACAGTGTCACTGAATGCAGTGATCTAATCACTGCATTTAGTGTCAGTGTGACAGGCAGTGTAAAATCAGTTAGTGTTAGGTTCAGGATAGCCCCCCCACCCACCCTAATAAAGTTTTAACCCCCTGATCACTGCCCTAGTTAACCCTTTCACTCCCTATTGCCAGCATCACTAAGCCATCATTTTTCTGATCGCTGTATTAGTGTCGCTGTTCCCGCTAGGTAGCTATTTTTTTTATTGCGATTTTTTTTTTTACTAAAGACATGTGGCTGAATTCATTTTGGCCTAAATGTTTTACTAAAATTTAGTTTATTTGATTTTTTTTATAACAAAAAGTAAAAAAATTGTGATTTTTTTCAAAATTGTTGCTCTATTTTAGTTTATAGCGCAAAAAATAAAAATCGCAGAGGCGATCAAATACCACCGAAAGAAAGCTCTATTTGTGGGAAGAAAAGGACGCAAATTTTGTTTGGGAGCCACGTCGCACGACCGCGCAATTGTCTGTTAAAGCGACGCAGCGCCGAATTGTAAAAACACCTTGGGTCATTTAGCAGCGTATGTGTCCGGGTCTTAAGTGGTTAAAAGAGGCACAAATAACAAGGCTCAGCTGCTTATAAATACCATCATTAACCTAAAAGTCGTTTACATAAGACAGATGATGGATAAGGCAGAAATCCCCTGGTTCCTTCTTGGGAACAACACCTAAAAAGAGGAACCCATAGGATCAGGCTGGGTGGATACTTAAATGGGCCATCCAATCTGTTCCAATTGTACCTCCTTCTGCAATATTTCTCTAACCACATGAGGTTATAGTCTAACCAAGGCTAAGTTACAAACATCCATCCACTACTCTACAATATGTATGGATTCGTAAACCCTTCAGACAATCCTTGCTGCAAAAATAATTCTACATCAATATCAAGATACTCATTTAGCCAATGAAGCTTCACAACAAAAATCACCAAGTTTCTTCATTTCGTTTAGTGGGTTAAAAGTCCCAATCTTTCTTGCGTATCTGCCCAGTTACGTAAAACACTAGGAATAAGTGTGGCTGGCACTCCCACATGTGGAGCACCCAAATCTAAATTTGCACTTTTAAAAAAAAAATGCTGACAGTCTTAAAGAGGGCAAGCTTTTGTACTTTCCCTTGCCAGAGGTCTCCTCCACCTTGAACTATCTGATTTCAGATGCTGTGTCCACATTAACAGTGGGGGGATGAGCCTCTTGTGGTGCAGATGCCACTCCTCCCAAAGACCCAGCTGTAATACCCATTTACTTATCCCAGTGAGACCCAAACATCAGCTAAACCTGACACATTCTCACACTAAAATTCCCACTGAGATGCCAAAGCCCTCAAAGATTCAAAAAGGCTGTCTACACTATCCTGATAAACACTAGGTGTGTGATAAGTAGAAGGAATAAGGTGTAAAGAAGGTAAGCTGTGAAACTCACTGCTGCCCTCCTGATCCTTGGCTCTGAGCATCCACCTGTGGGACAGTACCTGCCAGAACTCCATGGCATAGTTGTGGCAATGACAAATGCTCAGGACCAGATAATCCAGTTCATGCTGCTGGGATCTGGTTGATGCAAGTCCAAAGATTCAGAAGCCAGAACAGCACCTATGCCAAAAGCCAGGGAAGGCACCGGTGAACCCCCACCACCCTGCCTTTGAATGGAACCTGTACCAGCAGGTGGGGAACTCACCCCACCTAAAGGCACTGTACCACTTGCTACCCAAGTACCCCAAAGTGGGAAAGTAAAATTGAAAAGCCATATTGGCAATGGACCCGGCTGTAGAGACCTGTGCTGACCTTGCACCTTCTCTTCTAGCGCAAGCAACACCTTCCAAGTTTCAAGTAAAGACAAATGGGCTTCTAATAAGTGGGATACTGCTCTCCCCTCCCTGCATAGAGAAGCCAGTGGCCATTGACTACCTCTCCACCAAATAGGCAATTCTGGCCCTGCCATGCCAGCTGCCTTTGGCTCAGCTGCATTTCCTTCCACCTGGATCCCAGATTGGAAATTGGGGCTCTTTAGGGCTGCTCTATAACATCCCTATGACCCTCCAGCAACATTCTTTTAGCCAAGCACCCTGCTGCCAGCATCACATTTTAGAAAAAAACAACACTTTACTAGCTAAACAGTTACCTCAGGAAAATGGCTGCTGCTCAACGGTCTCTGTTTCCCACCGCTGCTGATGAGAGAAGACATCCACAGTAAGTGTGCACCAACACAACACTGACACACACACACATAGGCACATTAACCCCTTGTGATCGCCCCCCACCCCCCTGTCACAGTGTCACTGAATGCAGTGATCTAATCACTGCATTTAGTGTCAGTGTGACAGGCAGTGTAAAATCAGTTAGTGTTAGGTTCAGGATAGCCCCCCCACCCCCCCTAATACAGTTTTAACCCCCTGATCACTGCCCTAGTTAACCCTTTCACTCCCTATTGCCAGCATCACTAAGCGATCATTTTTCTGATCGCTGTATTAGTGTCGCTGTTCCCGCTAGGTAGCTATTTTTTTTTATTGCGATTTTTTTTTTTTACTAAAGACATGTGGCTGAATTCATTTTGGCCTAAATGTTTTACTAAAATTTAGTTTATTTGATTTTTTTTATAACAAAAAGTAAAAAAATAGTGGTTTTTTTCAAAATTGTTGCTCTATTTTAGTTTATAGCGCAAAAAATAAAAATCGCAGAGGTGATCAAATACCACCGAAAGAAAGCTCTATTTGTGGGAAGAAAAGGATGCAAATTTTGTTTGGGAGCCACGTCGCACGACCGCGCAATTGTCTGTTAAAGCGACGCAGCGCCGAATTGTAAAAACACCTTGGGTCATTTAGCAGCGTATGTGTCCGGGTCTTAAGTGGTTAAAAGAGGCACAAATAACAAGGTTCAGCTGCTTATAAATACCATCATTAACCTAAAAGTCGTTTACATAAGACAGATGATGGATAAGGCAGAAATCCCCTGGTTCCTTCTTGGGAACAACACCTAAAAAGAGGAACCCATAGGATCAGGCTGGGTGGATACTTAAATGGGCCATCCAATCTGTTCCAATTGTACCTCCTTCTGCAATTTTTCTCTAACCACATGAGGTTATAGTCTAACCAAGGCTAAGTTACAAACATCCATCCACTACTCTACAATATGTATGGATTCGTAAACCCTTCAGACAATCCTTGCTGCAAAAATAATTCTACATCAATATCAAGATACTCATTTAGCCAATGAAGCTTCACAACAAAAATCACCAAGTTTCTTCATTTCGTTTAGTGGGTTAAAAGTCCCAATCTTTCTTGCGTATCTGCCCAGTTACGTAAAACACTAGGAATAAGTGTGGCTGGCACTCCCACATGTGTAGCACCCAAATCTAAATTTGCACTTTTTAAAGAAAAATGCTGACAGTCTTAAAGAGGGCAAGCTTTTGTACTTTCCCTTGCCAGAGGTCTCCTCCACCTTGAACTATCTGATTTCAGATGCTGTGTCCACATTAACAGTGGGGGGATGAGCCTCTTGTGGTGCAGATGCCACTCCTCCCAAAGACCCAGCTGTAATACCCATTTACTTATCCCAGTGAGACCCAAACATCAGCTAAACCTGAAGGCACCGGTGAACCCCCACCACCCTGCCTTTAAATGGAACCTGTACCAGCAGGTGGGGAACTCACCCCACCTAAAGGCACTGTACCACTTGCTACCCAAGTACCCCAAAGTGGGAAAGTAAAATTGAAAAGCCATATTGGCAATAGACCCGGCTGTAGAGACCTGTGCTGACCTTGCACCTTCTCTTCTAGCGCAAGCAACACCTTCCAAGTTTCAAGTAAAGACAAATGGGCTTCTAATAAGTGGGATACTGCTCTCCCCTCCCTGCATAGAGAAGCCAGTGGCCATTGACTACCTCTCCACCAAATAGGCAATTCTGGCCCTGCCATGCCAGCTGCCTTTGGCTCAGCGGCATTTCCTTCCACCTGGATCCCAGATTGGAAATTGGGGCTCTTTAGGGCTGCTCTATAACATCCCCATGACCCTCCAGCAACATTCTTTTAGCCAAGCACCCTGCTGCCAGCATCACATTTCAGAAAAAAAAAACAACACTTTACTAGCTAAACAGTTACCTCAGGAAAATGGCTGCTGCTCAACGGTCTCTGCAACCAATTCCTCCTAGAACTAAGTTATTTTGGAAAGAACGGGGAAGAGTTGGAACCTCTGTTAACTTTTTATTGCCCTCTATGTTCTTATTTTGGAGATTTCCCCTCAAATTCTGTCAGGACATGAAGTGTATAGGTTAGTATTATAAATCTGTTCTCACTGTTTTTAAATATTTTTTAGTAAAGTGGTGAAGAGTTAGAACTTCTCCAAACATGTATACTTCTACTGCTGTCTGCGCTTTCTGCCACAACAACACCTATGCCCCTTGTATGGGCACACAGGGGCACAAAGTCAGGGAAAAGACAGAAATAGATAGGAACTTGAAAGAAATTTTAACTCTTCTACTGTACATTTTGTTCAACACAAAATAAAAAAGTAAGTAAAAATTTTGTCTGAACTTAGACTTTTATATAAAAAGTGAATCAAAGGTTTCCAGAAAAGAGACAAAATGTATGTGAATTCACCACCAGTTATACAGATAAACTGGGATGAATACATGGAAAACTAAAAACACAGAGACCCTATTTCACTCATACATGCAGGAGCCAGTTATGACTCAGCACGATTCAATCTCACCCCTTTGTCGTGACTATAAAACCATGGACAGAAAATGCAGTACCTTTTTAATGTTTAACTTGCTAATTTCAGTGCATAAAGTCATAGTGCTACACCCGTTAAGAAAACAGGGCATTATTCCAACCAGCTTTAGTACTGGAGATTGAAACCACGATTTTTATATTTGCAGCTGATAAACTACCCTGATGTACGACAAACATCCCTTCAATATTCAATGTTGTCCTCCTGTCACTACCATAAAAGACAATAAATCTCTCTGCATCAGTAAAAAGTGATAGCTGAAACGACATCCTGGCTTGCCTACTGTCAAAGTTATATTAAACACTTATGGAAGTTGTAGTGCCAGAAACATTAAACTGAACTGCTCACACAGGGATTGCAGGGAAGTATGCATTCATCTACTTTGATATATAAATACACTGACATAATGTGGCTAACACCCTTCCACACAAAGTATTAAGAACTGACTGTTCAACATTTAACTGCCAGCTGGAATCGCTAGAGAAATTGAGGTAGGCAAGGACACCTTTCATGTATTTGATAGCAAGGCTGATTTGCTATTTAATTTCCTTGTTGTAAACAATGGTGTCATTTATTTTCTAGTGTAATAAGTTCTGATTGTGCTATACATTTATATGCCCATGTTTGGCTTCAGACCCATCTGAAAAACAAGTCTATAATTATTTGATGTGCACAGTGGTATTAGTGCTGCATGTTTTTCTTATCTTTATTGTGTTTTGTGTCTGCTTTCAATGTTCGTTACAAAGTATTACAGCAAAGTTATGTGAGTTTTGATAGATACTGAAAAGACACAATAGCAGATTCTCTTACTACAAACAAATACAACTAAATGAGTAAGCTGAATGATTCAGAGGAGGGACACACACTCCTCCTGCTCTGCTGGTGCAGACATTGTTTCTTAGATCTGAAGTCTACAAAAGCACTCAGCATGTGCAGAGCTAGTGTTAGGCTTTCTTATTAGAAATTCCAGCATGCACTGCACTGTAGCATTAATGTGGTTGTAAACCCACTCTTGCAACTTGCACCTACGTAGGTTCTTGCGTAGGTGCAAGAAATACCTCCTTAACCTACACGTCATTGCCGCTCAGGCCAATCACATCGCCGGAGCGGCGAAAACAAGGAAGAAGCTCCAGGGGACATGGTGGTGGCGGTGGATGGGACCGAGGCGGACTTCAGAGGCTTCGTTCTCAGGTAAGTGACACATAATGAGCTAGTATGCTGTGCTTACTAGCTCATTATGCTTTTCTCTTGTAGGTGTATGTGTTCAAAACAAATATTACAGAGGGTTTACTTCCTCTTTAAAGCACAGCAAATGCCATGTATTTTGCTTGTAAAATAAATATCTTAGACAAATAAGAAGCATATTTACAGTATATATAATATATTTAAAAACCTAAAAACGTAATAAAAGAAAAAAAACATTGACCAAAACCACTAACGCTTTCCTTAAAGGAGTTGTAAAGTATCAGGGTTTTTAACCTTAATGCATTCGATGCATTAAGGTGAAAAACCTTCTGTGCTGCAGCTTCCTCCCAGAGCCCCCCTTTTTCTTACCTGAACCCAATTGTTCCAGTGACGAGCACGAGCCCAGCAGCTCCAGCCACTGTCTCAGGTCCTCATTGGATAGATGGATAGCAGCAGGAGTCATTGGCTCCTGCTGCTGTCAATCAAATCCAGTGACACAGGAGCCAGGGGGCGGGGTCGAGTCCTGCTGTATGTGTCAATAGATCTCTATTTTCTTGTTGTCATTCTCGGCAGTGTTTTCCTGCCGAGAAACCCAAGAGTGTGTATACTTACCTGTCTCCGTGGAAACCCACGCATGCTCCAAATGACTTTGACGCATTTGCAGTAGCTTCCTAGGTATAGGTAGGGTGTAGCAAGATGACGGCGACGGCATCGAATGTGACGAGCGTTTGTTCCATTCAAAAGAACAGCGGTTCTTTTGAATGGAGTGTCTGTACACTTGGCCGGCAAGAGATTCTTGCCAAGAATCTCGTCAGGAAAAACTAAGTTTTTTTCCTGATGAGATTCTGGGCCATATGTACAGGGCTTAACACTATCTGAGCATCTCATATGACCATAATGCAGTTTACATATTTAAAATGTTTTAAAACTCATATTTTTTATCACTATTTAAATTGTCCATTTCATATAAATAGTTAAGCATTCCTGAAAATGCTGTATGTTTATGTATATATATAACTTTGTACACTGCACTCATATAGAGCACATTAATAGAGTGAGTGTAAAATAACAGACAGTTAATAAAGTTATCCAATAAGTCAAATTTACACAAAATCCCTTTTAATGGAGGTGGGGGGAATTCAAGGTCTATAAAATAAAATAGAAGGCAGTTCACTTATTCCTTGTTGTCATTGGCTTACTTTATAGTATTTCACCATGTTTAATGGTGGTTCTTTTAGGAATATGGAAACTGAGGTCACACCTTTAAAATGTTAGGAATATTTTTGTATTTTGCTCACAATTTGTTGAAAACCAGTCTTCGTTAAAGAGCCACTATTTATTAATTATGTATTCATGCTCTTGAATATTAATGGCTGATTCTTAATCTGAGTAAATGCAAAAGCAAGAGAAAATGTTTATGCAAATGTGAAAATTTGGCAGTGTATATGCATGCTTGTAAGGCAATTTTCTATCTATTTTTACCTTTTAGTCCTACCAGACCATCAGTCCAGATCCCGTAGATGTGTTCTATGAGTTATCTGTTGTAACACTGTAATGCACATAGAGGGGATATTTATCGCACAAGTATCAATCCAAGTCAAGTCAAGCTGTATTGTCATTCTACAACACGTGAGGACATACGGAAGAACACAATGTTGTATCTCACAAGGCCACGGTGCAACATACTAATTAAACATAATTATAAATATACAAAGAATAAAACACAGCAAAGAACGTAAAAAAAAGATAAGTCTATTGGCAACAAATGATAGACTCTGCCACAGTTTACATACTGCCTTCCTTTAATGAAGGGCTTAAAAGATCATATTCAACCACCGTAATGAGAGATTGTAATGATACTCAATATAAAAGAGTTGGTATAATCAGCATAACGTTCCTGAAAAAGGACATGTTTTTTCCGGACTGATATGCTAGGATTAACCATGCACTGTGAATGAAATAAAGGCAGGACAAGATTTGGACAATGCTGACATTCACTGGTGCTGGATGGGTTGAGACGGTTGTAAATGTGGGTTTACATCCAGGTGAAACTATCATCCATCTCTCACAGAGTCCAGTGCTCATACAGTGTCACCCTTTTCACAAGAGTAATGCCGCGTACACACGACCTTTTTTCATGATGCGAAAAATGCAACTTTTTTAATTGGTCGTGAAAAATGGTTGTGTGTAGGCTCCAGAGCATTTTTCGCGATGAGAAAAATGGCCATTAAAAACTTAGAACCTGCTCTATTTTTCCTCATAGTTTTTCACGTCGTTGCTTTTCTCTTCATGAAAAATGGTCATGTGTAGGCTTTAACGATGGGGAAAAAACGCGATAGCTCAGAAGCAAGTTATGAGAAGGGAAATTTGCATAATCAGCCCAAAGGGTGGCGCAATTCAAATGGAACTTCCCCTTTATAGTGCCGTCGTACGTGTTGTATGTCACCGCACTTTACTCAAGCATTTTTTATTACAATCGTGTGTATGTAAGGCATGCTTGAGAGGAATCACGTTGAGAAAATCGTTTTTTTCCATGACATGAATAACAGTCGTGTGTACGCGGCATAAGTCCACAGGGGCTTGGTTGGTCATTGGTTGCACTCTTTGTTCACCTATTTTCTAATAGTGACTTCCAGGCCACAACACTGCACATAATGTAAAGGAAATTGGAGCAAATCGTTAATTGTCAATAGCAACAATTAACATTTCATCTTTTAAATGCAGCATACCACATGATTGATTGTTAAAAGACATAACTCTATTGTTGTTTTCAGTATCTTCTTCTTTACATTTTGTGAAGCCTTTTCATCCTTTGAGTGGGTTTTGGAATATATAGTTCCACTGCACCTCAAGAGCATCAGAATGCAAATGCCTGCTTCACACTAAAGAGTGCAAAAAGACTAAATCACACAGTACTATACAGTACATTTTTAAAATAGAACAAGTATAATTGCTAAATTGCTTTGGAAGAATAGAAAGCAAAACAAAATGGCTAATGTAGGCTACGGAGCTTCTATTGTAGAGAAAACTGACGGGAAAATCCCAGGGGAGGGTAATATCTTAATATATACACCGATCAGCCATACTTCTATGGACACCCACCTAACAATTACTAGGTTGTCCCCCTTTTGCTGCAAAAAAGCCCTGACCCATTGAGGTATAAATGGCACTATACCTCTAAAACCATTAAAATTATGCTGTGGTATCTGGCACCAAGTGTTCTTCAAACCGTTCTGGAACCATTTTTTCAATGTGGTAGGGCACATTACTCTGCGGAAAGAAGCTACTGCCATCAGAGAATACAGTTTCCATGAAGGGGTGTACTTGGTCAGCAACAATGTTTAGGTAGGTGGTAGGTATCACACTGCCTCCGCCGGCTTGCCTTCTTCATCTCCAGATATGTGACACACCCAACCATTCACATGATGTAAAATAAAACGTGATTTATCAGACCAAAACTTCATCTTCTGTTGCTCTATGGTCCAGCTCTGATGCTCACATGCCCATTGTAGGGAATTTTTTGCTGTGGTAAAGAGTAATTATGGGCACCCTGACCAATCTGTGTGGAGATAATCCCATGAAAGAGAATTCAGAATAGGGGTTCTCTTTCGTTTGCCCATATCTTGGCTAGGCCCGTGCAAATCTTCCTTGGTCTTTCATTTGATCATTCAATCCTTGACATCATGGGATTATCTACATAGATGCAATTAACCTGGACCGTTGATGATCAATTTTTCTGACCCCATTGAAAGTGACACCTAATTTACTCCCTGTTATCTTGGCATTTTTTGGAATGCCTGGAGTTCTCTGGATGAATGCACCTGCCACGATGTACTAGATTATGAAACAATATCTATATATTACCAAAAAATCCTGCTTGTCTCGTCCTGAAGAAGCCCAACGGCGAAACGCGTAGGCGACTTCAAAGGATTTATCTATCACTTATGAATTATTAATCCAGATGGTTCTATTCTACTGTATTTATTTTTCAATATTGTATTTTTGCTCTGTATTTTTCTATTTTTGTAATAAATAATTATTTTTATATATACTTCCGCCTTGCCTCAAAGTCCGGCCTTTACTCACTCCTGTGATTGGGTTTTCCCCTTATTCTTACCATATACGGATGTGGCCAATGTGAGTGCCTTCCCTGTGTGTCTTGTCCTACCTTTCCCCGCCCTCTCCCCTCTTCCCCCTTCCCCGTGTTTGCGTTCCCCCCAACTTTCTCCCCCCTCCTTTTGATTCAGTTGTTGTATTATAAGTGTGGCAGGTTCCAACTGCCAGTGCCAAGCAGCCAAATGTATAGTGCTTGCTCAATATGGATTAAATAAATTAGAATTATGCATAGCCATAGATATCATAAATAAAGTGATTTGTGCAAGTAGTACCTGCTGTTGCACAAATCACTTTATTTATATCTATGGCTATGCATAATTCTAATTTATTTAATCCATATTGAGCAAGCACTATATTTGATTGGCTGCTTGCATCTGTTTGGTCATGTGGCTGGCACAGGACTTAGGCTACTTTCACACTGGGGCGTTGCGCCGTCGGCTATTTTAGCAGCACCTTACTGTTGTTTTTGCAGCGATATGCGTGCGTGCGTGTCGGCGAGGGAGGCAAAATGCACCTTCGCCTGAGCTGGCAAAAATCCTTGCACTGGTCCTGTATTTGTGCAGCGGTCTTTCAAACTAAACTTTTTGGAAAAAAATACACTTTAATTAATTTAAACAAAACACAATAGTTACCCCAATGTTTTTTAATAATGTGAAAGATAATTTTACGCTGAGTAAATAGAAAAAAATGCATCAAACTACAGTAGTTCAAAATCTCCATAGGCTACGCTTTACATTTTTGTTACAAGGAAAAATGTTTTCAAAATGTCAGAAGGTTGTAAGTGGTTGCCACATCCCTATTGTATAGAAAGAATGGATAGACCCCCTGTTTGGGATTTTAAAGGCAACAACACCACCAAAATATATAAAATCACATATTTATTGGTACATATAAATAAAGATCAAACACACATGTGATGAGCTCATAAAAAGACAAAACAATAAGACAGAATGGATTCAACACCACTCTCCAATGTACAAAAATACCCAGAATCGGCCACATAAAAGCTGCCTTAACACTGGTATTTACATGATTCAGACATGCATGCTTGTGGTACATATAAATAAAGATCAAACACACATGTGATGGAGCTATCAGGTTTTTGTATTATTGTGTTAGTGTGTTACTCTTAGGCTGCGTACACACGATGAGACATGTCCGCTCAAACATGTCCGATGGACCGTTTGCAGCAGAAATGTCTAGTCGGATTTTGGTCCGATGGCGTGTACACACCATCGGACCAAAATCCCATCAGTCTGAGGACGCGGTGACGTGGCGGTGATGTTGACGCTGCCACATCACCACTCCAGGAAGTAAAATACTTCCACGCATGGGTCGAATCCATTCGACGCATGCGCGGACAGTTCTGTCCGCTGGTTAGTGTACTAACCAGCGGACATATCCGACGGACAGGTTTGTAGTGGACAAATTTCAAAGCATGTTTTGAAATTTTTCCGATGGACAAACCTGTCCGCTAGCCCGTACACACGATCGGAGATGTCTGCTAAATTGGTCTGTCGGACCAGTTTCAGCAGATAAATTCGATCGTGTGTACGCGGCCTAAGTGTGTAACCAGCTTAAGGATAATGGGTGCAGAGAACATGACATGCAAGACACATTCCAGATAACTGCAAGTGATATATTTATTGCTTCATCAAGTTGTTTTAAAAATAATTATTTCAAAATGATCAATTAGGAAAGTGTTGAGGATGTGGAATATATTCTGTTAAATTAACATTTGATTTGTACAAAATGTTGTCAGAACATCTTTTTTACACTTGAGAAACATTGCCTGGCTGCGTCCTATGCTATCATACACTGTAGCTGAAAAGCTGGTCTGTACATTTTGTGTTCTCCCAACTTGACTACTGCAATGCTCTACTCGCTGGTGTACCTAAATCCACTAATAATCAACTTGAACTGTAATCAACTTACTCTCCGCTCGTAATCTTCGATCCTCAAAATCTGGCTTGCTGTGTGTGTCCCCTACTCACCTACACTCGATGGGAGACAGAGCCTTCTTCTATGCTCCAAAACTCTGGGATTCACTTTCAAAGAACATCAGAGAGTCATCTTCTCTAAACTCATTCAAATCAAATCAAATCTAATAATTTTTTCTTTAGACAAGCTTTTGCTTACAGTGGAGTTCCACCCAAAAATGTAACTTCCACTTTAAGTGCAGGTGACCCCCTTTTTTTGGGGGAAGGAGCAGGTACCTTGTTTTTACAGGCACCCAGCTCCCACTTCCTCCCCTGGCTCCTTGGCGCCGGAAGGCAGATCACCTCTCTCCCTTCCCCCACTGCAATCGTCTGGGACACATCACAGGTCCCAGAAGTCCTCCCGGACATTCACAGCGTGCATGTAAAGCAACAGCCGGGCATCCACAGTTAAAATTCTGGCACATCGGAGAGGGGGGGGAGAGGAACAAGCCTTCCTGCACCTGCATCACTGGACCATGAGACAGGTAAGTGTCTGATTTTTAAAAATCAGCAGCTACACTTTTGTAGCTGCTGACGTTTAAATGGATGGAACTCTGCTTTAATTGTCCCTTTTTTTAATGTTATCCTGTGAATTTCTTGTGTTTTCCTTGTAAAGCGCTTTGAGAAGCTACCTTTAAAGGTGCTATATACCTGTAAAATAAAGTTTATTATTATTATATTAAACAGTGTTGTGGTGAGGCTTGTAGGTTATTCTAACTATAGGTCAGTATACACTTACCAAGCAGTCTTCTGTTTAGACAAAAGTTGTGACATCTGCCCATCACTTCATCTGTCATCGGCACACCTGTTTTATTATCACTTCTTCCCCCTTTTTTTTTTAAGCATACTTGATTATTAGATCGGGCAATAATTGGATTGGATCAGTAATGAAAACTTGACCATCTTAAATGGCATGATTATAAATTGAGTAGGTACTGGTGGGCAAGAGCTACTGCCTTCATTGCTTGTTCTTTCTTCTGTTTTTTCTCCATGAGGTTCCACTTCTCATTCTCCATGAAAATGAAATACGCGAAAAATACAAAAGGTAAAGCAAAACCTCTTTAAAATAGCAACAGAAGGTTGTCAGACCTGGGAACGTTATCTTTTGTGTTGTTGGTAATTCAATTACGCCAAAACTGTCTCTTTGTGTACTGATAAAGCTGTACGAACCAAATTGATTAATAATTACTTGATCATTTATAGAAAACACTGTAATGTGTGCTTGCTGAAAGCTTTGTGTGTTTCTATCAGAACTGTTTTACCAGTTTTAAAACACATGAATCTGGGCACCAAATGCAGGGCTGAACACCATGCTTCTTTGTAATATACCAACTCAGCACATAACCATAAATGTGTAATGTATAATTTCGGTCCTTGGAGAACACTATTCCTAAGATGATTGGAGGCCTGAGACATTGTGGTCTGCAGTGATACTTTACTTTGCCAATTACTTTTGACAGTAGAATTGTTGAATGTATAGGAAATGAACAAAGTGCATTGTTTCACTTATTGGAATTTTGGCTTTACTAAATGAGGAGTACTACTGAATTTGGCTGTGAACCATCAAATTGGCCAGCACATTTATAAAACTTTGAAATAACACAGATTTATTTAAATTTTCCAGTGATTAAAGAAGCCATATTTCTGCATGTGTCTGACATTTTATACAATGAGACATGCCTAGTATGCTAGTTATGCCATAAATATAAAGGCCGTGGTGTGGCTTAGCTTGGGAGGGCAATGTTTTATTACAGAGGAGAAACAAATCTGTTGTGTTTAATAATAACAGTGCAATAGCTATGCCCATTCTTTTAAGCCTGTACTTTGTTTTTACTATGAAGAAAAGATATATTGCACACCATTAAAACACACAAAAGCACTTGTAATAATTATTGCATAGATTTTGTAGTAGTGGACCAATATTGTAGATCATAAGATTGTAGATACATTTTAGATTTACTACCTTGTGAAAAAGTACCATCATTTATAAATCATTATCTTGTTGTAGCAAGACCATTGCTTTTCGAAAATAATTTAAATTATTTCTGACCCTATTCCTTTGTATATGAACATTACCAGTAGAAAGTCCTTACAGTCCTGGACAAACATTTTCTGCGGAAATAAATGTAGCACTGCCAGTGCACTAACCTATTGTTGCCCCAAAGCAATCACCAACTCATCAGCAGAGACCAATTGACTGAGATTACTCCACCATTTTTGGCTTGAAGATTTTATTTGCAAAAAGTCTAGGTGAGAGAGTGTTAAGGACTGCAGAATACCCCAAGAATAGCAACACAGTGTTCCATCTGCTCAAAAAAAATAAAATAATTTAAGCTCTTCCCACAAGACCAGACTTGAGAAAACTTATTGAAGGTGCTCCCCTTATCAGCCACTAATCTTCCAGGCCCTACCATAGGCCCATTTTCACTCCAGGACTTAGGATCAGGGATGATTGGGCTAAGGCAAATGGCCTAAGACCCATCAAACACATCTTCTCCAGAATAAGCCTAAAAGGCTATGGACCCTTCTAGAGGGGTTTCTCAAATAT
Organism: Rana kukunoris; assembly: GCA_029574335.1. Classification (NCBI taxonomy): domain Eukaryota; kingdom Metazoa; phylum Chordata; class Amphibia; order Anura; family Ranidae; genus Rana; species Rana kukunoris. The sequence goes on along the minus strand of CM056049.1, from coordinate 536,110,631 downwards.
TTATCTCATTCTCTAACTTACAATACTGGCAATCAGCTTCCTAGTGCTTGGTCAGGATGAAATAAATATTTAGAACTTATAACTTTTGCTCTTTCTGCTGGAGGACACTCCTCAGCAACAGGGCAATAAGCAAACACAATTCTGAGTCTATGCGAAACCCAATGAATACACCACAGGTAACCAAATTTAAACTAGTCTGCCTGGTTTTTACAGACACCCAGCTCCCACTTCCTCCCCTGGCTCCGTGGCGCCGGAAGGCAGATCACCTCTCTCCCTTCCTCCACTGCAATCGTCTGGGACACATCACAGGTCCCAGAAGTCCTCCCGGACATTCACAGCGTGCAGCGCATGCTTGCATGTAAAGCAACAGCCGGGCATCCACAGTTAAAATTCTGGCACATCGGAGAGGGGGGGGGGAGGAACAAGCCTTCCTGCACCTGCATCACTGGACCGTGAGACAGGAAAGTGTCTGATTATTAAAAATCAGCAGCTACACTTTTGTAGCTGCTGACGTTTAAATAGATGGAACTCTGCTTTAATTGTCACTTTTTTTAATGTTATCCTGTGTATTTCTTGTGTTTTCCTTGTAAAGCGCTTTGAGAAGCTACCTTTAAAGGTGCTATATACCTGTAAAATAAACTTTGTTATTATTATATTAAACAGTGTTGTGGTGAGGCTTGTAGGTTATTCTAACTATAGGTCAGTATACACTTACCAAGCAGTCTTCTGTTTAGACAAAAGTTGTGACATCTGCCCATCACTTCATCTGTCATCGGCACACCTGTTTTATTATCACTTCTTCCCCCCCTTTTTTTTAAGCATACTTGATTCTTAGATCGGGCAATAATTGGATTGGATCAGTAATGAAAACTTGACCATCTTAAATGGCATGATTACAAATTGAGTAGGTACTGGTGGGCAAGACCTACTGCCTTCATTGCTTGTTCTTTCTTCTGGTTTTTCCCCATGAGGTTCCACTTCTCATTCTCCATGAAATTGAAATATGCGAAAAATACAAAAGGTAAAGTAAAACCTCTTTAAAATAGCAACAGAAGGTTGTCAGACCTGGGAACGTTATCTTTTGTGTTGTTGGTAATTCAATTACGCCAAAACTGTCTCTTTGTGTACTGATACAGCTGTACGAACCAAATTGATTAATAATTACTTGATCATTTATAGAAAACACTGTAATGTGTGCTTGCTGAAAGCGTTATGTGTTTCTATCAGAACCTGTTGGTTACACCACAGGTAACCAAATTTAAACCAGTCTGCCTACAGCCTAGTCTTATCACTAAATTTACCTAGACTAGAGGCACTTCAACTTTATAAGAGCTGATACATACAAATGCAATACTGGATATTTTTGGCTAATTGCTGATCTCCTACAAAATACCTTGTGAATATCTGCAGCTGGTGAGGGATCCAATGGTGACATCTCTAAAATAAAGTTGAGTATTCTGTGGAGTTTAGCCCCACTTTAATTGCACAGTCAACAGTTTTCCAATGTCTACAGCTAGTCTTAACTATTTTAATGGGTACTTGACTATAGCAGATGCATCAGGAAACTCCCATCTCATTTTCATTTAATGAAAAGGACTTTATTCTGCATGGCGATCCTCAGCTCGCACATAGTGCTGCCAGCCCTATTTATTTGAGACACAGCTTCCAGATGATGTCTGTATTTCTGTATTTTTAGTAAATAGATGGTTTTAGATGGGCAGAACTTTGGTCTCAGAAATCAGTATTAATGCATGGCCTTCTACTGAATTTACAGATAATGTCTAATGCTATAAGATCAATGGTTCTTGCTGGTAGCCTAGATTTAGATACTTCCTGGTTAACTGGCTGATATTTGGCACTATCCAGCTCCTAAAATTTTGCTCTGAAAATCAAAGAAGCCAGGAAAAAATTCTCAGTGGAACAGTGACTGCAGGCCCGTAGAAATGAAAGAGAGAAATATCAATATTTATGGCTAGCCTTTGTTACGCTTAACCCTAACACAGGTGGTCAGACATTAGAGCTAGCTGCTGTGTTCTTCACGTATAGCAGCCCCCTTTCCCATAAGGCAAACAGGCCTACTGGTACTTGGTAGCTCCCAGTACTTATACATAATGCTATAGTGCCTGGCCACAACACCGCGTCAGGTGCAAACTGAGCAAAGCAAACAAGTACTTGCGGTTGGCAGACAGGCAAGGCAGGGTCCATGACAATCCAGATACAAGGCAGACAAGGTTCAGAATAGTCAGATTCAAATTCGTAGTCATCAGGCAGGCAGAATTAGGAGAGTAGTCGATATCTGATCCAAGATCATCAACGAGGGAATCAAAAAGCAGAGCAGGACATACAGAGAGCTTGGACCATGTCCTACAAATACAGTCACACGCCTGAGACTGCAGGCTTGGCTGGCTTAAATCAATCAGGTTTGGTCTTCACCTAGCGTGGCCACATAATTCACCTTGCAAGTGGACAGAACGAAAAAGGAGAATGCCACAGCCAAACCCAGGATGCTGGAATGAGGAGCAGGAGCGTTACGTGCTCATGACAGCCTTATTCATTCTTTTGAGCAGCAATGGTTGACAGGCATGAATACCTCTTTGAATAAGGGCTAATGGCTGACAATTATGTCCTAGACTGAGTTGCCTTTCTACTAATCTACTAATAATTGATTGTATTTATCTTCCTTGAAACTGTCATATAAACTATTAATATGTCTTTGGTGGCTAGCTGAGAGCATCTGATTGTAACTGTGCTGAAAAAATGGACTAAGCGTCAAGCTGAATTTCTAATTTATAGTACTTTCTGATAGATCTAAGAGTCTAAAGTTATATCCATTAAAGCAAAAGAACATTGTGTACTATGTGGATGTTTCTGAAACAGCTCATTTTTCATAGAAGAAACAATGAGATCATGTGTAATGCAACAACTTTTTTTTTTTTTTGCTGCCAAAGGAGCTACCTTATATAAAATCTTTTGTTCAGTTTGATGATAATTAGTGTGGTTATACAGAGAATGATCAAACAAATCAAATTATTGGCAAGTGCAATATGACAAAAAGCGCATCCCAAACAAAATAAATTAGATAAAGGTGTACAACTAATTGAACTTTGGTTTTCTTACATTTGTTGTTGTACGCCCAATGAAATGGTTTAGTCTTTACGTTTTCGTTACTAAAACATTGCTTTATCTGTGTACTCCAGACATTTCAAATTATTCTTTTTTTTTTTTTAGCATACTACCAAATGAGATTCTTAAAACAATGAAAACGTGTAGATTTATTTATTAATGCATAAAAAGCATGTTTGTACAACTATCTTCTTTATATGTATTAAAGTTACATATATTCCTCATCAAAAGGATCAGAGTGGTCATCTTCGCCCATGGTAGATGTAGACATCTAAGAATCAAATAACAATAGCTAACCATTCTCATTAAAGCAGACCTGTACCTAAATTTCGAAAGCCTGGTTGTCTAATAGTGATTCATTAGCACAATGTAATGTGACACAGCAATCAGAAAAAAAAATACCTTTATCATAATATACTGTACCACACAGTGACAGGCCTAGGCACCCCCTATATTTCCTTATATTTGTTTTCTGATCCTTTTGATTACATTGATGGTATGATCAGGGGCATGGTGCATAAACAAAAAGTGCTACAGAATAATAGCGTGTGTCTCCATCAATATGATAGATATCATAGTGCTGTGAAATGGATAACAAACTGTGCAAAAAAATTTAAAATCTGCCAAATGCCTACTTAAAGTGCTTTATTATTCACAACTGATGTATATCACAATGTTTTAAAGGTTAGCTAAGTTTAGAAGAAAGACACAAAAATGAAACTGCATTGTAGGATGCTGTACAATTTACAAATTCAGTTAATTCAGCAAAAGGTTGCCTGACATGTAAGCCAATGCTGGTTAAAGCTCCTTCCCAGCCTACTGACTGCCACACATACCCCCCAAAAATATACCCCTCCCTCCAAATAATCACTGCCGTTAAAAAAAAACTCATCCAAATGCTCTTTTTGCTCACCTAAGTCAGTGACCATGTGATAATCATGAGTCTTTTCTTTTACTCTGTGTACAGGGGACAGGGTATACCTTCAGGATCACTTCCTGCATGACATGGATACTCCAGAGGGGACCTGCCAAGTTGTGGAAGAGAAATCTCAGCACAAGGGGGCCATCAGGGACCATCAGGCACAGGCAGATCTTCAGCACTAGATTACTGGTCCGATGCACCCAGAAGCGACACTGGTGGCAGACCTGGATGGAAGACTTAGGTAAGTTAACCTTTGCTTTCATTAGAAAAACTAGACAGGAGAGAAAAAAGTTGAGAGTGGGGTTATGTTTTGCATAAAAAATGCATTTTAGAGAATTTTAATACTTATTAGTAAAATTTTTAGATTTTTCCAAATGAAGAAAAGTTTCTCTAAGGCCGCGTACACACGAGGAGACGTCCGACGGACCGTTTTCATCGGACATGTCTCCTGGGATGTTTTGGTCTGATGTGTGTACACACGATGAAACCAAAATCCCAGAGGACAGACGTGGCGGTGACGTTGACGCCGCGACGTCCGCAAACCAGTGATTGGATGATGGAAGTCAGTAAAGCTTTACCTCAATCACTAAAATTCCCTTACAGAGTGAACAGACTATTTGCTCTTAGACCCCTTTCACACTAAGGTGCTTTGCAGGCGCTGGTGCTTTGCAGTGCTTTCACACTGGAGCGGTGCACTAGCAGGATGGTAAAAAAAAAGTCCTGCTAGCAGCATCTTTGGAGCAGTGAAGGAGCGGTGTGTATACTGCTCCCCCACCGCTCCAGCCCATTGAAATTAATGGGCACTGCGGCTATACCGCTGGCAAAGCACTGCTGCAGCAGCACTTTGGGGGTGGTTTTAACCCTTTATCGGCCACTAGCGGGGGTTAAAAGCGCCCCTCCGCAGTCGAATACCCCCGCAATTACGGCAATATTACGCCGCAGATGCCGACAACGCAGATGCCCCGGTGGGAAAGGGGCCTTAGTAAATCAACCCCTATTATGTCTAGTAGAGCAACTGTAAATAAATCAATGCCTTATGGTATAATAAATAAATGCAGTCTCTAGTACTTGCTCTCTTATCATACCCTTTATCTTAACTTCAGTTAATAAAACTGGCCTATGTAAAGCAGAATTCCTGGCAAAAAATCATAATCTCAATAATATACACCACATATATCCTATCTGACTCCCCACACACCATTTAATAACCTTCCCCTCAATAAATAGGTAGTGGTACTTACCCATCCAATGAGTGACTATAGGAAAAAAATGGCTTCTGGAAAAAAAACATTGCTTTTATTAAAGCAGAGCTCCACCCATGAAAACAACATTTTGCCATGTTGTTTAAAAAAAAAAAAACCTGAAAAAAAAAAAAAATACTCACCCGAAATAGCTGTTGCTATGCGGAAGTCCGTAATCTGCCTCACCTGCACCGCGGTACGATTTCTTCTTGTCCTTCTCCTTGTGAATGGGCACGCTGCTTTCTGGGAACTGTGTGTGTTCTCAGAGAGCAGCGCGCCCATTCACAAGCCAGCGTGAGACTCGCGCAGGCACAGTAGGAAACGGGCAGTGAAGCCGTACAGCTTCACTGCCTGTTTCCCATAGTGTGAATGGCGGCGCGGGACTCGGAGCGATCGCGGGACCGGCATCGGGGGGGCCATCAGCGCGGGCGCCTAGGACAGGTAAGTGTCCTTATTTAAAGTCAGCAGCTACACTGTTAGTAGCTGCTGACTTTAAAAAAATTTTTTTTCGCGGCTGGAGCTCCGCTTTAAATACATCATCAATGAAAAAGTTTGGATTTGCCTTAAATTCTGCTTTGACTATAATTCACCCTTTCATTGATTATATTTCTTTATACTCTTTTATGCTATATGCTTTATTAGATGAGCCACATAATGCCGAAAACCAACCAGAGAACTTGTTCTGGTCATGGTACTATTTTGAATAACTCTTTTTAGAACACTATGTTCCAGCTACGTGATTCACTGAAAATAGTGGCTGTCAAAATGTGCCTACTTGTTCGGTTTAAAATTCAAATCATATGTCTTTGGAGAATAACTTGAGTATTTACTGTACAAATTTTAAGAGACAAAGCCTGTTTCACAATTTAAAACAACTTCTCCTTGACTAAGTTGATGCATTTAGCTGCAGACATTTTACTGGCATCAGTGAACCAAGTGGGTATGCAAGTCTGCTTCTTATTACTTCCTATATATACTATTTTAGTCACTGTGCTTTGGATAAAAGTTGAGTTTTCTCTTATTATGTTTTTTCCCTTCTTGTACTTTCCATATCATACACAGTTTATTTTTTATTAATCACCTTTGACCTATTTGTAAGCAGGCAGCCCAGCTTTGCTTCACGTGGCTGAACATGCAGCTAGGGTTCCACCTACAAGGGTTTACTATGTGAATACGTCACCCTGCCCATGCAGACTTACTTCTCTGCACCCAAAGAGTTTTGTCGACTATAACATTTTCCTTGACTAAATTAATACTATTTTAGTTGACTGAAATACAACTAAAATTAAAACAATTGAGAGGACTAAAATACGGCTACAACTAAAATGGCATTTTAGTCAAAAGTGTATGACTAAAACAAAATTGAAATTTGACGTCAAAATTAACACTGGTCTGTAGCGCATGTTCAAAGCTTAATACCATAAATAATAACATACCGTGTTTCCCCTAAAATAAGCCTCGGGACTTATATTAATTTTGGCAACAAAAGACCCAGTAGGGCTTATTTTCTTGGTAGGTCTTACCATATTCTCTCCCTCCCTGCCTGACAGGAATCCCCATTTTGAACAAAGTTAAAATGCCAAAATCCTATCTGTTACAGTAGCACCCTGCAATCCAACGGTGCCAAATACCTCAGCTCTGCTCTCTTCCACCTCTCCCAGCTGCCAGCCCCCCCAGCAATGTTCGGAGCGAGGATGAGAGCACCCCAGCATGTAAAGAAAGAAAAGATCAGTAAATACCTTGTGGAGACAGGAGTATCCATACCGCATACTGCACACAGTATGACATATTGATTGATTGCAGAGGCTCTGCACTGAGACTACTTTACCTTCAGTGACCCACCAAAGCTCTGCAGAGGGAGGGGTTGGGCTTAGCCCCTTAGTCCCAGTGAAAGGAACTCTTAAACCGTCAGCATACCAAGACATTTTGGACAATTTTATACTCCCAACTTTGAAGGAACAGTTTGGGGATGACCCCCTCCTGTTCCAACATGACTGTGCACCAGTGCACAAACAAGGTCCATAAAGACATGAATAAGTGAGTTTGGGGTGAAGGAACTTGACTGGCCTGACCTCAACCGTATAGAACACCTATGGGATAAAGTGGAGCAGAGACTGCAAGCCAGGCCTTCTCGTCCTCATCAGTGCCTGACCTCACAAATGCGCTTCTGGAAGAATGGTCAAACATTTCCATAGACACACTCCTAAACCTTGTGGACAGTCTTCCCAGAAGAGTTGAAACTGTTATAGCTGCAAAGAGTGGGCCAACTCAATATTGAACCCTACTGACTTAGACTGGGATGCCATTAAACTTCATGTGCATGTAAAGGCAGGCATTCCAATAGCTTAATAGTGATGTCGCGAACCTAAAATTGCACGTTCGCGAACCGCGATTGCGAACTTGCGCATATGTTCGCGAATGCGCGAACCGGGCGAACCGCCATAGACTTCAATGGGCAGGCGAATTTTAAAACGCACAGGGACTCTTTCCGGACACAATAATGATGGAAAAGTTGTTTCAAGGGGACTAACACCTGGACTGTGGCATGCCGGAGGGGGATCCATGGCAAAACTCCCATGGAAAATTGCGTAGTTGTCAAAGAGTCAGTTTTTAATCCATAAAGGGTATAAATCACCTAATATTCATAAATTGTTTGGAATAACGTGCTCTAAAACATCAAGTATGATGTTATATCGATCAGGTAGTGTAAGGCTTAGGGTTAGGGTTACGGTTAGGGTTACAGATAGGGTTAGGGTAACATATAGGGTTAGGGTAACAGATAGGGTTAGGGTAAGAGATAGGTGGGTGGTGGGTGGCACTGGGCACAGTGTACGCTGTACCCTGACACACGCTGGCAGACAGGCAACTGACTACAATTATATTGCAGTAATAGTTTTTTTTTTTTTTTAAATGTTATGTACTGTGCCACCAAGACAGATGGGTGGTGGGTGGCACTGGGCACAGTGTACGCTGTACCCTGACACACGCTGGCAGACAGGCAACTGACTTCAATTATATTGCAGTGATAATTTTTTTTTTTTAAATGTTATGTACTGTGCCACCAAGACAGATGGGTGGTGGGTGGCACTGGGCACAGTGTACGCTGTACCCTGACACACGCTGGCAGACAGGCAACTGACTACAATTATATTGCAGTAATGTACCCTGAGGCGGCGTACACACGATCGGATATATCCGATGAAAACGGTCCGCGGACCATTTCCATCGGATATGTCCGATCGGGAGTTTGATCCGATGGCGTGTACACACCATCGGATCAAATTCCCCGCCGCCGGACGGCGCGGTGACGTAGTGGTGACGCGGCGGTGACGTTGACGCCGCCGCGTCACCACCACGTCACCGCACCAGGAAGTAAAACACTTCCGCGCATGCGCCGAATCCATTCGGCAGCGGCGCGGCGGCGGTGGGGGCCGACATGTCTGCTGGTAAGTGTACTAACCAGCAGACATGTCGGGCGGACAGATTCCCACCGGATAGATTTCAAAGCATGCTTTGAAATCTGTCGGGTGGAGAAATCTGTCCGCTAGCCCATACACACGAGCGGAGATGTCTGCTAAAACGGTCCATCGGACCGTTTTCAGCGGACATATCCCCTCGTGTGTACGCGGCCTTACACACGCTGGCAGACAGGCAACTGACTACAATTATATTGCAGTAATAAAATTTTTTTTTTTAAATGTTATCGACTGTGCCACCAAGATAGATGGGTGGTGGGTGGCACTGGGCACAGTGTACGCTGTACCCTGACACACGCTGGCAGACAGGCAACTGACTTCAATTATATTGCAGTGATAATTTTTTGTGTACGCTGTGATCCTGACACACACACACGCTGCCTTCCTAGCAGGCAACTGCAATGAGATTACAGAGAAAAAAAAGCCACCAAGATAGATGAGTGGTGGATGGCACTGGGCACAGTGTACCCTTCCTGACACACACACGCTGCCTTCCTAGCAGGCAACTGCAATGAGATTACAGAGAAAAAAAAGCAGACTGATATACCAGCCCTAAAAAGGGCTTTTTGGAGTTACCAGCCCTAAAAAGGGCTTTTTGGGGTGCTGTCCTTACAGCAGATGAGTCGTTCAAGACACTGAAAACACTACTCTAGCTATTCTTTCCCTTTCAATTCAGCAGCAGCAACAATGTCCCTCCTCTCACTAAGAATGCAGGTTCCGAATGAATCTAAAATGGTTGCTGCCCTAGAGGTGGGAGGGTCAGGGAGGGAGGGTATGCTGCTGATTGGCTGGAATGTGTCTGCTGACTGTGAGATAGAGGGTCAAAGTTTGCTCAATGATAAATAATAGGAGGCGGATCGAACATCGCATATGTTCGCGCGCATCGGCGAACGCGCAAAAATCGCCGCAAATTGTTCGCCGGCAAATAGTTCTGTACATCTCTATAGCTTAAAAAACCTTGAAAAAGTATTCATATACCTTGAAATGAACTAACCATTCTCCACTAACCACTGGCCATCTGCTCGGACAGTTGCTGGGGATTGTGAAAAAAAGTCCCTACTAGTAATATCTACAAGTGTTTGTGATCACCTGTAACGGGTGTCCTGGAAACCTGATCAGATACTCATCCGGAACCAGTGTTGCCAACCGCCAGTATTTTTACTGGCAGCCAGTAAAAATTGGGCACTTTTCTCCTGCCAGTAAATGCCAGTAAAAGAAAAAGGTTGCCAGTAAAAAAATATGGCTGTGACATTTGGTCGAAACCATCCGAGTGCCTGCTACAGAGTTTAGACTGTACCGGCAGTATGTAGTGTGAAGTCATGGTGCAAGGGAACGAAGCAGCCGGAGCCTCATGTGCAGGTCTGCGGAATGGGAGAAAGGCAAGCCAGGAGTGAACTGAAGGGACCACCTGGCATGAAGAGAGTGAGTCACTGTGACTACAAAGGGGACATGTCATGTCGGTGAGGTGTCATTATCATCTGTGCTGCTGCACACTGCTGTCAGTGTCACTGTGACGCTCATTCTAATTTTTTGCCCTTTCGATTCCTGTCCCCGAGCTACTTATTTATTATATCGAACAAAAAAAAATTTGTTGCCTTAATATCTACCTTAAATCACTTTTCTAATTGCATATTGTACTTGTTTGTAGCCTAAATACTGAAAATTTGCACTTAAAACTGTAATTTTGTAACTTTTCGACATGCCAGTAAAAACTTGACATCACTGGTCCAGACATGTGCCGTGGCTGTGAGAATTCCCTTTGGCATTATCCATAAGCATTTATGACTCCCTGTAATGGGGTCATGAAATTCTGGTAAATAGGATGTGTTGCAGGTGATGGTGGTGGAAGATATACAGTAAGGGCCCTTTCAAACAGGCTTTTCATAAGTCCGTTTACGGACTCACAATGCTTCCCTATGGGATTGCGGACTTTAGCGGATGAGCATCCGATAATGTCCGTAAACATCCGCCTCCGTCAAGATCCGGTTTTCGGACGGAAGAAAATCCTATTTTTCTTCTGTCTGGCAGATCAGATCGGATGAATACGGAGACACAGTCCGTATTCATCTGATTCCCCATAGGGGAGAGTGGAGGAAAGACAGGGCGGTCCCTGCACAGTGTGCGGGGACCGCCCTGTCAGCCGACAGCTCAGTGGGGATTTTACGGAGGAATCCCCGCTGAGCAATGGGGCTAACGGAGTGGATCAATACGGATCCGCTCCGTGTGAAAGAGCCCTTACACCTTCATTGTTCATCAGCAACTGGAAGATTTACATGCAATTTATCCACAAGTGTTTGTGATCACCTGTAACTGGTGTCCTGGAAACCTAAATGGATACTCATCCGGACGGGTGCTGTAGCTGTGAGAATTCCTGTTGGCTTCATCCATAAGCGTTTAGGATTAGCTGTAATGGGGGTAGTGAAATTCTGGTGAGTTGGAATTGGATATGTGGCAGGTGATGATTCAACCCATTCTTTTGGAGTTATATAATATATAAATGTATTCGAATAAACCTCATAGATTGGGATTATATAGGCAACACACAAAAAAACTTCAAAATGTATAAAAAATATATCAATTTATTACAAACATATAGAAATATTATACAAATGCAAAAAAGGAATATCAAAAAACCCTATACATGAAGATATATAAAACATCAAAGATGTAAATACTATGTTCCTCCCCTTGATCGTTACACTAATTGCACAGCTTTACAAACGAGTATGTATTTACCTTGTGTGTCCCTTGTTGAATTACGTCATCCAAATGCGACGTATTGTGGAGCCGTCATTGGACGGCTATCCGCCGACGTCACTTCCGCGACCGGAAGTTCCGTCGTGGCCATCTTGCTTAAGGGTATTAGCAGAGTATGGCCGAAAACGTCATGACCGGAAGTTCCTCGGCGGCCATTTTACAAAAGGGATTTGTAATGTAATCAATGCCTGGCATGCGTCTGTATATGTAGAGCAGCTAGGACAACCCAATTTAAAGCCTAAGGGGGCGGGTAGGTGTAAAACTAACCAAAGAAGTGTAGATTATCACTGCTTTATGGAAGGGAACGAGGACAACAAGAATTCCCGCTCCCAGTCCCCCAGGTACAGGTTTGCGTATGAGGGTGCACAGCATTTGGATGACGTAATTCAACAAGGGACACACAAGGTAAATACATACTCGTTTGTAAAGCTGTGCGATTAGTGTAATGATCAAGGGGAGGAACATACCACCTGGAACGAGGACAGGTAAGTATTAAAGGGGGATGTTTGGCCTCACTCCCTCTCCATATACAGGAGAGTCTGGAGACCTTTTCCACTCCCAATGGATATTTGTTTGGAGGTTGCCAGGATCCATTTCAGCACTATCCTGGGAATCTGAGACGTAGTCCAAAAACAGCTGGTGGTAAGTTTGAAATCTGCCTGGAATTTATTTTCCACTCAGCAGATTGATGAACCATTATGTACCAATATAATTTATATTAATAATAACCTTTGTTTCTCTCCCCCCCTTTTTTCCTTGGGGTTTGCGATTTATATCTCCTAAATTTAGGATTTTTAACGCCACTCAATTGAACCTATCATTTGTGTCCACCCTATGAGTTATAGAAGCTGGGGCCTCTGTATGGCACGATTTGCAATAGGAGACATTGACATCCCAATATATCGGGGGGCTCTTGGATCGACCTCTCTACACAAAGTTTTTAAGCAACAGGTGAGCTTTTTGATCAATATATGTTTTTTTCTATATCCAATGTGGAAAGTACATCACTGTGTCACATATATGTCTAATATCCATATTATATTTTGATCTATTTTAGATGTAATACTTACACTTGCTCTGAGGAAGAATGCGCAGCATACGAAACGCGTCAAACTTACCTCCCAAATACATTGGTGATGGTACTGTATGCCGGATAGTATTTATATTTTTGATGTTTTATATATCTTCATGTATAGGGTTTTTTTATATACTGTTTTGTATTTGTATAATATTTCTATATGTTTGTAATAAATTGATATATTTTTTATACATTTTGAATTTTTTTTGTGTGTTGCCTATATAATCCCAATCTATGAGGTTTATTCGAATATTTTCAATAATCACGGGATGATGGCAACTACATGCGTTATATATGAGTTGGTCTTTTTCTATAATATATAAATGTAGGCCCAGGTCCTTGGCACTTCTACCTGCTACTGCACGGACTGGACTGTCATGACTAATACTGCTGCTGCCCACACAGTTTCTTCCCCTCACGGCTGGCAATGAGCAGAGGAGTGGCTGTGTGGGGAGAGGAGGAGAAGCACAGAAGAAATTTTGCTGTGGCTATGATGCACAAGGAAGTTCTGTCCACTGCCTGGGACAGCGTATGGCACTGTGACTGGCTGTCTGGGAGAGGAAACAGACAGATGGGAACTGCCTAGGACTATAGGGGACGTATTCCCGAGGAGACAACCATTACCAAACCAATTTTTTATTGTCATCTGTCATTGCTATTGCCATTTCATATGTTGCCTTGTTGGGAGTTTTTTTCCAAAATAAAACAGTATAAACAGTATTTACTGTAGTTTGGCTACAGTTCTACTTTACATGCATGTCTTTTCAGGTTTTTGTAGCCCTGTTTGAAAAGGCAAACAATGGAAACCTCTATTAACTCCTGAGAATAATGAAAGCTGTTGGTGTCTTAATGAATATTTTCGGCTATATTTGAATGCTGGTCTTAAACTTCTGTCTTGGTTTGAGCTGTTTTCCTTGGGACTCTGCAAAAATGTTCATTTTGGCAGGAGAGGTTTCCCAGGGGTTCAATTCTTGGATTCAGAGTGTAGTGATGATACTGCAGAGGTTGGGTTAGAATGAACAGGCTTATCCAGTGGGGTTAACGCAACAATTTGCTGAAAACTGGAATTACTATTTCTACACAGAAACATCTCTTTTTTATATCAGTATGTAACTATTTAATTCATTAACTTTTGGTCAGCTGAAAAGACATGTCAATTTAAAAAAATGTCCTTATGTTTAATGTTTCATTTCTTATAAAGTAATTCTAGCAATGAAAGCGTGAATGTTACTGCTAGTAGGAAAATGTAATGGTAAACTTCTTTAGTGTCCAGTAATGTCCTGAGACAGGGGTCTTTACCTCAAAATCATACTGCACTGTACAATTAAACCATCTCAATTGACTAAAGAGGCCTTGGTGCTTGAGGAAAATTAGTCACTACTATGGCACTTCACTTACCGATCAGACCCAGGAGAGTTGTGCTGATGGGGCCCATTACCCTGATAAAGTTCACAGATTAGTGTTATGGCTTTGCAAAGACTATGGGCCAGATTCAGGTAGATCGGCGTAATGTTATGTGGGCGTAGCATATCTCAGATATGCTACACCGCTGTAAATTAGAGAGGCAAGTACTCTATTCGACGTATCTAGCTAATTTACATATTCAATGCGTAAATTGACGAAAGCGCCACCTGGCGGCCAGCGTAAATATGCAACTAAGATACGACGGCATAGGAGACTTACGCCGGCTGTATCTTAGCAAGATTTAAGCGTATCTTGTTTTGAGAATACGCTTAAAGATACGACGGCTCAGATTCTGAGTTTTACGACGGCGTATCTACTGATACGCCGGCGTAACGCTACGTGAATCTAGCCCTATGTGTTTACTTTAAACATCTGGTGAAACACACACTTCCGTGTCTGCCATGTAAAATTTGCCATTGCCCAAAAAAATCCTTGCTCCTTTTCAAGATAGCTATTTGCATAGAAATCCAAAGATGCATCTTTTCATTCCCCCACCTCCATCCCTTATATTAAGGAACTAATGCCTGTTTACTTTCTAATAGAGAGAAATATACTGTATATCTTATTCCCCAGTTCTGCAGCATCCACATCTATTCTTCACTCCTGCTCCAGTCCAGGATTCTAGGCTGGCACTCAATGTCATGACCTCTGCAAACGGGTGGCCAGAAAAGACCAGAGAAGGGGAGAAGCTTTGTGGGACCATGCGTAAATACTTCAACTGGTGGGGAGGGATAATAAGGAATACAGTAAGTAATTTTATTTACCTAGAGGAAACAAACAGATCCTTACTACACTGGGGTAGGATGAAGTGAAGCATCATTTGAATTCAGCTCAGATTTTAAAGGATTGTTTAATATCCATTGCTCACATAAATGCAGTTTATATATATGGTGACAGTATTACACCCTGCCAGAGTGTGTAAAAGGCTTATGTGACACCCAGGGTTCTCATTCATACAGGTTGAGGGGCACCAGTATGCATGTTTGGTTCAGAGGAAACTTGTTGTTCTGTGTTCTCTGGCATTATAAAGCCCTGGTAAGGGTCCTAGAACCCAGAGGATTTATAGAGACTTGTATTAAGTCTTTAATACTGGGTCCATGTTTTAACAGAAACCAGCATCCTGATTGTGCAGGTGTGTACAGCCTTACGAGTTGGGTATTTGCAATAGGTCAGGGCTCCATCTGGGGGAAAGGGCCCACACCCAAAAGTCAGGGTGTGGGCCAGTACAGCAGGGAGCCACGATGTGTGAGAAGAATATCTGGAGGACACACGGAAGCCTGAAGATTGAGGCCAGAGCAGCAGCACCGCAAGAAAAATTAGAAGGCAGAAGAGTATTCATATTTTGTGACATTGGAAGTGGAATACTGACCAACACATGCAAGGGTATTTTACTGGGGTTATATGAAATTTCTTTTAAATAGAGCTCTAAAATGAAGTTTTGACAATTGGAAGTGCTACACTTATTACACTTGAACTAATTTCCCACAATATATTACATTTTCCAAATAAATATCTAATATGGGACAAAAAATTCCTTTTAACAAGGACATTTAAAAAGACATTTTAGCGAATGCAGCTTTCTTTGCAGCTCCCTTTGTCTGATTCAAACCTGGCTCAATCATCTGACAAGGGAGATATTGCTGTGAGTCACTGGAATAAGTCATCCACTTCCACCTATACTGTATATACATATGCATTTAATTAACCTGTTAAACAACAGGCTTTGCTGAACATGCTTCCAGCAGATTCTAATTTATGAGGCCGCGTACACACGACCGGTTTCCTCGACAGAATCCATCAAGAAACTTGGTGGAAGAGCTTTTTTGCCGAGGAAACCGGTCGTGTGTATGCTTTTCATTGAGAAAACTGTCGAGGAACTCGACGAGGACGGGAGTCTCAATTTCCTTGTCGTGTTCCTTGTCGGGCTAGTTTTCGATGAGAAGCACGTTGGTGTGTATGCTTAGAAACCCGCGCACCTTCGGTAAAAGTAGTATTTGTAATGGAAATAACACATTTGTCACTCTGTAACAGACTGAAAAGTGCAAATGTCTCTTACCAAACTTTTACCTAACACGCAGTAACATGAGATTAGCCAAAGCAGCACCAAGGGTTGTGCCAGTGGAACTTCCCCTGCTTTTGTATTTATTGAAGTCACCGCGTTTGAGAACGAGGAGATTTGGTCTTGACAGTGTGTACGCAAAGACAGCTTGTCAAGTTTCTCGACAAGCCTATCAAGGAACTCGTTGAGGAAAACGATGTGTCTTTCCCGACGAGTTCCTCGGTCGTGTGTACGAGGCCTGACATTTCAAAGCTACCTGACTGAAAAAAAGAAAACGTATTTAAAAAAAGATGTATACAGTGGGTGGGATCTATGACTGCCATGTAATTTTTAAGGGTTATTTGTACTTTTTTCTTAAAACTGAATACTGAAATACTCATTAAGTGAGTTCAATGCTCCAACACAATTCCTATATGTCTGCAAAATAAAATTGTTGCTAAATGCAAAACCATTAATAAAAATACGAAGTCCCTTTTAAATGAAAAAACACCACATTTTCTTTCTTAATTTGAATTAGTAATTTTATATTGCATTATAAAAGATCACTTAACATTGTAACATATTGAATGTCCACAACTAGACCCACAGTAACTGTTAAAAATTACATTCACAGACATGAATTGCATTCACATACCCACAAAATACCTCCACAAAAAATCTGCAATCAAGTTTAAAACACAACTTACAGTCCAAACCACAAAGCACTAAAACAAGAATTAATATACAGGGTGGAACCAGACACTTTATAGAGCCTGTCAAGTAGTGAATCCAATATGTTCTATTTCCACATACTAAGGATACATTACAAGAAATACAACATAAATGTAATATTATCTAAAGTAGTTCCTGTAAGTTACTTACTTTAATGGTTATTTAGTAAACGGAGATATTAACTAGGTTTTGGGTTCCCAATCAATCTCTGTCCCATCCTCACCCATTGTCCACATTCTACACTAGGGGCAAAGACACAAACAAATATCTGAGAATGAATGAACTACAAGTCCTGTCTGCCAAAGTGGCAGATGGCTTGAAGGTCACAATGAACTGTGAGGGTGCTGGTCAGCGCCTTTGTAGTTCAGTAACTCTTCCTGCAGTTCAGTATATCCATATGGAGGTACAAGCAGAGAGCTCTACTGAGTGTCTGCAAAAACCTGACATTCCAAACAGGAGACGCTAGTCTTCAACAAGCCTTAACAGGGGTCCCCAGGTTTTTATTAACATAAACTTCTCAGGCCCAGAAGAAGGGGGAAGGTAATTTTCCATAGAACACATTTGCTGTATTTGATGATTTTACCTACTAAATGTTCCAAAAAGTCCTTCAAGTGAAATTACCGTAAGTTTTGTACCAGGTGCTCCTCAGTTTGCATCCCATAATTTCTGGTCTTGCTGGAATCCATGCAAGCTTTATTAGTAGGCCTTATTTGAAATGTGCAAGATGAAGTACTTTTTATTTAGCAATAAAAATAAGGCTTTTTAGTAGACTGCATTTAAAGATAGAAAAACAAAGCACTTTTTATCCAGAAATAAAAATTACAATGAGTTATGTGAGAAATAAGCCAGCAATATAGATACGCTGCATCATGTGATGTAGTACTGTCATGTGATAGAAGACTTAATTTGAAGAGTAGACATGATAACACAACACACTATAATGAAAATGACAATGAATTACCTGTATTTAACGGCGTATAACACGCACAGGTGTATAACACGCACCCTAAAATAAAGAGGGAAGTTTCAGGAAAAAAACTTTCCATAGCCTCCTGCGTATAACACGCAGGCACAGTTTACCCTCTATTTTCAGGGTAAAAAAGTGAGTGTTATACGCCAATAAATACAGTGGGCCAGATTCAGGTACACGTAAATTTGCGCAGCGTATTCGAAATACTCTACGCTGCCGTATTTTACCAGGCTCTAAATCGAATTCTGGTAGATTTTTGCCCGTACGATACGGTGGCGTAGTCTATTTCTCGCATGCTCCGTTCAGAAATTTCCCGCCGTGCATTGTGCGAACTAACGTCGATACGTCATTTGTTGTTTGAGTAGCGTCGTTTACGTACATTCCTATTCCCGGACGACTTACGTAAAAAATAAAAACAAACGTTGAAATTCGACGCGGGAACGACGGCCATACTTAACATGGGCTGTCTAATATTAGACCAGCAAAAAGCTGGTATAGTGTTACGCAAAAAAAAGATGACTAAAGATGCCGTAAGAGATTGCGATTGAAGATCGTAATTTCGGGGATCGCTGGCAAAAGCTCATTAGCATACCCCAACGCGGAAAACGACGGGAAGTCCACCCAGTGGCCGCAATTTTATTGCAGCGTAGATCCGAAGGCGTACGAACACGTAATCCAGTCGAATTGAAGCCTGCAGCCGTCTTTTCATGGTTTGAGGTTTCAGACTAGCTAAAAAACGTGCGTAATTTGAAAGTACTCCAGTCTAACACCAGTTAGACAGGAGTTTCGGCTCTCTGAATCTGGCCCAGTATGTCAGAGACACAAGCCAACAATATTACACAGACACACTGCACATCATGTAAGCCTTAATAATAGGTTGCATTTGAAGAATGTGAGACAAGGCACACAGCATATGTAATATTTCCACAATTTATTTTAAAACTCATGGGCTTAAACACATTCGCATTTATCTGGTGAAGGCCCCAAAAAACTTAAAATGCATAGTATATTTTTCAGATTACAGTAGAAGTTAGATGACACAACATACTCAATTGTATACTTACCTGTCGCCATGGAAACCCGCGTATGCTCAAAATGACTTTGACGAATGCGCGGTAGCTTCCACGGCATAGGTAGGGTGAAGTAAAATGGCGACAAATGTGACGAGTGCATGCTCGTCTTATGCAATGACGTAACTGCATTCTTTCCTTTCAAGAGAACCGCGGTTCTTTTGAAACAAAAGTCTGTACACTCCGGCGGCAAGAGTTTCTTGCCAAGAATCTCGTCAGGGAAAACGACTGGTTGTTCCTGACGAGATTCTCGGACGTGTGTACGAGGCATAAGTCTTGTTAAATTGCTGCACATTTTCACTGGCAAGTTGTACACGTACAGATCGCTTGAAGCACAAGTTCTAGTTGACACTTTTTTGAAAATGAATAGCAAATTTGCTTGTTAGGACTCTAGCAAGAGCAAAGTCGCAGTGATGAGTTTACAGCAAGTCACAGTGACCCCTGTGGTGGGATGACTATAGAACAAACATAACTAAACCAGAAGTTGCTGCAGACTTGCAGAATGTTTGCAAACAAAAGTTGATCTGGAGTCATGCAATGCAGACTTGCTGCAATTGTGCAACAAACTTGTAAAGCCTGGCAACTCTAGAAATAACTTACAAGTCATTTTCAAACTTGCAGCTCATTTGCTTGCTATCTGGGGAGGTGTTAAATAAAACTCCAATATGGTGCACTCCTGATAATAAGACTATGGGGGGTTAATGACTAAAGGCAAATCCACTTTGCACTACAAGTGCACTACCAAGTGTGGATCTAAAGGGGACATGCAAGGAAAATAAAAACAGCATTTTAGCCTGCACATGATTGGATGATTAAATCATCAGAGCTTCCCCTCATTTTTAGATCTTTCCCTCAGATCTAAAGTAACTTGCAGTGCACTTGTAGTACAAAGTGGATTTACCTTTTGTAAATCAACCCCTATGTATTAGTGTGTGACATCCTTGTGTTTATTAGTGCATGAGGCCTCGTACATACATCCGAGAATCTCGTCAGGAAAAGAAGGAAGGCCCTGTTTGAAATTTTGCACTGGCATTTAAAGGCTTTGAGGTACTTGAGAGATGTTAATCATATCTGAAAAATCATAATTCTCTCTTATGTAAAATAAAGATGTGACTAGTCCATGGAGAGCTACAAATGGAAATAAAAACGATTTCAGACATTTCCCAATGAGACATTTTAGACCCAAAGCTATTCAAAAATCATAATCTTTATTTTCAATGTTAAAGGATCACTAAAGGAATTTTTTTTTTTTTTTTGCTGAAATGACTGTTTACAGGGTATAGAGACATAAAAGTTAACTGATTCATTTTAAAAAGGATTAAAAATAGATAAAAATCAATCATATAATATGCCTCTAGTTTCACTTTCGTTTTTAAACTGGTTTTGTGTTTATGTGAAGTAGAGAGAGAGACAGAACAAAAACAAACAAATCCAGGGCAGTGTTTTGTTTTTAAATTAAATCCCAGGGCAGTGTTTTGTTTTTAAAATGAATCTGATTGGTTCTGACGAGTTTAAGACACACAGCTTGGACCACAGTGAAAAGCTGCCATGAGATTTTTCATAAGGAGCCAGACAAGCAGGAAGTGTGGAGATCAGAGCAGAATTACAGTAACTTCAAAGCAAAACCGAACAATGAGAACATGAAAACAGCACTGCATTAAGGTAAAGGATGCTATTTAGCTTATTTTTTTCCCCTTTAGTGATCCTTTAAGTCTTTTTCCACTTTCTAAATGAATCTCTGGATTTATTTTCACATGCTGAATTATGTCTTGTAACTGGGGGTTTATGGCACTGTAATGCATTTATCATACTCCCAGTACCACAATCATGTTATTGTACAAATGCAGAATGTAATAGATAAAGCCAGCCTAGCTTCCAAATGTTTAGTATGTTTTTACTTTTACAAGACTGATACAAGACAAAGGGGATCTTGCATATACTAAGCCAGCATAAATCTCCTTTGTTTTACTTATACAAATAGAGTTCAAGACTAGTAATTGCAATGATGCTTGTAATGAGCCTCTGTGGAGTTTTAAGAACATCACAGAATGTCAAACATCTTTAAAAATGCATTGTAGAAGAGACTGATCTTCCATTCAAATAGAAAGGAAAATGTGTTTTTTTTTTTTCTGATTATTCACAGAAAACATTACTGCAGGCTCAGCAGGATCCTGAATTGATGAGGGAAACATTTAAAAAATATTTACAGCAAAATCACTGGTAATGCAAATAATACAGTGTTGGTAAGATAGGTCAGAATTTATATAATCATTACCCTATTACTAAATCTATCACCCGTGATTTTATACGCAGGATTTTAAAGCATTTAAAACGATGTATAAAAGCTTTTGTTTCTATGAAATCTTTAAACCATGTAGTTATCAGTAGGTTATACTGTTTAGTCTGATCATAACATAAGCCCAGGCCCAGACTGGCTATAGCACATACCGAGCATATGCCAGACGGGCTGCGGCGGGCCGCGGGCCGCATTTCACGTCTCCCCCCAGTGTAACATGCAGGGGGTCCAGAACTGTTAGGGGGGTGCCTGTGTAACAAACTGTGGAGGGCTGTGTAATGTAAAGGGGTCCAGAGGTGCAGTGCAATGTAATGTAAAGGGATTCAGAGGTGCAGGGTGCTGTGTAATTTAAAGGGTCCAGAGGTGCAAGATGCTGTGTAATGTAAAGGGGTCCAGAGGTGCAGGGTGCTGTGTAATGTAAAGGGGTCCAGAGGTGCAGGGTGCTGTGTAATGTAAAGGGGTCCAAAGGTGCAGGGTGCTGTGTAATGTAAAGGGGTCCAGAGGTACAAGGTGCTGAAGCTCCACATCCCATCATTAACCGCTGCCGTGAAGTGCCCCGCCGCCCCCCCCCCCCCCCTAGGCTGATCAGTCTAAAATGCCCGGGCCTATTTTTGTCCCAGTCCAGGCCTGCATAAGCCATTAAGGTGCACATACCTAGGGACATTGATTCACAGCCCCTTGACATTAAATTTTAGTCCTGCTAATTATTGCCTCACTTCTGGGCATTGCGCTGGGGGACACAGCTATGAGGAAAGATTAGAGGAACTGAATTTATTCAATTTATTAAGAAGAGGAGAATAAGGGAAGGATATGATCAACATGTACAAATATATAAGAGGTCCATATAGTGAACTTGGTGTTGAGTTATTCACTTTAAGGTCAACACTGAGGACAAGGGGGCACTCTTTACGTCTGGAGGAAAAGAGATTTCACCTCCAAATACGGAAAGGTTTCTTCACAGTAAGAGCTGTGAAAATGTGGAACAGACTCCCTCCAGAGGTGGTTCTGGCCAGCTCAGTAGATTGCTTTAAGAGAGGCCTGGATTCTTTCCTAAATGCACATAATATAACTGAGTACTAAGTTTTGTAGGTAAAGTTGATCCGGGGTAAATCCGATTGCCTCTCGTGGGATCAGGAAGGAATTTTTTCCCCTCCGGTAGCAAATTGGATCATCCCCTCTGCTGGTTTTTTTTGCCTTCCTCTGGATCAACTGTGGGTGTGGAGTTGGGTGTGTGTGATTTACTGTGTTTTTTTTTTTTTTTTTTTGTGGTTGAACTGGATGGACTTGTGTCTTTTTTCAACCTGACTAACTATTTAACTAACTATGTAACATATGTGCAAGTGAAAGGAGTCTGCGCTGTGAAAATAGATTGAAAAAGGGCACAAGGCTAGGAAATGGGTGTGGGAAAGGGGCACGGTAAGTGAAAAAGTGTTAGCTAAATAACAATGATACACCTAGACAGCAATAAACATCCCCAATTGGTAAACTAATGGTAACACATAAACGGCAAAGTATAGTCCAGGAAAGACAAAATTAATTTAGGAAGTCCAGTACTGGAAAATAAAGATAAAAATAAAAATAACAGTAAATTCCTCAAGGAAGGGAACAGATGAGGAGAGACCCAGCAGCCAATTCTGTGAAAGAAGTCGAGCCGTCACCCAAGAACAACACGCATAAAACCTCAGGTGGTCCCAGCAGCTCACCTCATGGCTACCAGATATAGCCTAGCCAGCTGCTTTCACGCGGAGTCCAAATGAAGGTAGAATGTTCTTAAAGTCCCGGGATCAGGCACCACATACGGGGAGAGGATACACAACAATGTATAGTGTGATACTGATATGAAAGGGGAGCCAAAAACGCCTGCACTCTATGCACTTACATAAAGTAAAGGTACAAGGGCTTATCTCCACGAGCGGCGAGCTCGTCAGTGTCCTCCTTTTCCTCTCACTGGGAGTCCGCTTGGTCTTAGGCTGATGGTGCTCAGAGGCTTGGGTGATATCACTCATGGCTACCAGATGTAGCCTAGCCAGCTGCTTTCACGCGGAGTCCAAATGAAGGTAGAAGGTTCTTAAAATCCCGGGATCAGACACCACATACGGGGAGAGGATACACAACAATATATAGTGTGATACTGATGTAAAGGGGAGCCAAAACACGCCTGCACTCTATGCACTTACTGTACATAAAGTAAAGGTAAAGGGCTAATCTCCACGTGCGGCGAACTCGTCAGTGTCCTCCTTTTCCTCTCACTGGGAGTCCGCTTGGTCTTAGGCTGATGGTGCTCAGAGGCTCGGGTGATATCACAGAAAACAAAAAAGGTGGTACATCGCATAATCCAGTAAAAAGGATTTATTTAAAACAACTTAAAAACACTCACATAGACGATGGAGGAACGAATACAGCATCCACGAGTGGCGAACTCGTCAGCCGTCCATCAGGTGCTTCGGTTGTCCAGCGCTCCAATCCCGACGCGTATCATCACACCACGTGACTTCATATGAGAGGAAAAGGAGGACACTGACGAGCTCGCCGCTCGTGGAGATAAGCCCTTGTACCTTTACTTTATGTAAGTGCATAGAGTGCAGGCGTTTTTGGCTCCCCTTTCATATCAGTATCACACTATATATTGTTGTGTATCCTCTCCCCGTATGTGGTGCCTGATCCCGGGACTTTAAGAACATTCTACCTTCATTTGGACTCCGCGTGAAAGCAGCTGGCTAGGCTATATCTGGTAGCCATGAGGTGAGCTGCTGGGACCACCTGAGGTGTGCGTGTTGTTTTTGGGTGACGGCTCGACTTCTTTCACAGAATTGGCTGCTGGGTCTCTCCTCATCTGTTCCCTTCCTTGAGGAATTTACTGTTATTTTTATTTTTATCTTTATTTTCCAGTACTGGACTTCCTAAATTAATTTTGTCTTTCCTGGACTATACTTTGCCGTTTATGTGTTACCATCAGTTTACCAATTGGAGATGTTTATTGCTGTCTAGGTGTATCATTGTTATTTAGCTAACACTTTTTCACTTACCGTGCCCCTTTCCCACACCCATTTCCTAGCCTTGTGCCCTTTTTCAATCTATTTTCACAGCTCAGACTCCTTTCACTTGCACATATATTTCCTTGTGTCTATTGAGGTAGACTCTTCTAGTGTTTGCAGCAGTGCTCCCAACCCTCTCCCTTTCCCCCTCATCCACTATTTCACAGACAGCGCGGGAGTATCACTTTATTCATAACTATGTAACATATTGCAAAAAAATAATCATTTTTGAAATTCTGTTCAGCAGGGAGCAACTTTTTTAATAATGCTTAAAGTGAACCTTTAACCACTTTCCGACCAGCCGCCGCAGTAATACGGCGGCAGGTCTGCTCGCCCAGACGAGAGCCCGTAGCTCTACGTCGGGCGCGTGAATGGCCAGGGAGCGCGCGCGCCTCCCCGCCGTTCCCGACAATCGGATTCGATACAGAACCGATCACTCACCAGGTCCAGGCCAATAAAATCTGGCCTGGACCTGGTGATCACCCTCAGCCAATGGTTGTTCTCCCCTGCCAATGTTTTGTAAACATTGACAGGGGAAATGCTGCTCTCTCCCTCGTGTCGGTCTTTCCGTTCCTGACCGAGAGAGAGAGAGCATCTAAACGTGTGTTGCACAACACTACACTGACACCAGGTCACGTAGGCACACAATTCACCCCTGTTAACCCCCCGATCGCCCCCCAAATTAACCCCTTCACTGCCTGTCACTGTGTCACCCAGTACAGCAATCAGATTTTTTTTTGATTGCTGTACAAGTGTCATTAGTGACTAAAATAATTGTTAGGGTGATTAGTCTTAGGCCCTAATAAGTCTAGGGACCCCCCCTAACCCCCCCCAATAAAGGTTTAACCACTTGATTACCCCCTGTCACCAGTGATCACAGTATAAGTGTCACGGGTGACGCAGTTTAGCTAGTTTATTTTTTATAGCATCAAGGCACCCGCCATATTTTTTGCAATAAAGTTTTAACCCCCTGATTACCCGGCGGGTGATCAAAGTTTGGTTTTAGCGCCAGATAGGCTCTGCGTCGCCCCAGGCAGCGTCAGATTAGTGCCAGTAGCGCTAACACCCACGCACGCACCATACACCCCCCCTTAGTGGTATAGTATCTGAACTGATCGATACCTGATCTGATCAGATCTATACTAGCGTCCCCTGCAGTTTAGGGTTCCCAAAAACGCATTGTTAGCGGGATCAGCCCAGATACCTGCTAGCACCTGCGTTTAGCATCTTCGCCCAGCCCAGCCCAACCAAGTGCAGTATCGATCAATCGATCACTGACACAAAACACAAAAACACATAACTGCAGCGTTCGCAGAGTCAGGCCTGATCTCTGCGATCACTAACAGTTTTTTGGTAGCGTTTGACTGTCGCTGACAGGTCAGGTGCTTTTTTTCCTGTGAATCTCACCACCGTACCCCTAAATTTAGAGCCCAAAATGGCAAATAGAATGTACGGTGATGAAGAGGCCTACTTGTTCATGAGCCTGTCAGATAGTGATGAGGAGGTCACGCATCTGTCAAATTCTAGCTCATATGAACCTGTAGACGACTGTGGCTCCCTGACAGATAGCTCTGACGACGGAGTGGTCCCTGCTAGGGTCAGGCGTACCAGATCCCGATCTTCTGCTGTCGCTGAGGTGCAAGAACCGCAGGGCTCTCGTATGGGGCAGAGTAGTACTAGCGCCGCTATTCCTTCGGGTGATCTGGCAAGCACCAGCGGCCTAGTACATCCTGGACATACATCCAGCACTGCAGTAACACTTGGTGACGTGGCGAGTCCCATAAGTGCAGTTCAAGCTGGCGAGGTGGCAAGCACTAGTAGTGTCCCGCTGCCACCAAGAAGAAGAAGACGACAAAGACAGGCCCGTCGTGCCCATAGTGCCCTTCCTGCTGCATTAGCCAATCCTGATTGGGTCCCCGCCACTTCTGCAGCACCCGTACTTCCCCCATTCACTGGCCAACCCGGAATTCAGGTGGAAACAGTTGATTTTACGTCACTGGATTTTTATTCACTGTTTTTCACGGAAGATCTCTATAGATCTATTGTGGACCAAAGCAATTTGTATGCTGGTCAATTCATCGCCGCTAATCCCCAGCTGTCCCTTGCCAGAGATTGGAAGCCAATTACGGTTTCCGAGTTTAAGATCTTTCTGGGCCTTACCCTCCTCATGGGCATTACTAAAAAGAGTGAACTGTGGTTGTATTGGTCCACGCGCCCAATTTACTATATGCCCATTTTCTCTGCCTCCATGTCCAGGACACGATACGAGCAGATCTTGCGGTTCATGCATTTTAGTGACAATCAACTCTGTCGTCCTCGGGGAGACCCTAAATTCGATCGGCTCTACAAAATTCGGCCCCTCGTAAACCACTTCAACGAACGGTTTGCAGCCTTGTATAATCCCCAGCAAGTTGTCTGCGTTGATGAGTCCCTGATTAAGTTTTCTGGTCGCTTGTCATTCAAACAATACCTTTCCAGCAAGCGTGCCAGATACGGGGTCAAGTTGTATAAGCTCTGTGACAGGGCAACAGGCTATACATCTAGCTTTATGGTTTACGAGGGAAAAGACAGTCACGTAGAGCCGGAAAATTGCCCTGATTACATAGGGAGCGCTGGTAAGATAGTCTGGGAATTGGTGTCACCCTTATTCGGAAAGGGGTACCACTTGTACGTGGACAATTATTACACGAGTGTGCCACTTTTTAGTCATCTTTTTGATTATGGAATTGGCGCATGTGGCACCGTGCAACCTAATCGCCGGGGCATCCCCCAACGGCTTGTAGAATCCCGTCTTAGTCGGGGGGAGAGAGCCTGCTTACAGTGTAACAATTTGTTAGCAGTGAAGTGGAGGGATTCACGGAATGTTTTCGTTCTGTCCTCGCTTCACGCAGACACGGCAGTCCAAATTCCTACGGCGACTGGTGTTGTGGAGAAACCCCTCTGTATCCACGAGTACAACCTTAACATGGGAGGGGTGGACCTCAATGACCAGTTGTTGGCGCCGTACCTAATTACCCGTAAGACCAAACGCTGGTACAAAAAAGTGTCGGTTTATTTGTTTCAATTGGCTTTGCTGAACGCTCATGTGCTATACACAGCTTCAGGACAGACTGGATCCTTCCTAAAATTCCAGGAAGAGATCGCCGAAGCCCTTCTGTTTCCAGACGGTGCTTTGCCCCACCTTCCCAACGCAAATGCAGTGAGCCGGCTGCATGAGAGGCATTTTCCTTTTATCATCCCTAGTACCCCTACCCAAAGAACCCGCCAAAGAAGATGTCGTGTCTGCAGCAAACTCGGATTTAGGCGTGACACGCACTTTTATTGTCCCGACTGTCCTGACCAACCTGGTCTTTGCATTGGTGTATGTTTCAAACGCTACCACACACTAGTTGAGTATTAGCGTAGGGTACAGCACCACACAGTCCTAGGCACAATAACACAGGGTTTCGGAAGATGTGATGGCCATCACATTTTGAGAGACCATAATCTGCAACGTTCAGTTTACAGTTTATAAAAGTGAAAAAAAGTGGAAAAAATTAAACTCACACAAAAACACAAAAAAAATATAAAATAAAAAATCCAAAAATACAGTGGTTGACCGCGATATTGTGTCAATCTCGCTCCCTTTCTCGGCGAGATTGAGCACTTGCGAGCCCCATCGCGGGAGCCAGCGCCGAGCTGTCTTGCCGCGATGGAGACAAAGCCGTCATAGAAGCGACAGGGATCCGACGCGGATTCCCGCCAATTCTACACGTGGGCGGAGTTTGTTATGAATCCTGAGAAGGAAGTCCCCGCCGGATTTTAAATAAAAATCCGGCATGGGTTCCCCCCTCAGGAGCATAACGGGCCCTTAGGTCTGGTATGGGTTGTAAGGAGACCCCCCCTACGCCGAAAAAACGGCGTGGGGGTCCCCCCACAATCCATATCAGACCCGTATCCAAAGCACGCCGGCCGGCCGGCCGGTCAGGAGGGGAGTGGGGGGCGAGCGTGCGCCCCCCCCCCCCCTCCTGAGCCGTACCGGGCAGCATGCCCACAACATGGGGGGGTCAGGTGCTCTGGGGCAGGGGGCGCACTGCGGCCCCCCACCCCAGAGCACCCTGTCCCCATGTTGATGAGGACAGGGCCCCTTCCCGACAACCCTGGCTGTTGGTTGTCGGGGTATGCGGGCGGGAGGCTTATCGGAATCTGGAAGCCCCCTTTAATAAGGGGGCCCCCAGATACCGGCCCCCCACCCTGAGTGAATGAGTATGAGGGGCATTGTACCCCTACCCATTCACCTGCAAGAAAAGTGTAAACACAAATAAACCACACAGTGTATTGAAATATTTTATTAGTTGGCCGCCGGGGGGGGGGTGTGTATGATCGCTTTTATAAAAGCGCCCCCCTCCGGCGGGCTTCTGCGGGGGGTGGGTGCCGCTGTTCTTCACCGCCGTCTGGTTCTCTTCCGCCGCCGGGGGGGGCGCTTTGATAAAAGCGCCCACCACCCGGCGGGCTTCCTTCGACATCTTCGGCGGCGGGGGGGTCTTCTCCCACTCTCCGGGGTCTTCTCCCACTCTCCGGGGTCTTCTCCGGCTCTCCGGGGGTCTTCTCCGCTCTCCGGGGGTCTTCTTCTTCTTCAGGACTCGCCGCCGCTATCTTCGTGTTAGCTCAATTACTGGCGGCGGAGCATGATGGGACTGCGACGTCACAAGACAGACCTATATAACTCGCTGCGAGCCACGCGCCAGCCATAACAGCGGAAGGAAGCGTCGCGTCAACATCTGGAGAAGAGAAGAAGAAGAAGACGTCACAGAAGAGGGGACTCGCCGCCGCCAGTAATTGAGCTAACACGAAGATAGCGGCGGCGAGTCCTGAAGAAGAAGAAGACCCCCGGAGAGCGGAGAAGACCCCCGGAGAGCCGGAGAAGACCCCGGAGAGTGGGAGAAGACCCCGGAGAGTGGGAGAAGACCCCCCCGGCGGCGGAAGAGAAACAGACGGCGGTGAAGAACAGCGGCACCCACCCCCCGCAGAAGCCCGCCGGAGGGGGCGCTTTTATAAAAGCGATCATACACACCCCCCCCCCCGGCGGCCAACTAATAAAATATTTCAATAAACTGTGTGGTTTATTTGTGTTTACACTTTTCTTGCAGGTGAATGGGTAGGGGTACAATGTACCCCATACTCATTCACTCAGGGTGGGGGGCCGGTATCTGGGGGCCCCCTTATTAAAGGGGGCTTCCAGATTCCGATAAGCCTCCCGCCCGCATACCCCGACAACCAACGGCCAGGGTTGTCGGGAAGGGGCCCTGTCCTCATCAACATGGGGACAGGGTGCTCTGGGGTGGGGGGCCGCAGTGCGCCCCCTGCCCCAGAGCACCTGACCCCCCCATGTTGAGGGCATGCTGCCCGGTACGGCCCCTCCTGACCGGCCGGCCGGCATGCTTTGGATACGGGTCTGGTATGGATTGTGGGGGGACCCCCACGCCGTTTTTTCGGCGTAGGGGGGGGTCTCCTTACAACCCATACCAGACCTAAGGGCCCGTTATGCTCCTGAGGGGGGAACCCATGCCGGATTTTTATTTAAAATCCGGCGGGGACTTCCTTCTCAGGATTCATAACAAACTCCGCCCACGTGTAGAATTGGCGGGAATCCACGTCGGATCCCCGTCGCTTCTATGACGCACTCGCTGGAATGTGCTTTTACTATTCCAGCGAGTGCGAGATGTCGGCAGCCTGTCGCCGAGAAAGGGAGCGCGATGCTGTCGTGCTATAAACACATTCTCGGCGGCAGGCACTGTAGTTGTGGTTGTATTTTTCTCCTCTCTTTGTTGTTCTCTTATGTTCACTCTCTACTGTCTACTCACTATTGTTCTATATCTATTCTCTCTATTTTTTTTTTATAGTATTTGCTTTGCAGGTATGGTATGTTATACTGTAATGTTTGTTTTATTGTTAACCATCATTTACTTAGCAGGTACGCCATTTAGTTGCATCGCGGATTTATTTAGCGTGACAGCAACAGCGTTTGCTCCCACGATATATAAAGCCACGACTCCAACACTGTGGGAGGTGATTTCACCACCACAGCTAAAAAAAGAGCATATATGCCAAATAATGGGGGCATTAGGGGCGGAGGAGCGATTTTGCTCCTAATGCCGCATACATACGATCGAAATTCCGTCGGAAGCTTTCCCGTGGAAAAGTTCAACTGTGTGTACGCGGCATAACTTTTTTTGAGGGAGGATGCCCCCATGCTTCGGCATATATATTTTTTAGGCACAGGTTGCGTTAATTTATTTTTTACTGTTTTTTTATTTTTTGGTATTTGATTTGCAGGTATGGTATGGTAAGATCTTACTGTTAGAATGTAATGTTACTTTGTTTTAATGTTAACCATCATTTGCTTAGCAGGTACGCCATCCAGTTGCATCGCCGATTTATTTAGCGTGACAGCAACAGCGTTTGCTCCCACGATATTTAAAGCCGTGACTCCAACACTGTAGGAGGTGATTTCACCACCACAGTTAAAAAAAGAGCATATATGCAGAAGCATGGGGGCATTAGGGGCGGAGGAGCGATTTTGCTCCTAATGCACGTACATACGGTCGAAATTCCGTCGGAAGCTTGTTGGTGGAAAAGTCCGACCGTGTGTATGCACCATAACTTTTTATGCAGCGTACATACGTCTGTGAGCGGCATAACTTTTTTGAGGGAGGATGCCCCCATGCTTCGGCATATATAACTGGTGCATGTATGCCCATCATTAGAAGTGGGTGGATGAAGGGAGGTATTCTAATGGTGGGCATACCCACCGATCAATCAATTTTTTTCGTTCAGCCAACAGGCTGAATGAAAAAAAAAAAGATTACAATACATGTCCAACAAGAACCATCAACGTTTGGTATGTTGCTGGACTTTGAATGGTTATACCAGAATGATGCCTGCGGGTTTAGGTATCATCTTGGTATCGTTCTCTTCAGCCAGCGGTCGGCTTTCATGTAAAAGCAATCCTAGCGGCTAATTAGCCTCTAGACTGCTTTTAAAAGCAGTGGGAGGGTATGCCCCCCCCGGATATAAACTGCGCCATTGGGAAAGTGGGAAAACATTTTATCACACCGATCTTGGTGTGGTCAGATGCTATGAGGGCAGAGGAGAGACCTAGGGTCTGATAGACCCCAATTTTTTCAAAAAAGAGTACCTGTCACTAACTATTGCTATTATAGGGGATATTTACATGCCCTAAAATAACAATAAAAATTATAAAAAAAAATAAAAAAAATGAAGGAACAGTCTAAAATAAAATTAAAAAAGCAAAATAAATAATAATAAAAAATAAAAAAATAAAAAAAGCACCCCTGTCCCCCCCTGCTCTCACGCAAAGGCGAACGCAAACGTCGGTCTGGCGTCATATATAAACAGAAATTGTACCATGCATGTGAGGTATCACCGCGAAGGCCAGATCGAGGGTAATAAGGGCAGAATCTGCCTGGAAAAGATGTTCTTCAGAGCTACACCTATCCATCTACAAGGCGGCGACAAGAAAATATCACAAAGAAATTTTCCAAGCCAAGAAAAAATTTTTTTCGGAGGCTATCAACAGCGCCTTGAACCGCCCCTGCGAACTCTTCAAGATGGTCACTCAGACCATGAAACCAGGATGCATTGAAGCCCCTAGTTCGGACACACAAGAATTTTGCAATGAACTATCGGATTGCTTCATTAATAAAATTGAGACCACCATTGAGACCACTAAGAATGTCATTGGCGCTTTGCGTAATAGCACAGCGCCAAATGACATTATCCCCACAAAACTGCTGAAGGAATGCGCCTACATCCTGGCTCCTCCCATCACGCAGCTTATCAACCAGTCTTTCTTGGAGGGCATAGTGCCCTCACAGTTGAAAGAGGGTATAATCAAACCCATCCTGAAGAAACCCTCCCTGGACCCCAAGGACCCACTCCACCGCCGTCCCATAACAAGTCTCAATGTACTCTCAAAGATAATGGAGAAAGTAGTGGTACAACAGCTGCAACAGCATCTGGATACCCACAAGCTACTTGACCCATTGCAATCAGGCTTCCGCCCCAGACACGGGACGGAAACAGCATTGCTGAAAGTATGGGACGATGTTCTCAAGGCCGCAGATGAAGGAGAATCTTGTCTTCTAGTTCTGTTGGACCTAAGTGCAGCTTTCGACACGGTAGACCACAAACTATTACTGACTCGGCTTGCTGAAGTAGCCAGAGTCGCAGAAGGCGATTTATCTTGGTTCTCCTCTTTTCTGGAAAACCGATCGCAAACAGTGAAGTTAGGACCTTTTACGTCTGAGAAACGCACAGTTACATGCGGAGTCCCTCAAGGATCGCCTCTGTCACCAGTGCTGTTTAACATATATCTTCGTCCTCTTTTTGAGATTATCAGCAGCCAAAAACTGCTCTACCATTCATATGCAGATGACACGCAACTGTATTTCCGCATCTGCAATAGACAGGATCACCACCTCAATCTAGAGACATGCCTCTCTTTGATAGAGGATTGGATGACAAAGAGTTATCTTAAACTCAATGGAGCAAAAACAGAACTTCTTCTGTTTCACGCCAAGCGCAGGAATCAACTTTCAACAGCGTGGACCCCCCCGCCTATTTTGGGCAAACTCATCACCCCTAGCGCCAAAGTCAAAAGCCTAGGGATCATTTTTGACTCCTTTATGACAATGGACGCACAAATAGGGTCAGTAGTCAGCGGATCTCACCATCTGCTGCGCCTACTACGCAGACTCACTCCGTTCATCCCTAAAGAAGATTTAGCGGTCGTGGTGGGAGCAATTGTAAACTCCAGGTTGGATTATGCAAATGCCCTTTACCTCGGACTCCCCAAGTACCAAATCGCTCGTCTGCAAGTCGTTCAGAATACGGCCGCCAGACTTGTGACTGGGAAAAAACCCTGGGAATCCATCTCACCTTCACTGAGAGCCCTTCATTGGCTGCCAGTTAAAGACAGAATTGCTTTTAAAGCTCTCTGTCTTACGCATAGATGTGTCCATGGGAATGCCCCCCTTTATTTATGCGAAATAATAAAAGCTCATAACCCCAATCGCGCTTTGCGATCCACTAATCAGAACCTGCTCCAGGTTCCGAAAGCCAACTTCAAGTCCAAAGGAGAAAGAAGATTCGCGATCCAAGGTCCTAGACTATGGAACGCTTTACCAACCAGCATTCGGTTGGAGGAGAACCACTTAGCATTCAGGAAAAAGGTCAAGACTTTTCTCTTTTGATATCAAAGGAGACAGGAACAACAAGCGCCCAGAGGCGATTCAGTTCGCATGTGCCGCGCTATATAAGTTTTCATTCATTCATTCATTCAATAATTTTAGCAGTAGACCTCCTCCGTAAATCCAATGTGGTAACCTGTAGAGGCTTTTAAAGGCTTTTAAAAATGTATGTTGTTTGTCGCCACTGCGCATTTGTGGGAAATTTTAAAGTATGTCGTGTTTGGTATCTGTGTACTCGGCCTACGATCATCTTTTTTATTTCATGAAATATTTGGGCAATATAGTGTGTTTTAGTGCTTTAAAATAAAAAAAAGTGTATTTTTTCCCCAAAAAATTTGTTTAAAAAATCGCTGCGCAAATACTGCGTGGAAAAAAAAAATGCAACACCCACCATTTTAATCTGCAGGGCCTTTGCTTTAAAAAAATATATAATGTTTGGGGGTTCAACTTAACTTTCTTGCTAAAAAAAAAAAAGTTTTTATGTAAACAAACAGTGTCAGAAAGGGCTTTGTCTTCAAGTGGTTAGAAGAGTGGATGATGTGTGACATAAGCTTCTAAATGTTGTGCATAAAATGCCAGGACAGTTCAAAACCCCCCCAAATGACCCCATTTTGGAAAGTAGACATCCCAAGCTATTTTCTGAGAGGTATGTTGAGTACATGGAATATTTTATATTTTGCCACCAGTTGCTGGAATATGACAAACTTTTTTTTTTTTTTGCACAAAGTTGCCACTAAATGATATATTGCTCAAACATGCCATGGTTATATGTGGAATTACACCCCAAAATACATTCTGCTGCTTCTCCCGAGTATGGGGATACCACATGTGTGAGACTTTTTGGGAGCCTAGCCGCGTACGGTACCCCAAAAACCAATCACCACCTTCAGGCTTTCTAAGGGTGTAAGTTTTGATTTCACTCCTCACTGCCTATCACAGTTTCGGAGGCCATGGAATGCCCAGATGGCACAAACCCCCCCCCAAATGACCCCATTTTGGAAAGTAGACACCCCAACCTATTTGCTGAGAGGTATGGTGAGTATTTTGCAGTTCTTGCTTTTTGTCACAAAGATTTAAAAAAAAAAAAAGAGAAAAAATAAATGAATAATAATATCTTTCTTCGTTTTCAAAAATAAATGAGCGCTGTAAAATACTCGCCATGCCTCTCATCAAATAGCTTGGGGTGTCTACTTTCCAAAATGGGGTCATTTGGGGGGGGTTTAATGCCATCTGGGATTTCCATGGCCTCCGAAACTGTGATAGGCAGTGAGGGGTAAAATCAAAGATTTGCGCCCTTAGAAATCCTGAAAGCGGTGCTTGGTTTTCGGGGTCCCGTAAGCGGCTAGGCTCCCAACAAGTCCCACACATGTGGTATCCCCGTACTCAGGAGAAGCAGTAGAATGTATTTTGGGGTGTAATTCCACATATGCCCATGGCATGTTTGAGCAATATATCATTTAGTGGCAACTTTGTGGTTTGTCATATTCCAGCAACTGGTGGCAAAATATAAAATATTCCAGACATACCTCTCAGAAAATAGCTTGGGGTATCTACTTTCCAAAATGGGGTCGGTGTCACCTTGGCATTTTATGGCCTTCAAAACGGTGATAGGTAGTGATAGGTAGTGAGGAGTGAAATCAAAAATGTATGCCCTTAGAAATCTTGTTCTTGGTTTTCGGGGTCCCGTACGCGGCTAGGCTCCCAAAAAGTCCCACACATGTGGTATCCCCATACTCAGGAGAAGCAGCAGAATGTATTTTGGGGTGCAATTCCACATATGCCCATGGCATGTGTGAGCAATATATAATTTAGTGACAACTTGGTGCAAAAAAAAAAAAAAATCATATTCCCGCAACTTGTGGCAAAATATAGAATATTCCATGGACTCAAAATGCCTCTCAACAAATAGCCTGGGGTGTCTACTTTCCAAAATTGGGTCATTTGGGGGGGGGGGGGGGTTGTGCTATTTGAGCATTTTATGGCCTTCAAAACTGTCATAGGTAGTGAGAAGTGAAATCAAAAATTTGTGACCTTAGAAATCCTGAAGCCCGTGCTTGGTTTAGGGGCCCTGCACGCAGCTAGTCTCCCCAAAAAGTCCCACACATGTGGTATCACCATACTCAGGAGAAGCAGCAGAATGTATTTTGGGGTGTAATTCCACATATAACCATGGCATGTGTGAGCAATTTATCATTTAGTGACAACTTTTTGTAATTTTTTTTTGTCATTATTCAATCACTTGGTACAAAAAAAAAATATTCAGTGGGCTCAACATGCCCCTCAGTAATTTCCTTGGGGTGTCTACTTTCCAAAATTGGGTCATTTGGGGGGGTTTTGTACTGCTCTGCCATTTTGGCACCTCAAGAAATTAGATAGGCAGTCATAAAATAAAAGCTGTGTAAATTCCAGAAAATGTACCCTAGTTTGTAGACGCTATAACTTTTGCGAAAACCAATAAATATACGCTTATTGTGATTTTTTTTACTAAAGATATGTGGCTGAATACATTTTGGCCTAAATGTTTTACTAAAATTTAGTTTATTCGATATTTTTTACTTTTTGTTATAAGAAAAATCATTTTTTTTCAAAATTTACGGTCTTTTTCCGTATATATCGCAAAAAATAAAAATCGCAGAGGCAATCAAATACCATCAAAAGAAAGCTCTATTTGTGGGAAAAAAAGGACGCAAGTTTCGTTTCGGTATAACATTGCATGACCGCGCAATTACCAGTTAAAGTAGCGCAGTTCCAAATTGTAAAAACACCTCTGGTCTTTAGGCTGACAAATGGTCCGGGGGGAAAGTGGTTAAAAATGCATAATTCCTTTAACCACTTCACCCCCGGAAGAATTTACCCCCTTCCCGACCAGAGCACTTTTTGCGATTTGGCACTGCGTCCATTTAACTGACAATTGAGCGGTCGTACGACGTTGAACCCAAACAAAATTTACGTCCTTTTTTCCCTACAAATAGAGCTTTATTTTGATGGTATTTGATAACCTCTGCGTTTTAAATTTTTTGCACTGTAAACAAAAATAGAGCGTCAATTTTGAAAAGAATGCAATATTTTTTACTTTTTGCTATAATAAATATCCCCAAAAAATCTATAAAAAAAATTATTTTTTTCTCAGTTTAGGCCGATATGTATTCTTCTACATATTTTTGATAAAGAATCGCAATAAGCATATAGTGATTGGTTTGCGCAAAAGTTATAGCGTCTACAAAATAGGGGACAGTTTTAAGGCATTATTATTATTTTTATTAAAAAAATGTATTAGTAATGGTGGCGATTAGCGATTTTTATCTTGACTGCGACATTATGGCGAACACATCGGACACTTTTGACACTATTTTGTGACCATTGTAATTCGAACAGCAATCAGTGCTATAAAAATGCACTGATTACTGTGTAAATGACACTGGCAGAGAAAGGGTTAAACACTAGGGGGCGATGAAGGGGTTAAGTGTGTCCTAAGGAGTGATTCTAACTGTGAGGGGGACACCGGTGGACATCAAGTCTGCGGGTCCTGTGGGCACCAAGCTTGCGCGGCGACAAATTCAAAGCAGGTACATTGTTTTGCGCAGCCATACCATTTTGCCGACGTATATTGGCATTAGCCAGTCATCAAGTGGTTAAATAGCTTGCTTGGGCATGTCCTAAACCTGCCTGTAAAGTGGCACACTCTTAGGATGTGTAGGATGTACTACAGCAAAACATAAAAAAAAAACGCATAAGGACCCCCTAATCATCTATACTAGACCCTCATCAGTAATGCTACTTGGGAGAGGGGCCATAACTAAAAAAGAAAAGAAA
Source organism: Rana kukunoris (assembly GCA_029574335.1). Classification (NCBI taxonomy): domain Eukaryota; kingdom Metazoa; phylum Chordata; class Amphibia; order Anura; family Ranidae; genus Rana; species Rana kukunoris. The sequence continues at coordinate 536,073,365 of CM056049.1, read as the reverse complement.
AACCTGTTTCTTGATTCAGGCTCAATATGCATATTTAACCACTTAAATACAGGGCATTTTCCTACCCAGGCCAATTTTTAGTTTTCAACGCTGTCGCACTTTGAATGACAATTGAGCGGTCAGGCTACACTGTACTCACATAACATTTTTAAGATTTTTTTCCTCACGAATAGAGCTTTGTTTTTGTGGCATTTGATCACCTCTGCAGTTCTTATTTTTGCGCTATGAACAAAAGAATAGTGATAAGTTTGAAAAAAAATTTTTTTTTTTTACTTTTTGCTATAATTAACCACTTAACCACTTAAGGACCCCCGCACGCACATATACGGCCACAGAATGGCTCGTACAGGCACAAGGGCGTAAATTTACGTCCCCGCCTTCGTGCAGTCGATGGGACCCCCTCCGCGGCGTGCGGGGGTCCCCCTGGCTCCGGGAGCGATCCGGGACGAGCGGGCGGATGTCGGCGTTTACCCGCCCCACCGCGATCGCTCCCAGCCAATGCGCGCGCTCCCCCTTTGTGTCACTTCCTCCTCCTGTGTAAACACAGGAAGGGGGAAGTGATGTAATCTCCCATCGCAGCGGTATTTCCAACCGCTGCGATGGGAGAAACACCTCACAGTAAGTGTGCACCAACATTACACTGACACACACTCACATAGGCATACTTAACCCCTTGCGATCTGTCCCCCCACCCCCCCTGTCACAGTGTCACTGAATGCAGTGATCTAATCACTGCATTTAGTGTCAGTGTGACAGGCAGTGTAAAATCAGTTAGTGTTAGGTTCAGGATAGCCCCCCACCCCCCCTAATAAAGTTTTAACCCCCTGATCACCGCCCTAGTTAACCCTTTCACTCCCTATTGCCAGCGTCACTAAGCGATCATTTTTCTGATCGCTGTATTAGTGTCGCTGTTCCCGCTAGGTAGCTATTTTTTTTTTATCGCAATTTTTTTTTTTTTTTACTAAAGACATGTGGCTAAATAAATGTTGGCCTAAATGTTTGACTAAAATTTAGTTTATTTGATTTTTTTTAACAAAAAGTAAAAAATAGTGTTTTTTTTCAAAAATGTTGCTCTATTTTTGTATATAGCGCAAAAAATAAAAATCGCAGAGGTGATCAAATACCACCAAAAGAAAGCTCTATTTGTGGGAAGAAAAGGACGCAAATTTTGTTTGTACTATTGTCTACAGTCTCTGACCATCTCCTGTACTATTTCTGCAGTCTCTGACCATCTCCTATATCATGTCTGCAGTCTCTGACCATCTCCTGTACCATGTCTGCAGTCTTTAATTGTCATCTATATCATGTCTGCAGTCTCTGACCATCTCCCATATCATGTCTGCAGTCTCTGATCATCTCCTGTACCATGAATGCATACTCTGACTGTCTCCTGTACTATGTCTGCAGTCTCTGATCATCTTCTGTACCATGTCTGCAGTCTCTGACCATCTGCTGTATCCTGTCTGCAGTCTCTGATCATCTTCTGTACCATGTCTGCAGTCTCTGACTGTCTCCTGTATCCTGTCTGCAGTCTCTGACCATTTCCTGTATTATGTCTGGGGGTCTTTCTAACAGACTCTCTAACAGAAGCCCTCTCTGTGTCCATCAGAGAGGCCCCACTCCAGGTCCCAATAAAGTACTCTGCTTCTCTTCCTGTATTTTGTTTAATGTTAAGAGATCATGTAAGGATCCCAGGGTAATGAAGACTTTTTGGGGGAGCATTTCTGTGGTTGAGTCGTTGCCATAGAAACATGTGTACAGGGGAGTGGTTAGTAAAAATTACCACGCTCATGTGGGGTGCCAGAAACATTTCTGCACCCAGGCGCCTGTGACCCTAGGATCAGCCCTGATCGGATGGCTCCATAGAAGAGACTGGAGGTTCCGACCAGGTCCTCCTGATAAACTGATAGGCAGACTTGATCAGACGGCCCTTAACATATTGGGCCATAATATCAGAGTTCAATTTACCGTATTTACCCAGTTTGCAATGCAGGAACATAACTGAACTTGCAGTCCTTGGTTTTAACAAAATTTGCAATCACATGGTTTGAACTTTTTTGATGCTACAGTGAATGACCATAAACACAGGTACAGTCTTCTTTTTTATGAAGTATCTTGAGACATCCTATGTCCATATGCTGTACATACAGTAAGTGCTTTTAGGGTTTATGCTAATAGAATATGGTGAAATTGAGGTTGCCATTCTTAACAGGCCACTACATGGACAGCTGTCTTTTAACTAATGTTTATATTACTGCTGCCCGATACAGATAATAAAATCCACATACCTTTCTAAATTTTAAGTTCAACTGTTTCGCTGAATCAGTTAAAGCAATTATGCCAACATATATCTGAGCTGTGAAGAAACAGATTTTGGAAATTCTATTCCTTGGCACCAAACACTGCTTCTGTTTCCTGAGAAGGCTCCTATTCATTTACTTCAGCTGCTGATCATTTGAAATTTGCAACCTTTCCTGAAACTTCATCTACACCGAGGTCTTCTCCACATACCACAAAAATAACATAATGACTCAAGTTGTTTGTTTGCAGAGGGTTTTTGCATGTACCTCTGCTCCAGACTTGTAGGCTGTAAGCTTGTCTGCGCTGTCCTGCTTTTAAATATTATTAATAGCATCTATTAGCACAAATTTGTAATAACATCAAGGTTTTCAGTTTAAAGCTTTGCATTCTGGGAAAAAATGCCAACCTAAAGTTGTTAAAGTAATTAATGTTTTTTTTTCATAATGTCAGTGTTGTATTGAGAATACATGTTATGATTAACATGCAAAATGCTGTTTAGATGTTAATCATCATTTAGGACAAAAAACATGTGTCGATCTCTAGAAGGAATACAAAGCAAGTTTAGAAAATTTGAGTTGTCCAACAAAGGCTGTGCTGATTAATGCTAGAAATATTTGATTATGCTGGAAGTAGTTCCCAGATGAAAGTGGTTAGTTTGTGATTCAGTAATTAATTGAGGCAAAGCTGTATTTATCACACATGAAATAAGCTGTCTGGACCGCAAACAATGCATGATTTCCAAATCTCCAGTCTCAAGCACAGATGAGATGGTAATTTGCCATGTAGGACATTTATGCACACAGGTGCACTATAAGAAAAAACAAAATAAAGAACGAAAGACAGATTAAAAAGGACAAGCCAATGTTTTTTAAATGCCAGAGTGTACAAAATTGATATCAATATATTAAATGTTATCAATATTTTATATACTCTATTATATAAATAGCAACAGTTGTTCCCCACACATGTTCTTTTAAAGTCCTGTGTGCATACTGTTAGGCCGCGTACACATGATTGAATCTATCTGCTGGAAATGGTCTGACAGACCGTTTAAGCAGACAGATTCGATCATGTGTATGGGTGGACAGACAGATTTTTCCAGCAGACAGATTTTAAATAATGCTTTAAAATCTGTCTGCTGGGAATCCGTCCGTCCGATATGTCTGCTAGTTAGTACGCTAACCAGCAGACATATCTGCCTGCAAATGCGTCGATTGGATTCGACGCATGCGCGGAAGTGTTTTACTTCCTGGTGCGGTGACGTGGCGGCGTCAACGTCCTCGCCACGTCACCGCGCTGTCTGCCGGCAGAGATTTGGTTTGATCGTGTGTACAGCGATCAAATCAAAACAGCCCAGCAGACAAATCTGATCAAATCGGTCTGTCAGACCGATTTGAACAGATTTATTTGGTTGTGTGTATATTCAACAAGCAAACATAAAGCTCGAGGCACTCACAGGTATTTTAATAAAGCATATATAATTTAAAGCTTTATTCACTGAGGTTTCAGTGGGTCACACTCCACCTTTATCAAAGCTTGATTCTACTATATATATATATATATATATATATATATATATATATATATAAAATATATATATATATATATATATATATATATATATATATATATTCTATGACACAATTTTCAGTATTTTGTATTTTTATTTACTTCAAATTTAATTCAAATGCTTATTAGCACTAATACCGATACTGGTATAATACAGTCTATTTTTTTTGTACATTTTAAAATAAAACCTGCTGGCTTTGACTTTCGACATTGCTGCCTAGTAAAAAGTCTAAAATAGTGTGTGACAAATCTGTACAATATTTCTGGCTTTTGTTTCAAAAATATTACACACATTTTTTATGTCATGATAAAACCTGCCTGGTCTCTACCTCTGAAATTGCAGCCTAATTATATGTTTAACACAGTGTGGATCTGGTTAGGACAATAGTTTGGGCTTTTGACTCAAAAGTAACACACACTAAAGCCCTGTACACAACTCAGCGGTAAAAAGTCTGCAGAGAAAACCTAGGGGAAAGCCGAGAATCCGGCAGGAAAAATGCCATGGAGCTTTGGCTGGGAATCCTGGCCGTGTGTATGCTCCATCTGCACTGCCTTACAGTGTTTCCCATAGGAAAGTAGTAGATTTGGCGGAAAAAAAAACCTGCTGGATATCCCAACAGGAAAATAGAGAGCTGGTTCTTTATTTTCCCGACAGGATTCCTGGCTGTTTTCCTGTTGGGAAAACTGCGAGGAAGCATACACATGTCCGATTTTTCTGGCCAAAAGCTCTCTTGGCAGTTTTCCTGGCAGTTGTGTATACGAGGGTTAAATGTTATTGCATGATAAAACCTGCCTGGTTTCTGCCTCTAAAATTGCAGCTAGTAAAAGTAGAACACTTTAAATTCGTTTTTTTTTGGGGAAAAAAAATGCCTAGTGTCTCTCTGTGAAACCATGGCCTATTAAAAGTGCTAACATAGTGTGCACAGAGTCTGTACAATATTTCTAGAGTTTTTTTCTGTCTGTGAAATGATGTACTCTAATATTGGTATCCTTATTAAAACACGCCAGTCTCTCCCAGTAAAACTGTGACCTAGTAAAATTCCTGAAATATAAAGTGCATGGGGTGTGTACAATATTTATGGCTTTTTTTCTCTGAAATAGTACACTCTTGGTTTTCCTGATTTAAACATGCAATCTAGTACATGGTGCTAATGCAATATTTTTGTGCTTTGTATGAATAAGTGAGTCTAATTTTAATCTTGTGAATAAAACTTGCCTGGTCTCTCCCTCTAAAACTGTGGCCTAGAGAAAGTATATTAATTAGACATCCACTAGAAAAATGCCATGCACATTTCTAAAAGCTTGATGAATGTTTCCTGTTTTTTCTGTAGTAGATAGTTTATGATCATTATAGGCCAAAATGTTCTATATGTTCTATATTTTCTCATTGAGGTACTGTAGTTCAGAAAACAATGCCACATCTTGGCCTTTAGATGGAGCTGGTGATCACATGAATTAATCTATTGCAGAAAATATAGTAAAACTTTGTCCAAACAGCATTAATGTATATGATATTCATCCAACACAGTTGGAGTCTATGCATTTTTTTCGGTCTTTGTTTCTAAAACATAATACACTTTAATTTGGATGTCTTGATTAAAACCTGCCTGGTCACTCCCTGTGATACTGATGCCTAGAAAAGGTACTTACAAAGTGTGCATTGTTTACAATATTGTACAATATTTCTGTATTTTTTTCCTGTAAAATATTACACTCTAAATTTGATTTCTTGGGTTAATATGTACCTGGTCTCTATCCTTGAAATTAGTTAAACGTGTTAACCTAGTTAAAGTGCTTACATGCTATGCATTGAATCTGTACAATATTTCTGGATGTGTTTTGTGAAAAAATATACTCTAATTTGAATTTGTTGAATAAAACCTGCCTAATCTCTCCCTCTGAAACTGTGGCCTACTAAAGTCTCTTACATAATGTGCATCAAGTCTAGATGATGTTGCTGTCTTTTTCTGTCAAATAATAAACTCTTTCTTGATTAAAACCTGCCTGATGTATCTTAATGAAACTGTGGCCCACTAAAGTTGCTTACAGAATTTGCATCAAGTCTGTACAATACTTATGGCTTTATTCTGTTAAATAATATACCCTAATTTTAATCTGATGATTGAAATCTGCCTTGTCTTTTCCTCTGGGAATGTGGGCTACCCATATTGCTTACCTACTGTGAAATGACTGTACATTCTTTCTTATTTTTTAGCTAAATAGCTTCCTTTACCTTACTGCAGTACTGGTTTCATGTCCTTATTGTTCGTTTTTGCTTTGAATTTGCTGTAATCCTGCTCTGATCTCCACACTTCATGCTTGTCTGTTTCCTTATAACCACCATACTGGGAGCTTTCTCACGATGGTTTAAGCTGTCATTACTGTGTGTCTAAAACTTCCCAGAACCAATCAGATTCATTTTAAAAACAAAACACTGCCCTGGATTTGTTTGTTTTTGTTCTGTGTGTCTATTTCTACTTTGCAGAAACATGATGCCAGTTCAAAAGTGAAACTAACCTGCAGGCACATTATATGATTGATTTTTCATCTATTTTTAATCATTTTGAAAAGGAATCAGTTAACTTTTATGTCTCTATACCCTGTAAACAGTCATTTCAGCAAACAATTTTTTTCCTTTAGTGACCCTTTAACCACCTCAATACTGGGCACTTTCATCCCTTTCCTTCCCAGTGTGGATGGCCTCATACCTTCCTTAACCTTTATGAAAGTGGATGCACTTGTATCTCATTAAAATGTTTACAGTTCTAACCTAGAGGTGCCTGTGTTTCTCTTCTCATTTTCATAGCAGGCTGGCTAGGGGCAGTGTGGCACACAATTCAGCCCACCACACTGTTTTCATTATTTTTTGGTTTTGTATCGGCTTTATTTGAAGTGTATCATAATGTACACTTCCTTCACTGTTGGGTAATTGCAGGGTGATTCTGCACTAGGCTGCATTGCAGTGTGAATGGGACACATAGAAAACAATTGTTTGCTGTGTTTCCCTGCTATGATAGATATTTTACTTAGCGATAAAATGTCTGTCACCGCACAAAGTGTGAATAAGTCCTAAGAGTGTTATTATCTTTTCAACAGTTTCCAGGCCCACAACTACGTTAATTGGAAAGACTCCAGTCCTAACAATTTTACACATTTGCAGTACAACATTACAACCAATTATTAACATGTACAGTAGTTGTAAAGTAAAAGTTGTAAAGCACCCCCTTAATGAGGAAGTATATTTTCATCTTTGAATTGTACCTATATGCACGCCTAAATCTCCTAAATGTGCACCATTTAAGAGATATTTACTGTACATGCAGCCAGTCACATCGCTGGAGCAACGGCCCATTACAGGCAGGGACTCATAGCCCCTATAAGGGTAGAACAGTGGAGTGACACAGCTTGTATTTTCACATAACTTCCTACCTGTGGTCACTGGTCCCACCACACCCTCACTGGGTACTACCAACCCTCATAGCTGTCGCTGCCTCTTTCACAAGCCCTCCGGGCTTACTTCTCCACACCAGTCTTCCAGACTGACTCTCACAAGCCCATCCGACTCACTCTCAGGATTTCCCAGGGAAGGTTGAAGACCTAAGCACACCGCTGTCTTCAGGGAGGGTTGGCTACATGTGCTAACCTACTCACACTGTCCTCTCTCTTGCTCCAGTGCCTCCAGGAAGGGCTTCCTCCATGTGTTGTGGCAGAATCTTTCCAGCACCCGAGCCCTGGCCCAAGGTCACCCCCCCAGACTAGAGAGTCCCCCTAGCACCTCCTTAGCACTATATCTCTATTTTCCACCTGACTGCCCTTGCTGGTAAGGTTCATGTCTATTTATGAGGTAAACTCTGCCCCCTGCCAACCCACTACCGGGAATTGACCGAGGCATCCTAAATATTCTAGGGAACTCCTCCTATCCTTCTGCCCACTAGCTCCAGAACATTCTACAACATTCTAGAAACAGGGGGAGGCACCAGAAGGTGGATTCGGGTCTGACATGACTTACCATTTTCCGTTTCCGTGACCAAGCACACAAATGCAGGATTTTGCCTCCATAGTAGCCATCTAAACATAATGTACTTTCTAGCCTTTGGACACAGAAGGGGTGGCTTAGAAGAGCCAATAACGTTTTTTTTGGATAAAATAGCCCCCCATTATAAAAGGTTTGGTTCCCATCATCCATTTTGACAACACGCCTAACTGTGATTAGGAAAGTATAGGAAGCCCTGCTGATAAAGTGCATAGGGACTGACTAGTATAGGATTTGTAGGCACTGGTTGGTATCTTTTAGTAGATGTATACACTTAGAGCCCACTCCCATCATATGCATTAGGCTTCATTGGTCAGCATTTTTCAACGTAGTTTACTAAGGATAAAGCAGGCCCACTAGTGTGACTAATGGCCCGTACACACGATCCGAATATCGTACGACGGATCGTACGACTTTTTTCGCTTGATAGACGCAAGTAAAATGAAATAGGTTATTAAAGTCACGAAAATTCTCGTACGACAGAAAAAAAAATCAGAAGTGATGTCATGTGTTGTAATGTATTTGTATTGTATTGTCGGACGACAACTGTACTGACTAAACGAAAATCGTACGATCTGACATCGTACGAGGAAAATTTTCACGCTTCTCCGATCGAATAATATCGGATGAACGGTCGTGATCGGCTCTCGAAAGTAGTGTACACACGTTCCGAAAAATCATATGATCCATCATCGTACGATGGTTTTCGTCCGATATTTGGATCGTGTGTACGAGCCATAAGCCCTTACTGAATGTCCTGTAATTAGCAAAGAGCTGTGTATCTTGGGGAATTATGGGGTGTGGATAGCAGGCTTTTACATCTTAATGCTGCTGATGTCCTGCTACCTCTTTACAGTATGTCCCTGTCCTCATGCACTAAAGTGGTAACAGGCTGCATGTCTTTTTTCACAAGACATATTTCCTAATTATTGCTGGCTTTATTTTAATAGGCTTTTTACTGTAGTGTTGACAACAGAGAAATATATCTGTGCAATGTGCATCGGCATGAAAACATATAGTTTCCTTTGGTCAAGCATTTCACAGGGTAATTCACAGACAGAAGATTTACAGTATTTTAATATTACCAGCTGTTATTTTTCTGACAATATGCTTTCTCCAGTTTATATTGAGTACTGTTCATGATACTTTTTTTATTTGCACTAACATTTTTTAGGACATGCTTTTGGGTTATGTCCCCTTCCTCAAAGTCGTTTTAGCAGAATGTTAAGAAGAAAAAAAAAGATGATCTCTAAGGCCTCGTACACACGAGGCAATAGATTTGTTCAAAACGGTCTGTCCGACGGATTTGAACAAATCTGTCTGTTTGGATTTTGGTTTGCTCGCGTGTACACACGAGCAAACCAAAATCCCCGCCAGCAGACGGTGCGCTGACGTGTCGGTGACGTGGCGGTGACGTTGACGCCGCCACGTCACCACACCAGGAAGTAAAACACTTCCGCGCATGCGCCGAATCCATTCGGCGCCGGTGCGAGACGACATGTCTGCTGGTAAGTGTACTAACCAGCAGACATGTCTGGCGGACGGGTTCCCACCCGATAGATTTCAAAGCATGCTTTGAAATCTGTCGGGTGGCCAAATCCGTCGGCTCGCCCATACACACGATCGAATCTGTCTGCTGGGACGGTCTAGCAGACCGTTTCCAGCAGACAGATTTGATCGTGTGTACGCGGCCTAAGGGAAATTAAACAAAAATAGAAGAACCAAAAGCATACAAACAAATGTAAGTGGCAATGGTAATACAACTAGCATAGTTAGTGAGATAAGACAGAGGGAGAGATATAGACTGTGGTGGGTGGGATAACAGAGGGGGTTGTAAAACTGTTGGATAATAAGTAAAAAAAACATATCTAAATTTAGGCCATTATGTTTGTGTCGAATAGAACTATCATTCTTAGTTCAAAAGGTTTTCTTTCCTGAATAGTTTTCAAATTACAAAAAAAAGTCACTGCCCCCACCTATACTGTAACTGTTTTTCAGAGCAAGGAGCACTGGAAGGGGTTTCCAAGCTCAACTTACCAACCAGCCTGCGACCAACCAAATTAACCTGTCTAACAGTATGCGTTAAAAACAGGGGTTTAGTTGCACACATTTGCAAATACACGAGTAAGCTGTAGACCCCACCAAGGCACCCTGTATCCTGCAGACGTTAACTCTAAATTTGAAGAGTCTCCACAGTGGGAGCACATGTATTCTGATGGATAGATGAAGGGCAGATGACTGGAGGGAGCCAACCCTCCTTAAAGGTGCAGGAACACGCCAGACACCCAGCACATTGCACAATGACAGCAAAGGTGTCACTGCGTTGCCTGACCAATATGTCAACAATACAAAAAAGGGTCACTGCCCCACCCAGTTTTCAAATTCCCTTTAGGAACTAAGGCATTGAGGTCTTACATAGTATGGTCTGGTTGTGAGAAATGATGTCCAGGATCTAAAGAAGTCACGTGACCAGTGACACAATGCGTCAGTTGGAGTCGGTGACATAACTTTTGGGTGACGCCGTGATTCGGAAGTGCGGTGAGGAGGTGATATTGTACCTGAATTGCTTTGATGCAATGTTTTAAGTGATTCTAATGTGAGCAGTTTTTTGTCACTTTAATAAAATAAGCTTTGTTTAAGCAATATTGCCCTATGAATATTTGTTGAGGATCCAGTTAACCCGCGCAGAGAGATTGGGGAGCTATATGTGGATCTAGGGAGAGAGACCATGTGTGTGCAAATGATCAGGATTTGAAGACATATTTGAAGAATATTCCTCCGTTTTAAGTGCAGTTTGACCTTTTGGTCATCCCCTGAGGTGAACGGCCATTGCACCAGAAGGCGCTTGGTATAGTTTACTAATACCATATTATAACGATTTCGCATTCATATCTGCTAGCAAGAGTGTCTATATTTTTTGGACTGAGCACTTGCACAGTTGAATACGATTCACGTCTTCTGGAGCACACCGTTTGGAACTTTGTTGTTTGTTTGTTCTTATGTCAGAGTGAGCACGTATGAATACAATACGTGTGTTATGGAGTATAGTGTTTAGAATTTATTTGTTTATTTATTTTTGAATTTGTAATTTTACGTTGATTTATTTATGCTTTTTGAACCCAATTACTGTTATTGCTGTATGACTGTTTGTTCTATAGTGTAGGAAGGGATTTTGTTCGAACTAGCTTACCATTTAATTTATACTATTGTGTTATTTATAGTGGTGGTGTTCACTAGTTAACAGTTGCAGCTGTTCATTTTGCAATCAAGTTGAAGTAGTTCATGTCACTATAATACAATATTCTTTATTATACTATCTTTTTAATTTTTGGCTGTGTATTATATATTTATTCTAGCACCGATTACGATTAGCCTTTTCTCTTATATTTCCTTTATTTATGTTACTTTGCACATAGCAGCACATAAGTACTTTCACTTAGATCAATCTGCTTATATATTGACCAGCCACTCAACAATATTTATGGTGATAGTCTCTCAGATAGCATACTGTATTTTTATTGTAATATAGAACCTCCCTTGTCTTTTTCTTTTTGCTGGATGTCTAAGTGCTCACATACGGTCTAGACCAGTGATGGTGAACCATTTTGCCCAAACAGCGACACAAAACCAACTTATTTCTTTCAAAGTGGCAACGCAAAATTATAAATACCAGCGGCTCTGTACAGAGGATGACCGATCATCCCTCTGAATGAGCCCTAAGGGACCAAAAACATATGATTCTGCCAGATTCACTCAGAATACAGGGTGCAGGAATGCGTTTTGCTCAGAATGCAGGGTGCAGGAATGCGTTTTGCTCAGAATGCAGGGTGCAACATACACTGACCTACCTGACACATATACTGACCTACCTGACACATACTTCCCCCACACACAGTGCAATGTAGATTGGAGGATCCTTCCTCCCTCTTAACTCTGCATGGCCTCATCATCCATTACATCAGGCTCTCCCCAGCACCAGGCAGGCAGTATTGCAGGTTTCCCCACCATCCAGCCACTCTTTGGTGTCCCAGTCGCCGAGATGTCAGCTAGCAGCCACTACACCTCTCCCCATGGCCATGATCTGCTCTGAGCACCACCCCCCCCCCCCGCTGTCAGGTCAAAGTGCATTTGCCAGAGGGGCAGGCTGTACCAAAATAGTCCTGGGGAAGGGGGAGCTGGAATAGGGTGCCACAGAGAGTAATGCCCAAATGCCTCACCAGAGGTATAGGGGTCTGGGGGAGGCAATAACCTGCAGCACAGACAGACCCTCAAGGCGGAATACATTTACACTCCCTAAATGTCACACAAGTGACTGCCTGCCTGGGGGATTCCCCCCTTATCCTGGCTGCATGCTGCGTGCCCACAGAGAGGGCTCAGTGTGCCACCTGTGACACTCGTGCCATAGGTTAGCCATCACTGGTCTAGACACTGTGATCAGGCTATAGACGTATTTACATATTTTTCACAAACTTTAAAAAAGCCATTACTTATACTTCTAGCAACAGTAATTATTTAGCTATTTAAGAAAAAAAAATAAAAATACTATGTTTGGAGTTGTCATATAAAGAAAACTAGGGCTAACTTCAAATAGTGATAATTGTTTTGGTGACTGTTGGAGAGATTGTTTCTCACTTTGTGATGCATTTTCAGGACAGAAAGTAAAGGGAAAGCTCTTAAATGGAAAGCAGGTGGCATAAAAAAACCTAAGGCCCCTTTCACACTGGGTCGGTTTGCAGGCGCTAGAACCCTAAAAATAGCGCCTGGAAACTGACCTAAAACAGCCGCTGCTGTCTCTCCAGTATTAAGGCCCCGACAGAAAAAAAAAGTCCTGCTAGCAGCATCTTTGGAGTGGTGAAGGAGCGGTGTGTATACCGCTCCTCCACCGCTCCTGCCCATTGAAATGAATGGCGCCGCAAAATTGATGGTAAAGCAATGCCAAAAATAGCAGCGCTTTACCGCCAATGACGCCAACACCCCAGTGTGAAAGGGGCCTAAAAGGGATTTTTTAGCTAGTGTACTCACTTAGTTTGTGGCTTTGTCAGGTCTCTGATCTAGTGGCAAAGCAACGCTACACCAAAGCAAGGCTACACTAATGCTGTGTGTCATAGACCATAGCTTTTACTCTAGGTACTCGGGTCTAGTGACATGGTTTGAGTCTTAAGAGGATATCTCCTTACTTGCGCTTCTGTTGGGAAAAATAAATATCCAAAAAAAGGACCTAGACAAAATACTAATTTTGAAAGAGGTTCTCATCTTTCCCTATTATAGCCCATCATTTTTTTTTAAAGTTGACACTTATTCAAACAAGAATGAGCTGAACACCCCCTGGTTCAATTTGCAGCAGAACATGCGAACAGGCAAAAACTGTGTGCGAACACGTTAAAGTCTATGAGACACGAACATGAAACATCAAGTGCTCATTTTAAAGGCTTATATGCAAGTTATTGCCATAGTCCCCTTAGTCTGTCTGTAAAGTAGCACATATTTGCCATGTTCATAACAGTACCACAGCAAAAAAAATATTCTGAGGCCTCGTACACACGATCGGACATATCCGATGAAAACGGTCCGCGGACCATTTCCATCGGATATGTCCGATCTGGAGTTTGATCCGATGGCGTGTACACACCATCGGATCAAATTCCCCGCCGGCGGACGGCGCGGTGACGTGTCGGTGACGCGGCCGTGACGTTGACGCCGCCACGTCACCGCCACGTCACCGCACCAGGAAGTAAAACACTTCCGCGCATGCGCCGAATCCATTCGGCGGCGGCGCGGCGGTGGTGCGGGACGACATGTCTGCTGGTAAGTGTACTAACCAGCAGACATGTCGGGTGGACAGATTCCCACCGGATAGATTTCAAAGCATGCTTTGAAATCTGTCGGGTGGACAAATCTGTCCGCTAGCCCATACACACGATCGGAGATGTCCCCTCGTGTGTACGAGGCCTGAAGGAAAAAAAAATAATTTAAAACTGCTTGCGGCTGTAATGTATTGTCGGATCCCGGCAATATAAATAAAAATCATTGAAAAAAAGGGCGTGATTACCAGGCCTTTTGGGTTCCCTCCAAAATCCATACCAGACTCTTATCTGAGCACGCAACCTGGCAGGCCACAGGAAAGGGCGAGGGTGAGAGAGCACCCCCCTCCTGAACTGTACCAGGCCACTTTTTTGATGCTAGTCTGTGGAACATAATGTTCCAAATAATCTATAATAACTAGGTATTTCTATATATATTGTTATGTGGGCTCTTATCCAGTTTTGCTGTATATTGATATCTGACTGGCTGTTTGTTCCTTGGATGCAATATGGTTGGTGCTCAGTGTCTCAAGCACTAAATGGGGCTTTTATCCCATGGCTATGCTGCCACCCAGCGCTGTAGTACTGACTCCTCTAATGGCTGGGCCAGGAGACTCAGCCAGGGGTCATTATTGCCTGGTTGAGGTTGAGCCCCTTTGTTCCTTTGCCACAATATCTCCATAACGGTGCTTGCGTGGGATTCGTATGCATGCACAGTGACTGTCGGTGACTGTCGGTCGGGCCGATTAACGTCAAACCTGGCGCCACAGACATGACATCCCGGCCAGGATAGAATGTAAAAATAGGCGCCTCATACATACAGACTTTATCATTACACCAGGGATATGTTGCAAACAGCAGAGGTTTGGGGTGGATGACCCCCAACCCCCCCCAGAAAACAACCTTTAATATCAATTTACGAATTGTAAGAATAAAGCGCTGTACACACGATCGGCTATCTGATGGAATCTAATTCGATGGATTTTTCCGTCGGCTATCCAACTGGCTATCATCAGTCTTGCCTACACACCATCGGTCAAACATCTGACCGCGTCCAAACACGGTGATGTAAAACACTAGGACGTGCTGAGAAAAATTAAGTTCAATGCTTCTGAGCATGCGTCGACATGATTCTGAGCATGCATGAATTTTTGAACGATGGACTTCCACACAGATGATTGTTTTTTTCTATCGTTTTTTAATCCATAGGAAAAATTTAAAACATATTCTATTTTTTTTAACCGATGGAAAACAAACCGATGGGGCCCACACACGATCGGTTTGACCGATGAAAACAGTCCATCGGTCTGTCTTCATCGGACAAACCAATCGTGTGTACAGGGCTTAACACCATACATGGTTGACACACTAATTATATAATTGCCTTAGGAGACTAAGAAGGATTTTTTTCACTATTGGAGGAAATTGGATCAAGCTTTAGGCCTTTAGGCCAGGTTTACATATGTGCAGCTGTGGTTCACAGCATGGGGTCCGGTGCGTTCCTGTTCACCAGTTCAGGTTTGAATCAGGTCTGAAATTTTGCCTGAATTCGCACCTGAACTGGACCCAAACACGCACAGGACCCTTTTGGAATATGGACCGCGACCGCCCCAGACCTGTGTGAACTGGCTCTATTGAGAGCTGGACATACTCACATTTCATGCAAATTGGATGCAAGTAAAGCCACTTCCAATTCACACATATGTAAAACCAGCCTTATAAGAGTTTCTTGCCAACCTTTGGATCAATTATGGGTTTGGGGTTCTGAAGATGCATTATTAATAAATTGTTTTTGCATCTTGTTTGAACTTGATGTACTATGTACTGTATGTAACTATATATGAAGCATCTAAAAACAGTGTATTATAATGTGATCACAATCAAGCACATCATTTTACTACAACGGCTGTAAGTTTACCAGTCTGCTAAACCTATTTCCATTGCAGGTGCTTTCAAAGACCCACAAAGGTTACATACTGAAACATAAACATGTTCTTTCAATAATACAACGCCGTGCCTTTTGACCTAGAAGCTTTTAACTCTAATTATTTCCAGGTTAGCCAATAGTTATCCAGTGTTTTTTCTTCATATTTTCACACTGGTGTGCTTTCTTTAATATAAAGCGCCAATATAATGAAGCAAATTCAATCCAGATGAAAGGCTGGAACTTGATCTGCCATTCTTGAATCATGGCTGCAAGCATTAAAGCAAACATTCCTCGACCATATTTAGCCTGTGTGTGGGACAGAGACCTGAAATTCACTGGGTAGAAGAAAGCTGTGACCGAGCAATGCAATAATATGATGTGATGGGAGGGTCAAGGGTCACTGTTGTTTGGATCATCAAATCTACCCTAGACACTCGCTCATTAAAAATGAGCACTGTAATTAGTATTGTGTCTTTACAGTAATGGAAGAAACTGTAAACAAAGCGGATCTTAGCAACGATAATAAGAAATCTCCAGATACTTCATAGGATAGGAACCTGGGCCTTGATCTTCTCCTAAGGCAAAGATAATGTGCTTTTTTGTGCATTTTGTTTTTAAATAAGCACTATTGTCATTCTTACTTTATTAGAAGAGATGACAGAAGACAATGATTCAAACAGTTCAGAATGTAAAAATGATTTAATTCTATATGTTCAAACCAAAAATAAAACCAGACATTGCTTAAATTACGGCTCGATTTAACTCATTCACTTCCAATTTTTCCTATCTAGTTTTAACCACGGTATTCAGTTTAAATGTTTGGATACGTACTGTGGGACATAAATGATGTTTGTGAATACACAACAAAATACACAACAAAATCAGTGCTGGTAATAGAAAATCTAATTAAAGAAAAAACATGTATATTCCCATTCAAGGTAAGCATGTTTCTGGTACCAGGAAGAAAAGGAAAGTTGGCATTCAATGGGCTGCTTTAACGTCTTCGTATTACTACTTAATTGTATGATTAACCACTTGCCTACTGGGTACTTTCACCCCCTTACTGCCCAGGCCAATTTTCAGCTTTCAACGCTGTCACAATTACACAGCCATTCAACACTGTACGCAAACGAAATTTTTACATAATTTTTATAATCAGACAGATAGAGGTTTCTTTTGGCGGTATTTAATTGCCACTGGGTTTTTTATGTTTTGCTAAACACATGGAAAAATACAGGCAATTAAAAAAAAAAAAAGTTTTTCTTAGTTTCATTTTGTAAATTAGTAATTTTTTTCCTTCACTGATGTGCAGGGATAGGCTGCACTGATGAGCACTGATGAGGTGGCACTGATGGGCACTGAGGTGGCACTGATGGTCACTGATGAGGCTGCACTGATATGTGGCACTGATGGCTACTGATGACGGCACTGATAGGCACTGACATGCAACACTAGTGGGCACTAGACACGTGCATTCGTTTTCGTTAGAATGCATTTTCATCCAAAAATCAGTTTTTTTCGTTATCGTTTTAACAAACGATAACGAAAGTGCAAGAAACGAAAACCGAAAGATCCGACATAAAAAATGCTTTATTTTCGTTTTCGTTGCGGTAAAAATTAGATATAGAGAGATTCGACATTATAGGGAAAAGATTCGACTTTATAGAGAAAAGATTCGACATAGAGAAAAGATTCGACACTATAGAAATAATAGATTCGACATTACAGAGAATAGAATTCGATTTATGAGAAAATAGATTTGACATTATTACTAGTCATACAACATTAGAATTCTTGTAGGCGGAATATTCGAACGGAAATGTACGATTCGATGTAAAGATTCAACGTCCCGTCGAATAGTCTTTTGACCATTCGAAAGAAACCAAAAAGATTTGACGTTCCGTTGAATATTCTTTTGACCATTCGACAGAAACCAAGTATTATTGGATTTTCGGACGAAAACTATTTCCCAACGAAAAACGGAATTAATTAAAGCGATTTTCGGGAGTAACTAAATAAATGTATTTTCCAAACTAAAATGAAAAAACGAAACAAAATATTCCAATCTGCACATGTCTAGTGGGCACTGACTGGCAGCACTGGTGGGCACTCATTGGCAGCACTGGTGGGCAATCATTTGCAGCACTGAAGTTCAGGGCACTGATGATCAGTGCCCTTATTATGAGTGCAGATGTCCCCTGTGTGGATTTGACGGTTATTGACATTGTGTGAACAGAGGATTGCCGCTAATTGGCAAATCCTGTTTACACTGTGATCAGCTGTGATTGGACAGAGCTGGTCACATGGTATAGAGCCACTGTGATTAGCTCTTTGCCCCAATCTGTGATCAGCTATGTTCGAAGGATGCAGCAACAGATTGCTGGTGATTCTCACCACAGAGGGTATTGGAGGACATCATATGACACCCTCCTGGCATTGTGCGACCGCACTGTAGCCATCATTTGGCTATAGCGTGGCCGTGAAGGGGTTGCATTTACTGAAATGTATAATTATATTAGTTCCTATAATCCCTAGTACACCAGACTGAAAGTGGGAGGGACTATCCAGTGAAACAGTCACTGAGACCAAGAATCCGTGTAAAGAATACAGTATACCCCCCAACGTGGTTTGCTGGTGCAAGTGAAGAGAATTCACAAGTCTTCTACAGACCATGTCACTGTCATATTTAGACACTCTGGGGATGATTTACTAAATCTGGAGAGAGTGCAAAATCTGGTGCAGTTGTGCACGGTAGACATTCAGCTTCTATTTTCAGCTTGTTCAATTAAGTTTTGACCAAAAAAAAAAAATGGAAACTGATTGATTTCTATGCACAGCTACACCAGATTTTACACTCTGCAGTTTTAGTGAATCAACCCTTCTGGGCCTTTATGAGCATGGCCTATATTGTGCATGTCGTGGGGGGGGGGGGGGGGCAATTAGGGTTGCCACCTCATCCCTTTAAACCTGAACATGTACATTACACAGGTTCTGAGGCTAATTAAATACAGATAAGGCACCAAGTGAGTTTAATTAACATCTTAATCAGCCAAATATGTAATTAATATGTGTTCGGTTTCAAAGGGACGAGGTGGCAACCCTAGGGGGATGCTGTATCAAACCACAACATTTATTGATACCTCTTGGTTTACACACAAGCTGACCTATTCCCTCCTACTTTAGGCACCTCCTTGTGTGATAAGTGACAAAAATGTCCACATTGGTAAACATTTTCTTTATTAATTTAATATTTTTATTAAGCCCCCGTTCACACCTGTGCGTCTTGTCTTGTGATTCGACAGTTTAAAATCACATGACAAGCCACACTCTATTCCTGTCTATGGAATTATTCAAATGAGTGCGACTCCAACTTGAAACCAATTTAAAAAGGTTTTGGCATTATTTTGGGTGATTTCATGTGTGACTTGTATTGACATATCTGCATGAAATCGAATAGATGTTGGCAAGCCGCACATGAAATTGCACTAATCAGCGGATTTGAAATCGTGCTAAACTAGCGTGATTTCAAAGACACATTCAGTGATTCGGTGTAAATGGGGGCTAAATGATTGTATTTTTTTCACTTTTCTTTATTTTGGGTTGCTCTATTAGTCAAGGTCCTTGAAACTTTCTGGTTTAACCTTAAAGCTGGTCCTATCATCATCAATTTCCACAATGGCTATTTTTTTATTATTTTTTTGTTTTTGTTTTTTTTTACACTTTTTTCTTTGTGAGAGGGTTGAACAGGCTCAGCGAGCATCATATTCAAGTCCACATGCAGCTTTGCACTTCAATTATACTAGTGCTCACTGTTAAAGATGTCTGCCCGAACTTACAAGTAGTGCTAATTTTGTCAGAGATAACATCATGGTATTACCCCTTTAGGCTGGGTTCACACACATGCAAATTGGATGCAGGTTTCTCCACATCGCAATTCGCACAACAGGAGAGTGTGACCAGCTCTCAATGGAGCCGGTTCACACAGCTCCGGCAGCTATGGGCTGCATTTAAAAAAAATCCTGTGCGTCTTTGGTTCTGATTCAGGTGCAAATTCAGGCAAAAATTCTGACCTAATTTGAACCTGAATTAGTGAATGAGAATGCACCGGACCCCCTGCTGTGAGCCGCGGCCACAGCGTATGTGAACCCAGCCTTAAAGTGGAACTAAAGTCTGCATACTTTTCTGCCAAATCAATGGGGGTCATTTACTAAAGGAAAATCCACTTTGCACTACAAGTGCACTGCAAGTGCACTTGCAAATGCACTTGTAAGTGCAGTTGCTGTAGATCTGAGGGGAAGCTCTGCTGATTTTATCATCCAATCATGTGCAAGCAAAAATGCTGTTTTTTATTGTCCTTGCATGTCTCCTTCAGATCTACAGCGACTGCACTTCTAAGTGCACTTTAAGTGCACTTCCAAGTGCACATACAGTGCACTTGTACTGCAAAGTGGATTTGCCTTTCGTAAATAACCCCTAATGTCTTCAATGATTCCACATCCATACTCTGCCTTTTCACCAGTAGGGATGAGCCAAACACCTCCACGTTCGGTTCGCACGAGAACCGTCGAACAGACCAACCGTTCGCGCGAACGTTTAGAACCCCATTGAAGTCTATGGGACTCGAACGTTCAAATTCAAAAACGATCATTTTAAAGACCAATATTCAAGTAATTGTTGGAAAACGTCTTTGAGAACCCGGGTCTTGCCCCAGGGAACATGTATCAATGGAAAAAAGTTTAAAAAACGGTCGTTTTTTTCAGGAGCATGACCGTTTTTAAAACTTTTTTTCTATTGATACATGTTCCCTCGGGCAAGACCCGGGTTCTCAAAGACGTTTTCACAGGCAAACTATAGACACCCAGCAGGTACAATATTTAAAGGATTTTTTCATTTTTTTTTTAAGTTAAGCATCATTAAAATCACTGCTCCGGGAGCAGTGATTTTAATGATGCTTAAATAAATAAAATAAAAATTTCCTTTAAATATTGTACCTGCTGGGTGTCTATACCTGTGATAACGTCTTTAAATAGCACAATCACATGCCTGCCAGTAAATTAGGAATAGCTGATCTAGCTAAGCTATACAGTGTATAAATATATGTACAACTCCTAGGGATGTATATATATTCTCTACACACTGTAAATTAAGCTAAACTGACTAGCCTGCCTGCCTGCTCTATCTAGCTATATAAAAAGACTATCTCTCTGTCTCTCTGACTGCTTTCACTAACAAGCCGGAACACACTACACGAGGCCGCCCAGCAGGCGGCCTTATATAGTGTGGGGCGTGTGCTAAAGCCCTGAGCCATAATTGGCCAAAGCCACCCAGGCTTTGGCCAATTATGGTTTTTCGTATTTTGCGCGCTGTGATTGGCCAAGCATGCAGGTTCATAGTGCATGTTTGGCCAATCATCAGCGTGCAATGCCGCAGTGAATTATGGGCCGTTGCGCGTCACTCGAATTTGGCGCGAACGACCGCTTTTGTTCGAATTTCGTTGACGTACGAACAGACAATGTTCGAATCGAACATACGTTCGTATCGAATGCGAAGCTCATCCCTATTTACCAGCACTTCCATTGTTGTGTGGTCTTGTGCTGGATTCAGCAGTTCTTGATCAGCTATCTTGTTAGGCCTGCCTGGGATGATGTACCTCCCATGCATGTACAGGAGAGCTAATTTACCCCGTCATGCAGGTATGTTGATATTTTAAACTGAGCTTTGACAATCTTTAAAAAACTTGCTAGTAGGTGGGTAAGAAACTTTTATTACAAGGTGATACAGAGTCTCCTTTGCAAATTAAATCTTCCTAATAGCACATTTATTTCCTACACAATTTAGTTACGTTTCAAACACAATGAGGGTCATTTACAAAATGCAAGTCCACTTTTCACTACAAGTGCACTTGAAATTGCACTAAAAGTGCACTTGGAAGTGCAGTCGCTGTAAATCTGAGGGGGACGTGCAAGGAAAATAAAAAACAGCATTTTAGCTTGCATGTGACTAGATGATAAAATCAGCAGAGCTTCCCCTCATGTCAGGTCTACCCCTTAAATTTACAGCGATTGCACTTCCAAGTTTACGTTCAGTGTAATTTCAAGTGCACTTGTAGTGCAAAGTGGATTTGCCTTTCGTAAATAACCTCCAATGTTTTTTTTTTTTACTAAAGGCAAATCCACTTTGCATTACAAGTGCAAACTACAAGTGCAAAGTGCACTTGAAATTGTTCTAAAAGTGCACTTGGAAGTGCAGTCACTGTAGAGGGGGATGTGCAAGGAAAATAAAAAACAGCATTTTAGCTTGCACATGATTGGATGATAAAATCAGCAGAACTTCCCCTCATTTCAGATCAACCCCTCAGATTTAAAGCGACTGCACTTCCAAGTGCACTCTCAGTACAATTTCAAGTGCACTTTACACTTGTAGTTTGCACTTGTAGTGCAAAATGGATTTGCCTTTTGTAAATAACCCCCAATGTGATGATGTCACGTAGCACTGTGCTTTTATTTATGTGTTGTCATTATTAAGCATTGTGTACCTGGAGCGCAATTTCAAAAAGTTGAAGGATCCATTGTGGACCAGCAGTTCAATGCTAACTTTCTATGGGACCCACCATCTGCTGAAACTAGCCACTGTTTTAGAGAGTAACAGACACAAACAAATACGTATAATTCTAACAAAGCTGCTGCCTCGGACTCAAGGAGTATAATATCTCAGCCTGCAATTTATACCTGTTGGTCCCTTAAATTAAAATATACTGTATTTTGAAAAAAAAAATTATAGCTTTAATATGTTTACCCAATATCTGCTATAATAAGTAAATCTGATCCTAAACCACTAATACTACAAACAGAATATTGTGCAATACTAATTGGAAATGACAGCAAATGGCAATGTTATTCTTTGATTGTTTTAAATAGAAGCATTTGGGGTCATCATATATCAACATTTCTTTGGTTCATACTGGTGCATATAAATGTACCAGACGCAAAAACTCCTTTACTCTCAGTAGGACATTCCTTTGAAACATCTGACTCATTAATATTCTTTAGAATCAGACCAAATTTACATGGAAGGAATGGTGATAGATAACCCCAGTGGACGTCACTTAGCATAGCTTTCACTTATTTATGATTTTTAATGTGGTAAAGCAAACTTATTCAATTTCATTCTCAGCAATATAAAACAAAAACAGTATGTATGGTACTTAGATTCCTAAATATCCTAAAAGTCTTTGACCCAAACATATGGTGCAGAGTACGGTTTGGGAGTACAAATATGTTGTTATTTGAGCCACTCCTTCTTTACTGCTCTATAAAATAATAGACATACCATCTAGAGGTAATATTATGGTGGCAGCAGTAGCACCGAGACGTTTTTTTCGGAGTGCCCCTTTTCACAGGACCTGTTGAGGGCCTTGGAACCAGAGCTTGAGGACTTTGTACCACAGAAAGCCATCACAAACTTTAGTATGCTGAATGGATTATTCTGTGGGACTTTTGTTTGAGAGGACATTGATGGCGCCTGGGGGGTGATGTGTTGCCTTAAGGATGGTTTATGGTGCACCAGAAAGTGCCTCATCCACCAACGAAAGATATTGCTGACTGGCCCACAGTCTGCTCAGAGACTATAATCTGATAGATTTCAAGGAGAAGGAGGAGGTCTGAAGATTTCCCCTTCCCCCACTCTCCCTTGTGTGGTTTTGCCCGTTCAATAAAGCTTCGGGCCTGTGAACTCCTTTCCCCTCATTTATCCCTCTTCCCTATACCCCTTCACACTCATTGCTTATTAAATTGTTTTTGAAATGTCTGGAATGTTACATACTTTGGGCCAGATTCTCAGCGGCGCTACGATGGGGTATCTCAGATACCCCGTCGTATCGCCGTTTTTTTTGCCTCGTATCTATGCGAGTGATGCTTAGCATCACTTTGGCATAGATACGCTTCAACATCCGACAAGTGTAATACCATTACACTTGCGGATCGTAGTTGTAACGACAACTCCGGCCACTAGGTGGCCTTTACGTTGTTTTCTCATTTGCATATGCAAATGAGGCTACTACGCCGATTCCCGATCGCTTTTACGCCGCCCCGTCATCGCGTACGTTGTTTTCATCCGCGTAAGGTTACCCCTGCTTCTATTAAGAGTAACCTTACGAAGTAGCGTCGGATGCCGTCGGGTGCCGTCGGATGCCATGTTAAATATGGCGTCGGGTCAGCGTCGGTTTTTTCCGTCGCTTACGTCGTTTTACTAACTCGTTCGCGAATAGGGGCATTGCGTAGTGACGATCACGTCGTTTTGACGTCGGTTTCAACGACGCTTTCCGACGTGAGCTGGAGCATGCGCACTGGGCTTTTTCCCCGGCCGGCGCATGCGCAGTTCATTCGACGCGGGGGCGCGCTTAATTTAAATACAAGCCGCCCCATTTCAATTACGCGGGCTTACGCTGGGCCATTTTCGCTACGCCAACGCAAACTACGGAGCAAATGGTTAGAGAATACGGCACTTGCTCTAGTACGATGCGGCGGTGTAGTGTAAATGGCTTACGATACGCCGGCAAATTTCTTAGAGAATCTGGCCCTTTGGTTTAGTTGCGATGCCCTGTAGAATGTGTGGGATAGCGGTCAAATTCAAGCACTGCATGTCAGACATTGTGCCACTAGTTTGGTAATGTATCTTGGTTAATAC
The DNA here is from genome assembly GCA_029574335.1 of Rana kukunoris. Taxonomy (NCBI): domain Eukaryota; kingdom Metazoa; phylum Chordata; class Amphibia; order Anura; family Ranidae; genus Rana; species Rana kukunoris. The sequence goes on along the minus strand of CM056049.1, from coordinate 536,049,049 downwards.
TTTTCAGGGGGCAAGCGACGGGTTCTAGTCACACTTCTTGGTGTCCTTGTGGTCAAGTCCTCTACTCATACTGTTTTTTTTTCTGTTGTTGCTTTACCAACATAGGGTGGTTGTAGAAACTTTGCTCCACACAACACATTAGGCATCATACTCCAGAGTGAATGTATTTATTGTGTAATTAGAACTGTATTGTAAAGTAGAGTATCCATGTGCTGTGTTGTAGTAAAGGGTAGAATATACCCCAAATTATTTATTTTTTTATAAATTTCATATAAAATAAAGTATTTTTTCAAAAACAAAACACTGGTACAGACAACCTTTCTGGTCCCCCATCTATTCCCCCCCTACAGTTTTTAAGAGGCTAGGATCTGGGGTCATTGTAGCTCCCTATGTCCTCTTGTTAGGCCTGGGCACTAGATATCTTTGGATTTATTGCAAATCTGGGTATTAATGTGTAAATTCACTTTTGCTGAAAAAAAAAATATGCCTTCTATGTCAGTTATTAATATTATAACAAAATCTGCAAACGCTTTCCTGACACTGGTTAGAAGCTTCGCTAAAGATCTTTGAAAACATCAGAATATAACCATTTATGATGTTATTAATATATTTTTTATACATTTCCTCCTAGCTTTTATACTTTGATCATAAAAATACGTGTAGTAGAGTGGGTAGCATTGAACATTTTTTATCTGTGATGAATATTACAAATTAAAATGTATCACATTATTTTTTCATAACAAATTCACTTTCAAAAATAAGCTCAGTCTACCCCAAAATGGTATTTCTTGGTTACTTACAGCTGCTATGAGTTTGATTTTGGATTTAAAATTATGAATGCAATATTAAAAAAATAAATGTAGTTATAATTAAAGTAGAATACCAGCAAAAACTGTTATTTTTAGAGAATTCAGTTAGTGCTCTAGGTTAATGATCTTCGTACCCTCAATAAGGAAAGTTCTGTGGCCCCACTGGAAGTAAGAAAATCTCCCCAATGTGTACACAACAGCAAAATTCTGCAAAAAATTAAAAATAAATGCTATACTTCAGGGCTCAAAATTTCAAGTCCTGAGCTACTAGCCAGGCCTCAAGGCGTACTCGCCACCAGTTGCCCCGCCCAACCCCTACCATGCCCCGCCCATAATCCCGCCCCTAGACACGCCCTCATAAATCTCATGAAATTACACTTAAATGCTTTATGAAAAATTATGTTATAAAATAAATATTAACAACAACTTTATCTGTGCCCAAAAATGCAGCCTGCCCATGTCTACCAGTGCAGCAAAATGTCCCCATTTTGCAGCCAGGAGTTCCCCCCACATAGCAGCCAGGAGTTCCCCCCACATAGCAGCCAGGAGTTCCCCCCACATAGCAGCCAGGAGTTCCCCCCACATAACAGCCAGGAGTTCCCCCCACATTACAGCCAGGAGTTCCCCCCACATTACAGCCAGTTCCCCCCACATTACAGAGAGTTCCCCCCACATAGCAGCCAGGAGTTCCCCCATTGCACATCCCCCCAACAGCCAGGAGTCCCCCACATTCCCCCCACATTACAGCCAGGAGTCCCCCACATTCCCCCCACATTACAGCCAGGAGTTCCCCCCACATTACAGCCAGGAGTTCCCCCCACATTACAGCCAGGAGTTTCCCCCACATTACAGCCAGGAGTTCCCCCCACATTGCAGCCAGGAGTTCCCCCCACATTGCAGCCAGAATTTTTTTTTCTGAGTTCCCCCCACATTGCAGCCAGGAGTCCCCCACATTGCAGCCAAGAGTCCCCCACATTGCAGCCAGGAGTCCCCCACACTGCAGCCAGGAGTCCCCCACACTGCAGCCAGGAGTCCCCCACACTGCAGCCAGGAGTCCCCCACACTGCAGCCAGGAGTCCCCCCACACTGCAGCCTACATGTGCTGAGTAGGAGAGGAGCCAGAGCCAAGCCACCATCGCCGCCGTGACCGCCTGTTTGTTTATAGCACGCGATTTTTTCAAATTCAAAACCGGGAAACATTACAGCTTTCCAATCAATAGCTGCCGCCGCCGTAAGCGTCATATACAACCCCTCCCCCTTGTCAGGCCGGCCACATGAAACTCACAGCATGCCGGCTGATCGAGAGACATGGCGGCCGGTCCGGTGCACCATCAGTTCCCCATCCAATCCTGTTTTTAATGTCATCTGTAAATTAAACACCATCAACAGTTTCAGTTCTGAGTCATAGACCCCATACACACTATTAGATTTTCTTCAGATTTTTGTCTTCAGATTTACCAAAACATGTAGTACAAGGGCCTGTCTGATTGCATACCAATTGAAACTCTTAAGGTTTGACCTAATATTAATTAGTTTTGATAAACCTAAAGCCAAAAATCTGCAGGAAATCTAATAGTGTGTATGGGGCCTTAGGGTACTTTCATACTAAACGCAGGGTTGAAATCGTTCAAGGTCAACTGAAATCGCATGATTTCAAACCCGCATTTCAGAGCAAGTTCAGGGCGATTTGAAAGACATCAGTTCCTGCACAAATGTCTATTGAAATCGCCCCCAAGGTCACCAAAAGTTGTGCAGCAACTACTTTTGGAAATCCGTGCGGCGTCCCAAAGTCGGATGGTGCCGCTGCCGGCAATGGGCTTCGATTTGGCATGCAATGTCATTTCAACCCACACCTCTGTAATTAGAAGCTAGCTTTTCCTGGGATATTGAGGCACATCCCTGAAGAGAGCTCTCCTTGTGAAGCAAGTAAGGGTCCTTTCACACGGAGCGGACCGTTTTTTGGTCCGCTCCGTGTCTGTCCGTCAGCTCAGCGGGGGGTCTCCGCTCAGCTGTCAGCGGACAGGGTGGTCCCCGCACACTGTGCAGGGACCGCCCTGTCTCTCCTCCGCTCTCCCCTATGGGGAATCGGATGAAAACGGAGCGTTTGTCCGTCTTCATCCGATCCGTTCCGCCGGATGGAAGAAAAATAGGGTTTTCTTCCGTCTGAAAAACCGGATCCAGACGGACGCAGATCTTTGCGGACGTTAGCGGATGCATCATCCGCTAACGGACACAATCCCATAGGGAACCATTACAAGTCCGTTTACAGACTTGTAAAAACGGACGAGTACCCATCAAACGGAGGCGGACATGCCATGAAAGGGCTGTGCCTTCAAACGCAGACTGTGCCATGCTCAAACGCAGCTGCCCCCTTCACCACTGTGCCCCCAATTGTCGCCACTTGCCATGCCATCAATTGTCACCAATGCCATCAAACACAGCCACTTGCCCCCAATTGTCGACTGTGCCCCCAATTGTCGCCACTGTACTGCCATCAATTATCACCATTATGCCTCAAACACAACACAGCCACTGGCCCCCAATTGTCGTCACTGTGCCAACTCTGTTGTAAAATGGTTGCTGACTGCCTTAAACACCGCTGCCACCCCCCCTTTAAGTATTACCACTACCACCCCCATCAAGCCGGTGGTAATGTGGGAGGTGGCAGTTTTCCCACCAACCTGTGCCTCTTAGATCCCTGCCCCCCATGCCCCACCACTGATCTCATCCCTATCACCTCTGTTGTAGAAGTAATGGGGGGATAGGGAAAAGTCGTGGGGCCCGTGGGGGGGTGTATCATAAGAGGCACAGGTGGTGATGGATGCATTGGATCTCTCACAGTTTTAGAGTGCTCCGTTCTGTGGCCTGGGTAATATCACTGCTGAGTGGATTGTGCCTTTCCCACCATGCCTTGCCTCAGACGGGTAGGTACTGCACGCCACGCACGCACGCACACACGCAGAGGGGAAAGAGCTCCTCGGAGTCTTCTCTCATTTGCTGCAGAGTCCGCCCCGCCTTATCTGTGTCCTGGATAGGCAGAGGCGGGGGTGGGGACTCCACAAGGACAGGGAGTGTCGTGGGAGTGGTCGTGTATTGTTTCTTTTATTTCTTGTCTTACCTCAGCGGCAAAAGCACACCCCGCTGAACGAACAGCGCGCAGTGCGCACCGCAAAGCCGCTGCCCTGGACACAACACGCTGTAATCAGGGGCCCCCCCGGACTTGGCATGAGCCCAGTCGCAACTGCACTGCTGCAACCATGAAAATTGCTGTGTGTTGTGGTTGCAGCAAGGTTGTGGCAAGGCCTTATTCAGTTAAATGGGTGGTACAGACTGTCAAATGTGACTGGGGGGGAATATTTTTCTTTAACATATATGTATATGATACACGTTGAGGCTGTTGGAGCACCTCTTTCTCTACCTTCTTACAGTCCCATACTTATATATCTTAGCACAGTACTGTGCATGCACCAATTGGACATGGCACTAGGGCATAGAAATGCCAACGCTCTGTATTGATTATGCACTGGGCAGATGTAGCACCCTTGGCTCTACTGCACATGCTTCAGTTGGACACAGCACAAACATAGAGGGTTATTTACTAAAGGAAAATCTACTTTGCACTACAAGTTGGAAGTTTGCACTACTGGAAGTGCACTGAAGTGCACTTGGAAGTGCAATCAGTGTAAATCTGAGGGGGACATGCAAGGAAAATAAAAATCAGCATTTTTGCTTGCACATGATTAGATGATAAAATCAGCTGAGCTTTCCCTAATTTTAGAGCTTTCTCTCAAATCTACAGCGATCTACAGCGACTGCACTTCCAAGTGCACTTTCAGTGCACCTTCAAGTGCACTTGTAGTGCAAAGTGTATTTGCCTTTAGTAAATAACCCCCATAGTGTAGAAAGACCAGCAGATAGTATTGTGCACAAGCTTGCCCAACTTAGTGCCCTTGGCTATACTATTCATGCGCCAGGAAACTGAACCTGACACAATTTTTAGGGGAAACTGAACCAGCGGTCCCTACTGCTCAAGCACCAGCTAGACACACACACATTGGGGGTTATTTACGAAAGGCAAATCCACTTTGCACTACAAGTGCAAACTACAAGTGCAAAGTGCACTTGGAAATACACTGAAATTGCATTTAGAAGTGCAGTCGCTATAAATCTGAGGGGTAGATTTGAAATGAGGGGAAGCTCTGCTGATTTTATCATCCAATCATGTGCAAGCTAAAATGCTTTTTTTAATTTTCCCTGCATGTCCCCCTCAGATTTACAGCGACTTCACACTTTGCACTTGTAGTTTGCACTTGTAGTGCAAAGTGGATTTGCATTTCGTAAATAACCCCCTATGTGTCACTGTGCACAGGGTGTGATCCTGAATAGGGGGTCAAGGAAGACTAATGGAGGGATGCAGGAAGGAAATTTGTCTGTAAAAAAGCTTTACCTAATGGGTTTAATACTACTTTGAGTTTATCTGTGGTCTACAATGTCAAATATGATCTAATGCCGCGTACACACGACCATTTTTCATAGCGAGAAACATTTAATTTTTTTAATTGGTTGTGAAAAACGACCGTGTGTAGGCTCCAGAGAATTTTTCTCGACAAGAAAAATAGCCGTTAAAAATTTAGAACCTGTTCTATATTTTCTCGTCGTTTTTCACGTCCTCATCAAAAATGGTCGCGTGTACGCAGGGCCGACGCTACCACTAGGCGGAATAGGCAACTGCCTAGAGTGCACTGCCGCCTAGGGCGCCCGGCCGCTGGTTATTATAGTCCTCTGCAGAGCTTGCACTATCCATCAGGCAGCCATCCTGACATGTCAAGCAGCAGCAGCGCCGACACCCCCCTGTGGAGATTGAGCTCTCCGCTCGGAGCCTCTGACACTGTCACATGTCCTCTGCACTCTCCGTTCAGAACGAGGCACCCGCCCCCCCTCTCTGTGTCCACTCTCACTCCTCTTTACATTGTCCAGCAGCACAGTGCCCCCCTCCCCCCTCACCCCCACGCTCTCCTGGCCGTGTCTGATGGGCGCTGGTGATTGATGCTGCGTTTGATGGGTGCTGGTGACGCTGCATTTGATGGGCGCTGGTGACGCTGCATTTGATGGGCGCTGGTGACGCTGCATTTGATGGGCGCTGGTGACGCTGCATTTGATGGGCACTGGTGACACTGGATTTGATGGGCGCTGGTGACACTGGATTTGATGGGCGCTAGTGACACTGGATTTGATGGGCGCTAGTGACACTGGATTTGATGGGCGCTGGTGACACTGGATTTGATGGGCGCTGGTGACACTGGATTTGATGGGCGCTAGGCTGTAGTTGAGGCTGTAGTTGGGCGATGGTATTTGTGGGCGCTGGTGACACTGGATTTGATGGTCGCTGGTGACACAGGATTTGATGGGCGCTGGTGACACTGGATTTGATGGGTGCTAGTGAGGCTGTATTTGATGGGCGTTGGTGACACTGGATTTGATGGGTGCTGGTGACACTGGATTTGATGGGCGCTAGTGAGGCTGTATTTGATGGGCGCTGGTGACAGTGGATTTGATGGGTTCTGGGTTTGATGGGTTCTGGTGACACTGGATTTGATGGGCGCTAGTGAGGCTGTATTTGATGGGCGCTGGTGACACTGCATTTGATGGGCACTTGGTTAGAAAGGTGGGGTATACATGGGCAGGACAAAGGGGGTGGGGTCAGGGGTGGAGCCAAGCAGGGCGGCAAAATTAGATTTTGCCTAGGATGTCAAAAATCCTTGCACCAGCCCTGCGTGTACGCTTTAACGAGGGAGAAAAAAAGGTGCATGCACAGAAGCAAGTTATGAGACGTTGAAATTAGCATAAGCAGCCCAAAGGGTGGTGCCATTCGAATGGCACTTTCCCTTTATAGTGCCGTCATACGTGTTGTACATCACCGTGCTTTGCTCAAGCATTTTTTTTTCATGATCGTGTGTATGCAAGGCAGGCTTGAGAGGAATCACTTAGAGAAAAACTTTTTTTCCATGACATTAACTACATGCCGACCGCCCGCCGTTATTTTACTGCAGGAAGTCGGCACTGCTGGGCGAGAGCCCGTAGCTATACGTCCACTCTAAAGCGGCCCCGCGCGTGCCCGATCGCCGCCGGGCACACGCCATCGCTCGTTACAGAGCGGGGACTGGGAGCTATGTGTGTAAACGCATAGCTCCTGGTCCTGTCAGCGGGGGAAACGCTGATATTCTGTTCATACAATGTATGAACAGAAGATCACTGATTTCCCCTAGTGAGACCACCCCCACATACAGTTAGAACACACCCAGGAACACACTTAACCCCTTCTCCCCTAGTGTTAACCCCTTCACTGCCAATGGCATTTTTATAGTAATACAATGGCCCCAAAAATGTGTCAAAAGTGTCCGAAGTACCCGCCATAATGTCGCAGTACTGAAAAAAAAAATGCTGATCGCCGCCATTACTAGTAAAAAAAAATATATTAATAAAAATGCCATAAAACGACCCCCTATTTTGTAAACGCTATAACTTTTGCGCAAACCAATCAATAAACGCTTATTGCGATTTTTTTTAACGAAAAATATGTAGAAGAATACGTATCGGCCTAAACTGAGGAAAAAAATTTAGTTTTTTTATATTTTTGGGGGATATTTATTATAGCAAAAAGTAAAAAATATTGAATTTTTTTCAAAATTGTCGCTCTATTTTTGTTTATAGCGCAAAAAATAAAAACCGCAGAGATGATCAAATACCACCAAAAGAAAGCTCTATTTGTGGGAAAAAAAGGACGCCAATTTTGTTTGGGAGCCACGTCGCACGACCGCGCAATTGTCAGTTAAAGCGACGCAGTGCCGAATCACAAAAAGTGCTCTGGTCATTGGGCAGCAATATGGTTAAGTGGTTAATAACGGTCGTGTGTATGCAGCATAACAGTTATTCCTGCTATTCCTACTATGCTGTAGAAAACTGCTATGAAACATAATAAAATCATAATTAATATTACAATAATGTAATATTTTTTTTACCAGTATTTTGTGTCCATACAACTGAATCCCGCTTATTGTAAGTTTGTTTTAATCTAATTACAATTAATTTTAATTATCTAAAATATTGTTTTGAGTGCTCTACATTTTATTTCTGGACAGGTTAAATTCCAGTCTGTTGACATATCTACAGTCTTTGCCTATAGCTATACTATACAGTCATTTTTTTGGACGTAGCCTTATCACTGGCAAACCTACAGCATCAATGTCAAAATCTCACTGATCCTATGTTATATCTTATGCTTTTCTTGGGAAGTAAGAGCGCACACACGGGTTTATCGGATAAGCACATGTTTTTCAACAAAGTACCCATTGGAGACTTGTGTATGTGGAATAATGCATGGAAATGGACTTTGAGGAATGCTGTCTGCTCTGCATTTCTCCTACTAGGGATGTATGTCAGAAATTCAGAAGCCAAGTTCTTGTTGGCAAACAGAAGGATGATAAGATTAAGTTCTTTTTGTCCCATTTGATCTTCTCGAAAACTGCCTGGAGCTTGGGTAACAAAATACATATTTATGGCAGCTGTTCTCATACTTTATTTAAACTGTATTCAGGAAGTAGCTCAGAGATCCAGAAAGAGGATGTTTTTTTTTAAGCAGAACATTGGAGATTTTGATTAAGCCTCCATAGAATAGAAATTATTTAAAATTGACATGCGGCTTATTCATTATGATCAGTATTCAGTTTCTTCTATGCGGGCTAAATAGAGGAGATATAAAATCTTATTTTCTTTTTTACTGAAGGTTAGAATGCATTTAAAAAAAAAAAATAGTAATTTGGTACTTTTAACTAATCATTGTCACTATAAGATTATCACTAAAAATCCCCAAACCCAGGCAGAGGTCTGCGTTGTCATGTGGTGTGGGCTCTCCATGGAAAAAAAAAAAAAATCCCCAAACGACTCATCCCATTACTTGTGTTCTACTTGTTGAACAGCTTTAAGCCCTGGTTCACACTGGTGTGTTTTGACATGCGATTTGGCATGTCAAATCGCATGTCAAAATGGCGGTATTTGCCGCAAATTGCACGTCCTAATCAGTGCGACGCCGCATCTGCGACGCTGCACCGGTTTCTAAAGGTAGTTTCTGTTCTACTTTTTGCGATTTCCTGCACAGATGTCTCTATAATCGCGGCCGACATTGGGACTGCCAGTGGGAGTGAAATCAGCCACTCGCACGGCTTCACTCGCAATCCAGTGTGAACCTGGGCTAAAGGCATAATAAAACTTCCTTCACTTGTATTTTCACGCAGGTGTGCATCCATGTAGTTTCATGTGAATTGTTGCCTGGCATAGCTAAAGTTGGGTTCACACATGCAAATTGGATAGTTTCCCCGCATTTTTTTGCAACAGGAGATTTTGAACAGCTCCTGGAGCCGGTACACATATCTGCAGTGGCTCCTTGAAATGCACCGCAGCCCTGTGCGTCTTTTGGTTTTCACCAAATTGCATGGGGCTAAGGTGAAACAGTGAACGGAGACACACACTCTTGCGGTGAGCTGCTGCGTTCCATGTGAACCCAGCCTAAATTTCATGGTGAGTTTCTGTTTGTGTTCATGAAGCATGTGGCATGCTGCACCAGTTATTGTGACCGCTGCATAGCCTATAGTAGGTTCGGGAAATCCATGTCCCATATCCTCAAAACTCACGGCACTTGCGATCTGCAACAGATGTCAGTGTTAACAAAATCCCAAATGTAGGCTGCAAAAATACCACTGTACCATGTGATCCAGTCGCTGTCCAGTTTAGCATGATTTCAGCCCATTCAAATGATTGGGAGGAAATCACACTGCATATGTGGATCACACAGGAATGCACAGAGTTTCTGTGCGATTAATCATTCGAACGGTTCTGAGAACTGACATTTCCTGTGAGGAAGCTATATATCCCACAATTGAACAGCTAGCACTCTATGAACCGACACAGCAAAAAGCGAGAGGTACACTAGAAGAGATTTTGTGATGCAACATAAAAGAAATGGCAAGGCATAGGCTGAATGCTGTGCAACCCATTACAAGAAGTTCACTGTCCCTGTAGTTAATATGGACAAGTTAGGTGAATGATTACATGAAGGTAGGGGAATCGATCAGCCATGACACTACAAACTGCGGTCACAAGAGGAGAGCCCATCAGAAAAAAAAGAGATAGGGAATATAACTACACTACATACAAAGAGAAAATTGTCTGGTGTTGCCAGTGACACACTTCCATCCCCAAATTAAATACAACAAAGAAGAATAGCACCATTGGGACTTTAAATGAGGTGAGCACAAAAAGGTTGACAAGAGTATACAAAGTAAACATAGTTTGTAAATGTATTAAAAATTTAAAACATTCATTGTATATGGGATGCATAAACAAAGGTGTCAAACCACTTGGCAGTAATAGGTACAGCATACCAAGCGGCCACATACATATATGTTGAAATTCTTGATATACAGTAGTACACAGGCATCATAAAATTCAACATATTTCGCAAGTCACTGCTTACTTCCGCAGGAGTAGATGTAAATAAAGTGTATCTACAGAATAAAAATATCAATGATAAATATATAACAAAGATGTCATAAACCAATTATGGGGGACCTTACACAAAGAGATCCCATACTCACATATGGACTAACCCAACGTCTCAAAAGCCAATTAACCCACAGGTGGCAACAAAGTGTGTCTGTCCCAGGAGCTGAAGGAAAGGAACCAGCAAAGACCCCCTGGGGGACCAATGGAGGGCAAGAAAAACATAACTACACTACTTGCTAAAATACCTAGTTAAAACAACAGAAACATTGGAAAATGTACAATACCTTTAAAGGTAAGTTCAACCAAGTATTGCATGTTTTTTGAGCTCTTTAGCACCACCCTTCGGGCACCTTTTGCTAATGTTGTGTTTGGTGAGCATTGCTTCTGAGCATGTGTGTTTGTACTTTGGACTTTTGTCCGATGGACTTGTATACGCACGATCAGAAAACCTGACAACATACAATTGTTGGTGGAACATGTTAAAGGATGCTATCCAACATTTGTCTTGCGGAAAATCCGACAACAATTGTCCGATGGAGCATACAAACGGTCGGATTTACTGACAACAGCCTGTCATTACACAATTCCTGTCAGAAAATCTGATCGTGTGTATGAGGCTTTTGGGTATATTTATATGTCGGATCAAACCAGCCAAGGAGCCGACGCTGCACACCACCAATCATAGGCAGCGTGTGTATGTGCAGCTGCTGGTCGGGAAATGCTTCACTGCCTATGATTGGGTAGATTTATTCTGAACACGCCCAAGCCCACCACTATTCACCAAACATTGACTGCAGGTGAATCTTTCCGGTGCATTTATTAAATTTTTTGTGAAAGTCACATTCACTCTTTGTGAACGTACTGTTTATGGTTGCTCCAAACTAATGTGGACTGTTTATTTTTATATTAATTTCTGGTTATGTTGATCTCTGGTATTAAAGAAAATCATCCATTGCGTTTATCACATCACACCCTTAGGTGGATCCACACATGCAACTCATTTTTTAATTTACCTTTTAAATATGGATAAAAGAAAATGATCCAAAATGATTATAATTGTGCTGTGCAATATGTCTGGAGAACCTAATACTCAGCTTACAGCGCTAGATTAAGCAGTTTTGTAACAAATAGCATTTTTTGACACAAGAATGTTTAGATCAGATGCTAGTTAAGATTATGTCGACCATTGCATAGCAAATGCATTCCTAAAAAGGAGTCATACAGAAAATACTACACTTAAAACACAGCTAGCAGGCATATTAGCAGCCAACGTTTGCTTGAACAAATCTGCATTGTTGTTTCAATTGAAACCACATGCTGACTGATGAATATTTTGACATACTGAGGTACAGCCTCATTGTGAACATACAGACTTTCAAACAGAATTCAAGACAGGATCCTATTCTTGCTTCTATTTTCTTGTCCTGAGATGTCCATGTTTTTTACTTTTTGACAATCTAAAGCTCTTCGCTCTATTATCCCTCCTACTTGAAGATATTTCAAGATATGCATGCCTTTTGCTAAGTTTATATGTATGTTTTTGTAAATTGTGTGAGTACATTTCACTGCATTTCTCAATCTGTAGTCTTCTATTATGGCACTACATTGGTCACACTTTTTTTTGATTGGTTCAAAGTTGTAAAGAATCATGATATCTAAGTTGCGAATGTATAGAAAAAATGGGAAGAAAAGCGTACATGGGTGAAAGGTCTCATAATCGCAACATTGAACAACGATAAGCAGATCGACTTGCCTGATTGGAATGATTCACAGCAAGTGAATGTCTGATCCATCTATAACAGGGGTCTCTAAACATCTTAAACAAAGGGCCAGTTTCCTGCCTTTCAGACTTTGGGAGGGTTGGACTGTGGTCAATGGGAGTAGACAATGCCCCAGCATCGATGGGAGCCCACAATGTCTCAGGCCGCGTACACACGACTGAGAAACTCGACGGGCGAAACACATAGTTTTCCAATCGAGTTCCTTGTTCGGCAGTCAAAAAACTTGTCGAACCAAATTTTCCCATTGCCCATCGAGGAAATAGAGAACATGCTCTCTTTTTGGCTCGACGAGTTCCTCGACGAGTTTCTCGGCGAAAAGTGTACACACGACCGGTTTCCTCGGCAGAATACGTCTCCCATCGAGTTTCTTGCTGAATTCTGCCGAGGAAACCGGTCGTGTGTACGCGGCCTAAGGCTTGGTGATCCATGGGGTTTCAAATATGTGATCAGTAGGAGGAGGAATATCGTCCCATGACTGGTATTAGTGGCAGGAACAGTGCACTCTCATTGGTGTCAGTGGGAGAAATGATGCCCTATTATTGGTATCCGTGGGAGGAATAGTGCCTCACTGTTGGTGTCAGTGAAAGCAATGGTGCCTCATTGTTGGTGTCAGTAGGTGACATGGTGCCACAAGGGCTGGACAAAGGCAAGCAAAGGTCACATCCGACTCTGGGGCCACAGTTTGGAGACCACTGATCTATAATATCGATTTGCCCAATTAGTAAACTGATAAAGGGGTAATTTGAATGCCTTAAGCTGGCCATAGATGGATCGGGATTTGTCCCATTGAGCAGGAACAAGCTAAATTTCGAACCACGTGTAACCGTTCCTGTTGAACAGAAGTTGATTGTTAGATTGACATTTGTTGTATGGGAATGTTTGAAAACTTTTGTCAATCAGAGATGGCAGCCAATAAGCTGCAGCAGCTGATCACTATATGTTGGCAGCAGAGAGCCCCGCTGTCATAAAACAATGTTTTTGGTGGGAGGAATTCCTCCATCCACCTGATTTGTTTTGGCTGAATCATCTATGGCCAGCTTTACCAGGTTATTAGAGAATCTGTTATCCCTGCTAGGATATGGTCTTCCTGATTAGGGATAAGCTTAGGTGTGTTCGGAATTTAGCAATCCCACCAGGAAGCTGTCACTGTACTGGGCCAATTATAAGCGGCCAAGGCATTCTTTGACCCACATTTCTCACATATACATGCCCTTTGTATACATCAGCCACTTCTGATTCGCCCAGTACAGATGATTTCCTTCCAGGATTGCTCATGTGGGTTTAAACTCCGATCTGAACATGGCTGGGCTTATCCCAAATCCTTGCTACTGATTTAAAAGAAAGTACATCATTGAAACCTCCTTCAGAGGGTAAATGAGCAGTCCTAAGAGTGTAAACCTCTTTGGTAGATTAGTAAGGGTGCAACTAATTCCAATTTTCCATTTGCATTCTCTTTAGGTTTACTTTTAGGCCCTGTACACACGATCAGACATGTCCGATGAGACTTGTCCAACGGACCGTTTTCATCAGGAAACTCAGAACTTGTCTGATGGTCTAATGTGCGTACACACCATCAGACCAAAATCCGATCAGACCAGAACGCGGTGACGTAGAACACAACAACGTGATGAAAAAACTGAGTTCAATGCTTCCAAGCATGCGTCGATTTGATTCTGAGCATGCGTGGGTTTTTGGTCCGATGCTTTTGTGTACTAACCATCGAACCCGTCCGACGGACAGGTTTCCATCAGACAGGTTTCCATCAGACAGGTTTTAAAGCATGTTTTAAAACTTTGGTCTGACGGAAAACGGTCTGATGGGCCGTACACACCATCGAACTGGTCTGATGAAACTGGTCTGTAGACCAGTTTCGTCGGACCAGTCTGATCGTGTGTACGCGGCCTTAGACTTAGATTGGGGATATTTTTACTATAGTTTTCATCTTTTTTTCTGTTTGCTTTAACAATCAATCCTGCATTTTGTATACTTGTTTATATACAGACATACCACTTATAAAGAAAGGAAAACTTTATAGAGGGTCTCACTTTTTGGTGTATTTTTTATATTCAAGCTTCTTTTCTTACTATGCTACGTAAAGGACAATAGTTTATACTGTATTTAGCAATAAACTACGTTGTGAATATTTATTGAACCTTATTTAACACTGGGTTCAGCCTACAGAAGGTGCTATTCAGGCACTATTTTGGATGATTTGGGTATGTATTTAAGTTATTTTATATATACATATATGTATATAGGCCCGGATTCACGACGGACTTACGCCGTTGTAAGTACAAATGTGCGCCGTCGCATCTCTGCGCTGATTCACAAAGCTAGATACGTCGAAAATCAAGGCTTCAGCCGCTCGACGTAACTTGCCTACGTCAGCGTATCGTGGGCGCATAGTTATGCTGGACCAGGGGTAGGAAAACTACGGCCCGCGGGCCGTATATGGCCCGGCGGACCTTTTTATCCGGCCCACGGACAGTTTGTTAAAACAAGGCACTTTTTCACTGTACATAAATGTAAGGGAAAGGTGCCAGTAAAAATGGCGGCAATCGGCTCGGGGTCAGAACTGCGCATGTGCAATTCCCGGAAATACCCGAGAAGATCCAATGCTGAGCCACCTCCTGCACAGCCTCTGCCCAGCCCACCTGCCCGTGCAGCCAATGCAGTGAGCGCATTTTCCCGCCAGCCTATGAACAGGCAGACAGGACGGAGGAGCGAGTTGAGAGTCATGGTTTGTGACCTGAGCGGCTGCGGAGGGAGCCTGACCAGTCGGGACCGGTGGACTGGACACACACACTCACCCCCCCCGGAGCAACGGACGGACCCCTGCCAGTGCCTGCCCGACTGAGTGAGTAAAGTGTGTGGAGCCTGCTGCCCGCCATTGACTGTGTGTGAGGGTGAGCAGGGAGACAGCCAGGCTGGAATGATTAATTGATGGTGGAGGGAGGAGGGGGCTCAGGTGGACCTACCACAGGTCCACCTGAGCCCCCTCCTTCCTCCACCATCAATAAATCATTCCAGCCTGACTGCATCCCTATTCACCCTCACACGGACAGGATACAGGAGATATCAGAGACAGCAGACAGAGATTGCATACAATGATTTTGTACAATCTCACCACTGCCATTTTTGTCTGGAAACTGCTGCCTGTGTCTGTCTGCTATTAAAAATGCTCTATTTTAGCTCATTATTTAACAGCATGCATGGTATTTTCAGTTACCTGAACTTGATGTGCGAATTAGAAGAAAACCCCTTATTCTGATGAGCAATTCGCTTGTGGATTATCAGTGATTTTAGGTATAATGGTGCTGTTAACCATTACAGGGTTTCTGCTGTCAGACAGGCACAGGCAGCAGTTTGCAGACGAAAATGGCAGTGGTGAGATTGTACAAAATCATTGTATGCAATCTCTGTCTGCAGTCTCTGATATCTCCTGTATCCTGTCCGTGTGAGGGTTTTGTAAACTAACTATTTTTATGCTTTTCTACCTTAAATTAATCTAAACATTTAATGTTACACATTTATATTTAATTTATATTAATTCACACATACACACCGTCCATCTACTCTTGGTCCGGCCCCCGGGTCCAATATATGAAGCCATTGCGGCCCTTGAGTCAAAAATTTTGCCCACCCCTGCGCTGGACGCATTCGGCGTTCCCATTTTAAATATGCAAATGAGTAAGATACGCCGATTCACGAACGTAGATGCGCCCGGCCGCTTCAAGTATGCGGTTTGAGTAAGGCTTACGTCCGGTATAAAGTTATTCCACCATATTGGTGGCACAACCCATTCAAAGGTAAGGACCAGGAAACAGCCGTCGTATGTTACGTCGTTTACGTAGTAGTACGTGAATAGGGCTGTGCGTAGGTTACGTTCACGTCGTAGGCAGTGTATTGATATATCTTAGGTAGCTATTTCGACGTAACTGTGAGCATGCGTACTGGGGAGGTGTCCAAGAGACGACGAATGCGCAGTTCGTTTTTGAAGCTCAGCCCATCATTTGCATGGGGTCACACTTCATTATAATATATCACGCCCACTTCCAGCCCACTTCCACCTACTTTGACTTACGTCGGCTTACGCCGAAAACTATACGCTACGCCGGCGCAACGTTGAGGCAGTGTATTGATATATCTTAGGTAGCTATTTCGACGTAACTGTGAGCATGCGTACTGGGGAGGTGTCTAAGAGACGACGAATGCGCAGTTCGTTTTTGAAGCTCAGCCCATCATTTGCATGGGGTCACACTTCATTATAATATATCACGCCCACTTCCAGCCCACTTCCACCTACTTTGACTTACGTCGGCTTACGCCGAAAACTATACGATACGCCTGCGCAACGTTGAGCGCATATTCTTTGTGAATAGCATGCTTGCCTCTCAACGTTGTCCCGCCGTAGCGTAAATACGATGCCCTACGCCGGCATAAAAATACGCAGATCTATGTGAATCCGGGCCATAGTATATATATATATATATATATATATATATATATGTATATAAACAATTCCAGTTAAACAGAATCCGGGCCATAGTATATATATATATATATATATATATATATATATATATATATATGTATATAAACAATTCCAGTTAAACAGAAGTCAATTTCCAGGTGCTCACCCATAAAGAAATCCATATAAAACTGGTTTAGAGACACTCTTAGGCCACGTACACACGATCAGACCGGTCCGATGAGAATGGTCCGACGAACCGTTTTCATCAAACCAGGCTGAAGTGGTCTGATGGTCTGATGTGTGTACACATCATCGGACCAAAAATCCGATCAGACCAGAACGCAGTGACGTAGAACACAACGACGTGCTGAAAAAACGAAGTTCAATGCTTCCAAGCATGCGTCGACTTGATTCTGAGCATGCGTGGGTTTTTGGGCCGATGCTATTGCGTACTAACCATCGAATCTGTCCGACGAATTGGCCCGATGAAACTGGTCTGCAGACCAGTTCATCAGACCGGTCTGATCATGTGTACGCGGCCTTAGAGGTCTTGCATATATATTTTAAGGTATAGCCAGTAAATCTGTGTGCTCAATAAACCTAGTGGGCATACAGTATTTATAAACAATTTGCATTGCAATTCATCCAGTGAAAAATTATGCACAATTTTGGTCACTAGATGGAGCTAAGTATCATAAGAAATTCTTATAATACTTAGGGCCTCCTAGTGGCCAAATGTGGTATTTTCTGTTTTAAATCAATGACAAATATTTCACCAGCACAGGAAATTGCCCAATAAAATTAGCTTGTTTCCTATTCCCAAGGAATGAATGTACATTAACTTTTACTGGGTGAATTGTTAATTCTGTCATATGTGTTTACATTTTTTTTTACAAAATGTGCACTGGGACTTCTTTCACTGGATTCTAGAGAGAGATTTGAGTGGGATTGATGCTAAAACCCATGGACCATGTTTTGGTTTTGCCCTGACAGGTTCACTGATAAGTTCAGCTGAACCTAGTAGTGTTGTGGAATGTTCAATGCATTAGGAATTTGTACAGGAAGATGATAGCATAAACAAACAAAATATCTGCTCATTCAAAGCAAGTTTTTAGTGTTTGTGGTCTATCTGATAAATTACCCTTTACTTCCTGTTGTAGACACACAACAAAAAGTAGGAGAAATTCTTTACAAAGCGAATGAAAATCCCCTCCAATACAGTTGCCACTGAAACAGATTTCCCCACTATAAGATTACATATCACCTTGACACAGACAGTGGCCCAGATTCACAGAGCAATTACGCCTGTCTAACTGGTGTTAGACAGGAGTAATTTCAAATTTCGCGCGCCGTATCACTAGTTTGAATCCTCAAACCATGATACGGCGGCTTCGGGCTTCGATCCGAGAGGCTTACGTCCTCGTAAGCCTTCGGATCTACACTGTGATATTTTTGCGGCCGCTGGGAGGAGTTTGCGTCGTTTTCATGCGTCGGGATATGCAAATGAGTTTTTACGGCGATCCACGAAGGTACGAGTGTCCCTCGCAATCGCCTACGTCATTTTTTGGCTACGTAATGTTAGAGGAGCTTTTTGCTGGTCTAACAGTGCGTAACCCATGTTAAGTATGGCCGTCGTTCCCGCGTCGATTTGAAAATATATATTTTTTTTAACGTAACTCTTTCGGGAATAGGAATGTACGTAAACGACGCTACTACGACGTGACGATGTGATTTCGCGCAATGCACGGCGGGAAATTTGCGAACGGAGCATGTGCAGTTCGATCGCCGCGGGAACGCGCCTATTTTAAATGCTTCACGCCCCCTACTCGCGCAGATGGATTGCGACGGGAGAAATACACTACGCCGCTGTCGTTTACTGGACAAAATCTACCTGGATTCCACGTAGAGCCAGGTGAAATACGGCGGCGTAGTGTATTTCTGATACTCTACGACAATCTAATTCTCTGTGAATCTGCCCCAGTGTTTATAATACTTCCACTTACATACACTATATTCTCTTGGAGGTCCAACAACATAAGATGGTGAATATAAGATGGTAAAAGATCAAGAATTTGAAAATGGACAAGGATCGTTATGTAAAAAAAACAAAAAAAAAAACAGGATTAATTGTAACCCTAATTGTTTAAAGCAAAAATTCACTCAACAGGGCAAGTTCCAGTTTTCTCCTCCTAATTTTGTCACATTATAATTTTTTGGGGAGCGGGTACCTGGTTTTGCCAGGTACTCACTTCCGCTTTGATCACCTAGGTGAACTTGAGTAGAAGTTTGCCCCTCTTTCTCCCTGCCTGCAGCCTCTTTGGGCAGGTCACAGGTCCCAGAAGGCTGCAGGATCATTCACAAGGTGCAGTGCATCTCGGAATGCACAGTAGAATGCCAGCTGTGAACCTGCAAGGAGTCGCAAACGGTTTCCCACACTAAAGCTGCTTGTGTCAGGGGATCCAATCTCCAGTGAAGAACTAGCCTGGGTGAGGATGGTGCTGGATCCCTGGACAGGTAAGTGCCCATTTATTAAAAGTCAGCAGCTACAGTAATTAAAAGTATGTAAACGCTGCTGAAGAACCACTTTAAGGTCAGTGTGGGAATGTTTCTGGGTTTCTTGTTTGATTACTAGAAAAGTAACAGCATGCAATATTGCCATAGGTCATGTGATCCCAGAGACATTATGCCGTAAGCAGTGACTTTTACAGGAGATGTCCTATTGCAAAAAAAGTCTTCTAGATATGTTGCCAGAGATATCTTTTTCCCACAGGTGTTTTTTGGCAGTGGATGTAAAGTTGCCTTTTATGACACCTGGTGTTATTAGATACCTTATATGCTGCTTTACCTTTTCTGTGACTATTGTGTAAGTAAAAATACACACACATCAAAAGTATAAACTGAGTTGACTTCTCACATAATAATGCCCATCTTTTACTCAAATTGGATCAGCATTTTTTTAAATTAATTTGAAGTACATCGAAATAAAAAACACATGCAACAAAGTAATGTTTGCACTCCAAAAATAACAAAAAAACAGAAACAAATACTTTACTGAAAACTCTCAAGGATATTTTTTTTCTAGCTATGGGGAGGAGGCAGAAGGGTTTAATAAATAAGGCATTTATCAATGGTAAATATGAAAATATCTTGAGATGGAATTACTGGCATTCCTGTAACACATGATTGTTTCTCTATCTAGGGAACACTATACAGGTCTTGAACATGCCTTATGAAAAGTTATTGGCAATATTTAGGAAGATATCAAATGGAATTTATCCATCATACAAATATGAATATGTGCTTTTATCCAACTCCTTTGAAATGGTAATTTATTCAAGATGGGGTCCTTAACTACCTTTTTCTTCAATCGAAGGGCCATCCTCGAAAACTAGGGACCTATACTCCCCCAACAATATATTATAATGACTGAAAGCAAAGCTTGCACAGCAGTAGTACATGGACTGTTGTTTCAGAGGAGTTGTCCTCTAATCTAACAGTGGGGAAACCGTATTAACTGAAATGTTTTGGCTCTTCTTAAAACCTTTTCTTTTGACAACCACTGTCTGTAAATTGTTCTTTTATTTCAGCTTTAGTTGAAGTGACCTTGTCATGAAGACCCCCAAATGCAGTCTGATTGTCCTTGTGGATGTGGAATCTGGACAGCAATGCCATCAACTATAGATATTATGATCCCTGTATGCAGAAATTTTGGGGTAGTGATGGGAATATTTGTGTGTTCCTCCACCTGGAACCATGTCCAGGACAACTTCCCCTCTTGCTCCCTCTTGGCCCTTGCCCTTGTTAGCCTGGCAACATCTTTAAAATCCATGCCAGGCTCTCATCAAGGGTCAAGGGTATCAAGGGTAAGAGTCTAATACGTAATTTTTTGATAGCAATACAAGCATTTTTGTGTGGGGATTCCTGTTAACAGCTAAACAATATACTGATTAAGTGTGATGTCGCATACACACGACCATTTTTAATGGTCTAGAAAAAACAAAGTTTTTTTCAATATGATTCTTGTCAAGCCTGCCTTGCCTACACACGATCGTGAAAAAAAAATGCTTGAGCAAAGCACGGTGACTTACAACATGTACAACGGCACTATAAAGGGAAAGTACCATTCAGGTGGCGCCACACTTGGGGCTGCTTTTGCTGATTTTGTGTCAGTAAAAGTTTGGTGAGAGACGATTCGCGCTTTTCAGTCTGTTACAGCGTGACAAATGTGCTATCTCCATTACTAACGCTAGTTTTACCAGAACGAGCGCTCCCGTCTCGTCTGGCTTCTGAGCAAGCGTGTTTTTTCACGTCGTTAAAGCCTACACACAACCGTGAAAAAACGACGCGAAAATTTAGAGCATGTTCTAAATTTTTAAAGCCCATTTTTCACATCATGAAAAATGCTCTGGCACCTACACATGGTCGTTTTTAATGACCATTTACATTTTTTTAATTTTTCACATCATAAAAAACAGTCGTGTGTACGCGGCATAAGGGTCTGGCATAGGTGTGGGGAATTCCAGACAGCTTTGTTTACAAACAGAATAAGGCAACTGGGAGCTGTCATTTACAGTAAATGAAAACAGATTTTTTTGGAAATGTCAGTTTTGCTGTCATTATCTGTATATAGATTCACTACTTCAGAGGCAGGTTAAGCACATCCCCAGGTATGTTATTTCAATAAATTGTGCATTTTCAATTCAACCTTATTAAAATTGCTGCTCCCCATGAAACAAAACTTTTAAAATAATTTTTTTGGATATGGTACCGTCATATACCGCTTCCTATCAGTCTGGATAGAGATATCAGATATTCAAGCTGCCCTTAACACACAACGAGACGAGACTTGTTTGTGTGCTAAACATGGAGGCCCAGATTCACAGAGCGATTACTCCTGCGCAACTGCTGTTGCGCGTGCGTAAGTCTAAATGTGCGCGTGCGTATAGTTGGACGCGATTCACAAAACAATATACGCCAGAAATCTACGTTTTTTGGTCCGGCGTAATTGAGTTAGACCTTCGCTTCCCTTCGCGCAAAACTGCGCTAGACACACCATTGATTTGCTAGTCAAATATGCTAATGAGGGAGTTACGGGGATTCACAAAAAAACGCAGTTGCTGCGCAGGCTACGCGATGTGCGCAACTGCAAAATGTTCTGTCTAAAGTTAGAGGACCTAAAAGCTGGTCTAAATTTTGAAAAAAAGTCTAATTGTCAGATAAAGCAACACTGTTAGTGAGGAGTTCAGCAGTCACATGTGTTGCCCAACAATCTGTATGCCAACATGCCAGGGGCATTGTCGCACATAGCTATACTACTGACTTTAGATGAACAAAGAAGGATGAGGGCACGGAGGATGGCACTAAGGAGGGCACGGGAGATGTTTTATTTTTTTATTTTTTGGCTTATATAAAATTTACAATTTAATCTAATCTAATACAATATTCTTATCTGATACAAGCCCCTCACTCTTCACTTGATATATCACACATGCATAGGCATCTTTGGCATGAGAGATTCTGAGGTGTCTCGCATCTTCAGATTCACCCCTCATGCCATCGTGGAATTACCACAACCTTGCAGGAGGACATCAGCAGCCCAACACATGGCACCACCCATGACACCCATGACAGCTACATATACAATCAGAGCCCCATCCCCACAGATTTCAAACAGAACATGTATGGGGACAGCTGGCTGGTTGGTGAGTGACATGGGAGTCAGGCATGACTATCCCCTCCCGTGATGCACACCTCACAAGTGGCACATGCATGACTAACATCCTCCTGTCTTTTCCCTTCAAGGTGACTCTGCATATGAACTGGAACCCCATCTCATGACCCCATCTCATGCCAGCTCACATTATGCATCTTTGCACGTTAAACACACACATTAATCATGGCACAATGAGAATGCATGCATGCACACCACTATGGTCCCTAGCACACACACCCCACATCCTCATCAAATTGGATTGGCACCAGTCCACCATGCAAGACTGGTGAGCAGTAACGCCACGTCAAGGCTCCAATTATGTCACTGTACATTTATACACCATTCACACGGACCTGGGAATCACTTCTCCCTGGTCCTGGGGAACCCTTCTCCACCCAAATTGAGGATGACACCCCTTTTCCAGCAGGAATGTCACCCCCACATTCAAACATCATTCACAACCCAAAATATGCCAAAAATGTCAGCAAAAAAATAAAAAAATGCATAGAAAAAAAAAAATGCAGAGAACAAAAATAAACATGCTTTCAAACCAAAAAAAGGGGGAAAAAAAAATTAATGCCCTCTGCCTGAGCCACGCCTGGGCGCCCCCGGCCACGGCCCCGGACCCTCAGGGGAGACGCATGGGGGAGGGGAAAAGCCGGGGAAGGAGGAGCAGCCCCTGAGATCTGCCCACCTGGCGGCCTGCCCTCCAAGGCCACGGCTATTCTGTCCAGGGCAGCACCAAGTGTTGCCGTGTTGCCCTGGATAGCCTGGGTAAGGGCCCTCACATCCTGCCCAACGCCTGCTGCTGTAGTTTGCAGGTCATTTAGGCAGGCTGTGGAGGCCCCGGGAGTGGGAGTCCAGGTTACCCAGCCTATCGTTGATGGAGGACAGGCTCTGATCCACCCGCCCCATAGTCTGGCAGAGCTGTCTCAGAAGGCGGACCTGGGTGGCCAGGTTCCTTCTCAGACTGGCGGGCAGGAGATTGGGCGCCCCCCTGGTGCTCTGGGATGACCTCCTGGCTCTTGCTGATGGTTGTGGCCGGGGAGAAGGGGAGGCCCTTGTGAGGGGAGCCATGTTGGGGGAGGAGGGGGGGGGGCTCACCCTTAGGGAGGGCAGGCTTCTTGCAGCCAGAGGGGAAGAGTCCGCAGAAACCAAACGGCCAGTGCCTGCCATGGACTCCTCCTCCTCATGATTCTCCTCCTCCTCATGATCGTCCTCCGCATGATCCTCCTCCTCCTCTTGTTCCTCCTCCGCGGACTCTGGCCTTGTTGGGGGCCTCATTAGGCTGCTGTCCTGGCGTTGGAGCGGTCAGGCCAGATGGCCCTGCACCCTCCTGCACATCTGTGGATGACACAAACCAACCATTCACAGGTTGGAGGATCCACACACTTGCCACATATTCCCTTTCACCCCCTCCCCCACACATGCTACACACCTGAGAGAAATAAAAACCTTACCTGGCACCGCGGGGACCGGACTTGTGTCAAAGCCTGGCAGGCCCTCCACTTCATGCCGGTGAAAGGTCAGGGCCACCACACGCTCCGTCGCTGTAAATCTAACCCGGCATGGTGGGCCCCCTCCTGTGCCCCTGGCATGGGCATTTATTGCGGCCAGTTTTATTTTCACCTCACGCCGGAGGTCATTTATTTTCTTTTCAATCCCAGACCGGGTCCGTGTCTCCCCCTCCACCGATGAATTGACCTGCTCCGTGATCATATCCAATATCTCCCTCCTCCTGGCCGGGGTGGTGGTGGCACTCTGCGGGCCGTGGAGAAAACGCCCATAGTCGGTAATGGCCCGGGCAAGAATTCTTTTTTCCCCCACTGTAAAATTAAGCTTTCTTTTTCTCTCAGTCATACTTCAAACAAACTCACTAGCAGTCACCAAAACCATCTGTCACAAATACAAGCACAACCAATCAGACAAGAACACACACAAAGAGAAAAAGAACACCCAAAAATCACACTAGCACTCAGCAAGAAACAGACACAAAAAAATCAGATGAAAAAATAAAGCAAGACAACAAACGCTCAGAAATCTATCAATCAAACAAACAGTCAAAAAACACTTATCAAAACACACTTTCACAAAACTACCAACAAGCACTAGATCACACAGAACACTAATCTGACAACTACAAAACACACTCTAACGAACAACAGAGCAAAAGCACTTGATTCAATGGGAAGGGACACAAAGGGATGTACTTTTGCAATGGAAGTGCGTTTGTGTGTGTCTATTTATGCTGTTTGCGTAGTTCACAACGTTGCCCTAGTCCATGTCCAATTTCACTGATTGCGCCGCTCCCGAGTTGTGAGCATGCGCACAACGGAGCTGACATGGTTTCCTTCACGCGCGCATGCGCGAGCCGGCCGGCCCTTCATTTGCATGGGGTCACGGCTCATTTCAATGTAACACGCCCACGTCCCTCCCAATTTGTATTACTCCTCCTTACGCCTCCGGAAAAAAACTTACGCTTGCGCAATCTCTTGCGCAAAAGCTTCGTGAATCGCGGGATTACGCGGCTAGATTACGCAAGTCTAACGGAAAAGTGGTGCGCTTACGCCGGTCCAATAATGCGCCGATGTACGTGAATCTGGGCCGGAGTGTTTAATTAGAACCAAGGATGCAACCTTATATACAGTTTAAAGAGGAGGTGACCAGAACATAAATTAACATGAGCTAATTAACTAATCATTTACCCAGACGAGGTGACTCCGAGATATGACCTTTCAGAGTAGACATCCCGCCTCTGCTCACCTGCTATACACTACACATTATCATAAGTGTAAACACAGGACATCTTCACACAATAGTAGGGTCAATTAGCACAAAGAACAGAGAGATGGCTGGAGGTGACGGCATTAGCATCTAACAGTATGAATAAGTCACTCTTACAATTAACCCGTTGAGTTCAGAATCAACAACCAGTAAATAGTTCTTTACAGATACCCTGGAATATATTGTGGATAATAATAAAATAATAATCCCATCTCAGGTAGTCCAAGATATAATTTCTCAGTCATCCTATGCCCCTAGTGGACATAGGATGATTTTAGACATAAGAGGGTCCGAGTCTGTCACAGTACCTGTTCCCCAATTAGTGCTCAGCCCCCATTGCCAATTGTTTGACAAGTCCTTGCTTTTGAAAATGGTTGCCGATTTCTAAAATTAATCTCTCATTGATTTCAATGGGGTTCACAACTGGCACCTGTACATCAATAATGTTCAGCAAACCCACCCTGAACCGGAAGATACGTTTGGCTTGTCACTATTGAAAGTTTGTTGTGTGGTGTGTTACTATGTGTGGCCGTGTTTTACAATAAATTACAGAAGTGGGTGCATAGATGTTAATAAATCAATATTGGGCTTACTGTGGTGACAAAATCTGGTTTAAAAAATAAATAAAAAATGCCAGTACATTTATGAAAATAAAACTTCAGAAGCCCCATTTTATGCAGAGAACACTTTGAAGGACATTGCAGGTTCCCTACATGCATTTTCTAATGACTTGTAAAATGGAGGTTTAACGTAAGGCCTGGCATGGTGTCCTGCCATGGTGTCCTGCGTATCCTGGATCCACTTTCTTTTATACAGTAAATGGACTCTGCTTAAAACGGAGTTCCACCCATAAATGGAACTTCCACTGATCGGATTCGCCTGCACCCAGACCTTAGGAATAGGTTGGCTTCGGGTACCGACATTGTAGGCTCCTAGGACAGGTAAGTGTCCTTATATTAAAAGTCAGCAGCTACAGTATTTTTTTATCCAGGCAGAATTCTGCTTTAATATATTTGGCATGCATATATAAAACAGCTCCATGACCAATACAAACAGCAAAATGGAAAGTACAGTAACAAATGGCAATAGGAAATTACATACTGGTAGGCTCCTCTTGGATTAGTGCACACTGCATTCATTTCAAGTTTAGATTTAATGGTGGTTTTTAGTTTAACAATTACTGTTTTCTCCCTATAGCATACCATTTCTTCCACTTGTTTTCCTTCTAAGATGGTCTTATATCAGAATATTGTCACTGTATTATGTATTGATTTAGATTAAACTAATTAGACATGTCTAAAATTATACATCTAACAAAAAAGGGACATCTGTCTCTAGAGATGTAGATGTCTTTTTTTTTTTAACCAAGCACCTTAAGATCATTTTCCTGTGAACATTGGTCTTGACTTGATGATAATTGTTAACGAGATTGACAACACAGTTAAAAAAAATATTTTTTTATCAATAGGTTACTGAATTTCGTAATTCTCCTAATTAAGACCATTCTAACCAAGAAACATATAGCACATACTGTGCTTATTTTCATACCATATTATTAAGTATTAAGTGAAATATTAAGCTAGATAAAAATATAGAATGATATGAGCAAAGAAGTCATGATACTTGTTTCCAGCTCTTATTATCTTTAAAGTAAACCACTAAGTAAAGGTACTGTATATAAATCCTTTGTCTAATGAATTCTGGGCCTACTCTCAACAATGCGCTGCTACTAGCCCGACAAAGGCTGCAAGCTGTGTCTGAACCAAAGTAATTCCCATTTTTTAAATCTTGTGGTCGGAGTCAACTTTCAGAGTAAACAGTCCATTTTCCATTTTCTCAAGCTAAAGGATGAAGTACATTCTGTTTCCAAGATACAAATGAAAATGAAACTGAGCTACTACTGTGGAAATGACATATGTACAGTATATAGGGCTTTTTTTCAGGGGGAACTTGGGGAACTCAGTTCCACCACCTCTGGATCAGACCCTTTGGTGCTCGCTCACCACAATCACTTGTAAACACAGAAGTCTGCTTTCTGTGTTTACAAGTGACAGCTCCGCACTCTGTGTGTAACCACCTGAACTCTGCATTCTGTGTGTAATGCAATCCTGGTATTTAATGCCCCATAAAGGCCCTTCTACTGTTTGTGAAATCTGAGCGGGGTCAGTGACTCTGCCCATCGCTGCCCACCTCACAGCCTGTCAATTCTTACTTTCCGGGCCACCAGCTAATACTGCACCTATTTTCTGAGAAAAAAAAGCTCTGTATATATATATAGATATATGTATATATCTATATATATATATATATATATATATATATATAGTGACAGAGCTGGGCCCTACCACTATGTAAAAATAGGTAAATGGCACATAGGGCTCCATAATGGATGTTATGATCAGAGAAAGTTGGGTTTTAATTTCTCTGGATTTTTTAATTTGATTCTGGAGTCCAAAGTTTTGAAAGAGTTATGGGAGGGAAGAACTCTCTAACCTTGTGTACAGGTTTTACTGGAGACCAGCAGGCTTTGTGTGCAGGTGTGCGCACCCTTTATAGTCAAGGACCTGGCAGTAGTTCAGGGCTGCCTGTCCAGGAGACACATGGCTGCAAGGGTAGCTTGTGTGCATGTTTAAGTCTGTCCTATCTGGCCAGATGCCTGGTCCAGCCTGACATCTATTGATGACAGTGTGGGTAATTTTTATGCATTGTGAAACAGTGGTGCTGCAAGAGAGCAGTGTGTAGGAACCAGCCACTAGCAAAGGGTGACCAGACATTCCTGGTTTCCGGAGACAGTCCCCAGGTAGAGGACACTGTGCCCAGACCAAGTCTGTCCCCGGTTTTATCTCCTTGCCTTCCCTGGTGGAGTGATCTTTCTCCGCTCCCCACCCAGTATTAGCTGGTGGCCCGGAAAGTAAGAATTGACAGGCTGTGAGGTGGGCAGCGATGGGCAGAGTCACTGATCGGCGCCATTACTATTAAAAAATATATATATGCCCCCAGATTTCATTTAAAAAATCTGGTCACCTTACACTAGCAGAGTGTCTATTCTAGCCTGGAGGAGAGGTGTTCTGACGAGGCTGTTGTCTGAGAGATGTTGAAAGCCAGGAGGCTGAACAATTTTTATTGGATTGATGCTAAAAAAAAAACCTGAGTGGGCAACCCTGTGATGTTGTGAACTAAGTAGGCCCAAGCCCTGAAACTTCACTTCCTGGCTGGCTTGAACTTACTGGAAAGCACTACAGAAAGCACTATAGGTCAAAGGCTGTTGCTGTGTATACTCTGCAAGATTGCTGTTGAGAGAGAGAGAGAGACAGATCGCCTACTGACAGGGACTCCATGGAGCTAGAAGTCTTCAATGACCACTCACAGGGCAGCCCTCTGCATGTGGTATTAACTCTTGCAGGGCCTCTGGATGAGTTAGCAGGATATTCACATGTGGTGAGAGGCCTTTTGGCAATCTGCTTGGTACTGACTTGGCTTCAAAATGTTGCTGCCCGTGGAGAGTTAATATGTTATAAATCATAATAACAGACGGCGCGCTGACGTGTCGCCACGTCACCGCACCAGGAAGTGAATTACTTCCGCGCATGCGTCGAATCCATTCGACGCATGTGCGAGAAGATATGTCTGCTGGTTAGCGTACTAACCAGCAGACATATCGGGCGGACGGATTCCCAGCCGACAGATTTTAAAGGATGCTTTAAAATCTGTCGGCTGGCCAAATCCGTCGGCTCGCCCGTACACACGATCGAATCTGTCTGTCCGTTTCCAGCAGATAGATTTGATCGTGTGTACGCGGCCTGAAAGTATAATTTTTAGTTCTTGACAGACTGTTGATGTTTTTTTTTCTTTGCTGTCTGTGCCCCCATTAGGAAGATTCACCCTCTCCTTTTGTGTTGTTTACCGCTATCACCAAAAGTAAAAGAACATCAAACATTTTGGACTGTCCCCAGAATAGGAATACTGGAGAAATCTTCCAATAGGGACACTAGATCTGGTGACAACCAGAGATTATCTAACTTTGGAGGGATTTCCTCTCACTTCCTGTGTTGGCTATGGGACAGAAAGTGAAGGAAAATCTCCCCAATGGGACACAGATGGCAGGAAAAAAACATGAGTTACTCCGTTACTATCCATAATGAAAAAGAAAAACATTTTGCCTTTATTTCTACTTTACCATGTATTTTGTCATGATACTTCCGATGCAACATATTGGTGGATCTTAAGGAAACTTATATAACAAAAACTAAAATGTGACCATTCTAAAGACATAGAACCACTGTTGTCTTTGTTACATTTTCCTGCTACCCATTAAAGTTTGTGTAAAGGCAAAACATTTATGTTTTGTTTTAGATAAGATAGAGAAGGGTTAGATCAGTGTTTCTCTACTTCAGTCCCCAAGGCGCCCCAACAGGTCATGTTTTCAGGATTTCCCTCAGATAAAACGGCAGTGGTAATTATTTAGGCAGTGAAACTGATCAAATTACCCGTGCAAAATAATGGAACGCCTGAAAACATGACCTGTTGGGGCACCTTGAGGACTGAAGTTAAGAAACTCTGGGTTAGATCATCTGTCAGGTTTTCTTTTCTTTTTTTCAGTTTCTGTGTCTTTGCAAAGGAGTTTCACCACTACATATGTCATGGTGACTATTGGCACTGAGATAAAATGTGAAGGAAAATACCAAATTTTAGAGTTGTCCCCAGAGAAATGTAATTCCCATTGTGTGTCCAGGGGAAAAAATGAAGTGTAATCTCCCGCGGCAATGAAAACTAAAGAGATGGGGGG
Source organism: Rana kukunoris (assembly GCA_029574335.1). NCBI lineage: Eukaryota > Metazoa > Chordata > Amphibia > Anura > Ranidae > Rana > Rana kukunoris. The sequence continues at coordinate 536,019,144 of CM056049.1, read as the reverse complement.
TGTAACCTCTACCTAAAAACAAGTTTTGGCTAAACATACCTTTAAGCATTATACGTTTTAAAAATGATCATGTTATTCCGAAAACAATATATGAATGTAAATCTAAAGTAAATTTGCTGAACACGTACGGAATTTCCAACTTAAGCTAAAAAAGGACTGTCTATCCTGTTTTATTTAGTTCATAAAAATACCAATTTGCCAGCAGATTTTTTCAAAAAGACAGAGAGACAGACAGACGGACAATTCAACGAAATAAAAATAGCTAAAAATGTCCTGGCAACTTATTCTAAGGAAATGAAATGTTGGCACTGTGAAATAGCATACTGTTGTTGTTTCCATATTACTGGTAACCTTTAACTATAGAAAACATGTTTTTTACACATATTTTATAATTTTCAATGAAATGTTGCTATATGGTACACAAACAAAACAGTTGTTAATAAAGTGAGCTTTTTACATGTGAGACAATATCATGGTGTTTTGTAAAGAAAACCGAGACACTATGGAAATCACATTAATATATGAGATACATTTTAATAGAAAATGTAAGGCTTTAGTGCATTTTTTTCAGAATACAGCAAATGTATTAAATAGAAATAGAATCAAAGTACCTTTTTTGCTTATAGTAAATTCATATAATAATTTTTTCTTATGCCAATTATTGTTTTTCATGATTTAGTAAAGTTGAAAGGGTAACAAATGCAAACATTTATATATAAAAATAGTTGATTATGAATGTGCAAATAAATGCTAATAATTAAAACATAAATAGCAAAATGTAGTTGTGCTAGGAATGCTATGTTATGGAAAATTGAGAGCTTTATACAAAAGATATTGGCCCAGATTCAGAGAGAATTGGATTCTCGTAGCCTATCAGAAATACACTACGCCGCCGTTTTTTACCTGGCTCTACGTGGAATCCAGGTAGATTTTGTCCAGTAAACGACGGCGGCGTAGTGTATTTCTCCTGTCGCAATCCATATAGACGAGTAGGGGGCGTGAAGGATTTAAAATAGGCGCGTTCCCGCGGCGATCGAACTGCGCATGCTCCGTTCGCAAATTTCCCGCCGTGCATTGCGCGAAATCACGTCGTTACGTCATTCGTTGTTTGAGTAGCGTCGTTTACGGACATTTCTATTCCCGAACGAGTTACGCAAAAAAAAAAAAAAAATATTTAAATTTGACGCGGGAACGACGGCCATACTTAACATGGGCTACGCACCGTTAGACCAGCAAAAAGCTGGTCTAACAGTACGTAAAAAAAAACAGACGTAAGCGTTTGCGAAGACCGCTCGTATCTTCGTGGATCGCCGTAAAAACACATTTGCATATCCCGACGCATGAAAACGACGCGAACTCCTCCCAGCGGCCGCAAAAATATCGCAGCGTAGATCCGAAGGCTTACGAAGACGTAAGCCTCTCGGATCGAAGCCCGAAGCCGCCGTATCATGGTTTGAGGATTCAAACTAGTGATACGGCGCGCAAAATTTGAAATTACTCCTGTCTAACACCAGTTAGACAGGCGTAATTGCTTTATGAATCTGGGCCATTGTATTTTATTTCAAGGTAAGTATGCACATTCCATTGAGAAGATTTTTTTTGCTGAAGGATTTGAATGGAATACATTGTGTCAAAGATGGATATTCTGTAAAACATAATGGGCCTTATTCATCCAAGTGGTTGCAGTAAGAAATGTATTGGTAATAATCTAATAAAAACCTGCATTGAAAAAATAATAATGGAGAATGATTTTTGAAATATGATTTGTATGCAGCAGAAATTACATTTTCTGGGTCCTGATACCAAAAGAGGTCAATTAATCAAGACTTGGTAGAGTAACTCCTACTGTTATGCCCTGTACACACGATCGGTCATTCCGATGAGAACGGTCTGATGGATTTTTCCATCAGTTAACTGATGAAACTGACTGATGGTCAGTCGTGCCTACACACCATCGGTTAAAAAAATGATTGTGTCAGAACGCGGTGACGTAAAACACAACGGCGTGCTGAAAAAAATCAAGTTCAATGCTTCTAAGCATGCGTCGACTTGATTCTGAGTATGCGTGAATTCTTAACCGATGGACGTGCCTACAACAATCGTTTTTTTTCTATCGGTTAGGTATCCACGGTGTTTCACATTTTTTAACCGATGGATAAATAACCGATGGGGCCCACACATGTTCGGTTTGGTCTGATGAAAACGGTCCATCATACCATTCTCATTGGATTGACCGATTGTGTGTACGCGGCATAAGTGTTCTGTATACCTGAATTCCTTCATAGGGCCAGATTCAGGTAGTCCAGAGCATCTTTGCTCTGGAGTAACGCTTCTCATTTGCGTTGCGCTGCAGAATTTTTAGGAGCAAGTGCTGTCATTCACGAAGCACTTGCTCCTAAAGTTGCGGCAGCGCATCACAAATGAGCCGGCGGAATTCAAATTTGGCGGGTACGGGGCGTGTAGTATGCTAACTACGCGCGATCCCGCCGCCAACGTACTGCGCATGCGTCGAGTGTCAAAACATCCCTGTGCGCATGCTCCAAATTCTGTGAATGAACGTCAATGACGTCACATTCCCATTCATGAACGTTTTACGCAAGCGGCGTTTTTTTTTTTTTTTCCGACGCGATGACGACGCCTATACCTAACATAGGATATTCCAACCCCATGTAGGTATAAACTATGCGCCGCGTATCCCGTCCGGAAACGTCGTAACGTCACTGCGTCGCGCCGGAATTCGATCGTGAATTGCCGATTTCCACTCATTAACATATTTTTTGAGCGGAAATCGGCGGGAACGCCCCGGCTCCATTTTTTAAGTTGAGTAACGATGCGATGGCGAAAACAGTTACGCTGCTCGCAATCGGAACTTCAACCGGCGTTTCTTGTTTTCTGGTTACAGAAAACAGAACGCCGGCTCAAAGTCACAGTTAGGCTGGCGGATCACTCGATCCGCCAGCGTAACTGTTCCTGAATCTGGCCATAGAAAAACAAATTGTCTAGATTGTGATCCTGATGGTCCACCATTTGGCATCTCGTGTGTATACAAAACATAAACATTGGCAAACAGTGAATGTGATTTTATTAATTTTTTTTCAAAATAAGAATGCATTGGTTTTGATAGTTAGCTTTGCAATATGTTGTTATATAGGCTTATCAAAATTGAAAGGGAACTCTACTTACGAAAAATTCCCTCAAAACAGGGATATACTGTGTTATGACTTATTAGTACATTTGGTCTTAATTTTATAATATTTTAACATAATTGGTGAATAAAAGATGTGGAGCTTTTATGAAAGGCTGTCACCTTTCAAATGTAGATATAGCAGCATCTTCTTAGATTTTCTAGGTACTACATACATACCAGTTGGTGTAGGGTTGGCAATTTATTTTATACTATTTTTCATATTACAGCCTGTAATGTAAAAAAAAAATGAATGTCTCAGACTCAGCTACAATTACACATGAAAAAAATAATGATAATATATTAAACTTACACTGTATCCAACCACCCAGATAGTAAATTAATGTAACATTGTGCAAATACATTCGGCATCTGTTAGTTATTGAATGTAACATGTTAACAAATATAAAAATAAATTATGAGTAGATTGAGTATATTCTGGAGAAACTATATTTGTTTTCCTGCTAACTACATATTTCATAACAATCCCAATGTGAAAGGGTAAGTGAATAAAGCTTGTTAGAATGACCACATTAGACTGCCTATTTGATAGCTTAAAATGCTGTGATACCTGCCAGATACCTGTAGTTTTCCATTCATGTAAGTGGACTGTGACAGACTGTTTCATAACCTGGAATACATGGTGGCCACCCAGAAATGGGGTTTGCCCGAAAGTGTTCCAAGTCAGCATTCAAGAGCATCATACACTACAGTTAAATGAAATTATGAATTGCCTTCAGAGACTTGTCAGGGAGGGTGGGTGCTTCCTGGCAAAAATAAAAAATAATATATTGTTGGCAAGCACCATTATGCAAGTAATACATGTTTAAATAAATTATTTTGTATAATAAATTTGGTGCTTTCATTGCCACTGAAAAAAATATCCGAAAATCTTTAATTGAGGAAACAGGCATGGAAATATAGTGAAAGTGAAATGTAGTATCTAAAGCAAATTCAGACACACACAGTTACTTGACAATGCTTTTTCTGTGCCCAGTCTGTGGATATTAGTCACTGTTGTGTGCAGAGGCGTATCTGTGAAAATGGCGCCTATGGCAAGCACTGAAACTGCGCGCCCTGTCGAAACATTTGAAGCCCATCTTTCAGATACCCTTAACAAAAAAAAAAAACAGCTAACAAAACTAGTGATATTTATCATCCTTTGTGATACCTTGGGTAGTGACATATCCTCTTTATGGAGAAATCTGGGGTTTATTAGACCCCTGATCCCTCCTCTGCCCCCCAAGGCAGATAAATGCAGAACCAATACTGGAAGTGATGAAATCTTCATCACTTAAGACCTTGTCTGTGAAAACTGAGAGGGAGAAACTGATGTTCCTCCACTGCCAATCCAACCAGATGGAATGGGAGAGCCTGAGAGAACAGGGGGGGGGGCTGTGGCTGAACGCAGCAGGAATAGCGCTGCCATTGTCTATTAGCAAAGGTGCTGAAAAGGAGATCCTGCCTATGCTCAGGAGGAGGGAAGAAGAGACCCTCAGACCCTGGTAAGTGCCTTTCTGCCCAGCCACTCAACAGCGCCCCCTTCATATGGCACTTGCCATGGTTGCTGTACCCTAGATACGCCACTGGTTGTGTGACATAAAATCAAAATCCATGTTAAAAAAGGTACTTCAAAGTCCACTTACCAGAATAAAATTATTACCTTGATTCACCCTCCCTACCCTTACTGACTACCTTGGTGGAACACTAACAATATCAGATGTTAAAGCCACACAAAACACTGAGGTGTGCAGTCTGTAGGAGCAACAGCAATTCTACTGCCATCTAGAGCATAAAATTAACACTTTTTATTACACACAGAAATAAGTCACTTATTTTTGATATGGCTTCTTTCCTGTTGTTTCAGTTGTTGGAATGTTCTTCCTCCCGCAAACTTTTTAGTTTGTTCAGTTTACATTTGGAGGTATGTAGCTGTATAATAGAAGGATAGTATTTTTCATGGCCAATTTGTTGGTGATCCTTATTTTTTGTAAATGCAATAGACTCTGCACTAAGGGTTAAATTATGTGTGTGGCTGCCTGGACAATGACTACTTCCAAACCAGAAGTAATTAAAGTATCAAAAAAAATGTGCATATAATAAATGCCTACATAGTGTTATAAAAGAAACAATTCATAATATAAAAGTGCTATAAATAAATCAATTTATATATCATAAAGTGCTGAAGTGTCCATCCAATTTGAAAATTAGTCCACATATATATATATATAGAAATCCGTTGTGCTTTTAAAGTGCTCTGTGCAGTAAACTTCAAAAACATTCAGTGTTTTGTGTGCAGGTCACCATTTTGTGCTCCCCTCCTTTGCCTCCACACTCGCCAGCCCAAGATATTGTACTCGCTTTGTATATACCAATGGCTTCCACTCTGGCTGTTATGGCTTTTGATGGATTCATGTTCCTCTATGGTGTTATGCATGCATGTTAGGGGAAAACTAGGCAATATCCCATAGCGTGATACAGTTTGACGATTAAAAAACATAAAAAATCGACTCACATAAAACTGTTGCTAACATCACACAAGCTAAATCACATGTAATGTAATGCAGCAGTTCTGGCATTCTGCATTCCACAGACTAGAATTAGGTAGATGGAAGTGATGCCAGTAAGCCCTTCCTCACGTGTTTTGTTACAATCAGGAGTGGCACCATAATTGATAATATTAAAAAAGGTTTTTAGAGGATATAATTTATCTTGGCATTTAAGGGAATACCATGGGAGAGACCCAAGAGGGTTGACCTTCTATGGCATAGATAAAATCAATAACCATTTGAGAGGTAACAAAAAAGAAGAGGGAAGTGTCTAAAAATGAGACACAATGGATCTACAGACTAGAAACTTTGGTCCAGGGGGGGCTTAATGTCAATATCAATTTAAACTGCTTTATTGTAGGGGCGCACACAGGGTTGAAACAATTACAAAACATTTATATTTATAGAATGAGGGCTAGAGTCCCCCTATCAAATATAAAAAAAAATGGCAAATTAACTTATAATCTGTTTTTAACGCATTACATATTTTTAATTTAAATTTTTTACTTTTGTATTTTTATGTAGATATTGTTTTATTTTTAAATATGTATCTATTGTAGTGTGGAATTGCTTTTTGGAGTGTATATGTGGAGTTTCCCTTATAAAGTGGAGTTCCCCTTTATGTCTGACCGACCGTGAGGTTGGCAATGGAGGAGGAGGTAATTATAATGAGGAGTAAATACATACAGCAAACAATTGGTAAACATATGGAATCCAGTGAAGGGTTAATAAGTTACAAGCTATAAATAAAATGAAGTGCACCATTATGGCACTTTTCCTGATGAGGTCATTGTGATGAAACACATTGAGCGGGGCTTGCTGGCGTCACTTCTGTTACCTAATCCAGTCTGATGGTTGTCATGTGACTGAACCATTACATGTGATGCGAGCAACTGTTTTATGTGAGTAGATTTTTAAATGTTTTTCAATCTTCAATTAACGGTATCACGCAATGGGGTATTGCTTGGTTTATGTTTTCCCCTAACATGTATGCATAACGGAACAACATAGATGAACACCGATCCATCAAAAGCCATAACAGCCAGAGTGGAGGCCGTTGGTTTGGAACACTAATCATTTTACTTGCACTTGAGTTGCGCCAAAACAGATTTTTTTGATTTTTTAATACATTTTGTTTGTATTAACAAAAAAAAAAAACACCAAACTAAAGAAGAAGAGCGGAAGCTATATATTTTAAATAGACCCCCCTCCAAAAAAGAAAAAAACAATCAGGCACGCTTGAAGACAATTTTATAAAAAAGCCAACTTACAGATTAATGGGTGCATATATAGAGAGCCATACATCCTAAATTTTTGTTTTTACTTATACTTATACTTAACCCTATTTCAGATTTGGCTCTTTTGGGAGCCAATTTTATGATTTATTGGATGTTTTTTTACTTCTTCCCCTATTAACTGGCCTTAGTGTCCACCTGGTAGACTACTTAGTGTGTTGACTCATGCCTTTCTCAGCAATTTGATTGTATTCCACATGTATGTACTATAAATTAGGAAATGTATTTATTATATGATTTTGTATATATTATTGATTTATTGAAACATGTGTCGTTTTTATTCAATCTAGACTTTGTAACCCTTCATCTGAATTCCTAAATAAGTGGACTTTTGTTCTGAGAAACACCTTGAGAATCTGAGGTCTGTTTCACCCCCAGACTTTGGATACTGCAAAATTACTTGTGTTTGTACAAACCAAACATATTAATGTTACATATGTATATTTGGGTTGGGAGTGGAAAATAGTACTCTCAGATGAGGTCCAATTACTATGTGCTATAGTGCGGTTTTTATGAATTACTAGGATTTTAATACCAATAAATAATATTTTTGATTTTTAAATATCTGTGTTGGGTGCCTTAAAAGCCCCCCTGTCGTATTTTTGTTCTTATTTCGTTGCCTATTTATTTACAGGAGGTGTATTAGCCCTGCCCCATATTCTGACTATTAATTTGCTCTAATTTTGGTAGAGCAAAATACAAAATTTTGCTCATCCTCATGTGGTATTATGTATATGTTGCACCATTCATATTTATATTAGTAGAAATACTAACTAGACAATCAGTATCATCTTTCCTATCTGTAAAAATAAATTGATATAACATCCAATGTTGTGTATGTAGGAAACTAAGTTCCTGCTGGTGAGTATGCCAGTGTATGTTTTACAAGCATTCATTCAGTTTGGGCTGTGGTTACTTACTGTTTGTTCATGAAAGGTTGTGTCTGTTGAGCAGCAATACAGACTGATATTTTATAGGCATGTCACTGCTGCTTGCTTGACTAAGTAATTAAGTGTTATGCAGACACAAAAAAAGCCCATTTTAGAAGCACTTAAGTTGTTTTCAGTAGAGATGGGAGTCTGAAAGCCTCGGCACAGACTACGGTTAAAGGACTATTGGAGACTAATAAAGTCCACAGCCCTTTATTTCTGGATGGAATTACTGACTGCTGTAGCTGCCCACACATTGCATGTGTGTTTAGCCCTCACAGAAAGACTTTCACATGACTTAAATATATATCAATTTTGTTTTGAGTTGCTAATATATATAGACTTTTACAACAGCTTGCTTTCTCATTCTTACCTAAAATGAGAAAAATAGCAGACACTTAATTGAACTTGTTTAGCACTGTGGGTAAACGTGAAATAAAAAGCGGCTAAGACATTTTATTTGACTTTTCAACATTTTAGCTCACAATTGTTAACAATATGGAGTTCAGTATGCCATTTTAACAACCACAGATATTTCAAAAATGTGCAAGTTTGCTAATATTTTAATGAAATCCTCCTCCCCACCCCCATAGCAGTGCTCAATTATAAGCAGTAAGGAGACAAGCTTTCATGTCAACCAGTTAGGGCTAATGTACAAAAGTGTTGCCCTCAGAAGAAAAATTTACAGGGGACGTTTGACAGGAGTTGAGCAAGCGTTATATTGCCTCCATCCTGACCAACTGTTTTAATCTCTAAAAATCTGCGCCACAGTGCCACAACACACACACAGTTTAAGGTGATTGAGTTGAGGCTCGTTGATGTGAATTGGTCATATCTGGCTGTGGTCAGTGGTGAGGCAGGATCCTTATCACTGTGCCACCATGCAAAGCATGTCTATACCTCCATACAGCTGCCTTTGCTGCTTGTTTTTACTACCCCTCCCTGACAATGGGTGTAAACCAAGCTTTACTTTACCCTGTATGGCAATACCATATGCATGTTCAGGGATGACTACAAACACTATATGACTCTGAATAGTCTGTAAGAATACCTTAAATACTTAAAATAAACGTTGAAGGCCTATTACATCATTCTGGTTTCACTTGCTGCATACTTAATTCAAGTCTGTTACTCAGATACTCAGAAAGCATTTAAAACCACAGACAGCTAAGCAAATAACATGTTTAGTCACAGTTTAGCTATGTCAGCCAATATTTGCATCAGTGTGTGTTTATTCTACCATATTTTAATGCTGATTCTCTAATTCAAAATATCAATGTTAAACATTATGCCAAGGTATAATACAATAAATAAGCAATAACCAAAAATCAAACTAGAAATTTAGAAGAAAAGCAGCAAAATAGAAACAAAACATAGCTACCCTTTGGCTACTTGTGCACATTTGTCCATGCAGCATACAGACACTACACATATTTCTGCTGTCCTGAAAATGTCCTAGCTCTGTTTGCAGCCACTCATAGACATGAATGGGTGAAGGCAGCTATATGCAGCTATTTGCGTAAAGCAGCACACATGCAAAGGCATAATGCACCGTATGCACTTTAGGTGTCTTCGGTGAATTGCATCTGTGCATCTGTGCTATGTACAGCGGCCTTCACTTATTCATGTCCATGTGTAGTGTATGCAACTATAGTACATTCTAGACACCAATAGTTTATTGTATAAAGCCATTTATTTTTTCTTAATATTTAGTGGGCAATCATGCAGCGATGGAAGGATTGTTGTTAGTCTATGTTCTTCAACATTTTAATATGCAGTGTATAGTTTCTTTATTGTTTAACTGCTAAAAAAATAACTTTTTCTGGACTCGAGATGGTCATGATGTCTTTAAAATTATTTTTAAGTTTTTTTTTTATTTATTATCAGAAAAGGAAACCAGTCCGCACGGACCATCAACATACAGTCATAAAAAAAATACAGACACTCCATGTAGAGCACATAACAGCGACGAGTACAGGTATTAACAGAAGTATGGACATTCTATGACATGTATATCCCCAGAAACCATCTTTCACTGTCCATCTGTCACTCAACTATCGGTCTCGAGCGAGCCGGTTCCCCATCCCATTTTCCGTATTCTGCAGTAGAATAGAGTAGTAGTAGTAATAATAAGATATAGGATAGAGCAAAGAAAGGGGGGAAGCGGAGAGGGGGGGGGGGGGGGGGGGGTATAAGGGGGGGGGGGATTGCACGAGCATGGCAAATTCAAATTCAAAAGCACCCCTAAGGGCGTATTTTAAGTTTGGTTTCTGACTAAATCTCATTCTGTTAAGTTACTTCACCGGGATGTGACCCAACTACGGTGATTTTTAAGGTTTTTAATATGAGTAAGTTAACAATAAGGTTACGGTATATTGATAACTGAAGTACTTGTCAATATAAAATGCCTTTGTGCAATGATCAGGAAACAGAAATATTCTAAAAGTTCACTTGAAAAAAAAAGTGCGTTCTGACACATAATTTGATGATGTGCTCCATGATTACATGACTGCTAGAATGGAATTCATTCTAGTATTCACTTTGTCACTAAAATGTGCATCCTAATGCACTGCCTATCAGGGAGATGTTATTATTACTGTGCTGCCTGTCAGCCATATGTGTTTTCTGTGTACTGCTTGCAAAAAAGGACATTTTTTACAAGTCAATTTCTTGACAGTGAGAAGTGTAACTCAATACATTGACTGGTATGTGAAGAAGATGTATTTCCAGATGTAAGAGATCCCAGGAAGACAGAGTACATTTATTGTGTTACTCTTATACATGCATACCCCACTTTAAGTACACAATGGGGCTTATTTACTAAAGGGGAAAGCGCAAAATCAGGCTTACTTCTGCACAGAAACAAATGATGCTTCCAGGTTTTATTACCGGGCTTATTTGAACAAGCTGGGGTTAGACAACCATTGGTTTCTATGAAGAAGTGAGCCTGATATTGCGATTTCGAGTGTTAGTAAATAAACCCCATTGTGTACTTAAAAGCAGGGTATGCCTGTACTGTATACCAGGACGTTATGTATCCTTCTTTGCCAGAAGATGGTAATTGCAATCCATCATCAGCTAGCTAGTGATGGGATGGGAAGGCATAGTAGTTTCAGAGTTTTCAGAAATTGCTCATGGCCTGTTTATAAATTCAGTGAAGGTGTTTAGAAGAAGGCTTCTGTGTTCAGCTGACTCCAAACAAATCTGCTCACCAATGTCAGGAGTCTTTCCTTTTTGAACAATCAAGTAGATCCCTCTCATGGAGATGTGGGGCCCATTTAGGCCTGAAGCAAGTCCTATTCAGGTCAAGGTGACACTGGGGGATATTTATTTGACTTGTGAGTGCTACCTCTATTCTCTAAGACTTTTCTGAAGAGGAATTTAAGGAAAAGTGAGTAGGGGGTGGGAAGGAAATAGAAATAGAGAAACAGAGAGAGAGAAAGGAAAGGGAGAGAGAGAGAGTAAAGCCACGTACACGCGATCGGTTCAAACCGATGAAAATGGACTGAAGTTCGTTTTCATCGGTCCAAACCGATCGTGTGTAGGCCCCATCGGTCCGTTATCCTTCGGTCCAAAAACAGATGGCTTGCTTTAAAATTGAACCGATGGACGGCTAACCGATAGGTCAAAACTATACAAACTTTCTGGAGGTTTGGCAAGAATTGCTCAACCAAATGCTCCATAAAACTTATCAAAAATCAATCATTGGTCAAAGACTTTCACCTCACTCTGGTCATTTACTGACAGAAGGTCAGATACACAACTTTGGCCAATGGTATTTTTTTAGGCAAATCCTAGTCCACACACTATAAAACTGAGCTTTTGCAGAAGCTCTTTGTCAGGGTGGTGGATTTAAGTAAAAGAAGAGGGACAGCTGACAGCATTGGGAGGAAGAGGTTTATAGTGCCATGTGCTACCACAGAACTACAGTGCTAAATTGTATTGTATGTTGTTCTTTTTGCTTCCTTTTACTCCCAAGTCCGGAGTATTGTGAGGTAATTTTCAACTGCAAAGGCTTCCTGTTCTTCTCTTGATCCATGCTACTCCTAAATTGAGGAATCCACTGAATTATTAACATCAATAGCTACTTGCTGCAAAAGGATATGCAGAAATATATTGCACCTGGGGTTGAGGTGGAGAGCAATGAAAGTATAGATGGAGGGGACAACAGGCAGGGAGAACTAATGTACCTAAGGGTGCAGCTTCCTGCCACTCTGGCTCCAGTGATATCACTATTAAAATATGGTTATATGGCCATATGTGGTCAGTGATGTAATGCTAACCTTGACTCTTTGTGTACATACCTGTGGATTCAGCCTTTCAATATTAAACAATAATACAGTCCCATATCATCAGTCCTGTTCTTACTTTACAAAGTTATTTTATATTCTCACTGAATTGTAAACTTTATAATGTTGTGAGGGTCAAATAAAGCTTTTTACCACAATCCAGGTTTTGTTTTTTTTTCTATCACAATGTTCTCTTCCCCTTCAGAAGATATATATTTTTATTGTGAAAATAAAGTGCAAAAATTACTCTTCACCATGTGGCTTTCTCCACCAAGTGACTTATCCCACAAGCCAAATAGTCTTACCAAATGATATTGCCCTAAAGTCCCAGATAATCACACATATCCCAATTCTCCTCAGATCTCCTCCTTGGACTCCAGACAGTGTTCGGTGCTTCCATTGTTTTCACAGTTAGTACCCCCAAAAAATAAAATGTTATAGTGTAGTAAATTGTATCCAAACTGTATATATACAGTATATAAACATGTTCACATTTATTTGTGATCTTCATGTGCAAAAAATCGAACAATCACCATGGGTTTCTCTTACCATGTAAGATAACATTTAAATATAATTTTTTTTTTTTTTAATATGATTGAAAAAAATATATTTTTCTTACATTTAATTGTATCTTTTGGGGACTGTAATGTATATGATACTTTTTCACTAATTGGAACAAGTGGTTTTGGACACCGGTATATATCATGTATATGCTGTATTTATTTACTAAGGTTTTAAGCTACATTTGAAAAGCACTACACTAATTATCACACTTTAGCACATTTTGAGTTGGTGAGGCTTTTAAGTTTGGATAATATTGATTTGGATGCTCTGGGGCAGCGCAGGGATACATTTCTTTATAATGATTACTAAACAGATATGTATTCTGCTATACCACATATCAAGCTTTAGTGTACTCTGATGAAATTCCTGTTAGTTAGATGAGTGTACAGATGTTCTGCTTGCCAAGGACATGAGTATTCTAATGTATTGCCTGCCAGCAAAATGTGTACCTAGATGAACTACGTCCCTGAATTCCATTTTTTTATTGCCAAGATAATATGTATCCAAAAGACCACATACCAGGCAGATTGATAACATGATGCCTGCCTGACAGTAAGCGCTGTAAAATGACACACTGGCTTATGTAGATGTTTATGTTTATCAATCCTTGGCAAACGTTTATGCATCATGGTAATCTGCTTGGCAACTTATATTGTTTGCAATAGTTTATATTGAACAGTTTTGAAAATTACAGGAAGGTGTACAAACGTTGGTTTGTATGAAGATTTGTTTGCCGATTATTGGAATTATACAGTATATATAAATTCCTGTCTTGACTATATACAATATTTAACTGTATACAACAAATCACATTGAGTCTTTCAATGGAATATGCTCAGAGACATCTTTAGTATTGATTGGACCCTGGGCAAACATTTCTTGGGCTCCCCTTCAATGTACTGTAATTTCTCTCTCCACATGCTCTGAGACATATAATGAATAGCAGCTAGGCGCAAAATCAGATCAGGCAGTGAGTGGGATCGTTGTAGCTAGAGGTTACAGAGAATCATTACTGCTCACTGACTGGTTGCTAGAGCTTACAGCATGCATTATGGCTCTCTGATTATTTGTTAGATGTAACAGCACATGACTTATGCTTATTGATTGGCTGCTAGAGATCACTGGACATCAATACTGCTCACTGGTTGCTAAAGGTTACTGGACATCCTTACCACTCACTAATTTTGCTGGAGGTTACTGCACATTATTACTGCTCACTGATTGGTTCCTAGAGGTTACTGCACATCCTTACCACTTACTGGTTGCTATAGGTTGCAGTACATCATCTCTTTACTGCCTACACACCATAGACTGGGGAGGTAAGGGGACCCTTCAATAGACAGAAAACTCATAGGGATCCTAGGACTCCCAGGATCAGTGGCAATGCTGGGGAGGGGAGGATGTGATCAGTGGCAATGCTGGGGGTTTATGGGATCAGTGGCAGTGGTGGGGGAGGGGATTAATTATAAGGCAGTACACTGTGTCAAATCCTGAATCATGTAGAGCAAAGCTGGAATCTTTGACAAGTATATAGTGGGGGATTCTACACTGACCAATGTAATGGGGAATTTACAATGACCACCAATACGAGGGGTAATTTGCATTGACCACCATGTAACAGGGGATTTTACGTGACCACCAATATAAAAAGAGATATTTACACTGACACAACAAAATGCAGCCTTACCACACAGAGCTCTGTCATGGATTTGAATATCCTGACACACTGTAACAAAGTCCTGCCTCCTATAATACATGTCACATGATTCAATGTATCATTTGATCAGTGTTCCATCTATCTAGGAGGCAGGACTTTGTTACAGTCCTCCATCTTGCACAGACCGGCATTTCCTGTTGAGGAAGTCATCACATCCGCCTGTCACTCAGATAGAAGACAGATAGAAGACAGACCGCTCGGGCTGCTCTGTCTTCTGTCTGTGGCTGAGTGACAGGCTCAGCGGGAGATTCCCCAACGCTCGTGGAAAACTTGGAATGTCTGTCTTTCTCTCTATTGGCCCGGCATTATAACATGGCGGTGAAGGGGGGAGGCCTGGTAAATTTTCCTCCATTAAAACGCACTAACATTTCCCCCCATATTTTTGGGGAAAAGTGCATCTTATGGAACGCGAAAAATATGGTACATCTTTATCCGCCCTGTCAGTACACCTTCGCACCCATAACTTCCCCCATTCTCTTCACTCCAACCCCTCCATTCCTTTAACTCTACCTGCCTTATATGTTATATATATTTCTTCTCTGCCCACCTCTGCAAACCCGCACCAAACCCCTCAAATTTTCTTACCTTTGCAGAACAGGCCGTTAGGCTTAATGAGCACAGTTGCAGGCATGACTTTTAAGCATGCCCCTTCCCAGTGGGGAGCATTCAGCAGAGGTGATGGTGGATATGACCTTAGGGGGCATGATATACATATGATGCTGCCTCTATTTACATATCAATGCCGTCGGTCCACCACTATTTACATATTAATGCAGAGGTTATTTACATGTAAGCAGGATATTTTACATATAAACACAGGGGGCCAGATTCTCGTACATTTGCGGCGGCGTAGCGTTAGCCATTTACACTACGCCGCCGCATCGTACTGGAGCAAGTTCTTTATTCCCAAAGCACTTGCTCCGTAGTTTGCGGCGGCGTTAGCGTAAATGGCCGGCGTATCCCCGCGTAAAGCGAAGGGGGCGGCTTGTATTTAAATTAAGCGCGCCCACGTGCCGATTGAACTGCGCATGTGCCGGCGCGACAAAATCCCAGTGCGCATGCTCCAAAGGACGTCACATTTTCACAATGTAAACGACGTAATCGTAGCGTACGCCTGCCCCATTGAGAATCGATGTACGCAAACGGCGTAAACGACGCACAACACGATGCGGTCCTGAGGCCATACTTAACATGGCATCCGACGGCATCCATCGGCATCCAATGGAACGTCGTAAGGTTACTCCACATCTTTAGCAGGGGTAACCTTACGCGGGAAAACGACGTTAACCACGACGGGGCGGCGTAAACGCGTTCGGGAATCGGCGTATTAGCCTCATTTGCATAGGCAAATGAAAAAAAAACGTAAAGGCCCTAGTGGCCGGAGTTGTCATTACATCTACGATCCGCCAGTGTAATTGTTTTACACTTGGCGGATCTTCACTGGTATCTATGCGTAAGTGATTGGAAAGGAATCACGCATAGCATAGATAACGGCCAAAAAACCAGCGATACGACGGGGTATTTGAGATACCCGTCGTAGCGCTTGAGAATCTGGCCAGGGTCTGCAGGTGAGTCATCTGTACACAGCAATAGGGCAGAGCTTAGTAACATAACTTCATACTGAGTTATCAGGACACAGCACGGGACGGGACTAAACTTCAAGGGACATGAGAATTTAAACCTGGATAGTTGGAATGTATGAGGCAGCTGCTTTGGGCCCCACAACAATGATGGGGCACAGGGCAACTACCCTTTTGCCCTGCTACTAAAGGATGCTCTGTATATGCTATGGAAGAGTATGTTGAGATAACAAGGAGGTCTAACCTATTCTTTTTGTGTTATGTTCATGCAATATAGTATTCATTCATGGCAGTAAAAAAACAAGTAAAAGAAGAGTAGAAGAGAGAGGGTTTTAGTCTCCTTTGTTAAACATATCCTACATACTTTAGATTTAATTAACAAATCTTTACACAGCCTAAGGCCCTCTTTTCGTCATCTAAGGCAGCGTACAACGAGGGGATATGTCCGCTGAAAACGGTCGTGGACGTTTCAGCAGACATCTCGCTCGTGTGTATGGGCTAGCGGACAGATTTTCACCACAAAAGATTTGCATGAAATGGAATAATGTGGGATCTGTCCGCCCGAATGTCTGCTGGTTGTCCTTACAGAGACATGTCGGCTCCCACCACTGTATAGGTATTGCGCATGTCCAACACATGTTTACTTCTGGTGCGGTGACGTTAGACGGGCGGCGTCAACGTACCGGCGTACGCCACGTCTCTTCGGCGGCATTTGATCGATGGTGTGTACAGCCATATCACACTCCCGATGGAACTGAATGGTCCGCGGACGTTTTATCGGATATGTCCGATGTGTGTGCCGCTCTTACAGTTATTTTCAAATCTAATTAGACTCAATGGGGAAAAAACTGACACTTTTTAAAAATAAGTATCCTTATCCTGGTGTGTTAGCTTTGGAATGAGTCTATTGCCTATGTCTCATACACAGTTTATTACTTTCCAGGAAGACATGGTAAGGTTGATTTACTGAAACTGGAGAGTGTAATATCTGGTGCTGCTCTGCATAGAAATCACTCAGCTTCCATTTTTTTGGAAAGCTTAATTGAACAAGCTGAAGTTAGAAGCTGAATGGCTACACGCACAGCTGCACCAGATTTAGCATTTTCCAGGTTTAGTAAACAATCCCAGTACTGTATGTAGTTGCAGGATGTCCTTGTTAAAAGGACTAATTATTAATTCAGCCCAAGCCACTCCTCCCAAAAAGTTCAGACTTAGTTAAGACAGCTGATAACCCCAGTGTATATGCACCAAACACAAAAAATCCCAAATATACAGCTCAGAGTAAATATCAAGGCATTTGAATCCTAGGTCTGCATATCAATTTACATTGCGCTTTTTTGGTGAAGAACACATGGGGAAGCCTTTTCTGAACTTAAAAACAAAAGTACATAAAGTTTAAAGGGACACTGTAGAAGAAAAATAAATGGGTTGTCATTGCTTATGTTTTTCTCAAAATTATACTTGCCTGACTATCTTTGGTTTTATTACTAAGTAACTGAAACAAGTGTAGCACAGACCTAAGACTGATCTGGCTGTTTGGTCCCAAGATCACGGTAGTTCAGTCACTGAAGTCAGGGAACAGGCTGCGCATGTCTTTTGTAGTTTTATTTTGTGTTAACAGAACTGGGATAGGGTGGGGGTGATCCTTGGGATACCCCATTAAAACTTCAACAAAACTGTAATGGAGGACACTAAAACTGATCTAGTCCTTCAGGGTGAGGGCACCTGCTTTAAAATTAAGGTAAACTGGTACTAAGCAGGAATAGTTACTAAGAAAAAGCTCTCCCAAATGAAGCTAAAGAAAGTCTCCTAGTCCATACAAGGTTGCTACACAAGTATGCATCGTGTGAAGTCAAAATTATCTCGAACTCCTGGTCTACATTTTGCTCTAGGTCAATCACTGAGAATGCTTTGAAGCTACTGAATCAGCTAAACTGATATGTAACTACACTGATCCGCCATAACATTAAAATGACCCACTTAAAATAGAGTAGGTCTCCTTTTGCCACCAAAACATTCATAAGCTATTGCAGCATGGATGCCACTAGACCTCTGATGGTATACTGTGGTGTCTGGCTTCAAGCCATCAGTAGAAGATTCTTTAAGGCCTGTAAGTCGGTAGTTGGGACCTCCATGGATTGGACTTATTTTTACAGCACATCTCACAGATGGGCAATGGATTGAGATCTGGATAATTTGAAGCCAAGTCAACACCTCAAATTCATTGTTGTGTTCCTCAAACCAATCTTAAACTATCCTGTCATCAGGGAATACTGTTTCCATGAAGGGGTAAACTTGGTCAAGAAAGTTTGGGTAGGTGGTACATGTCTGAGAAACATCTACATGAATGGCAGGACCAAGGTGTCCCAGCAGAACATTTCCCAAAGCATCACATTGCCTCCACCGGCTTGCCTTCATCCTGCATACATCCCGGTGCCACTCTTCCTTAGCTAAGCAATGCACAAACAGCTGGTCATCCACATTATGTAAATAAAACATGATTCATCAGACTAGGTCACCTTCTTCCATGGTGATCTGGGTCCAGCTCTGATGCTCTTGTGTCCATTGTAGGCACCTTTGTCTGTGTGGACATTGGTTAGCTTGGGCACCTTGATCTGTCTGCTGCTATGTAACCCTAATCACAAAAAAAAGAGTGTGCCTTTTTTCTGCTTTTAAACAATAAATTCATGGACAACACTCCACACAGCTCACAAGCAGGTCATAGGCAACAAAATAGAAACGTTTTCCTCCAAATGAAGCCACGTGCGTTGGTGGCGTAACGTTTAGAGGTTGAGCCTGGCGGTGAGAGTATTCACAGGATCACGTGAGATGCTGGATTTTTATTATATGCTTGTTTTTTTTTTCAAATAATGTGAGTGTATTTTTTAAAGTGGGTTTTGTGCTGTTTGTTAAAGGTTTGTTAAAGAGTGACATGTCCTCCACCAGACTTAGAGATTGGCTGCTTCCCGAATTTCCACAACCTTATCACAGGGGTCAAAAACAGCATGAAATAGGTTCCAATCTTGCAGTTTCAGATATATACAGTCTGATGGATCTCGTTTCCCAAGAAATTTCAACGGTATCAATGTCCACCATGTAAGAAAGAGTGAAAGCTCCACATAGTGTATTAAATGTGTAGAAATGTATTTAAAAAAAGTTTAAATTGCACTTTTAATTTGCGGTTTGAAAATCGCCTTGAATCTTAATGTGCGGCCGGTACACAAAAACACACGTCCACTGGGGAATGTTAGGAGATTCTTTAGGCACTACGCTGTCGTCACCAAAAAAGCTCCTAACATTCCCCCAGTGGACATTTACTGTTTTATAATAATTTACTGTGGATGTGGGAACACATTTGGTGATTGGAGCAGCTATACGCTCTTTACCGTATTTTTATCACTACTACCTCAGTTTTATTTAGAGAGATATATATCATTGACCCACCTAATACCAACATTAGACACCTGAATTTAACTTCCCATTTTAAATGTGAACTCCCATAGGGTAGTTAGTGATTGAATATGTTAAATCAGTGTTTTTCAACTGGTGTGCCGGTAAAGAGTCCCCAGGTGTGCCGAGGCAAAACAACCCCAACTTGGTTAATATTTGTTATTACAGTGCAGGTTAGGAGGATAATTAATTATGAGCTCCGAGCGAGCGCCGTGTGTTTGCGAGAGTGTGGAGTCGAGAGACACAGATCCCGGCTTCCGGAAGCTGCAGCGCCTAAGATGGACGTCTTACTGCTCAATCGTGACTACGGGACGTGTGACGTTCTCATAGGTGCTGCAAGCTCAAAAGCGGGAATTACCAAGCCGCCCGGCACGCCTGATGTCACATGATCCATTCCCCTCAGGGATCGGCTCGGTACAGGTCTCTTCTCTCCTCGGCTCCTCGCCTCTCCTCATGTTGACACACATCAACATATGTACACAGGTTAGCCATTATTTTGAAAAGCTTCTTTGTCACGTTTTTTCTTTTTATTTGCGTTGACTTGACAGGTATTTTTTGGGGGTAAAATCAGTGGCTTCATTGTTTATATCCAATAGCATAGCATTAAAGTTGCCTTCATTTTTGGGAAAATATCAGCCTTATCGGAAACAAAAAATATCAGCCTTATGGTCCCATTAATGTAATTGGTGATAAGTTAAATTTTTACTGGATACGTGGCAACCTTACATGGCATTGATGTAGGCAGAATGATGTAATCTTTACATAGTAGCATAATAAGGTGGACACCTTCCAGGACAAAACGTAATAGAAAATTGCATACTTCTTATTGCGAGTTTCAGAAGTATTATGCTGGAAGTAAAAATTATTTTCTAATAATTTTTAATCAAAGGCATGTAGGTTTGTGCTATTGCTGGATTACATGTCTGCTGCTAGTGTTCTTCACAGAAAAGATGAAGGTTACCCACAAATTGGGGTATTTTATATTGTGTTTTGTTTTAATTAATTGAACCACTGTGCAAATTAGCAAGTGGCATAATTTTTTTTTCAAATTTTTGGTTTAGTGTGCCTCAAGATTCTGACAGATTTTAAAGTGTGCCTTGGTTGAAAAAAGGTTGAAAAAAACTGTGTTAAATCATCCAAAACACTATAACAAATTAAATATAAAATAACATAAGTTAACTTGTAATCAACATAGATATGTGACTGTGAAACAGGGAGCAGCCTTAGCCCCCTTTTAGTGGATGTAGCTTCCACCAAATATCTGTTTTGTTCCTATTTTCCTTTAAATACAATCTGAAAAAAATAAATTAAAAAATAGAGAGATTTTTGCCTAGGCAGCAAAGAAAATGTAATGTGATCAGTGAGTAAGGAAATGTGTTGTCTCCTTCCTTACTAAACGGAATATGGTTCTTCATCACTGACTATGGGCATAAAATATAATTATGTTATTCTGAATGCGGTAAGAGTTTTTTCTTTTTACTCACTTTTTAGAAACACTGGGTGTGCCCTTGTGGTTTACAACATGAACATTTAGACTCATAATAAAGCAGAAGAGCAGAATGTAGTCATTGTATTTGGTCATTCTTAAATTTTTCTCCAGGAATGAAATCTGGATTAAAAAAACTGTTAATGTTCTGCTCCTTCGTTTATTTCCTATATATTTCTTTAGTTGTAACCTGATACTTAAATCAGACACATAGAGTTATGCTATAGCCACCACTTGAGCAACACATAACTATTATTTATCTGAGTGGTATAAAGTCTATTTATATAAAATGGGAGCATGATAAAAAAGAAACAACTGAATGAGAGACTTAACTTAACTTAACTCCAGGACGTCTCATTGGTAATCATCTTTATAAGCAGGTATTGTAGGATTCAATTCCGTTACCACCTGGCACTAGGCACTTATAAAAAATGGATGTAGGAGTCACATGGGCGGGTCTTAGAGGAGCAGACATGCCTGCCTAGAGCTCCGCTACTCGGGAAGAAAGCCGTGGATAACCCGGTATTTGATCCGGTCAAACCATCCATAAACGGACCACAAGCTGTAGGAAGGTGAGGGGGACATTTGGGGTGAAAGAATGGTGCTAGGAGGTGCCAGAAACAGGACAAAAACGAATCCTTCAAGCAGCCCTCAGCTGAGCAAAGGCACCACTAAGACAGCACTGCTCGCCTCAGAACAGCTCCCTCAGGGAAACAGAGAAGCAAAACAGCAGCTAAAACTGCCAAACAACTAATTTATGGCATCTCTGTCCAATATTACCTCAGATAGTGAGGGAGAGGACTCAAATGTGTCACCACAGTTGGATAAAGGTGACAAGGAAATCCCCTCAGGATTGCTCAAACAATTTGAAAAGATGCTTCACAGAGCACTTAAACAGACATCTGAACAAATCACCTCAAGTCTCACAAGAGAAATAAGGGAGATAGGGAACCGCACAGATGCCCTGGAAAACCAAGGTAGATGAAATAGAAATCTTTACTCAGGAATGATGTTGATATAGATACCTCAAGGAAGAAAATTTAACCCTGCAAAATAGACTGGAGGATTTTTGAGAATCGGGCAAAAAGGTCACAACCTGAGATTTAGGGGCATACCAGAGTCTGTAGTAGACCTTCAATCCCCATTCTTGCCCTATGCCAAGAACTGCTCCCAGGCATCCCTGTAGAGCGCCTAGAAAATGGACAGGATTCATAGGGCTCTACCCCTAAAAGGCTGAGTCCCCCCAGGGACATAATAACCAAATTTCATTACTATAGGTCCAAAGAGCAATACTACAGGCAGCAAGAGAAAAAAACATCTTGACTTTTCAAAACTACAACTACCAAATTTTTGCGAATCTCAAACAGACAATTAACAAGAGAAGAGCCATGAAGCCCCTCCTGATTGAGTTACATCAACGCAACATTAAATACCAATGGGGTTTCCTTTTTCCCTCCGTTTTACACTGCAAGGGGACAAAGATAGTCTGCAGGTCACCTGACCAGTTACACCAAGCTCTTGTGGACTTCATTAATTGAGCACCCTCTGCCACATCATCCACACGCAGAAGATGTCATCATCCTCAGCCAACAACCATGCTACGCAGCAGGACCAAAATGAAGACTTCCATCAGTCAAGCAAACGAGGCAGATTCGTGTCACATCCTCCTGAACGAGAAGACTCAATGGACTGATCATCTTACATTATTAACCATTTTTCCCTTTCTCTCTAGGTTGGAACTTGGTCACTTGCATCTGAGTGTTGTACCACCTTAGGGTGACCCCCCTCTTCTGGTAACGACCCCAAATCCATTCACTAGGTAATAATATTGTAACCACACCCTACCCTTTTATCACATTCCCATAGTAGCTACCCAAACTATACCCTTCCCTCCTTTTCTGGACACATCCATGGCTCTGTACTCTGAAACTTTGGTAAAATCCAGAGAAGCAAGAATAGTTTATCAAGCCAATCCCTCCTAACGAACAAATTCATGACCATTCCTTTAATTGTTAAATCCACTCTCTTTAAGCGAACGGTTGCCTACTGCACCCCCTCTCCCTCAAGTCATTTGGCTATCGCAATAGATGACAGCAATATGGATTTAATCTATTGTTCTAATCTATCCCTATAATCCAGACTCCACTCTACTCCCACTCCCAACCTACTCCGGTATATCTCTGGGTGATCCGCCTGTCCCAAGACCCTATACCCCATTAGGCAGTACCATTTACCTCAGGTACGATAGGGTTCCCCCTCCTTGTCAGCTAATATTGTAATAATTCTACATAGCCAAGCGCATCCTCTCATCTCTTACAATTGCTCTTCTCTCCCCTTTTTGTACACTACGGAGACACGGCACTCTGACCCTTGGAAAAAACATGTGCCCCATTTGGTCTAACTCAGACCCAACTTAATATGTGGGGATCTGACGGAGACCCCCTTTTCTGGGTGGGGATCCTTCCCCAACCACGGACTTATGCTAATATGTTTGTTACAATTTGTTAACTGTTGTTGCACTAACCTTTGTTGTCTTTTATTTTTCCCCTGAACCTCCTTTCCTGCCCTTCTCCCATCCAGTCTGCACGGAGGTGGTCCGGGTAATTGCTACACGCGGAAGCACGGTAAGATTGAGTTGTCGGTTTGGCTACCATGGCACCATTGAATTATTGTCACTCAATGTTCAAGGCTTAAACATACCACAGAAGAGATCAAAGCTTTTCATGCTTTTCAGTCAAAAAAGCCCCACATAGTCTGCCTCAGGAAACTCATTTCACCCCAAGCACAACTAAGTACTTTCACCAGCTTACCACAGTTTACAATGCTCCGCACAGTAAGAAAAGAGGCCCATTATAGCTTCCAGCGCTCGACATCCTTTAATTGAACACAGACATCAGAGAAGAGGGGAGATACTGATCTTAACAGGCTATATTTTAGACACGGCAATTACGATTGTCTCATACTATGCCCCTAACCTCAATCCTATGCCATTCATGTCTCACCTTCTTCAAACCATAAATGCTCTATAAACTTGGCTCCCTTCTGATTTGCGGAGACTCAAACCAGGTTCTTCTCCCTTTCTTAGACAAGTCCCCCTATATTCAACACAAACACACCATCCTAAATGGAATCTTCCCAATCTCCTCTCAAAATACAACCTGGTGGACTCATGGAGGGAGATGAACCCAACAAAACGCAACTTCACCTATTTTTCAAATCCGCACCAATCATTAGTAGAATAGATCACATATTCCTAACGACCGGAATGATGCCTGAAGTCCTCCACTCCAATATAGTCCCTATTCCGTGTTCAGACCACAACGCAGTTCTTACAACTATTGCCTCAACCATTCCAAAAAAGCACACGACCGGTCTTGGTATATGCCTGAGCTATTACTTAACCACCCACTCACTGTCTAGTCTAAAATAGAACAATCTTTAAGAGACTATCTAACCCACAATGAGAGCCCTGAAATATCCGCCCTCACACTCTGGGAAGCCCACAAGCCAGTTCTAAGAGGGACTATTCAGAGACAATTAGGGATCCTCAAAAAACAAAGGAAACAAATGGCGATGAAATTGGAAAAAATACTTTAATCTAGCATTTTTAGACTTCCAAGACAATTATTCACCCAGAACTAAGGACCGCCTTAGACAAAGCTCGCTTAGAGTACAACCTATTCCTTACAGAATCAGCCAATAAAAGTTTAAACAGGTCCAAACACACCTTATACAAACAAGCCAACAAGCCGGGGGCTTATTTAGCAAGATCATTAAATTTCTTTAAGAAATCCTATACCCCCATTAAACTGAAATTGGCTAACAACATCATTTCTAGCAACCCCCTTAAAAATCGTACAAAAATTTAGCTCCCACCTGAAAAAACTGTACTCGGATACAAATGTAATCAATGAAAAAGAGGCGGACTCCTTTTATTCGCAACTCCATCTACCCAAATGTCGGACTCCCAAAGATTGCAATTAGAATCACCTGTATCACATAATGAAGTAAGCAACGCGATAAAGGACCTTAAACTAAATAAAAGACCTGGACCCGACGGATTCACTGCTAAATATTACAAAACATTCACTGAACTCCTCTCACCAAGGCTAGCTGAGGCCTCTAATGACTTGCTAAACCGAAAATCCTTTCGACAGGAATCACTCATGGCCACAATCTGTATGATACCAAAACCACAAACCGATAACACCGCATGCGAAAACTTTCGTCCCATTTCAATGCTGAATACGGACATTAAACTTCTTGGTAAGATCTTGGCGGTGCGCCTAAACAGAATAATAGGCTCACTAGTCCATCGTGACCAGGTTGGCTTTATACCGAACCGACAAGCAGGTGACAATATTAGAAGGGCGTACTTGCTAGCTCATATAGCTAAGAAAAGGGGCATCCCAGCGTGCTTTCTGTCACTGGATATAAAACAAGCATTCGACTCTATATCCTGGTCTTACCTATAATATGCATTACAAAAATGGGGCTTTGGACCCAACTTCATGACATGGATAATGGAATTATACAATAATCCGAAGGCATGCGTCAAATACGCAGGCTACAAGTCAGACCCATTTTCCATTGGCAGAGGCACAAGACAGGGATGCCCGCTTTCCCCTCTTTTGTTCGCCCTCCTCATAGAACCACTTGTGCATAAGATTAGGTCAGACCCCAAGATCTTAGGTATAGAGGTAAGGGGCCATAAGCATAAACTATGTATGTTCGCCGATGACATCCTCCTTTTTCTCGCGACCCCTCAGGTAACAGGCCCAAACCTAATGTCCCTACTAAACACTATGCGTCTTTCTCAGGACTAGTTATAAACCCCAAAAAGGTGCTTGGCTCTCATATATC